>QRBJ01000003.1:92891-715080 GCA_003709865.1 Chaetothyriales sp. CBS 132003 | reverse complement strand
GCCAGTAGTCATATGCTTGTCTCAAAGATTAAGCCATGCATGTCTAAGTATAAGCACTTATACCGTGAAACTGCGAACTGATGTTTGAAGTAAATCTCATGTATATTGTTACTATTTTCACCTGTCTTTTTGAGTGAAGAGCCCTACAATCCATTAGAAGGCTACTCTTTTATTCCTTGGCTGATGTAACAGGTGCTCTTCTGTACAATTGATTGGCTTCTTATTGACTTCCTGGTTGGTGATTGTAATATTAAAGTTCCAGGGAAGCACCCGATATTTGATAGTACTATCTCAGTCTTATTGGGCTATCCCCAAGTGACTTGCACACTCAGAGTAGATTAGCTAGTTCTGCCGGTAGTGTACTGGACCAGCCAGTCTGGCCTTTTGTGCTCCACAACTTGTCATCAGGTGCCAGGATCCTGAGACATACTAGGGTGGAGCCTCTTTTATGATCCACTCGCAGCTCAGTTGCTAGAGTCTTCCAAGACCCACCAGGGGCTTCGCTGATGTCAATATCTACCAATCAACTCCAATACCCTTAATGTATACTAGTTGTTGATTGGTAGATACCCTGTCAAAATTTCATATCCTAGTTGTGCGAGGTCCAAACCCAGGGTGCGGGAATAAGCCCGCAAACTCCGATTGGGGATAGGGCTGCACAGACCCGGGGTGCGGAAATAGACGCATAAACTCCGGAGTGGAGATCAGGGCCAAGGGCACCAGGCGACCAATCAGATCTTGCGCTAATATCGCTATTTGAAGCTCAGCACTAGACTGTTGCGTAAGCGATAAACAAGCCACTATTTTGCTTACCTGATAAGCAGTCCCTGCTTAAGCTATAAGCAGAAGCTGCCTAAACCATAGGCAACATATAGCTAAACTTCAAGCAGAGGGTTCCTGTGAGACAACTTCTGATCATACCAGAAGCAGCCAGGGCTTACGCAATCTCCTACTGCTTAAGACAGAAACAGGCAGGAATTAGGCAGCGCTTACTGACACTTGGAGAAATTGATGCCTAGGTGGCACCCAGGGACTGACTGTTCTTGGGAACTCTGAGGGAAGGGTCTTAACTATATATATCCTTGTTGCAGCTGTAATTTCCACAATGCTTAAGTCAATTCACCATCAACTCTTGACTGCTTCTATTGGATACCAGGAAACTTCCATCAAGTTCTGTCATAGTTGCACACTGGTTTACATGATTATTCAGGGGGTATTGACAGGGCCAGATGAAGCTCCACTCACCATTGACGAGGAATGGGAAGGCTCCGCCAACTACTGACGGGGGGCAAGGAAACTCCGTGAAGCCACTCGCGCGGACACATGAGAGAGCCTAGAAGAGTAAGTATCTGAATCAGGGGGAGATCGCTAACTGGCAGAAGGGAGCTAACCTAAGACATATAACATACCCCATCCCCAGGGGAAAGGTCCCCTCTAACGAAACCTCCCTGTACAGACACCCCTGTTGATGGAGTATCAATCCTGTCACTGTTAGGGGTTGCAATAGGATTGATACACTTTTAACAGGGGCTTCTAATGTTTCGTTAGAGAAGAGGCTCTTCTCAAGGGAGGGCCATATTATATCCCTTCGGGTCAGTCTCCTGCTTGTTCGCAACCTTCCACGATCCGGACTGTCTACCATCCTGGGCTTCCCGCGCTCGCACCAGTGGCCCCTGTGGAATGTCTCTGTTCCCGTCGACAGTTTATGGGGTCCTTTTCCTCCCTGTTGATAGTAACCTTTAGCTCGGGGCTCTATGGATGGGGTAGTCTGTCCTTATGGGGCACTCCATAGCCGCCGCTGGTGTTAGTGGCAGGGATATCTACGATATCCCCGTGAGATAGATGCTGCAGGTTAGCATTCCAAGAACAGTAAGTTTACCGTCATCAGTGGCTGTCCTTTCAAGGCCCGATTTAACAGGCACACTGTTGGGCCGGTCTCGAAATCGGCCGGGTAACCTTCCCATTCAAGTACAGTCGCCGGCGACTGCCAAGACCTCTTAGGGCGCAGCCCTTGACAGTCACAAGCCCTTACACCAACCTATTAACCGCCTAGCTGTAATGGGGGGATGTAGGTAGGGTGCTGAAGTCGCATCTTAACAGGAGTTCAAACTAATCTCTGAGGAGCTACAATACATTATCCTCCTCAGTTCCCATATATCTTCTCTGCTTGCTTATCTCTCTATACAAGGGATCCCTACATCCCTTGTCCCGCGTAGGAGATAAGGCATCGCCAGGATAGATAAGGCGATATGGTGCGACGGGCCTCCGATATATAGACGATGAGTCTTGGCATTAGCCTCGTTACACTAGCTATCTCTGTTGACATTAAGTTCCATTCCAACTATAATCATCATAACGCCAAAAACAGCCCAGGTACCAATACCCTTTCCACTCCCTCTGGCACCAAGACCAAATAAACCTACCATTGCTACTATACTCACCCCATACCCGCTAAAATCCACAGAGTGTCAAGGACTACGCCCTTGACACTCTGTGCAGTTACCAGCGACAGTAAACATAACGCTCTTGCAATACTGACCTACAGGTACAGGATATCTGTGATACCCATCGCAGATGTCCCCGCTACTAACACTAGCCGTTGAGTACCTCCTCCCGGGAGTGAACCACTTGACTTCCCAGAGTCCCTTAATTAGGGAAACACTATTCATAGTGACACGGCGAATGTGCTGTGGTACTGCGAAAGGAGTGGAGTGGCTGTCCGGAGGGGAGAAGAGAGGAGATGTCTTGGCGACGAGCAGAGGCCATGATATATAGAGAGGTGATGGGAGCACAGACACAGACGATATTAACGATCGCGCGACATCAGCATTATTGATTCAAGTCTTCCTCGTCCTCAGTGGAGGCCAGCTATAGTTTTCATTGTTCAGATTGTTTCCCTGCAGAGTCCTCCCAGTCCTGGACTCTCACATTGTTGCCGCAGTATCGGCCTCAGTTTACAGGTTTGTTTTGTTGTTTTGTTTGACGGTGGTCTCCTTGGGCCGGCTCCACGGTATCTCTGCTGCAGACAGATCTCCCTCACGGCCCGTTCTTGCGTCCACTTGACTGGACACCCCATTGTCGCCATCACAGTAAGTATCTGGATTAGGGGGAGATTATCAAACAGACAGAACATATAACACTGCCCTGTCTACGTAGAAAGGACTTCCTCTAACGAAACTGTTTTATATATAGATACCTGTAAGGGCTTGTAATAGGATTGATACACTATTAACAGGGGCGCTATGTACAAGGAGGTTTTTCTTGAGGAGGGACTTCTCGAGGGAGCAAGTAGCCTCCTTAAGTACCTGTTTTCCCCCTATCCTTGGTCCTGCTGTAACCCCCTTTCCATCCAGTTCTATTCAGGCTGAAACCCTCAGTCTCACCTTTATCCAGTTCTGGACACATCTTGTTGCTTCCGTCTGGTTCCGGTCAGTAGCGTACAGAGTTTTCCATCTTGGTGGAGTGCGCATGAATAGGGGCTCGTAGTAGCCTTCTAGTAGCGTTCTTCAAGGGGTAGTGTCCGAGAGTCAGTGGCGGGGAGATATGCGATATTCGTCGCATATCTCCCCGTAGCCAGTTAGTGGTCGTGCTGGGTGTTTCCCAAAGGGGAAGCTACCCGTGTGTGTCGCTGGCGTCTGCCAAGACTTCCTTAGGGCGTAGCCCTTGACAATACCCCTGTTAATAGCATATCAATCCTCTCACAGGTCCTTATATCAGTAGACATTTTATTACATAGCTGAGAATGGCGTTATAACGGTTGATATATATCCTCTTGCTGCCCTTGAATAAACTTAACTAAACACTCCCTATACTCTATAATATATATCATAACTCGTCTCATACAATGATACACTTTGGCTGCAAACCACAGCCACAGTTACCCTGGTACCTGCATTGTCTTCTTGCCATATTACTTTTATGTATCTCCACAGTGACATGCTTGGGGTTGAAGCAATTTGGCTGGTGGCAGAGATGGGAAACACGCCATTGTTTCTCTATCATTTGTCGCCGGTTGTTCTCAGTGCCCCAGGCACAGACTGCAAGGCGATGGAGGAGTTGAGACCTTCTCTTTGGGCTAACTGGCCCAGCACTATTAGGTGCCCTTGTTGATATACGTGGAAACACAGGTACCATCTGACAATGCCCGCCATGTTTTTGAGCCCGAGATGTTGATAGCCAACAGCCCAGAGAATTAGTAGTTGCAGGTATAATAGCACCTGCAGGACCTCTTGTAGGTAGCCCATTGAGTTGGCCATATAGGCTCCGGCGGGCAACCTCTGGACTACAGATCTCCAGAAGCTCTCTCTCAGTTTGGCTAGCATTTGCTGGTAGGCAGAAAGGGATAGCTGGATCTGTTGCTAGAGGTAACTGTGCTGCAAGGCCGTATAATGTAGGCTGAACCTTAGCTATAGTTTCTCCTGGTAGCTGACTATATGGCTCTGTTACTGTCATGGTCGATAGTCTGTCAAAATAAGGGTGAATACCAGGATTTATAATAGAATTAATCCGCTGTCTGCAGAAGGATCTCAGTACAATATCTTAAGAAGAGGGGATCGATCTCTCGGGCTAAGGGGCTGTGAGAATATGTACTCTCCCCCCCAACCTGGTCTGTGGATGCTCATTGCCCCTCTAACCAGACCTGGTTAAATCCCTCACCACTAACCACATCTATCATCAGGATTTAGAGTCTTCTTGCCCCTAACTTAGATAGTTACTTCCTACTCCTAAGTGTAAACCTTTTGTAGGCATTATTGTAACAGCCTGGTCGCCAAGACTAGGAATCGAGAGATCGTATTCGCGACGTCGGAGAGACGGACCTCGTATCCGGCGTGGAGATGAAACATATTTGCCTCCCCGAATGCGGAGAGGCTTCGGGCCAGCGGATGTCGAGGAAAGAATAAGTAGTAGTAGATAGCGAGAGGGGAACAGGGTTCTCCAGAGATTAGTTTGTATTCCGAATGATATACATTGCTCTACAGTATAGTGCCTATCCACACACCCCTTATAATTATCTACCTCCCTACCAGTAAGTAGTACCTTATAGTTAATAAGGTATCCCAGTAATAGTTAGTAAAGAGTTTGTAAGGCAATAGTGATATATCGCTTAGTTCGGATCGGTTCCCATTAGTCAGTGTTACTGGGAGACAGGAATAAGGGGTCTTCAGAGTTTAGAACTAATCCTAACAAAGGGAAGACACTAATCCTATACTGATACTGACATTCTCCTCAATGAACTCCAGCCCCTGAAACGAAATTCCACCACCTAAGATGATGACCTAATTTGATATCGTAAACAGGATATGCCAAGACCCACTGAGCCTTGTGCATTCAGCCTTGTACCTACAGCTAAGCCTGTAACAGAACACCCCAGAATGTAACAGTACCTGTAATGGTACCCTTCTAGTTACTCAGGGATAGGAGGGCTGTTAGTGTTCGAATACTCTTAACCTCATAGGGGAATAGATAATAGATCGATAGGTAGTCGATGGAGTGGCGCAGGGTACTCGCAGGGGAGTAACAAGGTACGATCACAGTGTATAGTCAATGAAGACTGGCTATCAGACTATGAAGAGCTCTCTAACATAGACCTCTTCAAGTCTCTATATATACCCATAATCCTCTTCTGTGTTAAGGTTTGCAACCTTGAGGGTCTTGGCGTGCGCCAGCGACCAACAACGCAAGAGCCTTGGCATACTGGAAGGGGTTAAAAGACCACGTTGGCTTGAAGAGTTTTCTTCTCTTCTTCAACGAAACCTCCTTGTACATAGCGCCCCTGTTGATAGCGTATCAATCCTATCGCAAGCCCTTACATTCTGTTCGAATAGAGATCTTATCTCCCTGCCTCCTTCCCAACCTCTTTCCTGCCACTGGATATTCTAATCTTTTCCCTGCCACTCTGCCAACCTCCTTCCTAGCCTCAGTGGCAATCCAGTGACAACATTCTCAGTACCTGCGTTCGGCCTTCGCTCCGATGGCGATTCACATGCGTTCCGACATGCTTCCTTCCTGAGGCTGGGGCTTCCAGGGTCTTGCTCATAGTTCCCTGGTTCTACAATCTTGGTCATGTATACCCTTTCTGCGGGGCTTACCTGTGATGAGGGTGTTCTGTTACAGATTGCGATTCGCATGTGCTCCGACGTGCTTCTTTTCTGAGGCTGGGGCTTCTATAATCTTGATCGCTGTGGTAGGGGTGTTCTGTTACACCTTCTTCCAGAGGTAGAGCCACATTATATCTCCTCAGGTCTGTCCCCTCCTGTCTGTCTAGCAATCTCTCCTTGATCCAGATGTCTGTCATGACCAAGTTCCACAAGTCACTTGGGGATCGCCCAAAAAGACTGAGAGTACTCCCAAATCCTGGGGCACATCCTGGAACTTGTAATATTTATGCTTGTAACCGGCACCATGTTACAGCATTGCACTCCCCTGAAGTTGAGCGTAGTGCTTCTTCCTTTCCACATCTTGTGATGAGCTCCTGGCAGGACATCCTGCTGGGTCTCCGAGCAAAATCAACCGGCGGACCGCGTGGTCACAGTGTTGGATATATTTGGGCAGCCCAAACTTCGACGGATACTGTTCGATCAAGGGCAATGGCATGAATTTTTCAGTTCATAAGCTCTTCTTCACTGGCTCCTTCGAACAAGATGTCCAGTTTGAGCTGTCTCACCTCTGCTCTTAACCTGCCTGTTGCTATCCTCTCCATCTTGTGGACGAGCCAGGCCATGAGAACATTCGGCGTGTTGGGTGCGTCGGCAAACTCTACTGTTCTCAAGGGCACGTTGTAATCGAGTTCTGCTCTCACGAGCCTCGATGCCTCAAAGTGTACCCTCAAACGGTTGAGTGTACAGCGTCGCTTGGAGGCCAATGTTCAGTCAAAAGCACCTATCCTCTCCGACTCATAAGAGGAATTCCATGTGTAAGGGGCTACGTGTAATGGGTGTATAGATAGGCACTATATTGTAGAGCAATGCGTATCATTCGGAATACAAACTAATCTCTGGAGAACCTCGTTCTCCTCTCTCAATCCACTACCATTTATCCTTTCTCCCAATATCTGCTGGTCCGAAACCTCTCCGCGTGCGGAGAGACAGATACACTCTGTCTCTATACAGTGATTGGGACTCCGTTTCTCGGACATCGTGAAAGCGATGTTCCGACTCTGAGATTTGGCATCTGGGCCGTTACATTACGATAGAATTGATACACTATCAACAGGGGTGTCCATGTACAAGAAGGTTTCGTTAAAGGGAGCCCTTCCTAGGAGGCAACATCTCTTAACGATTGCTCTTATTGTTGCTGGTGGTAAAAAGCTAGGGTTGAAAGAATTGTGCCCAGATGTAAATCCAGATGTGTATAAAGCCGGAATTGAGCAGACAGTGAGACAAAATTCGATGGCTCAATAATGTGGCGTCTTGATGGAACACACACGGTGCCCAGTAATCTAAAGGTCCAGGCACCTACCGCATCCTTCTCTTCAATCAACCGGCAAGGTCCGAAGCAGACGATCTTCCAAGAGGGCTACAGCATGAGCTTAAAAGTAATCATTCGCAGAGAAATGGGTGACCAATCCACCCAATGAATTGCAAGACGGATTCCGGAGTCGGTGGCTGACTTTATCCGAAGACCGTGCTCAAGCAAGAGTTTTTATTGGGCCAAGCAAAGCGCGCAGGGCCTTGCGGCATTTGATTTGTTTAGAGCCAGGGCCGAACTCCCTAAATATTTTCGTTTTGTCCTTCAAAGTGTCAACAGCTCGCTTCCAGAGTAACCTTCATCTTCGACTCCCAAGTTTCTGGTGTCCTACCTCTTCTTTATCATCCGGCATCTTCCAAATGGCTGCACAAGCTCCCCCGGCCACCACTGGCTCTGTGAAGCTGGATGGTGTCCTCCAGCAAGGTGCCGACAGCAAACCAAAGAAATTGTCAGGCGTCGGCCTGTACTCCAGATTTGTGGGTGCCATCACAGGAACTCGTAATCCATTTCTAATAGCCTCCAGGCCTTTGCTGGCGCAGTCTGCTGCTCCCTTACTCACGGCGCGCTGACCCCTGTCGATGTGTATGTGCACGGTCTCCTCTGTGTTGGGTCCAGGCTCTGACTCTTTGAAGTGTGAAGACTAGGATCCAGCTTGATCCTATCAAGTACAACAAGGGCATGATTGGTACTTTCCGACAAGTCGTTCGGGAAGAAGGCGCTGGTGCCCTGCTCACCGGTTTCGGGCCTACTGCCGCTGGTTACTTTCTTCAGGGCGCCTTCAAGTTTGGAGGTTACGAGTTTTTCAAACAGCAGTCGATTGGTCTTATCGGCTACGAGAACGCTGCCAACAACAGAACCGCTGTCTACCTTGCCTCCTCAGCCCTGGCCGAGTTCTTCGCCGACATTGCCCTCTGTCCTCTCGAAGCCACTCGCATTCGACTCGTCGCCGAGCCTACATTTGCATCCGGTCTTCTGTCCGGCTTTAGCAAGATCTTTAAACAAGAAGGAATTGGTGCATTCTACAGCGGCTTTGGCCCAATCCTCTTCAAGCAGGTTCCTTACACAATGGCCAAGTTCGTGGTGTACGAAAAGGTTTCCGAAACTGCCTGGAAGAACATCGATAAAACTACTGCATCTGATGGCACCAAGACCTTGGTCAACCTTGGATCTGGTCTACTCGCTGGGTTCGCCGCTGCAATCATCTCCCAACCGGCCGACACGATGCTCTCTAAGATCAACAAGACAAAGGGTGCCCCAGGCGAGAGTACAACCAGCAGGCTGATCAAAATTGCCAAGGACCTTGGGCTCCGCGGTTCTTTCTCGGGTATCAGTACTCGTTTGGTCATGGTTGGCACACTTACCGCTGGCCAGTTCGCCATCTACGGTGACATCAAGAGACTTATTGGTGCTGAAGGAGGTGTTGAGATTGCCGCGGTCAGCAAGTGAGGATGAAATTCAAGACTTGGTATTTGCGGGCCGGCTCAGAGGATCCAGTTTCATTGAGATGGGATCATCAGGCAATCCAGGTATTTTCGCCCTTGTGGACACTTTCTGCTAGATTGAATGGAGCAAGACTAGAACTAGATAAGAGCAGGGCCCCCTCCAACGTTTTGGAGGTGCAGGCCGTGTATAATACTAGAATTGACACATTACAACTTGGTCAGTCCCCAAGTTTAAAAGCGAACATTGCACCGACTCCGGCTAGAAACCCTAGCTGCTCAATCTGGACAATACGCTCTCACTCTCATCTCCATGCCAAGCTATGAGCCGCCTACCTCCCCACCTTAATCCTGGAATAACCTAACGCTTCTTACCTGCCAACAATGCCTACAAACTTGCCTTTTGAATAGTCAGTAGGCCGACTTGAAAAGAATTATGGCGAAACTTACACCTGCAAGTATTTCAACTGGTCTTGGACAGTTGAGCATGCTGATGCTGGCTCCAATATGCTGGAGGGCTTAAAGCGAAGAAGGCCTTGCTTGATTCATTGGTCTGCCGATAGCTATTCGGTATCGCCTCGGTACATGCATACCTAGTGAATGGCGGAATTCTCTCACCCACCTACCCGAATGTAGACTAGCCCCGTATATAATACCTCTCCAATTAGCTTTTTTGTAGAGCAGATGTCTGATGGCAGTCCAACTCTCCCTTGCAGGTACTCTAACATCTAAGCTACATCCACCATTGTATCTCAACCGAACAAACTGAGACGCCACGTCTGCGGTAGCCCAAGTTTGACTTTTGTCAAGTGGCGATGGCATGGTCGGGGAAGAGAAAGAAAGTGTAGCGCGACGAAAGAAGTACCACAGGCGCTCTCCCGTCGCCTGTGATGAGTGTCGTCTAAGGAAGAAGAAGTGTGACGGAGATCAGCCAACATGTGCGAGGTGCAAGGATATTAGTCATGGTATGCCAATTCAGAGTTGAGAACGGTGACTCACGATTCCAGTCTGCACATATCAATTCCGTCGGCCTGCACGCCCACCTACCCAACGCATTCGAGATCTTGAAGAACACCTTCGGTATGCTCAGAATTTCATCAAAACCCTGCAAACAAAGGTCTCAGATGTCGATGATGTGGACTTTGAGTCGGTGCTCGGGGTGCTTGATTTCTCTCTCCCTGCGTCACTATCCTCGCCGAATGAGAAAGACAGCAAAATGAGGTTAGCAAGCATGATGACAGGGCACACTCACATGGTGCACGATGGCCCTTGGTCATGTAGCTTCTTCGGACATTCTTCTGGCTTTGCTCTGGTCATGCGTACCCTCGCACTATTTCAAAAAGACATCGATCAGGTCGAACCGAACTTAAGAGCGGTGGCCAGTCTTTTCGACAACCCAATTCCTGACACGGATGAATATGCCAGGCTTCCATCACAGGAACTCGCCCTTCAATTGGTGACCACTGTGTTCGCGAGATGCCCTTTCATTCATTTCTTGCGCGAAGACAGTTTGAAGGAGGAGATCAAGACTGCATACAACACCATGGAACGCGATAATTTCCCCCCCTTATTTCACATAGTCCTTGCACTTGGCTATGTCTACGACAGTGCACTCCATCAAGAGATTGGCTGTGATAATGCAGCTGCGGAGGCCACCAAGCTCTATCTCAATGGCAGACGCCTAATAGATCATTGCTGTAAAGACGTCTTCTCATTGCAGGCCATCGTCGCATCAATATTGTTTCTGATTTCTACTTCTCGAATTGTCTCTGCACATGCATTGATCGGAGTTGCATGTTCGACAGTCTTAAGGCTCGGGTTGCACACAGGGAAGAGTGTGGGGAACGCAGCAGCAGATGAGACAAGGGCGACCTTGTTGTCCGCGATATCAAGTGTCGACGCCTATGCCAGCTTGGTCCTGGGCCTACCCCCGCTCCTGAATATCCCCAACTTTTACAATAGTGTCGTGCTCATGAGAGACGGTGGGGAGAGAGAAGCATTTGTCTGCATCACAGAGTTGCTGCGATTGACAACGTTGGCAAGAGAGTCGGCCTTGAATCAAATTGACGTGGACATCAGACAGCTGGCAAATGTGGAGAGAGATCTACACAATTGGGCAAATGATGCTTCGCGACTCATTGACAGCTTGGGACAGGTGTTGAAGCACGAGATGGAGAGCACATACTTTGTTGTCCAGATTGCGCTCTACATGCCTTTTCTTCACTACTTGCGAGTCATGGCAGCTGGGGCTGCCATTTCACTAAATCAATCTCAGCATGCGCTATCATGTTTGAAGGTTGCATCGACAACAATACTGAAGACTGAGGCAGCAATGAACAGTGGTGCCTTCTGTCCAACTTCATGGAAGAGCATATATGCGGTGTTCTTGGCAGTCATGTGTTTGGTGTTTTTGATTGCAGCCCACAACGGCACATCCCAACCAAGTGAAGCATGGAAGAGGGCCATGACAGGTATTAAAGTTCTTGCTGCCTGCAGGTGTTGTGACAACGGCGCCAAGACATGTTTGAACATCCTCAAGATGGTGGTAAAGCGACTCCAACATACTGTCGCCTTTGACATTGAACAGATTGAGGCATCGACGCCAAGATTGTGTCAGAGAAAGATCGTGGACACATTCTTGAGGCCTGAGGATGAAGTTGTGACCCCGGGGTCCACTGCATTGCTTCTGTCCCATATCCTGCACCAAGAAGAAAGGCCGAGCGATGCGGATAAGATCCTGAGAAAGGCAGAGGCAATAGATTTAGAGTCTATAGCCTAGATTGAGGGATCCATCATGGTGAGGAATTGCATATGGGCTTTGAACAGTGGTTATGCAGTAAGCAGTTTCGCATATTGCTAGAATTGATTGGGATAGAGTTGGAGCAGAGAATACGTAGTCAGTCGGTGTGGAATTTCGACTACACGGGGTTATTGGCTAATTAACTGCTCTCATGTTGTCGAGGGAGTTCTTATGCAGATGTATGCAAAAGGAGAACTGTCAATGGAGGGTAATTAGTCGATGAATTTGTGAGTTTCTTGGCTCTCGTTTGGCGCTTTTCCTCTTAAGGCCTAGCAGCATACATATAATCTTCCGTCTTAGCGCACCGCTTTTTTGGGCAGGTTTCCTCTCTTCCTTTGGGGCCACGCAGGATGGATACATTGGTAATCGTTACCGCTGGGTAGAAAGGGCGGTCAGATTTGACCTGCTGTCTTATCAAACGGAAACAGCTTGTCCCGGCTGTGTCCTAGTAAGCTCGCATTTCACAATCGTCTTCTCGTCGCTCCGTTGCACACCGCAATCATCAAGTGCTAAGATGTCTCGAAACCACTTCACGGCAGCCCCAGAGCTTACGAAATGGAACAAAGATCTGGAAGCATTTGCTTCATCTTACCAGGCTTTGATTCAGCGTGTGCAAGCGCTAGATTGCCAGGTTCAAGATCTTACTGCCGATCTACAGAATGAGACGAACAGCAGGCGCCTGTGGCAAAATCGTGCCGAAGATGTCGAGTATCGCGTGGTGAGTGATCTAGAGTACTCAAACGAAGCGTCGCTGACACCATAAGTCAAAAAACCAATACGTTCTACTCTTGGTCGATGGGAATCAGACCTGTTTCCGTGACAGCGACACTCAATCTGGGTCTGCTGAAACCGAGGAACTTGCCAATCGCCTTGTATCTGAGGTACGTGAGGTTGCCATGCGTCAACACAGCAATGATTTGTCGGACGACTTCGCTGTTGTTATCAAAATCTTCGTCGACATCGAGCGACTTGCACAGGATGCAATAGCCCCAGGTTCAATTTCGAGTAAGCAACAGCTCAAGGATTTTCTCAAAAATTTGACGGCAGCGCAAGCTCTACTCACTGTGGTTGAGTGTGGGCCGCCTCCGACTACAATGAACGACAGGATTAAAGGTGTGATACCCTTGGGATTTTCATGCTCTAACGCTGACACCAGTACAGCATTTTATGAGCTTAACATAGAAAACTGTCAATGCAGGCACATTATTCTTGCACTGGGGCCCCATTCTAACTATTACGCAACCCTGGATATGTATTCAGAAGATGAATTCACTAAGCTGAAGACCTCGCTTGTGCGACCCGAGAATGGCTTCCCGTCGCAGTATAGCCTTCCATTTGATACGGTGACTTTTTCGATGTTGAACACAGTGCAAGCGATTTCCTTGAACGAAATCGCTTCTGAGGCCAATCAGACTGGAGCAGAAAATGCATTGGAGGCGCGTTCATTGTCCGATGCGCCCCTCAACCTCCAGCACGCAAGCACAAGCTCGAATCAGACCGGATCATCTTCGCAGCAGCAGCAGCAGCAGTTCCCAGCAAGTGATCGATCACATAACATTACATCGAGCCAGAGCTCCATTGCAGCCAAGTCGAGATCATCGCGAAGTTCAAGCCGGATGGCGTTAATGGCAAAACCTCCAGGTTCCCCTCTTCGACCAGCGTCCGCAGTACCTTCCAACAAATCGGATTCTGCAGTTGTCGATTGTCCACCTCAGCCTGATTCATACGAATCGGAACTTGCGTCATTAAAAGAGGATTGGGAACGCAGGGCTGGGGAGAATTCGTACGCGCCGCCAGTAATTACGGCAACTTGGGGAGAAGATAATGTCGTGGGTGGGAATAGCCACTCCAACGTGCCAGATACGGACGAAGCAGCCTGGCCAGCTCCACTGCCAGGCAAGCCCCCGACGAAGACATATGGAAAACCAAGGCGAGTGCTGGCGCAGGATCCAAGGGATGATTATCATCATCCTCGGCCCAAAGCATCCATCCACCAAAATTCAAAGACAACTCTTGTCAGGTCCCACACAAGCGGCATTCAGACACTTCATGGAGACTGGGATGACCAGTTCATTCAGGATAATCACACTCCGAGAGCGCCTATTCCTACCGGAGTCACTGGGGAACTGCGGACTTCTGATCAGCCAAGCCAATCTGGAATTGCGCTTAACCGGGCTCGGCAGCGCATTGACATTCGTTTGCCGGATCCATCAGCAGAAGACTGGGCGCGCTTCCAGGCCCGCACAAAAGTCCAGAAGTTGTGCAACGAGCATCACCTTCGTTCTGAATGTCATGAAAAGAGATGTAAATACGATCATAAAGGCATTGATCCGGGTGTTTTGCTTGCGTTGAGGCACAATGGCCGGAGATTGCCATGCATCGTGGGGTCTGGCTGCCTGCGACATGACTGTTTCAATGGTCACCGATGTCCTTTCGTCGATCTCCCAGGTGGTTGCCGTAAGAAGGACTGCCTCTTCAAGAAGAATGGGTTGCACATCCACGATTCGAACATTGTCGAAATCATCCCATCTCTTGACAATGCTCCCGCTGGCTTTAAGGCGGCGTAGGTATATTGGAGCCATGAAGAGAATACACTTGAAGAAGTGAAGAGAATATGGGAATTTGAGTTATCATTGACACTTGAAGTGGGTGGGACGATAGTAAGCCATGAGTAATAACCCAGGCGACTTTTCTCCATTGGACCGATCGCGGTATGGTTAGGGGGCTCGATTTGACACAAACATGGGAAAAGGAGAAAAGCGCAAAGCATCATACGTGTGCTAGGGCTCAAGACAATTCGAAAGACGGCCGTAGGGGTGGGGTATCTTTCATACGCTGCGTTTGATGATAATCTTTCAAGGCGACGGGCGGGGCACTGCTGGATAACAGTCTGTCAAATATCAGTACGGGAAGCGTGGCATTTGGCATCACTCTCACTGTGGGTGGCTGTCCATAATGTGCCAATTCTGAATCGGCGATAGCCCATGACTTGCCCTTCTCTGAGGTTAAGGGCATCAATGGTTGGCGCCATTTCCCCCATCGGTGGCAAGAATAATCCTCTAGACTGGTCTGATGTGCCAGGGATGTGTGCCAAAGCCCCCTTTCGCTCACTCCATCCCGATGTCGTCGCTTCTCGGCTCGTCTCGATCTCTTCCTCTGTCACGACTGCGGCTGCGACTCTTACTGCGACTTCTACTGCGACCAGTGTGGCCACTTCTCCGTCCTGCTGCACGACCCTTGTCTTTAGGTGGTGATCGAACAAAGGCGTAATCAACCCTTATTGTCTGGTCGAGAAGCTTACTTCCGTCCAGGGCTTTGATGGCGGCCTGCGCCTCGACTTGTGTCGGATACTCGATCAGAACGTAGCCCTAAACAAGATGGTTAACAAGGTCGACCGCACGGCATTGCTTCTCACTTTGACGTAGCCAGTCCTCCTGTCCAGATTCAAGTGGATATTTTTGATCTCTCCATATTCGGCAAATATATCCTGCAGGTCTTCTTCAGTGGCTTCCTCGTGAATGTTTGTCGCAACAACAATCCATCCTTCAACACTGCGGACAGCAACAGCATTTTGAAAAGTGCGAGCCTCTTCAGAGGATTTCTTGGTGTCGGTCGGAAATGGGGCATCATTATGCGAGGCGGTGGGATCGACATCCATTTCAGCAGACATGGTCAGCGAGGACTTGATAAAGTGTGCCTGCGAGATAGTGCTGACTGTTTGTCAGAGCAAGTGAGTGTCGTGTCAATCAATGTTTGACTCTTTATCAAATGTAACAAATATGCCAAGCCAAGCCACCTCAGTGACTAAGCAGTCAAGAAGCGTACACGAGCAAAAGATAAAACATTATCGTGCTCACAGTAGCCCCATTGGCTCTGACACACACACAGGGGCTTCAAAGGTTATAGGTGTGTATTGCAATACCAGAGAACGAAGCGATTGTAATTTGACCTTGGTTGCTATCCCTTCGTTGACTTAAGTTATGAAGAATAAAGACAGTAAAGCCCAGCCCAACCTTCTCTTTGCTATCCCTGGACTTGACAAACGTGTGCATCTGCCCTCTCATGGCCTCTACAGGATGGATATGGTTGGAGTTATCTCTATTGCAGACCTCCTTGGAACTGCAACATAGCCAATAATGATTCCGACGGGTTTGCTTCGATCCCCTCGACTGCTGCCTTAAAAGAACAGGTAGGCAATAAGAAAGCTGATTAGACACAGCACCGCAGTAATTTGAAGGGGAACGCCGGCTTCCTGGTTGCGCTGGACAATCGTCTGAACCTTTTCTTGACTTTCTTGCAGCTTCCGCTGTCGCAGCTGCGGGTCCTGCAGCTGCTTCGTCAAGGTTGTGATCTGGTCCCGGGCGGCTGCCAGCTGGGCTTTCAGCTCTTCAGAACTTGAAGGAGACACGCTAGCAAAGGTAGCCCCGGCTCCAACGGCTCCAGCGGCTCCAGCGGCAACACCAGCCTGTGTAACAGCCTCCTTGGTCGATTCGCCCGTAGCTGCCGTGGTAGAGGTTCTGCCGTCGGTGGCGGTGGCCGCAGCGGGAGAGCCAAATTGGGGCGTTGGAGAGGTATAGGCAGGCGGCTGCTCATCCTGAGCCACCACCCCGTTTGTGCTTGCTCCGGCCGGGGCCAAGAAATTGACTCGAATCTTGCGCTCCTGGATTGATCCTTTGGCAGTTTTCTCCACCTGCTGCCACAGAGTGGTAAGATTTGGGTCTTGACTTTCCTCGATCAGCACCGATTGCACGAGGAATTTGTCGCGACATTTGGCATCAAGGGGCGGATCCTCTTTCATAGCTTGGAGGAGTACTTGGCGCAAGTCAGTGCTGGCTTGGAGAGGCTCGGCTTCAAACATACCTTGGACTTCGACTTGGCTGTTGGGCTGAATCACGCCAGAGTTGGGGCGCACGCAATACCTAGCACCGTCAGCCATTACCGCAATCCCCCAATCACAGCGAAAAGGCAGTCTGACTGTTTGGGAGCTGTCGTTTTGACCTGGTTGCATATCAGAGCAATTCATACAAGATCTAGGGCAGGCCAAACCTTGAACGCAACGGGGGAAGGGTTGTCATTTGTAAGCTTGAGGATCTCGCTAACTTCATGGTCGAAGGGGCCTGTGCCGGGTCAGTCTAAGGCAGAAGGCTCATCCTCGTCGCACGTACGTCTGAAGCCCAACTCAGATGGTTGGAGATCAACCGACATGGTGTCGGGCGCGAACGGGACTTGGAATGAAACTGCGCGACAGTTGACAGACACTTGACGGTTGGTCGCTGTATGGGCGGGAACAGAGCCTAGCCAAGAGAAGGCAGGACAGGGAAACTGTGCGCAGTGCTCAAGGGTATTTGAGAAGCACCAAAGCGCAGTCAGAAGTAGCGAGAGCGCTGAGCAGCCGACACTGTAGAATCAGATCTCGGCTGTGAAGTCATTCATGATTCGTCAGGTCGGGGGGCTTGGCTTGTCCGATTTAAGCCTAGAGTTAATCTAAATTCAAGTTCACCGAACCAGGCCATAGACATGAGCTTCCGAACTTCCTCATCTTCACGCGAGATTATACGCGGATTGTGGGTGATGTTCTGAGGCACATAAGATACAAGATCTGAGGTATCGAACGTGAAATGCTTCTCTTTGTCCGCAAAGTGACAACAAAGTTTCTGTACTTGTATCTGGGCCTTCGGGACGACCTTCTTCCGGGATTGGGAAGACCAGAGATCCACACGGCTCGGAATGAATCGTGTGGTAGGTTATGTCTACGAGCGGTCACACCTCTTCGGCGGCTTCATCAAGTGGCTAGCCTCCTTTCCTTCTCCAGCATGCCACGGCTGAACATTTCATTGCTGTCATGAATAACAGTACATATATATTGGAATGCCTGAATCTTGGCCTTATTGGCAAGATTCCCCGTCTTTTTAGTGAGGGTTTGGGGTCTTCAGCCTACTGGCATTCCAGGCCTAAAAATTGCCCCACAAGGCCAGATACCGGGGCCGAAAGCTCAAGCGATGATATGGGTCCTTTCCTAGCGCATCTTTCCATCTCTGCCTCTGTGGTAAGCCGTCCCTGTGGCGTCTATAGGTTCCTGGATACGATGTCTTTAATGTCTAGCTAGTTGATTGACCTGTCTATTCGCCGGCTAGACTCGTTCTGCACGGCTGCCAGCGCTCTGCTTTTCCCTAGCAAGTGTATTGAAAAAATCTAGATGGTCACGAACAGTTGATCGTGGCCATAGCCTGGTCGTGGCTTAATGTAGCGCCTGACATTTCCTCCCCGGGACCAATGGGTTCCAAAATATCAGCGCCTCGACTCAGTCGCGATTGAAGCCGGGCCTCGCGCGGTTGCCATGTAAGAAGGTGGCGGTCTACTCTCAGGATGTATATAATAATGGTGAAGTTATCCGCTACGAGATCTCGAATGAGATCAACTTCAAGTCTGTCGTAGCAGCCTTTGATACCGAAATCGCTTCAAGATGCAGTGGTGGAATCTGGCTCTCAGCGCTCTTTGCGGGGCTCGTGTCATGAATGACAGCATATATATATTGAAATACCTGAATCTTGGCCTTATTGGCAAGATACCCCGTCTTTTTGTGAGGTTTTGGGGCCCTCAGCCTACTGGCATTCCAGGCCTCACAGCTCGCAAGTGCGGCTGCCATCCCGGTCACTTCACTTCTGTATTTCTTATCAGTATTAATCCTAGCAATCCGAGTAAAGCCTGCAAAGAATCATTCTAATATTGTGTTGATGAAGTCTATAGTAGGCTAATCTATCAATTTAGGATGTCTGGTAGTAATATAGAAGCAGATAAAGTCTTTGATAGTCATCAAATCAGGAGCTGTGATACCAGGTTATAGATAATCATTGCAAGCTATCTTGTCAGCAGCAGTCCACTGTGCGTAAGTCGAGATTCTGATCACGTGGCCTAGGCTCTGACTCTCCTGCGACAAGACAGTCGACGAGACAGTCGATGAGACAGTCAATGAGACAATCAATGAGACATTGGGAGTTTACAGTGTGCGCACCATACAAATCTCCCAGTCATCGATGGTGAGGGGCTCTTGACAAGGGGTCAAGCCCGGATATAAATAGCAGAGAGTCTCTCAATCCAGGTAGACAGACACGGTCTTTAATTCTCTCTAGTCTTGATATCTCTCTCTCTCTCTCTCCAGTCTTGATCTCGCTCGACTCGTACGATATCTGTTCTCTATCTGATTCGTACGATCAGTGTTCCCCTTGCCTGTTATATCTCTTTGCTATCGCTTAGACGAAATCGCACCCAATGAGAGCGAAGGCTCGCAGTGTTGCCAAACTTGAGAGAACGCGCAAAGAACTGTATGATGCAGGCCAATACTGTTGCCGCGGTTTTCCCTCTGGAGCAAGTCGTCATTTCATTGCGGCCGCACAGGAGGACCTCTTCAACAGGTTTCCCACATGCCGACAGGGTCCCACATGCCGACAGGATCCCACATGCCGACAGGGTCCCACATGCCGACAGGGTTATGACCCCCCACATGCCTTAACCTGAGGCCACAATTTTCAAGGGGATAAAAAATCAAGGCTGGATCATGATGAGCTTTTTTTCCTCATGAGCATCTGGTTGGACAGAGCCTGATGCTGCAGGGAGCTATTCCCATTGGCGCGGCGCTACAGCCGAGTTCGTGCCTCCCCGCAATCTGAACAGCTACAACCTAATTTGGGCATATGCTTACAGGTCGCGAAATTTGCTACCTACCTAGCCCTTACACTCCTGCTAGAGCTCAAATTTGTGCTTTGACTGTCTATGGGCCAGCATCCCCACCTTCTCTTGAATATCGCGACACTGTCTGATCACAACAGTAATCCCATATTTCTCTTCTGTGGCCCATGCTGGCGTTTATTGTCAACACAAGCAACTTCAATTGTATTACGCACCACATATTACCTACAACATCAAAATGATCCGATTGTAGCGAACTTTCGTACTAAGCACAAGCACGAGCTTGCGCTTTGTTAGCACGCCTTTCTTATTTTCGGCTCCACCAGCTCTTGACCTTCTACCCCGGATTCTAGTCATGAACTTTATCCCCGCATATGGCTCAGCACTCAATGCGTTGAGGGCCTTGGACAGCCGGTAGAGCTTTAAAGTAACAATGGCTCGCTCACAGAACCTTTCTTTTCTTTCACAAACAATCAGGTCATCTCGCCTTTACACTCTGGGTATCTCATCATCTTCTCCTATCTCCTAGTTGGATTGTGACAGTGCAGGCATGCACTACATCTCTGCCCTCGCCTTATTGGCGCTGAGCCAGCCCAGCCTGGCTGGGGTCTCGGTGTACGACCCCAGCGATGACTACGACGTTAGCGTCGACGCGTCCGACAACACCATCCTGCAGGACTGGGACTACGAACCGACTAGCTATCAGGTTTTTACCATCGAAGGTCCTGAGTACCTTGATGGTGTCAACACCACTATCTCACATCAGACGTTCTCTGTTGACGCAAACGATACCAGTGTTGTGGTCATCACAGATGACTCAACAGTCACATTGGAATATGTCACTATAGTGAAAGAGGGTTTCAGCACAGACTTGTATCAATCCAGTTTCTTTGGGGTGAACGCCGCGGTCAACGTTGCAAATGGCTCTGTGGCAACAATTTCCCACAGCAACATCACGGTGCATAATGGAGCTGCTAATATCTACTCTTACGGTGATGGTACGGTAGTCTATGCGGACAATTTGTGGCTCTACAGCTCAGGACCTGTGTCGCACGGTGTCTACGCCAGCGGCAACGGCACAATCTATGGCACTAACCTTGTCCATTACTCCGGTGGCTACCGCTCCTCTGCTTTTGCAGGTGACGTGCCAGAAGGATAGTAAGCTCCCAACCATCTTCCCTCTTCCCTCTCCATTTGTCATCCGCCTACTCCTCCAATCTTGACAGCTTCTGACATCACTTTCCAGCGTCTATATCAACGACTCTGTCGCCCACACTAAGGGCTATGGTAGCGCAATCTTCTACGCCCTCGGCACAATCGAAGCCCACAACGTTGTCGGCTACGCCGAAAAGAGCACCACGGTCTTCATGGACGCGGGCCAAACCGCAAGCATCTACAACAGCGACATCACAGCCGGTTTCTTCGGAGGCATCGTCTTGTTTTCCTCTGGCACAAAGGAAAGCGGCGCGAGTGTCACGTTCGTAGACAGCATTCTTAGCACAGTGGGCGATGTTGCGGCATTAACTGTTGGGAATGTAGTAGCTGATATCTGGGTCCAGAGGACACAGCTTAACCCTGGGAACGGTGTGCTCGCTACAGCGAATACATCACAGGTCACGCAGGACTTCGACCACTGGATTGAATCCGGCACGGGTGACGCATACGTCTATATTTCCGAATCTACTCTTGAGGGCGAAATCATCGCATACAACGGTAGCACTATCTCATGGTATCTCGGCAACTACTCTACCTGGACAGGAACTGGCTCTGTGGTCGATTATACCATCAATTCCACGACAACATCGTCGTCAGCGATTAACGTTTACATCGATGAGACGTCAACGTGGACTCTGACGGCGGATACGACGGTGTATAATTTCACGGATGCGGTTGCGAATCTGAGTAACGTGGTGGGAAATGGGTATAATTTGTACTATGATTCGAGTGCGAGTGCAAATGCGTGGTTGGATGCGGCGACTATTTCGTTGTCTGGCGGTGGATCTGCAACGCCTGCTTAGCAGGATGAGGGCTGTGATGAGCTAGTCTGGGTTGAGTACACATGGTAAAATTACCTCGAAAAGTTTCTCAAAAGTCTCTTCCAGAGCGGCCGTCTCGAGTGCGCTGCTCCAGCGGCATACGCCTCTCCCTTATATACAACCTAATCATCATTCACACTACTCACATCGAGATCCTTCCAACGCCCTTCATCAAGGTTAATCTCCTCCAATCTCCAATACTGCGCCTTGTTGACAACTTGGTACACGACCCAGATGATCGGAAACAGTGGAATTAGGATATATGCGTCGACGAAGCTTCTAGCTTCAAATGGGGAGAGCGAAGTCTAACCCTGCACAAGCGCTAGGAAAACATTGGCGCTGAGGCCAAAGTACAGGTTCCAAGGGTATCCCCATGATTTGAAGGGGAGTTCGTCAACGGAGCGGCCTTGGAGAGCCCACGCGCGCGGCGGAAGCGAATGTAGATGAAGGAGATGGAGCCCTAGACCAGGAATATGGAGACGCCGGAGAGATTGACAATGGAGGATTAGCTCGAGATCCTATTCGAGGTTCAACGCACCTCCAAAGATATCCTTCCCTCACAATGCAAGGTTGCTCTGTAATTTTTGTAGTGTCAGATATCTTTAATATCACATACCATCTAGAGCAACTCTTGTTCTTTCTAACCAGTTACTGAAGGTCGAAAGGTAATCCCAGTGCGTATTAGTGTTGGAGACGAGGCCGCTTTTTCATATTTTGACCAGAACTAATTAGTAAAGCGCCTTTGGGAGCGTTCACCCCTCCAACGGCCCCTACGACTGCCTAGCTGGCAAACCAGTCAAAATTGAGGGCAAGGCACCACTCTCTCATTCTGAGAGAGGGGTCTCAGATGAAGGCTCACCCAAGGTGGGGTGAGCCGAGGGTGAGCATAAAGCGGCCTCACCCTGATCCCAAAGGGGGGTGAGCGGCGCCGCGGTCAAGTGCATTGGCCAAATTGTAAGATGGCTCAAAGTTATCTTACGATGGAGAACGAGAAACGAACGAGAAACAAGCAATCTGTCTGATGAATTGATGATGATCAGATGGATGAACTGTCAGACTACGGATATACTGCAAGTGGGGCGCTTGGTGCCAGGCACCAGCCAGCAAACGGGGCAGGTAAATACGCCATGACGCAAATGGTGCATACGTCCAACTTCAGTCCCACCAGCTTATATAATCATATCTCTCACGTTGCCCTTGCCCATTCCTTGAGCCAGGTCCTTGATCGTCCACCACGTTGCCCACACCTTGAGCCAAATCCTTGATCATCCAAGCCAGACTCTCCCCTCGCCCGACTCCGCCACAATGGCAACCTCCGATCTGGACCAGCTCATCGACATGGGCTTTGAACGGGAGAAAGCGGGGATGGCTGTAAAGAAAACCGGCAGCCTCGCGGCCGCCATCGACTGGCTCGATCAGAATTCCGAAAAGACAGTCGAGCAACTCAAAGCCGACAGTGAGGCCGACGCCGAAGCAAAGGCCGCAGCCGCCGCCGACCAAGCAAGAAGTCTCGTGTGCAACGAGTGCGGCAAGCGGTTTCGAGGCACGGCCGAAGCCGAATTCCACGCCTCCAAGACGGAACACCAGGACTTTTCCGAATCAACAGAAGAACTCGCCCCGTTGACAGAAGAAGAGAAGAAGGCCAAGCTTGCGGGATTGAGGGAGAAACTGGCGGCGAAGAGAGCAGCAACATCAGAGCAGGACAAGATCGACAAGAAGAGAAACGAGGAAATTTCTCGGAAGAAGACCAAGGAGTCGCAGGACATCAAGGAGCAACTCAAGGTCAAGGAGCAGATCAAGGACGCCGAAAAGAAGCGCAGAGAGAAGCGCGAGGAGATTGAGGCAAAGAAGAAGATCCAGGCACAGATTGCTGCGGATAAGGAAGAGAGACGCTTACGAGCGGAGCGCGACAAGGCCCAACGAGCAGGCGCCGCTGCCCCTCCACAACCGACAGCTGCACCTCTTCCTGCGGTGCCCTCCAAACCAGCATCTGAATATACCGAGACCAGGTTACGCCTGCAAACGTCGCAGGGCAACATCATAAAGACATTCCCTGCCGACACAACTTTATTCGAGGTGGCTGCCATTGTCAAGCAAGCCGTTGGCCATGAGATCGAAAGCTTTACACAGAACTTTCCCAAGAAGATCTTCGACCAGGAGTATTTCGGAGAGACGCTAAAGGAGCTCAAACTGGTACCGAGTGCCAGCTTAGTCGTCAAATAACTTTCATTTCCCAGTCAACTGTTGTAGCCAAGAGCGATTAGCCGGGGTGGGTTCGATCCTACCTGAGAAATCATGGCACGGTTGTCAATACCGACAGCAATATCCGTTGCCATAAGGGAGATTCTGTCAGAAGGACACTAGGCCACAGTCTAGAGGTTCATACAGCCCAAGCAAATCTCAGCAATATCCATTGCCATAGGGAGATTCTGTCAGAAGGACACTAGACCACAGTCTAGAGGTTCATACAGCCCAAGCAAAACTCAGCGATCGAATGCGCTGAATGCAAGTGAGGATATCTGGTTCATCTGCACCGAAAGTGAGCACCTTCCAACCTCCTCCTCCACGAGCTGAAGCACCATATTGATCTGTTCAAAGGTGGGGGCAGAAGCCACTAGGTACCGTGAATCATCCTTCTAGCGAGATAGATGCGTAGGCAGCCGATAGATTGGTAACACTGCAAACAAGAAACAGAGCATGTTGGCTGGCTTGCACACTCTTACTCACGTGACAATGATGTAAGAGTTCCGGAATACACGCTGGCCAATATCCCGACCACCTCATCAGCTTTCAGCTGAATGCCTCGCCGACAACCACTCGTTACAACTGAACAAAGTCAGACGAAAGAGATGACCACTACAAGGGCTGCCCAGACTCAGGCAACGACGAAACTAAGCGGAATCGCTCGCGAGGTTGCCAAACCCCTCCCAGACGACAACTTCCTCTGGACGTACACAGAAGAACCGCATCGAACGCGGCGGCAGGAGATCATCAAAGCACACAAAGATGTTCTAGGCCTTTGCGGGCCTGAGCCGCTTACAAAATATCTCGTCCTTGCGGTTGTCTCCGTCCAGATCGCCTGCGCGATTGCCCTCAAAAATACCCCGCCAAAGTCCTGGTCTTTTTGGCTCACAGCATATCTTGTTGGAGCTACCGCCAATCAAAACCTCTTCCTAGCCATCCACGAAATCAGCCATAATCTCGCCTTCAAGTCGCCTCTGTACAATCGAGCCTTTGCCATTTTGGCCAATCTCCCCATCGGCTTGCCCTACTCAGCCGGATTCAGGCAATACCACTTAACACACCACAAGTCCTTGGGCGTGGATGGCCTTGATACCGATCTCCCCACTGCCCTCGAGGCCATTTTCTTCGATTCGGTTTTTGGCAAAGCTTTCTTCTGCACCTTCCAACTGCTGTTCTACGCTGTTAGGCCAATGTTCATCTACCGCGTACCCTTCGGTATCATTCACTACTGCAACATTGTGGCACAGCTCGTATTCGATCTCATTATCGTCAAGTTCTTGGGCTGGAACGCCATGGTCTATTTGCTATTGAGCTCATTCCTCGCCGGCTCCCTCCACCCGTGTGCCGGACACTTCATCTCCGAGCACTACGTCTTCGCTCGATCATCCATCAAAGAAGCCAAAATGCCTCGGGATATTCCTATCCCCGAAACCTTCTCCTACTACGGACCCCTCAACATTCTCACCTACAACGTAGGCTATCACAATGAGCACCATGATTTCCCCGCCATCCCATGGACGAGACTGCCGAAGCTCCATGAACTGGCCAACGAGTTCTACCAGCCACTCCCCTGCCACAGAAGCTGGTCACTGGTCATCTGGCAGTTCATCGTCGATAAAGAGGTCGGCATGTGGTGCAGGGTGAAACGGTCAGAGGGTGGAAGGCTGGTTGGAATGTGGAAAGAGAATGAGATCCAAAATTAATGCATTGACCTCTGTACACAAACCATTACATGTCTACCCCCACTGGTGTGTTGTTGAGCTGTTCGAATACATAGGTTGGAAGGAACGACCAACCCAAATACCGCACTTCCACCGCTATCGCCGCTGATTGTCTCTTGCCTCTCTGGGCACGCTATAAACTTACTCTTGAATTGGCATCCACCCACAGTAAGTCAACTTCAGATACTGAAGTTGACATTGGACACAGGCACATATACCTTCTTGTACATCGTGCCAGGGTCATGCTCTAGTTCTAGTTTCCGGAACCGAATGGACTCTTTTTCTACTGGACGGTCAAATGTGGCTTCCCTCATATCAAGGCCTGTCAGCAATGGCGGTTGCTTCAATGTCCCAGATATTCACCCTCCAAGTGAACTTCAGTATAGATCTGCCTCAGAGGACTTCTCAGTTCAACGCTCATCGTATCATCCAATCCCCGCCACCTCCTCCACACCAGTTGGACAGACCTTACTCCAGGAGGCAGCGTCGGCCGCTCATGGCACTGAGGACCAGAACGAAGACCAGAACGAAGACCAGAACGAAGACCAGCGTGGGGATGCTGGACATGTCATCATGGCACTGGATGTGAGAGAAAGAGCTATGGTCGGCTGTGCTTGTTACATCTCGCGCGAGGGGAAATTGATGTGTATGGAAGATGTTCCACGAGGCGGAGCAGCGACATTGGACAAACGTACGCTGGATATCATAATCGTGTGATAGCCCTGACAAGCACCAGTCAAGATCGATCTTCAACCCACCCTGGCCCTCCTCTCAACGAGGGCCGAAGGCCTCTCTAACACGTGTCTGGGTGACAGAGCAGCCCGTGCGTCGTCGCTTGTCGACCCTGGTACGTTCTATGGTCAACAGCCAATTTACCTATTCTTAACATCCTTCGGATCCCAAGACACGGCCCTTGCCGTACGAAGTTCAGCTCAGGCCGGGACCCGAGTTTAGTTTCGAGGGTGCACTTGGCAAGCTTGCCTACTTCGCCCCTGCTCTACCAGACATGAGCACGAGGTTTCTCACTCCTGGCGACTCCACAACTCACAGGCAAGATTTGGAGAGAGACGAATTCGGCTTTTCAGATCGCGAAGGCAGGCTTCTGCAAGTCTCATCGCAGCTCGACTTTGACTCGAAGACTAGCATCGGTTGCGTCGGAGCCTTGATCAACTACTTGCAACGGAAGCGGACCTCAGGGTATCTGCGGGAAGATCAAGAGGCCCAGTTGGCATATCGCATTCTACGCATCGAGATGCTCAGCCTTAGGAATACCATGTCAGTATACTCCTTTTACCAGGCACTTTTTCCTAATTGCTCTAGGTTTGTCAATGCAGATGCTCTCTCCGCCCTCCAAGTAATCCAACCCGAATCGCGCCCCAATATGTTCAATCACGGTCCCGCACCTCTGGCTCGAAAGACGGATTGTCTGTCTTCGGCCTATTCCAACGCCATGCCCAAACACCGCAGGGCAAAGCTCAGCTGCGAACTATCTTCCTTCGACCAAGTATTGATGTCAATGCAATCAACGAGCGGCTTGACTTTGTTAGCACATTGGTGCGCCCATCGAACATCGAGGTTGTGAATCGACTGAGCAAGAACTTGACCAAAATCAAGAACATGAGGAACATCATAGCACTACCTCATAAAGGTGTGGTTGGCCGCTCCCACAAGCAGGGGAGCTTCAAGAGTGGAGTATGGTCATCGTTACTCGAATCTTGTTACCACACAATTGATCTTGCCGGAGCCATACAAGACATTCTCGGCGGTGAGCATCTGCCATTATGTGCTCGAGTCAGTAAAGCACTCACAGGGTTCGAGCTTCAGCGCATTTGTCGCATGATCCATGATGTTATTGACGTGGAGTTGTCCGTCGAGCAGCACCGCACAGTGATAAAGCGAGGTATTGACCAACAGCTTGATCAGATCAAAGATCATTACGATGGTATCAGTAATCTTCTCACTCAGATCGCAGACGAGATAATTCAGACTATGCCTTCAGATGTCAACTGCAGTCTCAATGTTGTATTCTTTCCTCAGTTTGGCTTTCACATCACCGTTCCGCGGAAGAAGAATACAAATGAGGCATTGTGGAGTGGCGCCGATTGGGAGCAAACATTCTCTACGGCGAACCAAGTCTACTTCAAGAATGTGCAGATGCGGCAAATAGATCACGACCAGGGTGGTCTCTGGGGTAATATTTCTGATATCGAGATCGAGTTAACCTACGATCTCGCCCAATCAGTGCTAGAAAGCGAGGAGATGCTTATTGAAGCTTCAGACGCCTGTGGTGAGCTGGATAGCTTGTTGGCATTCGTGCACGGTGCCATCGAACACAAGCTGACCCGACCGAGGCTGGTGGAAGAGAATATCATTGACATCAAGGCTGGCAGGCACCTCCTTCAGGAGATGACAGTGCCGTTGTACGTCCCAAATGATACCAGACTGGCGGGTGGCGATGCTACCATGAACGACGAGTCTCGAATGCCCAACATGCTCGTGCTAACGGGTCCCAACTATTCTGGAAAGTCGGTGTATCAGAAACAAGTCGGTCTTGTTGCCTACATGGCGCAGATTGGTAGTTTCGTTGCGGCTGAAGCATGCACAATTGCGATTACCGACAAAATCCCCACCAACATCGCCACAACCGAAACTGTGTCAAAAGCTCAATCAACCTTCACAATTGACCTCCAACAAATTGCCCTGGCACTCAATTTATGCACAAGCAGAAGCCTGGTGCTAATTGACAAGTTTGGGAGAGGAACAGATAGTTGCGATGGGGCCGGGCTTGCGGCTGAAGTTTTCTGTCATCTGCTGGATCGAGGCCCTGAGACGCCAAAGGTATTAGTAGCCAGTCATTTTCATGAAGTTTTCGAGACTGGCTTCTTCGACGACCATCCAAAACTCAGCCATGGTCACATGACCGTGTACATTGACGAAGCGAGCACACCAGATCAGGATAGATCTACCTTGCATGCCGACATGACCGAGGTCACATATCTGTATACGCTTCAGGGAGGCAGGTCGAACTTGTCTTACGGTGCGCAATGTGCTGCCTTGAACGGGGTCCCGAAGCAGGTTGTTCGCCGAGCTCTGATGCTAGCTGACTTCATGACAAAAGGAGAGGATCTGGTGACGGTGTGCGCAGCGCTGCCAGAGCAGGATATTCAGCAGCTACAAAAGGCAGAGACATCAGCCAGGGCATTCATGGCACTTGACTTGGAGACGAGACTTGAAGATAACGGGGTGGATGGTCTACTAAGCTCAGTCCTCGATGAAACCCTAGTCTGTGCACGCAGATATACCACAGGAGATTATTGCGGCTGGGTTTCTAGCCCTAATAGGAGCGGAACGTGGTGAATCAACGAAGGCCGGCGGGCTGAAGCCAGGCTCAGAGCCACCCTTCTTTACTCGCCTTTTGGTCCAGTATGCAAGCCCCTGTCCTTACCCCACTTGCTACACTTAGACATGAGATCGGGCGCCACAAATAGCACGACAAGACTACCAAGGAAGTTCCATAGGTAATCCACAATGCCGCTCCTCACACTACCGCCCATGGCACTGCCTTTCATCAGATGGCCCAGGAACATGGTCGTAATCATGTACTCGCCCTTCTCCAAAGAGGCTATGGCACGCCTGGCAACTTCATCCGCCGGTTGAGGTACATCGTCCTTCTCCAATAAAACTGTCAGCTCCGGCTTCAGGCTGTTCTCGTGGTCGAGGCCAGCTCCTTGGATACCCATGGGAAAGATAATGTGGATTTTCATATCAGTCGCTGGTTTCTCCGCTGCTGGAACAGACAAAGAGCGCCGAGCACCGTTGTACACTGCGACTTCTTGATTAAGAGAATCGGCGAGGGCGCGCATAGCGACTTTGCCGACAGTGTAAGGGGTATAGCCCGCGATAGGGAAGAAGGCTAGAGCGGAAGACGTAAAAATAAGGTGTCGAGCCGGCGGCTCACTGTTGGCCGCAGACATGGACAAGGTGGACGCGGGTCGCTTCCACAGGTTGATCGTCGCATGGGCCAGATAAGCGCAAGACCAGTAAACGGTGTCCATCTGCACGCGTTGAGCTTCAACGCTGGCGTCTGCAAGAAATGACGGGAGCGCGTAGCCAGCACAACACCAGACAACGTCAGGAGGTTGTCCGCCATTCCACTTGATGACTTCATTAAGGATCAGCTTAGAGGACTCGGGTTTAGTGAGGTCGTAGGAGAGGGAGATAAATTTCTGCGCGGGGCGAATGGCAGCGGCTCGGACTTGCTCTAGTGCGCTCTCTAGCTTAGTCACGTCTCGAGCCACGATGGCCACGTTGGCTCCCTTGGACGCCAGTTGGCAAGCAGCGGACAGGCCCATACCCTGGCTCGCACCAGTGATGATGATCGTGCGGCCATCAACAACAAAATAGTTTCGGGAGCGGAAGAAGGGCATAGTGAGCACAGGGAGGACAAGAATGGCTGAAGCGATGAGTAGCGTGAGGAACAAGGACATCATTGCTTTGAGGGCATTGAGATCGAACCCGCAGCTCGCGACGCTGCAAGATACTCCCGACGCGTGAGACATGTGTATGGCGTTTTGTCGATCTCCCGCTAATAACTTAGCTTTAAGTTTACGTCTACAAGTACCCACTTAGGACACGGATCGAACCGGGACCCGCATTTGCCTATGCCAAGGCCAAGTAGAGCAAAAAAAAAAGTCTTGGAAGCCCATCAGAGAAGGACGCACTGTGATGAACATGGCGAAGAAGAGGAAAACTCAGCCTGTTGGCAAATCACAGGAAGTACCAGGCGCAGCTGATGCCTTGCCAGAGTCGGAAGATGACTTCTATGCATCCAGAGACCAAGTCCTCGTCGACGAGGGCCCCGTGGCAAAGCGGCGGCGCAGGCTAGAGGAAGAGATGCAGGAACTACAGCCATCAGACGAGGAGGTTCTAGCCACCGCCTCGGACGGGCCTAGTGAGGAAGATGAAGATGAGGAGGAGGAGATCTCAGCCACGGACGTGGGTGATAACGTTGAGGGGGCGAGCCAGGGCTCTGATGCCAACGACGAATACTGGGGACCCTCAACCTCTGACTACTATAACGCCGACGCCATCGAAACCGAAGCAGATGCATTGGAAGAAGAGGCAGAGGCGCGAAGATTACGGCAGAAGCAGTTGAAGCGCATGACAGACGCAGACTTCGGCTTTGATGAGCTGCAATGGATGGCAGATGATGCACCAGAGCTTCGCACAGTCAAAGCGAGCATAGTGGAAAAGCTACCCCCCTTCCAGATATCCAAGGATGCCACCGACGAAGAGCGATGGGATATTATCCGGGCCAGATACCCCGAGTTTGAGCCACTCTCGCGCACTTTGTTGTCGGTGTATAGTCTCTATCGAGGCTATGTAGAAGAGCCAACAAAGTCAAAGGTTCTCAGGATCAAGATTTGTGCGTCTCTCGCATACATGGCTGCCGTGGTCATGTACATATCCATCCTCGCCCTCAGCAAAAACGGCCCTCCGCTCTCTCCTTCTGAACTTCGAGAGCATCCAATCATCGACACTTTACTAAGATGCCAGCAAGCGTTGGAGATGGCGAGGAACATGGTTGATTGTGTAGGCGAGCAGCAACTGGAGAGTCCTGCTGGCAACGACCAGCCAGACCCCATTGTGGCCATGGAGGCAAGCACCTCCGCCAAAGAAAAAGGCAAAAGCAGGCAGAGAGTCAAGGCAAAGGCGAACGTGCATCGCGCCCCACAGTCTCAATTCGACGACCTCGATGCCCTTGCACCCATACCTTCTAACATCGTTCTCCGCTATACCAACCCCGAGAAAAAGGCAACCAAATCCAAGGCCGTTAGTATTGCCGATCTCTTCGCTCAAGCCAGTTCTGCACCCGGAGATGACGGTCATGATGACTTTGGCGACGAAGATCCCCTCACCGGCGAAGATGCCACCCAGAAGGCTCGCAAGAAAACTTCGCTTCGTTTCTACACCAGCCAAATCGCTCAGAAGGCCAACACAAGAAAAACGGCAAGTCGTCTCGCTGGTGGTGACGACGATGTTCCGTACAAGGAGCGACGAAGGGACCAAGATACCCGCATTGCGCGTGAAACGGACAAGAGAACAATTACGACGGAACAGCGTGAAATTTCTGACAGTGACAGCGAAGGGGGGTTGACACCACGAGTCAACAACGAGGCGGATGAGTACTACAACTCGCTCGTCTCAGCCTCAGTGCAGAAAAAGTCTGATAAGCGCGCACGAGCAAGCGCCTATGTTGAAGCCGCCCGGCAGGGTGCCCAGGTCTATGAAGAAGAGCACGTGGGACCGGACGGCAAGCGGAGGATAACGTATGCCATCGAAAAGAACAAGGGTTTGGCGCCCAAACGCAAGAAGGAAGTGCGCAATCCACGTGTCAAGAAAAAGATGCGGTATGAGCAGAAGATGAAGAAGTTGAGTAGCATCAGGCCCGTTTACAAGGGGGGCGAGGGCAAAGGCGGCTACGCTGGTGAGTTAACCGGTATCAAGACTAATTTGATAAAGAGCGTCAAGCTTTGAGAGAGAGAATGAATTTTTTTACTTGGTACGAACCTCTTAAAATTTTGCCTTCAGGTTTTGTTCTGTCATCCTAATTCCAATCCTCCCAAATATTTTATTAGAGTCTTCAATAAGACCAGTTTTCATCCACACCACAGCTACCATTAAATACAAATGAATGACTTGCCTTCCCCTTTTCATCATTCACGAACCCGGAAGGGTAAAGTCGGAGAAATCCGGCCACTCCCCAAGCCCCGCTGGGTCACCTCCAATCCTCACCCACTCGGCAATCGAAGGAACGCCATTTGCACCGATCACGAACATCATGAACCACCCTGGACCACCAGTGACATGTCCATTTGGTGGCGCCGTCACAGTACACAAAGTGTCATCGCAGCTGAACGACGGGAACAGTGTGCGCGCACCCATGCTATTGCCGTGCGTGGTCGACACCGAGCCCATGAGCGACACTTTGCTCGCCGTACCGCAGAGCATCGTGAACGTATATTGGTTCCCAAAGCTCCAGTCAGAGTTGTTGGCAGCCAGGTTGAACACAGGTCGAGCTCCACACTCTGTGCTTGAGCCGCTCTGGTAGAATACCTGCTGCGACACATTGATGGACAGAGGCTCGTCCAGGCCCATTAGATATGGTGGAATGAAGATCTCGACCCGGTATTCCTGAGGATATTTGGCATCCGTATTCTCAGGGTCCGAGCCAGACACGAGAACCCGACCATCTTGGAGAAGAAGGGCCTCGTTATGGTACATACGGGCAATGGTCGTGTTCGCCAGTCGTGTCATGCGTTGATGCAGAGGCTGAGATGGGTCGTAGAGAACTGCATCGAGATTGGGATCATTGGCCAGGCCGAATCCGGCAACACCTTGCATGGCACCGTTCATGATCAAAAAGGTGCCATCAGGAAGGGCAACCATCGTGGGAATCACACGTTTAGACGGCTACAGAAGGTCAGCACCAGTCGAGGAAATCTTTACGGAGTCTTACCATTCGTTCAATGGTCCAATTGGCATTTGGGACTTCAGGCTGAAGCGTCACGCAGTTGTCAATAGCAACAGCAGCAAAGGGGGTCGAGCCACCGCAGATGAGGACCGTGAGCGGATCAGTCCAAGGAGCTGACTGGGGGAAGAGCATGGAACCTCCTTCGAGAGGATACGTTCGCCCTCCCAGGAAGTTGTTAACCGCACCTGGAATGTTGGGCAATGTCCGCACAGTTTCCAAGGTCGTTTCGTCCAGAATACGGGCTTCGTTGTAGTAAGTCACTAGGATGCCACCTGACGGGAGGATGGCTAAGAAAGGATACAAGTTGTAGGGATCAGTCCGGTCCAGCCAGTCGCAGTAGAGGAGTGTTCCTCCAGGCGGCTTAGGAAGGATCTCAAGGTTAGGAACCGGAGGACCGTTGCTGCCGTCCTCCCCCCCGACAACCAGGATGGAACCATTCACCATCATCATCGCACTTGGGTACCAACGCCCTGTTTGAAGGGCGACCTCGTTGACATTCTCTTCCCATCCGTTCACGCCCGGTACACCTGGTGATCCATCAGGGAGGTAAAAGCGCACTCCATAAAGGGAATCAGCTGACCAACCACCGATGTTGATGACTCGGCCACCAATATCAGGAAGAGTTAGGCCGGCAGAGCAAAATACATCAGTCACCAGGCCTTGCATCTCTCTCCAAGCCACATCCCAGGTTTCGATGGCAGAGAGGTCTAACTCGAAAGCACCGGTAGAGTTGGGAGGACCGGTGCCATGTTTCTCAATGAAGGTGACTTTGCCATTGCGATTGGCACTGGTAATCAGAGGGATAATCGGACCCCCAATCAAGAATTCGTACAGGCCGGCGCTGTCGCCCTCCCCTTGGCCCCACGAGTTGAGGTTGGGCCAGCTGTAGTAGGTCATGGAATTTGCACCACCACACAAGGCAGTCGGGTCCCCGCTGCAAGCATAGTTGCAATCATCAGCAGGGAGGTATGCTGCATCAGCGTTGATCCGGTCGGTGTCATCACCACAGAAGCATTGGAAGCCAAACTCGAGTGCTGCTGCTCCATACTCATACTCGTAGCATAGATCGAGACAGGCTTCAATCGTCGCATTATTAGTCATATCAGTTTCGTATGGGAAGACTCGAGTCGTGCTGTCCTGCAGGCAGCCCTGATACTCCCACTCGCCCGGCAGACTAGTATTCTTGACAGTTGGGGGAGCGTAGGTAGTCAAATTACCAACGGCGTATATGCTCATACGATTAGGGCCCCCACAGATTTCAGAGGAATTGCCGCCACAGGTCATGGCACACTCGGAATCGGAGTCGGCAAGCGCGCCGCCGTTGATGATGGCGTCACCACAAAAGCACTGAGTGGAGTACTCCAAGCCTGCGATGGTATAGTCTAGGCCGACACACGTTTCAACACAAGTCTCGATGGTGAGAGTAGCGCTGTCTGGTTGTTGAGTTAGGATTCGTCCATTCGTATTGTCAACATAGCAGCCCCGATAAGTCCAATTACCCGGGAGTGAAGCACTGCCCGTGGGTGTTGTTGTTGGACTACTTGTAGTAGTCGAAGATGCTATGGTTGTGGTAGTGGTAGCAGTGGTGGTAGCGGTGGTGCTGGTAGAGCCCGAACTATAGGAGAATACATTTAACCTGTTCGGGCCGCCGCAGAATTCCGAGGCATCTCCATTGCAAGCCATGTTACACTGATCACTACCATCAGAGGCAGGACCACCACCGTTCCGAAAGGTATTATCGCAGTAGCATTCTCCGGAGTACTCTACACCGGCAAGAATATACCCAGCAGCTTGACAAGCGTTCTGGCAATTCTCCTGTGTCATGTTGGCGGCACCACCGACAACAGCCACTCCAACAGAGAGAGTGCGCGCCGCAACCGAGTCATTGTAGCATCCGAGAGACGTCCAAGGAGAAGCAGCAGCAGCAGCAACGAGAGTCGATATCTCGCCAAGCCCATAAACATCCAATCTATTTGCACCACCACAGAACTCGGATGAGTTACCGTTGCAAAGCATATTGCATCCAGCGAGACCGTCAGAGGCCAGAGCACCACCATTTGAAATTGTGTCCCCACAGAAGCACTCCGCGGAATATTCAACGCCAGCAAGGGAAAATCCAGCGGTACCACAGGCAGTGACACAATTCAACACGGACATATTCGCAGCACCGCCTTGAACTGTGACATAGTCTGCTGTGAGTGTTCGTGCAGCCGCTGAGTCGTTATAGCAACCCAGGAAACCCCAGCCATTAGTTCCAGCATTGGTAGCAGGTGAATCGGCCAGAGTGGTTACATCGTCATTGTGGAAGACATTGAGACGGTTGGGACCTCCACAAAGTTCGGCGGATGAACCTGTACAAGCCATATCGCAATCGGTATCGTCAGCAATGCTGCCAGAGACACCTATCACGTTGGCGCAATAGCATTCCTGGGAATACTCTACCCCGGCATATGCGAAGCCATTGGTGTCACAAAAGTCGATACATGATTCCTCGGTCATGTTGCTAGTATCAACGTAAGACTTGGCAGCAAGTGCTCTTGAGCCCGTGTTGTCAGTGTAACAGCCTTGTGATGTCCAATTGTCAGGGAGGGTGGTAGATACTGCAGCTCGTTTATACAACTTTGCACGATTAACGAGCTCGTTTCTGCCAATGGCACTGGCTTGTGAGATGGGGGAAAGTCCAAGCTGCAAAAGCAGCAGAGACGCCGCAAAACGAATGAACGTGGCCATTATTGCCCACAAAACGAGTGGTTGAACTGTTGAAGGGGAAAAAATGAGTGGCTAGATTTGAAAGAGAAAGAAGAGAATGACTCTGAAGAAACGAAGATTCACCCAGACATGAGATTCTCGAAGGAAAGGCTCCTTCCTGAGAACAGACACAAAATAATAGCCCATTCCAAGTACGACAAAGTTCTCCGGGGTAAACGAGGTCGCACCAATGTTATCACACCAATGTACTAGGCCATGGGCACTACATTGACACTAATTCTGGACCAATTTATTCTCTACTATTATGTACAACAGTCCTTGCGGAAATGGTAGCACATTGCCTTGAAATTTTGATTGGTTCAGAGCAGACGCCCAGCCATCGCCAAATGCAGTGTGAAAGGGCCCCTAAGCAAACAAAATGAGATGCTAATGCGCTGAGGTTGTGATCAGTGGCCGAACAGTTCCCTAGGTCCAGCAACAAAAATACGCTTCAATCTCGTATCGCTCAGACTCCTGATTCTACCCAAAAGCATAACTATTTTAAGCAATGCGATTTGCTTTGGGCACCATCAAACGCATGGCTTCGAGGTGGAAATTAGACTCCTCATTTTGAGTTTGCACTTATGCCATTGTTAAAGACCTTCACGCGAAACTCAAAATACGGCCCTGCCCCAGGCGTGTAGGCCACTAATTTGATAGATCTCTGATAAGCAACACGTGATCCCGTGCAAAATTCCTCGCGACATTGTCCATGTCGCCGGTTCACCGAAAATCGCTACCAATTCATCAATTCATCAGCTTCATACAACAATGTACTAGCACCGCTCGGCCCTAAGACCTTGAATCGTCAAACAGTGATATCTAGTTTATTCCTCATTTTTACAACTCCTAACCAGCTCGAGGCGGATGTTCAACGTTTTGATCCAGAACCTCTTCCTTTCCTCGTGATCCAAGCCTCTAACAATTGCTTTAGCTTTAATTGCTTTTCAGAGCTCGTACTATGATCCTCTAATTTGTACAGCGCTAATGGTCAGTGCTAAAATAATATCTCACTGAGCCAAAGATGGAAGAAATAGCAACAACTAGGCAATAAGAGCCAATTAACATTCATTTCTTGAAACAATCTATATCCTAATAGAGAATTTGTCAAAGATAGCAAGCAAACTCTGATAACTTTACATCATTAGCGCTGTATTGATTCACCCTACAGTACTGTAGAATCATCGCAGCGCTTTGCAGATGCGATTGGCGAGGAGCAGGGCGATGCAAGATATCCGTGTGGGCCTGATAGCGGCGCCGCTTTTACGTGTATGCCGAATGGGGAAAATGTGTCGGAAGTGTCGGGAAATTGTAGAACGTGGCGATACGGGCAGCTCAAAGTGGATCAGGGGATAGGAAGGATCGGGCGCTAAAATTTGACGCCGCGCTATGAAATCCTTCAAGCCGCAGGCAAGTAAGCGAAAGCTGGACATGGTTCAGTCAACGTGCAGCAAACTGCATCTTTGTCAATTTGAAACTAACAAGGATATGGTTCTGAATTTGGGACGCCTACAGTCCAGACCACGGCACAACACCAGGCTACTCAATAGTGGCTCACAGAGGCTGAAAAGTGGTGAGAGAACATGCAATCACTACTGCTGCAACCCTCATTCAACATCTCTAAACAGTACTGAGGGTCTGTGACTCTACCCTGGAAGCTGTGTAGCTGATATTCCCGCATCTTCATACCCGCTGTCGCTTCTTTGCCCTCTAGCAGACAACTCAACTGCCCCTCACAATGGATGTCAGAGGCTCCATCGACAACATCAGACCGGCCCAAGGTATTGCGTTCCCTTTTGAGTCCTCTAGACCGGTCAGCGGACGCCAAACTCCACGCAGCAGCTTTCTCCCGGTAAACAGTGGCTATAACAGCCCACGAACGCCAGGATCAGCTCGAGCATCGACTTCTGCATTTCATCTCCATGGTTCAGGCAGTCAGAAGTATTTTCGATCACGAAGAATAAGAGACTTGTCGACGATTGAGCGACCTTGGACCGACCAGAAAAATCCGAGCAGGAAATGGCATACGATTTTCCCTTTGATTGGAATCTTTGTTGGTGTTGCACTGACTGGTCTCATGGCGTATCAAGGATACACCAGCGTTATCAACTATTCCTATTGTTCTGTATACGATGTTGATTTCACCACTGGAGGCCAGCTTGATCCCAACGTATGGACCAAGGAAGTCCAAGTTGGTGGCTTTGGGTAATGTCAACGCCGCTCAAACTTGACGTGTCGACTAATGAATCGCATCAGCGTCGGAGACTTTGCCCAGACGACTAATACAGACGAAAATGTGTTCGTCAAGGATGGAGAACTCTGGATCAAGCCAACACTACAAGACGCAGATCTGATCAACAAGAACAATGTCATCGATCTCACAAAGCAAGGGATATGCACGTCGAATGCGTGGTCAGATTGCCATGCAGTCACCAATACTACTAACGGCACCATCGTCAACCCTGTTAAATCCGGTCGCATCAACACTAAGAAAGGCGCTTCGATTCAATATGGTCAGTATGGAACACTGCTCATCCTCGGCAGGTGCTAACCTCACACAGGCAGAGTCGAGATAGTGGCATCTCTTCCCGAAGGTGATTGGATGTGGCCCGCGATCTGGCTTTTGCCTGTTGAGGACAAGTACGGACCATGGCCCGCCAGCGGTGAAATTGATATTGCCGAATCTCGTGGTAATAACCACACATATCCTTCCGGCGGCAACGACATCATTGGAGGTACGCTCCATTGGGGTCCTACACCAGACACGGACGCTTGGCATCGTACCAATGTTGCGAAGAAAGCCCTTCACACAACATATACACAGTCCTATCACACCTTCGGTCTTGAATGGTCAGAGAAGTATGTCTTCACCTACATTAATTCCCGCCTTAATCAAGTCTTGTACGTTCCTTTCAAGTCAGCTTTGTGGCCTCAGGGTCACTTTGGTGCTGCTAGTGAGAACGGCACCATGATCGTGGATCCTTGGAGTCAGACAGGAAAACCGTCGACGCCATTCGACCAGAAGTTTTACCTCATTCTCAATATTGCTGTAGGCAGCACGAATGGTTGGTGGACCGACGGTGTGGCAGGGAAACCATGGGTGGACGCCAGTCCGGTTGCTAAATTGGACTTCTGGAATGCGCAAGGCCAATGGTACTCAACGTGGAAAGAGAACGGCCAGATGAGAATCAAGAGCGTGAAAATGTGGCAACAAGCTGGATATCAGGGATGCGCTGGCAAATGACGATCTGGGACGTTTGTACAACATCATGAGTAGTACTACTGACTTGGATGAGCACTGGTGTTGATTTCTAGAGGGGGGTTAACTAGCTGGTAACTTTGAAGACATTGATTGCTACGTGATTGGCCTCGGCTACAGAATGGGGGGTTACACTCGGTCATAAGAAGATAACTAGAATATTTCTAGCAGCAGCTATCATCACGGAAACCAAGGCTCCTGCCTGTCCTGTAGGAATCAACCCCGGATCGTCCTGAAAGGCGATCTTGCTTAACTCGTAACTGGCAGAGCCAGGCCAGCGGGATCAATTTGAATCATAGCGAGACTGCTTATCGGTTGGCACGATGGCGCTTTCAACTTTTGAGACAACTGGGCGCTGTATGCATCTAAGGGGCAGGCGTTGGTAACCCTTGCATCAACCAAGGCGACTGGATATTGTTGGGGGGACACAAAAATGCTCGCTTCCACAATCTCAGCCACAATGTCGCCAAAATATTAATGAATGTTGGAATGCAGTAGCCTCGTTGGTGGCACTGGCTTGTCCTGGAAGTCGATCATCTCCCCTTTTAGGACGAGCCGTTTAAAACTCTCCTGCAAGGGCCGAAGGACGAAGCAATCACACGTGATAACTAACTTCGGGCGACTAGTTATTCTAGGCAACTACTGCCTACCTTTTAGCCGCTCACTAACTCAGAAAAGTGGGGGTGACCTAAGGATCAGGATGCTCAGAAGAATATCCCGAATCGAACTCCGAGCCAACTGTTGAATCCATGCAGTACTTTCGGTACTCAGTACATGACACATACTGGCAGCCGGATGGAAAATGCTACGGTAAGGAGACAGAAGAATAAATTGTGGATTGCTTTTTTGAGGCATGGTGTTAGTCTCAAGTCAAGCTTCAGCATGCTGCCTTTCAACTTCACTCCACCAGGGGCTCGAATTAAACTCGTGGTTACAGAGTTTCTCCTCTCAGCCTGGCCTGATTTGGAAGCTGTCATACTTTTGAGCCGCCTATCGGTTGGGCTGTGGTCTAGATCTTGGCTACCAGGCACTCGGCTTTAAGACAGTGGCGTACGCTTGCATTCAGGGCAGAAAAGTTGGCGCTCTTCGAAGCCAGCGCGTGTTCTAGGAAAGAACTAACGACACCAATGCCGCCGATACCATAACAGGTGTCCTTGCCAGAGACAGGGGGCTTTGAAACACGAGAAGATAGATTTGTTGTGCCAAGCTTGCCCTTCGCTTGATGAACAACTCAGCCAGTCATTACCGAAGCTCAACCTGTCACCATCGTGGTGCCAAATACACGCTACCGAAGTGGGCTTCGTCACACCCATGTCAATCTTCAATAAGATTCCCGTCCTCGTATGGCGCCAAAAAGCCTCCAACAGGTACCATGCTTGTGCGGTCCAAGGACGGCATCGGCGACAATTCTGGCGGTGGCAGACCTGAGGTCTCGGTGGAGTTCGGTGAGCCGGCTCGCTCTTAACTAGTCGACCGCCTATGCTCTTATTCTCTCTTTTAATCACTTGTCCTTCTTTATTGAGTCGTCTGGTCGACTTGTTGGCCGTTCATTCGCTTTCCACAAAGACTTAATATCGCTGGTACGTACTCGTGACAGACGAGATCAGCCCCCATCATGGGAGTCTTCTCCTTCAAGCTGGAAAGCTCTAAGAAGAGCTCAAAGAAGGCCTCACCTCGGGGCTCAAAAATTGATACACCCTCACACAATTCACATAATCCATTCTTCTCGTCCGCTGATCCATCAGCAAACAACAGCCTTCATGCCTCACGATCGGAATCGCCAGAGGCGATGGGGAATAGGCAAAGCCGTAGCCAGGCACTTGACCTAGTCAAGAATCAGGTCATGATCAACTATCTATACCAGCAGCAAGGGAACAACGGATGGAGATCCAGTCAGCCAGGTATTGACGAAGGTGTTCTGCTACGGGTCACCCGGGATAGTTATCTCGCCTTTCCTCCCGAGCTGGCTGATACAAATTTGGCGGCAGTCCTTCGAGAACTGAACGTTCAGTCGGCAATGACCATCCACTCACAGGTCATAAATTCCTACCTTCTCTCTATGCCTCATGCCACGGAGCTGCCACTTCTGAATGGGTTGGCGGTGCAAGTGGTACCGACGGTCCAGGACTTGGCCAAGGCTCGCGTTCATCATTTTGCTGCCGTCGTCGCATCTGAAGGCAGACTCGTTGTCTGGGACGACGATGCAGTCAACATGCTCAACCGTGCCAAAACTATTGAATGGGAGCTGATGCAACTGCTCTGGACCACCAATACGGTTAATAGCAAGACAGCCTCGAAAGTGGATCTCACGATTAATGAGAAAGAAGAGATGGACTCAGCGTCTGAGGAGTGTGCAGCACCTAAGCCTCGACCCACCATCTTCATCAACACAGTCCTTGTTTCACTTGCTCTATGCTTGATGATAACCGCATTGGGCCTTGGCGTTCGCAAACTCATCGTCGAGATGCAATACGAGAAGGGCTCCGGCTCAGGCTCGTACACCCGTCTGGCTTTTCTGGCCTTGACGCCGCTCTGGATGTTCTTGGGCATGTTTTTCTTTAACGCTCTTATTGCCAGCATTGCGCAATGTATCGGTCCAATTCAACAAATGAACATCAACTCCAAGCACTACAGCGCAATCCCTGTCAAACGAATTACACGCGATTTCCCTCATGTCACCATCCAGTGTCCTGTCTACAAGGAGAGTTTGACAGAAGTTATCCAACCAACCATTGTTTCAATCAAAAAAGCCATTTCAACTTATGAACTTCAGGGTGGCTCCGCCAATATTTTCATCAATGATGATGGTCTTCAACTACTTGACGATCAACAGCGCGAAGAGAGAATGGCCTTTTATGCCAATAACGGCATCGGCTGGGTTGCTCGCCCCCCTCATAGTAACGAGGCCGGTGGCTTCCAGCGCAGGGGAAAGTTCAAGAAGGCCTCAAATATGAACTTTGCACTTGCCCTCTCCTGCGCCATGGAAGACAAGCTGCTTGACATCAAGCGGGGCTCGGGATGGACATCGATTGATGAAGCAGAGGCTACTTCATGGGCTCTTGAGCAAGCTGTCGCCGACACAAACGGTCTTGCTTGGGCTGATGGCAACATCCGCATTGGTGACTACATCTTGCTCAGTAAGTCCGTCGTCGGTATTGCGTCTCATCTAACCGTTAGCAGTTGATTCCGACACCCGTGTACCTGTGGACTGCTTACTCGATGCTGTAAGTGAGCTAGAGACCGCTCCCGAAGTTGCCATCTTGCAATTCTCGTCAGGTGTCATGAACGTCACGGATAACTACTTCGAAATGGGCATCACCTTTTTCACTAATTTAATCTACTCATCTATTCGATTTGGCGTGGCCAACGGTGATGTTGCTCCTTTTGTCGGTCATAATGCAATTCTTCGATGGTCTGCTCTTCAAGATGTCTCCTTTGAAGAGGACGGACGTATTAAGTTCTGGTCCGAATCGCATGTGTCCGAGGATTTTGACATGGCACTACGCTGCCAGATTAAAGGGTATATTACCCGACTTGCTGCTTGGGCTGGTGATGGATTTCAAGAAGGTGTCTCTCTCACGGTAAGGACGCCACTTCATCGTCTGGACGATCATGCTGATTGAACTAGGTGTATGACGAACTTGCGCGATGGCAGAAATATGCATATGGATGTAACGAACTCGTCTTTCAGCCATATCGCTTCTGGCTCGTCCGTGGCCCTATCACACCTCTATTTATGCGCTTCCTCGGGTCGAACATGCCGATTGCGTCCAAGATCAACATCATCTCCTACATTGGTACATATTATGCGATTGGAGGTTCCTGGATAATGACACTTGCCAACTACTTCCTCGTCGGGTGGTTCCAAGGCTGTGAGTTAGCCAGTATGATAGCTATATTCTGTCATTTGCTGACCCCATTCAGATCTGGACAAGTACTATCTCGACTCGTGGAACATTTGGATCACCGTCCTCGTTGTCTTCACGGGTCTCGGCAATGTCGCTCTCGCCACACTACGATACCGAACAGGCGAAAGAAGCTTCCTTGGTGCACTATATGAAAACTTCAAGTGGCTCTTCATGTTCTTCATCTTCCTCGGAGGAATTTCCATCCACGTGTCCGAAGCCTTGCTCGCGCACGCCTTCGAGGTCAACATGACGTGGGGAGCAACAGCGAAGACCTTGGAGTTCACAAACTTCTTTAAGGAGGTGCCGCGAACCCTTCGGAAGTTTTGGTTCTCCTTTACCGTCTGTATCCTGATGATCGCGACGATGATCATCATGGCGAAAGCAAGCTTTATCCCATACTCGTGGCACATCACACAACTATCGCCGTTGGCACCTTTGTGCAGTATGGTTAGTGCTCACATATTGCTACCGTTGGCGCTGAATCCAGGTCTGATGACATTTGCTTGGTAAATATGATGACAACATGCTATGAGTACACTTAACGGGAAGGTATAGATGGTGCAATCCAGGGCACAACACTTCCCGATGTCTACATTGAAACATTGGTTAATAATTGTTGATAGAGTCACGTTAGGAGGTGTTTTTTACATTCAAAGTAAGCTCGCATTAATTTACGAACTCGAATGCTTGGCATGCATGCATGATATTAATAACGGGTGGCCCCACCCAGCAATGATGCGCAGATCACGTCGCTGCTTTAAGACTTGCTAACAATTGCCGGAACAACGTCGGAAGCCGCATTAGTCACCGAGCTAGCTGAAACACCCCTGCGCACTCTAATTATTCAGCAAGGGGATTTTAGTTTCCCTGCATTCCGGAGAGAATAAAAATCCAGCGACACTGAGATCAGCGCCTTAACATTCCTTGAAAAAATATATGACGAGTGGGGTGATTGAGAACATTAATTGTGATTTCATGAACCTTAGTGGAGGTAGTTCTGGCGCTCTGGAGTTGGTATATTATTTTCAATACGGCCCGTAGCAAGTTTGTGCCACCGTTACATCACACCTTGCAAGATTTACACTTTCCTTAGCACGTCTCTTTTTGCGACTAAGAAGCCGCTTGTTTCATAAAGAAACTGCCAAGACCCGACTGCAGCTCGGGAGCGACTATGTGATGTTCACCGCGATATGAGCTGGCCAATGCCGACCAGACATGTGTCTCCGAATGCATTGTCAGCTGGTAAGCGAATTCCATGCTGCCTGAATCGGCAGGAACTGAGACTCATTGGATGCCAAGGATTCAATGCCTCTGGTCTGGACTCGGCCTTGGGCTTCTCGTCCCGGTAGCAGTGGCTCGCGGACTCGCAGGCGCACGGTCCTCCACGAGATAGTCATCAGTGATATCAGAATCAACGATTCGCAACCTGTTTATCACATCTTCGGCATCATCCACCTCAATAGATTCACGAACCGAGTCGTCTTCGTAGCGTGGTTGGTCAGCTGACTCCTGGGAGAGGTAGCTCTCGCCCATGCCGCCAAGAGGGTCATCATCATCATCATCTTCTTCTTCTTCTTCCGTATCTTCCTCTGAACCGGAAGGGATGAAACCTTCCATGTTGTCAGGATCATCTCGCCAGTATGAAAAGTCAGTATAGTCTTCGCCTCCCTCCTTAACAAGAGTGGAGATTGGAGGAAAGAAATGATCGACAACCTCGCGCATGCTGACATAGCTGCTCCGGTACTTGCTCAGACTCATCAAATCGATTGATACCTCACTGTTGGTGTTGATGGTAAAAATCCTCGTCGATGGTATGTTGACGGTACGGTAGCTCAGGGCGTCGGTGAACCTATTACCAAAGCCAGCATAGAAGGGGTTAGTCTTGCCCGGAAAGAGGCTGAGAATATCCCTCAAGCAAGCCATCTTGAAGACTTCCGGCTTCCTCAAGTACACCTCACGTCTTAGGGCAGCAATTGTCCGATCCGGGCTCATGATAACTGGGCCTTTGGGTAACTTCCATCCCTCTTGATTGATAGTGTTGAGGTATGCCCTGGTTGTGTCTGCTTGGCCGACGGAGCGGCTGGTCAAGTAGAGGATGTTATAGCCGTTGGCTACGATCTCGGTGTAAAGTTTGGCAACACCCAGATGTGTCCAATCCCGTCCAACCATGTTCAGAATATGACCGAGAGCATCAGACTTTGTGATAGTCCCGTCAATGTCGGAGATGACGATAGGCACGGTAGAGGTCCAGTAATACATGAAGGCCGGACACGTTGCACGACCGACGGTAAACGACATGGGATTAGCGCCAGGTTTCAGTTCGAGTTTCTTCAACTGGTCGCTGGTGAGGCGCAGAGTCTTGGCAAAGTTACGGGTGCCCTCCTGAGAGATTCTAGGCGCAGACTGGACTTCTTCAGACTGCGCCCTGTGATGAGTTCTGGCGCTCAGAGACGGGGATGAGGTCTCGCTATCACTGTGATAGCCAGGATCCGAAGCCGTGTCATTAGGGACTAGGGCAGAGGGACCCATGCTCGAGCCGATGGCTCTCTTGTTGGCTGCATCCCTGGCTTCTTCACTGCTATAAATCCATAGGTTGCCGTTCTCGTCGGTTCCGATCAAGGAGCCAATATCATAATTTCCTTCGAGCTCCTCTGAAAGAAGTTTCCTTGCAATTGCTTCAGCCCGAAGAGCTTCTTCTTCACTTGACTTGTATCCGGTCATGTCAAGCATAAGATCACCAGATTCGGTCACCTGAGCACGGATGTTGGAGTTGGAAAGCTTATTGGACAGAGTCAACGCTCGGTTGTAGGCATCTTGAGGTTGCAAGGCAGGCGGACTTGCAGATGGCTTGCGCTCAGAGAGATTTTCAGGAGGCGCTGAAGAAGAAAGAGGGTGTTCTCGGAACTTTCGATCCAAGTCTTCAAGTCTGTCTTTGTCGGCCGAGGAGAGCATGTGTTCAGATGCGACTCGGTCAGGTCCCACAGGCCGTAATAATGACTCGGTCATGTGTCGCGTACTAAGGTCGGGTGCTGAGCCTGGAAAAGATCCGTAGATTCTTTCTTCACTGACGTCATGGATGTTCTTCTGGACAATGGGGACGCCAGATTGGCCGGATTGGCCGGTAGCCAGGTCGGCAGCGGTGTCGCCGACGGAGTTGTTTGCGTTGATATCCAGAGGTGTAGGCTCTGTGAGTGGAGTAGCCTCGTCTTGAGAGCCTGTCACCACAGTCTGAGGCGAGGCTGCTGGCGAGGCGAGCGGAGACGTTTGGAGGGCTTCTGGGATCTCATTTGAGGTCTCGAAGACAAAAAATGCTTCTCCGCCCTCACCAAGTTTCATGGCATAGTCCTGCTTGATTCCATTGACCTGGAACTCCACCCGTTTCTCGAACGGACGAAGCAACGAAAACTTGCCAAAGCGGACGTGGAATGGCGAACAGGCAAGAGTGCCATCTTCTTGCTCAACAACGATGACATCAATGGCACCGGAAAGGGTGGCAGGATTGATGGAGTTCCAAGTCTTTGAAACGCCGCTTCCGAAGTTCCTAACGTACTGCATATTGGTACAATGGAAGTGATGGGTCCCAAAACGCCAAAGATGCTACTCCGGCACAGAGATTGGCTACAAGGGCATGGTGAGTGAAGGCAAACGGCCTCGGCCAGGCCAAGAACGACAAGGGGGTGCGTTCGAGGATGGAAGAGAGCGCTTGACTCTGAGCGACAGCCGTGGGAGACGGCTTCGTACGGCGTGTCAGGGGCTCACAGGAACTTTGGATGGTGGTACAAAATGGCAGTGAGAAGAAAAGGATGTTGGGGGTGATGGAGCAATGCATTAATTAGGCCCATCCCAGCAACACATGCTCCGGAAACAGCCGCCGTCGGCCGCCGAACTAGGTTAGCACACCCCGGATCTCTTGGCAGTAACTGCACCTCAGCACGCACTGGGGACGCGTCTCTCCTCTTTGGCATTCCCGTTATCGAGGCCGAAAGCAAACAAAAGCCAGTGTGTGGGAGCAGCGGCATCTGAGCGACGGGACTCACTTGGCTCACACCATGACCCAGGGCCGTTAACTGCAACCCCGCCTCATTAACCCCCTCCCCAAACCCCCACCCCATCATGGCTTCCCCCTCGGGTCCTCTCACTCCTCCGGCCGAGCCGACGGAAACGCCGGCTCAAGCTCAGTTGCAATCTGTATCCAACGACAAGTCGAACGCATCTTCTTCTGCCAGTCGCATCGAAGCTCTTCTTTCCCAACCTGCAACCTCCCTGTCGGACGATGGCACATCGAAGCGGCCGCGCGACCATCGAATTATCCACCTCCTCCTCCAGCACATGGGCATCAACGCGTATCAAGAGCGCATCCCTCTCCAGCTGATGGACTTTGCGTACAGATACACCTCATCTGTGCTTGGCGATGCCCTGCACATTCAAAATGAAGGGTACGACCAGGCTGATCATGCGACATCTTCCAAGGCGGGGAGGGCCAAGACTGCGCCTGCGAAGGCAGAAGAGGGCGACATCTCAATGCAGGCGCTGAGGATGGCTGTAGGCTCGAGAATGTCGCACCAATTTGCAGGTGCGAGCGCGCTGCCCAAGGAATTCTTGAAGGGACTTGCCGACGAGCGCAACCGGATCTCGCTCAATGCGCAGGCGAAGGAAGGCGAGCGAGGCCCTGGTATAACGGTTGGAGGGGTGAAACTGCCACATGAAAAGTACTGTCTGACGGGCGTCAGTTGGGGACTCAAAGAAGAATGGGACAGCGACGGCGAGGAAAGCGTTGAAGAGGGTCAAAACGGAGATGGTGCTACGGCTGGGGCGCATGGTGACGACACACGGATGGACGGGGTCGAAGAAGCAATGGATGAAGACGAAGACATTGGCACGATGGAGGATATTTTTGGTCAAGACGACGCCGGCGCAGACGGGGACGGAGACCATGAGATGGAGGGTTCCTGAGACACGGCCCAGAATTTGGCGGAGAGGCATCTGGTCTCTCGATGGAGGCCTTTCGAAAGAGCAGGACAGCTTTGGGGGGCTTTGGGGAAAAGCACTGGTCATGGGCCGCATCATTTGCTCGTGTCCAGTTGCCCTCGGCTGTACGCGGCCTCAGCCGTCGCGGCTTGCGTCCAATTGCCCTCGGCTTGCATCCAATTGCCCTCGGCTTTGCGCGGCCTCACCCGTGCCTGCTTGCGTCCACTCTGGGATCAGGACTTGCCAAGGCACTGCACGTGCTGGCAGACAATCCACCGTGCTGGCAGACAATCCACCGTGCTGGCAGACAATCCACCGTGCTGGCAAACAATCCACCGTCTTGGCAAGCAATCCACCCTCTTGACAAGCAATCCACCGTCTTGGCAAGCAATCCACCCTCTTGACAAGCAATCCACCGTCTTGGCAAGCAATCCACCCTCTTGACAAGCAATCCACCCTCTTGACAAGCAATCCACCCTCTTGACAAGCAATCCACCGTCTTGGCAAGCAATCCACAGTCTCGGCTCGGTCATGGCTGATCCGAGTCATGTTGTAGCGAGTCAGGCAAAGAAGCTGGAGCAAGACGAGATAAAGCCAGGCATGGTACCGACATCCAACCCAGGCTTCCGCATTCGTCGTAAGCTCCTCATCATCACGACGGCCTCCCCTTTTGAGGCCCAGTATGCAGGGCACACACATGCCAGGCTCTATCTATGCCTGGCTCAGAAGAGGGACAGAGGAGACTGTTGGTGGTGTTGGACAAGTTCGGCAGACCCTTGGGCAACAGCCAGGCACGTACAGAAGAACAGTGCTTTTGCATTTGCCCTGCACCACAGCCCGCATAGGCTCATGTCGGAGCGAAAGGCAATTGATGGCTCCATATCGTGACTCTGGTTCTCGACGTCAACTCCATGCGTCTCTATCTCTGATGGCCGTCGTCGGGCCACAAAAGTAGCAGAACGAGAAGATCTAATGACTGGTGTTGTCTACCTCTTGATTCAGCTACAATCTGCGGGTGGACACGATATACGAGTGGTACACTGCCAAGCCTCCCGCCTCGCATGTGCAGACCGTCAATCTAAGAATGGGCAGGCCAGGCCAGGCCAAATCGAAGCTGTACCATCACAGAAATGTGCAATAGACGGGGCGAGCCAATAAACAGTCTTTGTATTGTAGCTGCAGCGAGGATTGGTGTCACTGTCCAGAGACAAGCTAATTACAGTAATACGCTTCGTGTACAACAAAGCTGAAGGGTGGCCATAAATACCTTTTCCTTGGGCAGGATTTGCCTTCTGATTCGTGCCGCAACCCGTTTGGCAGGCTCGAGAGTCGAGACAGAATGAGAGGGATGGTCGGAAGGTTTGGATGTGCGGAGTCCTCACAGTGGGATGCGGTGTGAACGAGTAGACATCTGGTGGTGTGGGTTGTAATTATTTATCTACCACAGTAATAACTAGTGTTTCGTCTATTTAAAAAAAAAAGGGAAATTACAAGCCAATTGACATTGTGGCAGAGGCACTGTGGCAATGACAAGTGTTGGGTGTGTGGGCAAGAGGCTTGGTGCGGCCTCGACGAGGCTCGGTGTGCCTTGGAAGACAATAATAGGCCATGCCACGCCATTGCATGTGATCTCTGAGTGTGCCGGGGCTGCCAGAATCATTGGTGTGTGCACACACCCAACACGGCAGCATGACGGAGCCAAATGGCCTGCCCAAGCCCTACTGCTGTTTTTCGCGTCTTCTACCACCCTCAATTACCACTTCTCTATGCAGAAGAGAGCTAAAGGCTGGCGCAGCAGATGAGAAGGAAAGCGCGCGCATCGTATTCGGCGCGCACAGTGGCTATTCAGCCTTACGCCACCGTCGTCTGAGAAGGCTTCCTGTCCCTTGGCTTGCCGCCTCACAGCCAGTCGTCGGTTACTCAGGCCGAGATGCAGGCCCCCAATTGGGCCTTGAGCAATCTCCCAGTGCCGCTCGCACGCTGGCCTTCCCTCTGGAGCGGCCAGCACGGGCACTCTTTTGAGCGCGTGCCTGCCATTCCGTCGACGTGGATGGCATCAAGCGCACGGCATCAAGCGTCCTTGCACTGGGCTAGCTATGCCTACCAGCGCCTGCTCGCCCCGCAGGTCAAGGTGCAGGGCCGCGTTGCCATCGTCGTCCTCGGCGCCGTCGTCTGGGCCTTTGGCTGGTGCGAACCACCCCCCAACCAGGCCAGGCCTGCTGCAATTCCCCCACACCCCCGCGACTGACAGTGTGCAGGCTGCTATGGCGGGCCTACTCCGTCATCCAGACGCCCAACGACCTGCTGGTGGAAAAGCTGGGCCTCGACATTCCGCCCGCGCCCAGGGTCACGCTGGCCGGCATTTCCGCGCGCAGCATCCAGATGGGCTGGAAGCCGCGCGAGCCCTCGGCCTCGATCCACGAGTACGAGGTCGAAGTCAACGGCCAAGAAGTGGGCAAGACGAGGAAGGCAGAGACGGCGTGTGTGGTGTCTGGCCTCGTGCCGGGCGCAGTCTACGACATCCGCGTCTTCTGTGTGAGCGCGGGTCGGTTCAAGACGCCCAGCGCCACGCTCCATGTCCGACTGCCGCACACGTCGGCCGCCTCGTCGGCCGACGGCCATGTCGACACGGTGCCGACCGTGCACGCCATTGCCGCTCGACCTGCCGCCGCCGTGCCCACGCCGCCCTTGGCCCCAGCCATGGCGCGCGAACACTCGGGCGGGCAGCCGGCCATGCGCCGCGGCACCGTCAACCGCAAGCCGTCGCCTGCCGGCCTGGACGTGCAGCTCCAGCATCTGGAGCACGCGGTCAAGACGACCGACGACGAGCTCGAGGGCAGCCTGGTCGAGCTCTCGCAGCGCTTCCAGGAGGTTCAGCAGCACATCGAGGCCGTCGAGAGCCAGATTCAGGACGAGGACAGAGAGTACGAGGCCCAGCTGAAGGGCCTGGAATGCCGCCGCGACAAGCTGAAGCAGCACCTGAAGAAGCGCGATGAGGAGAGCAGCGATCTGCGCAAGCAGGTCCACAAGGCCGAGACCCACAGTCGAGCGCTGCTGAGCGACAAGACCAAGAAGGAGCGCGAACTGCAGCTGAAGGAGAACGAGCGCAAGAAGAAGCGAGACGAGATCGCCAAGTGGGAGGAGCAGATCGCCACCATGGCCGAGGAGATGGCCGGCATCGAGACCCAGAAGGCCGCGATCCAGCGCCGGGCTCAGAGCGAGGTCGGCGAGATCAGAGACAAGATCGAGGAGGAGCAGAAAGAGGTCGCCATCCTCGAGCACGAGAACAGGGAGAGGGCAATGCAGATCCAGGTGCTCGAGCAGGAGCGCAAGGAGCTCAGTTTCGAAGACGACACCGACGAGACACGCGAGGCCGAGCGCGTGCAGGCCGAGCGCACGCTCATGTGGCGCCAGCGCTTCAGCCACCTGCAGAACACCTACGCCCAGGTGTGGTATGAGCTGCAGCAGATCAACTCGTCCATCACCATGGCCAGGCAGCGCCTTGTTCTGTACGAGAATGCCCGTCGGCACGCCGCCGCCCACTTTGTGCCCGCGCCGCTCGACCTCGACGCCGCTCGACAAGCCATCCTCCGGCCCGTGCGCCGCACGCGACCGCCAAGCTCCCACGCCAGCAGCAGCATTTCTTCGCCTCGCCCGCCCTACACCATGGAGCCCTTCCAGCCTGCCAGCCACTTCCCCCCGGCCTCAAATGTGTCTCCGACAACGACGTATGGGCCGGCGCCGTTCAATCCCGTCAACGGCATGACCTACCCCTCCGACATACCCATTTCCACGGCCGAGGAATCAGACACCCTGAATTCGGTTCCCATGAGTCCGCATGCCGAAGTTCTGCTGCCCGCCGACCTCCTCGGGGACGAATCGGCCGACGAGATGGCCGACGACGGCGAGCCGATGCCGACAATGCCGACAAGCATGCGGGGAGGCGACGGTGTCCTCGCGCCCTTCCCCAAGATCAGTTCGCCCACCTTGCGCGAGGACACTCGGCTCGCAGACTCGCCCTCGGCCGGCTCCTCCTCCGGCCGCTCCTTCTCCAGTCCGCTCGAGGCATTTGCCCCGGTGGCCGAGTCGGACCAGCGCTCAACCCACTCGCGCAGACAATCCCTCGAACTGTCTGGCCAGCCGGAAGATAAGCCGAGCAATTCAAAGCGCCTGGTGCAGAATCTCTTCAGTTTCAATACCCGGGCCAGAGGGAAGACGTCTGCAGATCAAGGCCCGGCTCTCGGCACCCTGAAATCGACCCAGAGCCGGTCATTCCCGCGCAACTTTGGCGACGCCGACCAGCCACGCCGGAGGCAGAGCTATGGCAGCAATTGGGCCTTCCCCGGCAATTTCCTTCAGCGAGGTGACAAGGACGGGCCTCGGCTGTCTCCTGCCCGCAAGGCTCTTCCCAGTTTCATTCCCACCCTCGGCAAGTCTTCCGACGCAAGCGCCAACTACGATCCCTTCACCGCCAGGGCCAATTCTCTCGACCCTGGCTTTGGCGGCCGGGGCGCCGACTCGCCGCGGCCGGCTTCAATCTACTCATTTGATCAGATGCCGCGACCGTCGGTCGAGAGCCAGCTGCACGCGTGGAGTGTCGACAAGTCGGGGCTCCGGAGCAGCCCTCTCGCGCCCGACTGGGGCTCCTTTCACTCCTTCTCGCTGAACCACTCGCGACGGCCATCAATCCAGTACGGGTCAACGAGTAATATCTCGCTTCCGGTCGCCGACGAACATATTCTCGAATCGCGGCAGGGCACGAAACCACTGCAGGCACCCATAGGCACCCGCCCGGCCTCTGCACACAGGCCGGTTACGCCGAAGCTCAACCCTGCCGCTCCTTCCTTCACGATGCTATTCAAGAGCAAATCCAAGGACAGGAGCAAGCTCAAGGAGAAAGAAGGCGAGATGACCTCGCCGGCCGAGTCGCGCAAGTCCAGGGACGCTCCATCTCTGGCAGCGACAACTTCGACTACGGAATCGCGAGAGTCTCTCCACCGCTCCATCTCCCAGGCCAGCAATCCAGCTGCCGGTGAGGCGGCGGCAATGCTGAAGCCGACACTGATGTCGCGCATCAGCCGTAAGGCAAGTGCTAATAAATTCGGCTCGTGGAAGGACAAAGGCGGCATCTTCTCGCGCAAAGACGCGTCCACGCCCGGAGGCGAGCATGGCGAAGATGAGATGCACAACTCAACCGAGCACCTGGGCCGCAGTGTCGAGAGCGCATCGACGACCCCGAGTGCAGAAGACAGGGACAAGAAGGCCAGCAGGACGAGTCTGGGCACATGGAGCTTCATGAGGGCCAAGAGCAAGCGCGGGCTGCGCGAGGACTTGACCGCGAGTGAAGTTAGTGAGAGTAGTGAGCGTGCAAGCGAGATCAGTGAAGAGGTTGACACCGACAATCTGGAAGGAGAAGACGATGCCACTGTGTAGACAATATTGCCATTTTGTCGTCTCCCATCATCACCCATCACCCACCACCCCCACCATTCTCGGGTGCGGATAGTGTGCGCCATGCTCAAGAAGTCACCCTCGAACACATATTCATCCACTTCCAAGGAGCCACAGGGCTTCGCGATTGTGAAAGCGGTCGGTGGTGAAGAGCATGGAGAGCAGTCAGTAATTTTACTTTCAATATTATTAATTATTGGCCTGTCTTTCTTGGCTGAGTCACCTGATCTAGCCAAACAAAGTAATTCACTTTTGCGTCATCCTCTGGCTTTTGTATCGTCCAACTCTAGGCTTTGATATCCTCCTAGGAGGCAACGCCTCCCTCTCTGGATTCCTGATACCATGGCCAATTCCAAGTACGAATATGTACGCGCATTCGAGCGCGAAGAGATGCTGCTGCCGAGTACGTGGATCGTGGTCCGGATTGACGGGCGAGGATTTCACAAGGTAAGACCCAAAAACAAAACAAAAAATCGATCAAGATTTTTAATACGTGACGGCGGTGTTTTATCTCTTTGGTGCCTCGTTGTGAAAAGGGAATAGGATTCTAACGCACGCTCTGTCCCTCTCTGTGTTTTTTTATAAGAAATAGCTATCAAAGCACTACTCATTTGCGAAACCCAACGACGCTGGCGCGCTAGGCCTGATGAACGCAGCGGCCTCGCACGTCCTGCGCAGCATTCCCGACCTCTTCTTCGCGTACGGGGTCAGCGACGAGTTCAGTTTTGTGTTCGAGCGGGACACGAACCTGTTTGAGCGGCGGCGCGACAAGCTGGTTAGCACGGTAGTCAGCACGTTCACCGCCGCGTATGTGGCGCTGTTTAACGAGTACATGGGAGGTGGTAAGGCCGATGACGATGACGATGACAACAACAACAACAACAACAACGACGACGACGACGACGACAACAACAACAACTACAACAACGACGGCGACAAGGATAAAGAGGCCGACGCGAGGCTGAAAAGTAAAAGCAAAAGTAAAAGAAAAGGCAGGAGCGGCGGCAATAATAACAACAAACCCCACCCGCCGCTCGACCTCTCCTTCCTGCCCACGTTCGACTCGAGAGCCATTCTGTACCCATCGGTTGCGACGCTGCGCGACTACCTGTCGTGGCGGCAAGTGGACTGCCACATCAACAACCTGTACAACACGACCTTCTGGGCGCTCGTGCAACAGGGAGCCATGAGCGAGCACGAGGCCGAGGAGTTTCTCAAGGGCACGGTGGCCAGCCAAAAGAACGAGATTCTGTGGAGCCGGTTTGCGCTCAATTACAACAACGAGCCCGAGATGTATCGCAAGGGGAGTGTGCTCTTTAGGGAGTACCGGGCCAAAGACCAAAAGGCTGTACATGGCCTAGTCGAGCATGGAACCGAGCTTCTCAGCCGGACGCAGCAGGACAAGCAAAAAAAGGCCAGGGCCAAGGCAGAGATTGTGATCAGGCACTGTGATATCATCAAGGATGACTTTTGGCGCGAGCGGCCGTGGCTGTTGTTGGCACGGAGAGATGGGTGAAAGGAGTAGGAGCTGAATCAATGGCCAAATGGCTAAAGAGGCTTGGGCGCTCATCGTCTATTACCCGCCTCCTTGTCTATTTACGATTTTGACTACTTGGGCGCGTGATGCTAGCTGATGCTTTGCTCTTGGTCGACCGTTGAACCCTCAGTCGAACGTGAGCTCGGCTGCGGAGAACCATGGCCGATTTGGGTTTGAATATGTCGACAGTTGAACACCACAGTCCAACGTGGGCTCGGCTGTGGGGAATCATCGCCGATTTGGGTTTGAATATGTCGACTGTTGTCTATAGATGGCGCCAATTAGGGAAGAATGTCATCGTACGACAGCGCCCTTCAGGGTCTTGACGGTGCACTTTCCCTTGCCGCTGACGATCAGATCACCCTTGCGCTCGCCTTCGACTTCACTCTTGGCCGCATCAAAGCCAACGACGAGCTCGTCAGAGGTGTAGAAACCTGGCTGAATAGCTTCCCACTGCTTCTTCTTGGGATTCAGCTGCTTTTCGGGACCCTTGCCCTCGCCATACTCCCATCCTTCGAAGTAGACACGGTCGCCTGCCTCGGCACCGTCTGGTGGAGCGACCAGCTCGACAATGCGGTCGGACGCATGGGGATCGGCACCTTCTTCAGCGGGCGGAGAAGCAGCGAGAACCATGGCAGCTGACTTGATACTGCGCATGTTGACCGGCTTGAGATTGGCAACCACCACAACCTTGCGGTTCTGCATCTCGTCGAGGGGCACAAGACCACTCAGGCCTGAACAGACAGTGCGGACAACCTTGCCGGTCTCCTCGTCGACCTGAGTATGTTCAGTGCCTTCTGGGTCGCCCATGGCCACCGTCGAGACATAGAGCGAGTCGGCATTGGGGTGATGGATTGCTCGGAGAATATGGCCTACTCTGAGATCGATCAAAGCGGGAGAGAGAGGGGCAGTTGGCGGCGCAGCTTTCGGCGCTTTCGCTTGCTTGGGGGCCTTCTCTTTCTTTTTTGCTGGTGGAGCTACCCCATCGGCGGCCGCGGCCGCGGCAGGAGCGGGCTTGGTGGCCTTGGTGCTCACTTCTGCCGCGCTGTTCGACACCGGATCTGCCTCAGCCTCTGGGCCACCAGCGACTAGCGTGGGTGGTTTCGTGCGGCCGACGACAAGGGGCTTGTGCTGGGCAGGAACCGCAGAGTCGGACATGGCTAGTGGAGAAGTGAGATCGTCTGTGAGCTCCTGTTTGCAGCCTTCTTTCTGCCACTCTCCACCTTCCACTCCAACCGGTTGATGGCGCAGAGTGTGCTGGCGTCGGTCACAGAACTTGGTCGATGGGTCAAAAGGCTGTGAGCGAGGTTGGAAAGCACCCTTGGCCCGTGGATTAGGCTGCAAGACCTCTCGGAGTGTGGGATCAAAGGCGGAAGGAGCGATGGGTGCTGTTGCTGTTGTGGTTGCGGCTTTGGCGGGGCAGTGTGAAGAGGCAAGAGTGTCTGATTTGGCCAAGTGAGGGCGAGTCTGGTGGATGAAATGTCTGGGTTCGCAAACCGAACGGTGAGTGGGAGGGCAAGTGGGTAAATAAGAGTCACGAGATGCAATGGCAGAAGATGCAGGTAGTCCAAAAATTTGCTGCCGGTGCAAGGTACGTCGGCACACACTCCACATCACTTGGAGCAGTTCCGCACGATCGGTGTATACCCTGTGCAAACAACGCGGGTGGTCTTCGCGAGCGCCTAATCTTGACTCTTAGACACTAACTAACTAGGCTGCGCCTTGCTCAAAGACGACACGCGGCTCGACTACAAACTGGCTTTTTAACAAGCTTACTGGCCATCCTCTGCCACACGTCCTGCTCAGAACCCTACGAGGTCCTCATTCTGCTGGCCTTTTTTTGACAGCATGCCTTATTCCTCTGCCTATTGCCCCATATCAGCTGTCGTGCTGGTGGTGGCGACACTGTGTCAGCTGAATAAGATGGCACAAGCGGACAAGGCATATTCCTCAGCTATACTTCCGACAGCCATACACATTTGCACCTCCGCGCAGCTGAACTATGACCTGGCTAATCTACAGCAAGGCTCAATATAATAAGACATTATATTGTCGATTACTATAGGCAACAAGATCAATTCGGAAAATGTATCGCCTCTTCGCCCATCAGTCTTGCTGCACTTACAGGCCTGGTCATGAATGACAGTACATATATATATTGGAATGCCTGAATCTTGGCCTTATTGGAAAGATTCCCCATCTTTTTAGTGAGGTTTTGGGGTCCTCAGCCTACCAAGTTAGTTAGCATTCCAGCCCTAATACTGTTAGGCTTATTGTCGAGGCTGATACAAGCTTAATATTCCAAGGTGTCCCTCTACAGGCCCCCATGTGTTGTACTTAGCTACAACAGAAGGCTCCCCTATTTGCGGCAGTAGTGTGAGGTCACAAACCAGTGCACCTTTTGTTATCTCACTCAGATCCCGTGGTATAATTGTTACCAATGATGAGGTTAAGAATCCGAAGCTCCAAGTCTGTCAGGGGGCATAAAAGCTGCTTTCGCTGTATGAGAGGAATCTTGGTAAAGAATTAGCTTGATAGTGAAGGTACCTCTAAGCCCTGATCCTGTCTACACTAATTAGACAGCCTTTGATAGCTAAGTTACCTCCTGATACAACTTGGTCGGTGGCTGTTAATAATGTGCAATATTTCTACTGCGGCTTTGCTCCACCTTGTTGGGGGCATTCAATGTAGAACTGCACCGCCTTCGTACGTAAGAACTCGTCCAGGTGTTCATAATTATGGTTATCAATGGCTCTCTGGTTATATATCAGTTGTGCCGGTCAGACATTGTCAACCGCTCGCTCGTTCCTAATAACTTTGGTGGGAAGCAGAGAAACAATGATGCTTTCGATTCTAGGCCAGTACATTATTGCGGTGATGCGAAGGCAATGTTTGCCTATCGATTGACACAATGCGTAATAGTAGTTAGTATGCAGGCCGAGCTTATCTATTTGTACGAAACCGACCTGTTAATTTGTACGAAACTGGCCTGTTGATTTGTACGAACTGGCCTGTTGATTTGTACGAAACTGGCCCAAGGCACGATCCAACCAAAAGTCATAATTTCACGCGTTCCTGACTTCCACTTAGCCGTCGATTCGCCGAATGCACCATCGGGCTAGGAATTGCCGGGCTTCTCCCATCGCTTGGTTCGCCGCCGTCCAAGGCTCCTTCACCCAACACAGAGCCCCCCGCGGAAGCGGGCGAAAGAATGTGGCCGGCGCTGCCTGCCACGCCGAGTGCTTGCTCGGGCCGCGCCCTCATGCTCATAATTCTTTCCCTTTCGCGTGTCAGCAGCCATTGCACTTGTGCGCGCGTTGAGAATAATCCGGCCGAGTGATGTGCCAAGTCTTCCTTTAGCCGCAGTGTTTCATTCATCATGGTCATGCTCGTGCGAGCATCCAGTTCCGACACGGAGTGCTGCAGGCCGGTCAGCGTGTTAGAAAGGCATGTGATGCTGTCCTGGAGGTTGTTGTGCAGAGCAAAGAGTTCCTGGCTGGTCGGTGCGGTGTCGGGAGTCAGCGGCCGGAGGTGGGCCGGTAGAGACAGGCCTGGTGATCTGATGTCGGGAGGAGGGTGTCGCGGGATCTCCTCGACGTCCAGCTCGTGCTCTGATGGTGTGGCTGCTCGAGGCGGGAGCGAGGGCAGAATCTGGTCGTGGACCACAGCCGAAAGCTTGTCCAGGCCGGCCTCGAGGACTTCGTTGCGGACCTTGGTGAGCTGGAGTTGAGACGAGAGCGAGTCCAGGAGGCGCGACTGCTTGCGCAGATAGGGTGCCATGCGTGCCAAGGCGCACACTGCGGTGTGGGCGTCGATGGTGTCTGGCGTCAGCGCATCCGTGCAGCCGTACTCGGCACCAGGACAGGCGGTGGCTTCGGCCTTGCAGACATGGGCATTTCGCCCGGCCAGATAGTCCTTGGCCGAGATGCGCTCGTCGCACAGCTCGCACTTGACGCCCGTTGTGGGGCAGTCGTCGTCTTTGTGCTTGAGCCACTCGCCACGGCCCAGCTCGATGACGGCGCCGCAATCACACTCAATATGGGACGCGTGAATGCATTGGCCGGACACAAAGGCCTTCCGCTTGACCAGCTTCCCACACGACGAGTCCGGACAACGGAGGCGGGTCTCGGGGCAGTCTTGGGCGACATGCTTGTCAATGCAGCCACGAGGCAGAACTTCCTGGCAATCTTCATTTGGACAGCGAACACGGAGGTCATTGCACATGTTGATGATCAAGCGAGATGCCTTGTGAGGCGAAGCCAGCAGACAGGCGCGACATGTCGGGCAGCGAGACTGGTCTGCGTGGGTGGCGCCGTCGCGGTACTCTTCGAAACAGGCGCGGCAGAAGGTGTGGTCGCAGTCGAGCACGATGGGATCAACGAAAGGGACGTGGCAGATGGGGCACATCAGGTGAGAGTCGTAGTCGCACGCGTACTCGAGAGCCCTGAGGTCGAGGCCGGGCTCCTCCTCGGCTCGGCCGATTTGGGCAAGTGCATCTTGGATGGCGAGCGAGGGCGGGGGCAAGTGCGAGGGCGTGGCCGCGTGGGGAAGGCCCGGCGGCGTGGGAGACGGCGAGCGAGACGTGCTGGGCCGAATTCGAGCAAACTCGGCGAAGAGAGTGTCGATGTGAGGCTGAATGGGACTGCTATCCATGTTGGTGTCTGAGTGCAGGGCTCGGTCGTGGAAGGAGAGATAGCCGGGGCCGGGGCCGGTGCGGAGCGGGGACGTCATAGTGGCAGGCGCACCAGCCTTTGGCTGTGGCCGTGGTCTTGGCTGTGGCTGTGGCTGTGGCTGTGGCTGTGGCTTTGGCTCTGACTGTGGCTTTGGCTTTGGCTTCGGCTCTCGCTTTCGCTCTGGGTGCGGGCCATCGTGCGAAGCTCGTGCGGCGGCGGGCTGTCAACTTATACTACAGCAACTACAGCAGCGATGGCACAATCCGTCGGAGGATTGACAGCTGGGCTGGCTAAAGGGGTGACACGTGTGGCGCACAGACTGGGCATGGGCAGCTACCTCAGAGGCCGCACATCTTGCTGTAGGCTTCTTTTAGAGTATTGTACCGCACGCTTGGCGATCGAAGGGGGCGGGTGCGGGCGGCGATTGGCTGGGAGGCCAACTCCACCGCCCTCCACCGCCTTCCTGCCGCCATTAGACTCGAGTTAGAGTTGTTCCCAAACGGGTCATCGGCTGGCTCTGTCTGGTGACGACTGCTGGCTGGCAGGCACGCAGCGGACTCTCGACGCCCGACAGCCTGAGCTGCATTGTAGGCCCAGCCGTGTCAACAGAAGTTGTGTTGAAGAGTGCCCATAGTACGTAGTCTGGTATCTGTCATCCTTGCCGAGCACTGTCAGCCCTGCACCCGCACCTGCACCCGCACTCGCACCTGCACCCGCACCTGCACCCGCACCACCCTTGTCCACTCGATCAGCACCACCGACGCTCCCATCATACAATACCCACCCGCCCGTTGCGCGATAATCTCCGCTCGTCTTCACCATGGCGAACCCGTCGCAACTCTTCCTCACCGCCGACCACATCAAGCTCTCGCTGCTCGAACGCCAACGCGCAATTTCCCTAAACCTCGACCCCAATGAGTCGCAAGAGTCCAACATTACACGCTCGCTTGAGTCACTGAGAGAAGGCATCGAGTCCATTGCGGCCACGTCCACAGACGCCGAGGTCGTCTCAAATCTGCGGTCGCAGTACCAGGACCTGTCACGCCAGTTCCACGGCGAGTCGCCCACAACGGCCGCCAGGGCCACAATAAGCTCTCCGAACAATGCGGCTCTACAAGGAGACTTCGCACATGCACAGTCGAGGACAAGTCAGGAGGGCCGACCGGCCAAGCAGGCACAGCGGCAATCAAGCATGCGAGGCAAAGACTCGCTGGCCGCCAGCAGCAAAAACGTCCGGTTCAGAGATGACCCTTCACAAGACTCGCTAGACGAGGAAGACGAGGCAAACCGCGCGTCGCTCTTCCAACAGCGCTACACCGACGACGACCGCGTCGACACACCCGACCCGACGGCAGATATGACCAACCAGCAGATCCACGCCTACCACCAGCAGGTCCTGAGAGAGCAGGACGACCAGCTCGACTCGCTGAGTGAGAGCATTGGCCGGCAGCGCCATCTGGCCATGCAAGTGGGCGACGAGCTGGAGGGCCAGATTGCATTGCTGGATGACGTCGACCGCGGCGTCGACCGCCACCAGGGTCGTCTTGATGGCGCCAGGCGGCGCCTGAAGGGAGTCAGCGACAAGGCCAAGGCGAACTGGGGCATGACCACCATCATCGTCCTCATTGTCATCCTCGTTTTCTTAATTGTCGTCCTCAAGTAGAGGGACGACGTCGGCGGCATGCCTGACCGGGCTTGCATGCACTAGACCTCTGTCCTTCTCGTCCCAGCTTTGCTTTGCCGTCGCTGATGCGGTATAAGAACGGGGGGGGGGGGGTTGGAGCGGGAGGAAAGGCTGGGGCACTGCGGGTCCAAGTCAGACCTGGAGACCCGGAAGTCCTCATCAGCAAGCATGCGCATGTGCATGTACCCGTACCCGTCCTGTCCAGCGTGCAAATTTACGGCCCATATAGACCATACTAGGAGAAATCTACCTTGCACAGCCGAGGGGTATCCATCTGTTCATTATCAAGTTACCAGTCACAATCATACCCAGCCTGGCCACCTTGCACCGACCTTTCCTTCCAACTTTCCATCACATCCTTTTTTGTTTTGACTCGAAAATGTCTCAATCTTGCCAACGCTGGACGCCCGCTTAACTTACACCTCCTACCCGCACTCACCCTCGCCCACCCTCGCTCCGTGCGCCTTCGTTTGGTTGCTAGCAGCGTCGTGCTCATGCCTGGCTTTTGCTCCCCCCCTCCTCCAAACACACACACACACACACACACACGCACGCACATACACAACCGCACCCAGAGCATGCATTGATGCGTTGCGTTGGTGGATTTCCATCAGCCACCACAGCCAAAAGCCCGTTCGTCCAGCCCACCCCCCCTCTGCTGGTGCAACATTCCCTGGCCTGCTGACCCAGGCTGGCGCTTAAGGCTGCGGATAGCCGGCGTAGCCATTCGAGTACGCTGGCTGAGGCCCGTAGCCGTTTGATGGAGGCTGGCCACGACCATAGCCTCCGGCCGACGGCGGCCCCATGGGAGGATAGGCCGCGGACTGAGGAGTCTGCGAATACGGCGACTGCTGCATGTGGCTGCCGTTCCATTGGCCGCCCGGGCTGGGACCTAATGACGGTGAGCCGGGCACCGCAGGGCTCGGAAACTTGTTATGGCGCCTACCTTGAGGGCTAATGGGATTGGGCCCGCCGTATTGTGGGAAATACGGCGACTGTGGATTGTAGGCTCCGGGAGTGCCGGCCGAGCCGAGGGAAGTGCCTGGGGAATAGTCGAAATTGCCAGTCGGCGGCCGATCCTTGCCCCACTGTGATTGTATTAGAAGGAAGGACGAGCGAGGCCGGAAGCATGAGCCGACTTACCGAGCACTTCAGCGGGCGCCCGTTGACATTGTAGCCCGACAGCTGACAGATTGCCATGGCCGCATTCTCATGCGTGTCCATCTTGATAAAGGCAAAGCCTCGATCCGACTGGAAGCGCGTCTCGACCACGTAGCCAAAGTTCTGGAAGAGCGGCACCAGGTCGTTCTGCGTCGTGTACGGCGTCAGGTTGCCCACATAGCACGTCGTCTGCCAGCTCGGCGTCTGGTTGACGACCATGTCGTACGACTGCACTCCTTGGGTGGGGAAATGATGGTGGCCGAAGGGGGTGGTGGGCGTCATGCCCATGGCCGCCATCGCTTGCTGCTGGGAGATGCTCGGCTGGCCCTTTTGGTTGGCCCAGTTGCAGCGGATCGCGCGGCTACCCAGCCACTCGCCGTCCATCTGGGCCAGCGCCTTCTCCGCGTCGCCTCGCTCGCGGAATGCCACAAAGCCGTAGCCTCTTGTGCGGCCCGTCTTCATGTCCCACATCACCCGGGCCTCGGAAACGGAGCCAAAGGCGGAGAAGGCCTGGAGGAGGACCTCGTCGTTGACTTCGTTGCTGAGGTCGCCGACGAAGATGTGGAAGTGATTCGACGTGTCTTCCTTGCTCGACGTGTTTGACTGGTAGGCCCAGTTGACCCGAATCTCCTGCTGATGCACGCGTCTGCCGCTGAGCGTGTTCATTGCACGCTCGGCGCCCGACGGGTCGTCGTACTCGACGAAGCCGTAGTTGAAGCCTTTGGAATTGTAGTTCTTGTCCGGGATGATCTTGACACTGGTGACGTGCCCTGTCGTTTCGAAGATCTGTCTCAACACATCCTCCGTCACTCTCTGGTCAAGGCCACCCACGTACAAGGCTCTCTTATTTGGCTCTGGCGCCGCTCTCCGGACCACGCCGCCGCCGGGGGACAGCGAAATCACCGAGTCGAAGCCCTCGACAGCAGGTGCGACCGTATTGTTGTTCGGCGGGATCACGACCGGTGGCCGTAGTGGAGGAGGCATGGACTGGGCCGCCTGTGACTGCGGGGCGCTGCCAGCCGGGCCATCGTGGCCGGGGGCGCCGGCGATCGTGGGCGGAGGCGGAAGGTTGGCCGGGGGCAGGTTCTCGGCCATGGTAAGCCTTGAGCTGGATAGAAGCAAACAGGACAACTTTTGTGCTCGCTGGTGCAGTTGACAAAGCGCAGGCAGCTGTGGGGAATCACTGGCAAGGAAAATCGTTTCAGGTCGTGGGAGAAGGAGCAATAGCACTCAACTGCAAGACAACAGGCAGCCACAGGAGCACAGGAAGATGGCTGCTGTACTTATGGCAGCAGAGAGTGCAGCGCGCGGTAGTGATGTGACAGTGGTGGTTCAACCCCGCAGGAGTAGTGTGCACACGTTGCCCGCGGTCGGTCGTTCAGCAGACCACACGTTGGTCAGACACCACGCTCAAAGTGCAGGCAGCAAGAGGAAATAGAAAACAAGCTGAAGCCAGTCGAGAAGAGTCCCAACGCCGCCAACTTGCAATGCAGAAAGCCCAAGCGACAACTGCGCGGAAGAGAAAGGAGATGGACAAGACAAGAGGACGATAAAAGATGGTGGTAGAGAAAAGAGGCAGTGTGCGTGAATGTCAGTTGATGCCATCCAACTTTCCGCTGCCTCTCAAGCTTTGAGGTGTCAACCTTCCACCCCCGATGTCGTGGAATTCCGGCGGCTACTGGGGCGCTAGCGGCCGATCACTCGGGGGGGACGGGCGGCTTGGTCCGGCGGCTTGGGCACCTGCAGCTTTACCCAGCACGGGGCTGTGGCGTCACCTGCAGGCCGAAGACAAGCGTCAAACCAGGCCGGAGCTGAGCAAGCCTACACACGCGCGAGAGAGAGACACGTCTAGTTGCAGCACACACACACACACTCTCTCTCTCTCTCACTTACTCTTGCTCTCTCTATCCCCCCCTCTCTCCCCATCCTTCTCTCTCTCCCTCCTTCTCTCCCCCCCCTCTCTCCCCCCCTCTTCCCCCTTCCTCTCCCGCCATGGCCGCGGCCACCGCAAGGCCCGTCAGCTCCGTCGGCAGGATCGAGGGCGCCTTCAACCGCTGCATCATGCGTCTTGCCCAGGCACTCAAAGACCCATCCACCTATGGCGACAGCACCAAGCCCTTCATCCAGGAGTGTGCCCTGCAATTCCACGATGCCCTCGACGACTGCGAAGTCCAGATCTTGAACGCCAAGTGGTACCTCGAGCACCAGCTCGCCCAGAATAAGGCGCGGAGAGAGACCAGGGCGCGAGAAGCGGGCCTGGCAGCGCAGAAGAGGAAGCTGGATCAGATGCAAGGCAGGAGCGAGGCAGAGGCACGAGAGGACGACGTCAAGAGAGTGAAGCTGGAGGCGCCCAGGGAGAACAGGGCGGAGGAGAAGGTGGCAGAGCCGCAGCCAGAGACTAACGAGGTGCCCACCACCGCACCACGGCCCGACAAATCCGAGCGCGAGGACGTGCCTCCTAAACCTGCAGACGAGCCCTCCCACCCAGAGCCCGAGCAGCCAGGCACGCCCTCCAAATCGCCGGTAGAAGCGGCCAAACAAGCCTCCAAACCAACAGCCCAGGGGGCGGCGCGGTCATCACCACAAGCATTGTCAGCGGCACCAGCAGCAGCAGACCAACCGGCTCCGGCTGCGACCGGCGCTCAGACTACTCCCCAGGTGACCCCGGCCCTCACAAGCGACGAGTTCAGCTTTGTGTCCATGTTCCAGGATCCGTCACAAGATGTCGCCAACTTGGACGTCACGAACAATGATGACCTGAACCTCAACCTCGATCTCGGTGACGACTTTGTGAGCACCGTCAACGACGGAGGCGGGAGAAACGCAGAGGATGCCGGCCAAGGAGCCGCGCTGGACGGCCTGCTGCCGGGACTGGAGAATTATGTAAACCAAGACGAGGCCGGGGGTGACGCCGGTGGCGGTCTTGACGGTGGGGTCGACAATCCAGGGGCTCTGAACAGCAACGCCAACGCCGACCAAGACATGAGCTTCGACTTGCCACCCTTGGATGGACCCAATGAGTTCGATGCGCTCTTCAGCGAGCATGGCTTTGACGGCATGGCCACTGCCAGCGGCGCGCTCGATATGGATCCCGATGGATCCCTCTCCCACGAGGCCTTGAACATGGAGAACCTGGACCTTGACAGCATGTTCAACTATTAGCCTGATTTTTACTATTATTATACAGTACAATAGCCTAGTGACTGGTCTTTCCAGAACCCACGCATGTATCCTGCAATCCGCGAGTTACAAACAAACTTGTTTCCTTGCTCTTGAGAGCCTGGCCGGTCGGCCAACATGAATGAATCCATAACGCCTCGAGATGTTTCCTGCTTCGGAAATCTGCGTGTCCTCTGGCGCCCCCCCCCTCCCCCAGTATTCTGTCAAGAGCTGCTCTGCCCAGGGTGCACAGCATCGCAGAGAGATAGTCTGCTCAGGCCGTGCAACCAAGGCATTCACATTCTGGCGTGGGCACTCAATCCTGCTTATTCGCCTTGGCGTCATCGCCCAACAACGTGCTGACCTCGCTATCCTTGCCCCCCTCGCGACCATGCCTTTGGCCTCCCGCTCCGTCAGCCGTGCTGACGACATGGAAGCTGAAATCCACTTCGCCGACCAACTGCTTCACCAGCTCACTAGCCTTCTCCACCTCTTCCCGCGCCAGCGTGCTCGCCACCTCGAGCACGGCAAACGCGGCATAGCATGGTTCGCGGATGTGGTGCACCGACAGGATTCCCGGGTCCACGTGGGCCATTTGCTTTGCCAGGTTGAACGATCGCGGCATGCGCAGGTAGGGCGGCAGGGGCTGCTTGTTGCTCAGACTGGCCGCAAGCAGGCACAGTCTTGACGTCAGATCTTGATCGATCGGCCGCAGGTTGCCAGTCACTTTGGCAAAACTGCGTAGCCATTCACTCCGGTCCGCGTCGTCGCTGCCGCTGTCACCACCACCACCACCTCCGTCACCAACTCCAACACCACCACCCTTGCTCCCCCCTTTCTTCTTGTCGCTTGTGAATGCCACAGAGCAGAATACCATCAGTGAGGTGTAGTTAAACAGGTGTTGCGCGCTATCAATCAACTCGTTATACGTCTCCAGCGGGAACCGGCCACCGAACGTCGGCTCCCACTTGGAGTATTCTGCATTTTCACGCAGGCTGGCCAACATAGTGACCACCTTTGCAAACACTTTGTGCCGCGCTTTGGCCAGTTTGAACAGTGGTCTCCCCCGTATCTCCTCTGCCCACCGAGAGCCTGAGCCGAGCCGGGCGTAAATGGTCGTGTGCGCGCACGAGTAGTAGTTTCCTAACAAGTACATGGTCTTGCCAAGCTCCTTTCGCAACGTCGAATGCGTGGTGACGGGATAGGGGAAAAATGTCCAGAAGGCCGCTGTACCCACCCCAATGACCACCGCAGCCAGACGGTAGGGCGCGAAGACGTATATCTTGTAAAATGGCTGCCCGTTCGCCACAGTAGTCTTTCGCCCTAGCTTCTGGTCTTGCAGTTCATATCCAAGGATGAGCACGACAGTAACCATGGAGATCATCGCCGCCATCCCCATCGACGGGTGCTTCAGCAGATACCACATGCAGCCGAGCAGGTAGATGAAAAACACCGGTATGATGGCTGCAGCGTGGTGGTCGCCAATGTACCAGATGACAATAGACGCAACCATCGCAACCGCAGTCCCTATAGTCTTGAGGATAAAGCCAAACATGCCTCTGCCGGCGTGGGCGTCCATACTCAGGCAAACCATCATCAGCGCCCACACGCCACGCTGCTTGTTGAAAAGACTGGCCGTCTGGTGAAGGTATGCCATGATGCCGATTGACAGGGTCGCCACAGCAGTACGGAAGGCAAAGGCAGATTGGTAGCCCCCAAGCACACGCGGAATGCTGCGTAGTGGGTCCGTAGCTTTCTGGACGAAGGTCATCGCTGGTAGATGTTCTGGGTCTTTCTTGGAATTGGTAAGAGAGTCACCAGCCCACACATTGGCCCCGGTACTATCGCCGTCGCAAAGTGGGTTGCATGAATCCTCCTCTGCGAGGCCGTCTAGGAAGAGCTTCTGCACCCGGCGAACTCCAGGGAAGATGAGCCGGTTTTTGGCCAGTGTCCCGTCTGTGTATTTGCCATCGACGTAGTCGACCATGTTGAGAATTGATCGTCCGATCGAGTAGATGAGATACTCCGTGTACAAGAGAATATAGAGCTCTTGCTGCCTGTGGGCTTTGCGTGCAGGCTCGACCACCTTCGCCTTGTCCTTCACGGCGTGGGGCACATGAGGATGGTCCCAAAAGGATTTCGGCGGCTCGATGCCCTTTTGTTCGCACCACCGCAGAATCGTGCTTTCTCGATGCTTGTGGAAAGCATCAATTTTAGCTTTGAGGCTCTTTGAGAACTCCCTATCACCTGGTAGTGGCGGGCCTCCGCCATTCTTCTCGATGTCCCCTCTTCCGCTGTTCTTCTGCTTGGGAAAGACACCAAGGACAAGACCAATATGCGTGAGTCCCTGTAGAAGAGATGCTTGGAGGTTAGCGTAGGGTTCCTTTGACATGGAAATAACCTCATTCCATTCTTCCGTTTGTAGAGACCGAACTGCCTGTAATATCTCTTCCGACTCGGCCATTTCGCCTAGCCTCTCCTTCCTATGCCCCACCGACTCCATAATGCCGATCAAGGTCGACGTGCCCACAACTGGAAGAATGATATGCACCAACTCAAGCAGAATTTCTGAGTACTCCTTGGGTCCAATCTTGCCGTACCCAATTTCTTTCTTCGCGTACCTGATCTCTGCTTTCAGCTTAGAGAGCAGAGCACCTTGCGCAGAGACGTTGTCTTTCAATGCTTTAGCCTTGGTCGCAAGCTCATCGCCATCTTTGCTCGCCCTGCCGTTGATGTCGTTTGCTGGGCGCTGAGCATTCTGGATTGCCAACATATAATCCGTATGCGCCTTGAGTGCGCGGCCAATAAGTCCAAGCATGCCCGCAATCTGCTTGTTTGCAACCAACCGAGAGGTAATTGGGAAGATGAAGAGATTGACGGCGGTAGCAAATGCAAAGCCAGTCAAGAAGACAATCAAGAGCCGTCTGACAAATGCCATACCAACCGTCATCGATGGAAATAGGGGCGCGTATACCGTAACAATTATGACGAAGATCATGTATTGAAAGGTGGGCATCATCAATTGAGACCGATAGGCGCGGACGATACTGGCAAGGTAGATGAGAATGAACAGCCAAACCGCTGAGGTGGCGCTAGCTGCGGCGCTGAACGTTATCGCCTCCTGGCCACCAGAAGAGCCGGGCGCAGATGCTGTTTCTGACACAGTCGAGCTGCGTGCGGATACAGCACATTGAATGGCGAGAAGCCCTAGTGCTGCCGCTATACACACGAAGAGGATTGAAAAGAACATGGATTGGATGAACCTAGCTCGTGGTAGAAATGCCATCGATAGTAGTGTCATAATAGCGGAGATATAACCCAAGGTAGAGTACGTTTTAGCATAGCTAGTTGCTTGATAGCTGGAACCATCAGCACAGTGAACAATAATTGATTACTAGTGCGTAATTACCTCGCAAGGACGAGAATAGGCGGCAATGCTCCCCTGCAAGTCGTTAATAGCAATACTGATCTACCAAGTGATCCCATACTTGATCATTAGCATCACCATTCCGGGATTTAAATCTGCCTTCTTCCATATTCTTCGTAATATTGATGGTTTTGGGGCTGACTCGTCTTCAGTCGTCGTCGGAGCCGTCGGAGTTGGAGTCGCTCCCGAGGCAACTCCAGACTTTTCATCTTGATCGGGAGACTTCACGTCGACGTTCTGCTCTTGTGGCATACTTAGGCGAAGGAATGTCTGGCATGGAAAGAAGGGAAGTTTGGATTAGCTTAAGGGATTCAGAGTACGTTTATCTGTGCCACAGGGATGGATCATCTGGGTTTAAACCTAAGGCTAAGAAACACTAAATGCACGGATACAAATATGTAAAGAAGATATTGGGCAAAATATACCCGAGCACCCCTGTTTTTGCTATAAGAGTGGTTATAGAGAGCCGTGCTTTTCGTTTGGGAGGTTGCACCCTAAAGCTTATTTGCCAAGGGCGCGGGATCTCCGGCTAGAAGCTTGACTGAAGATAGGCTGGATCTTAGTATCGCTGCCGCGTCGGTTGGTCTTGGCTCTTGGCACTGGTGTTCGTTCCCCATTCTACTTACTAGCTTCTCCGTCCCCACTTCCTTGATCCGAGTTCTCGCTGCGTCCCACACTCAGGCCATGGGGATGGAGACGAGCAAAAGGTATGGCGAGGGTTTGCACGGCATCGGAGACATAGCAGATTTTAATCAGTCTATTGTGGTATGCGCCCTACTATGGTACACCCGCGCAGAAGAGCACGGCATCCAAGTAAGACATAGCAGATGTTAATCAGTCTATTGTATGCGCCTTACACCCGCGCAGAAGAGTACCTATTTCGGTCTCGGTCTCAGAATTAGATGCTTGAGTCGGGGATCAAGAGTTTGAACAACCTATTTCCTCAAACAATAAAAGCGTTGGCAACGCACGAGAAGGGGGCGGTCTGTCTATCATGCTTTCACGCTCCTTGGGGCAAAAACGTTGGTGGATCGTGTGTCCAACAGCTGCTGCTATATCCATCCTCGGTTGCCTAATCGTACAAACTATCGTCGTTGCCGGCGTCACCGAACCCGTTGGCATTTGCGTTGTTGGCGGCCTCTTCAGCAGTCGGGAATTTGAAGAAGGCACTGCCGCCGCTTTGCTTCATGGACTGGGCAAATGCTTCATAGCGTCGGATCTCGACGTCGGAAACGGATCGTCGAGCATCGCGCATGGCCTCTTCGAAGTGGGCTCTGGTGAGCTCTGGAACCGGATCCTCACCATCATCCTCCATTGCATCATCACCAGCAGCCTCACGCTCCTTCTGTCGTTCAATGTCTCTCGAGATGGCCTCCTTGATGGCAAGCTTGGCAGCACGCTGTGTGATAAAGCCGAGGTCGGCACCGGAGAAGCCGTGGGTCTTGGAGGCAATGTAGTTGATGTCAACATCAGGAGCAACGGGTGTCTTCCGAAGTTGAGCCTTGAGAATGCCCACGCGAGATGCTTCGTCGGGAAGAGGGACATAGACCAGCGTGTCCAGACGGCCCGGCCGGCAGAGCGCATTGTCGAGCTGCTCGGGGCGGTTGGTGGCTCCAATGACGAAGACATTCTTCTTGGAAGTCATACCATCCATCTCGGTCAAGAGCTGATTGACGACACGATCCGAGGCTCCACCGGCATCGCCAACAGAGCCACCACGAGACTTGGCAATTGAATCCAATTCGTCGAGGAAGACAACGCAAGGTGCTGCGGCACGAGCCTTGTCAAAGATGTCGCGGATGTTGCTCTCAGACTCACCGAACCACATGGAGAGAAGTTCGGGGCCTTTGATGGAGATGAAATTGGCAGCGCATTCGTTGGCAACCGCTTTAGCAAGCATAGTTTTACCCGTACCTGGCGGACCGTAGAAAAGCACGCCTCGGGAAGGTTGGAGGCCGAACTTGAGGAACTTCTCGGGATGGTCGACGGGGTACTGAACGGACTCGATCAGCTCGCGCTTGACGCTCTCGAGGCCACCAATGTCGTCCCAGCGGACATTGGGAGTCTCCACCACAGCAACTTCGCGGAGGGCAGATGGGTTGGAAACACCGAGGGCGAATCGGAAGTTCTCCATAGTGACGCCGAGAGAGTCGAGGATCTCAGCATCGATGGTGTCCTCGTCAAGGTCAATAAGATCCATCTTCTCTCGGATTTGCTGCATGGCTGCCTCAGAGCAAAGAGAGGCAATATCGGAGCCAACGTAGCCGTGGGTCTCGGCCGCGATTGATTCAAGGTCGACGTCATCACTCAGCTTCATGTTCTTGGTGTGAATGCGCAGAATCTCAAGACGGCCAGTTGGGTCTGGGATGCCAATGTCGACTTCGCGATCGAATCGGCCGTAGCGTCGCAGAGCGGGGTCGATGGTGTTGGGACGGTTGGTGGCGGCCATAACCACAACGTTGGAGCGGGCTTTCATGCCGTCCATGAGGGTAAGCAGCTGAGACACTACACGACGCTCAACCTCGCCGTTGGTCTTATCTCGCTTGGGAGCGATCGAGTCGATCTCGTCAATGAAGATGATGGCCGGTGCATTCTTTTCGGCTTCCTCAAAGGCCTTGCGCAGGTTGGATTCTGACTCTCCAGCCATCTTGGACATGATTTCAGGGCCGTTGATGAGGAAGAAGAAGGCACCAGTCTCGTTTGCGACCGCTCTTGCCATGAGAGTCTTGCCCGTGCCCGGGGGACCGTACATGAGAATGCCTCGAGGCGGCTTGATCCCGATCGATTTGAAGAGTTGAGGGTGGCGAAGGGGAAGCTCGACCAACTCCCTGACTTGAGCCATCTGTTTTCGGCAGCCACCGATATCATCGTAGCCGACTTCGTTGAGGTTGCCCTCTTCGTCTTCGCGCTGGATGGGCTCTCCTTCGCAGTGGATGACGGTGTCCTGTGCGACGATGCCATACTCAGGAGCATCGACCTCGACCACCTTGAACTCGACCTGTCGCATGCCGCCGCGTGCTGTGAACAAGTCGCCTTGTCTAACGGGCCGGTAGGCCTCTCTGAAATAGGGGGCAAGGAAGACGTCGAAGAGGGAGCCGGTCAGGCCTTCAACGGTGTCGGCAATAGGGAGTACTGCAATACGCTTTGCCTGTGTTCTTCATTAGTTGCGGTGCCAAAGAGAATGGCAGTCAAACGAGCCTTACATATTTGATGTCCGGGCAAGGGTGAACGGTGATGATGTCGCCCAGCTTGACTCGCAGGTTGTGGCGCACTACTCTGTTGATGCGGGCGCTTCCATCATCGATGTCATCGTCGGCCAGGACGATCAAGACGGTGTCCTTCCTCTTCTTGCCCTTGACAAGGACTGTGTCGCCTCTGAAAAGCTGGAGGGTCTCCATGGTGTTGTTGGAGAGGGCAATGACAGAGTTGTCATCGTTGGTGGCGTCGGTAACACTGTGGGCATGTCAGCTCCGGTCCTGTTTGATACGTTTGGGCGTGTGACTTGCATCAACGAATTTGGCTTCTTCTTCTTCTTGAGGATGGCGGTGGAGGTGTCGAGTTCTGGTTTCTTCTCGGCACCAGAAGCGTCACTGGATCAGATGGTCAGTTTCCCGCTCCAGGGCGTGCGTCAGATGCTGCGACTACGACTTACTTGAGGTTGACCTTCTTCTTGTGCTCGACGTGCTCAGGCTCCGCAGACATCTTGTCGGTTGAGTCGGCGAACAATGGCCAAGGCGAATCGGTTGAGGAATGCGCTGGGAAAGAGCGTGAGCGGGCCGAGGATGGCGGCGGAGCTCAAGCAGACTAGACTTGAGGATCAACCCCGATGGGGGTGGATGAAGGTAGATGATAGAATATGAAAGGACGGCGGGATTTGGACAGTTGCCTTGATGTGGACAGTTGAAGTGTTTGGAGAGAGTGAAGCTTGTCAGGTACTTGAAGATGATGCAAGGTCGCCGCAGACAACATGCCAGTCTTGGCGGGCCTAGCGCCTTCTGCAGGCGGAAGCGCAACGCGTCCTCGGAAGGAAACTCATAGAAAGTCACCGGCCCTTCTTCCGCCACCATGGCATTCTTTGTTGCCTCGCCGTGATAATGTAGTGCCACCACGTCCTCTCCTGCTCTCGCTCTTTTCAACTACAGCCTCTGATTACTAACTCGTGCATATTTCCCTGCTCAAGTCTGCTGCAGCCTGCAACAGGGCTCACAGTAAGCTGTGCTGGTACAGAGAGCAGCAAGTTCTGTGTTGGATAAACACCTGGCTGGCTGCCTTGTTTCAGATTTAGCCTTCCAGGCACCGAGTTCCAATCTGAGTAGGCTTTCAGCCATCCATCCCAGCGTGCTGATTGAGAAATTGAGACCAAGTTGAGAACATGGGAGCAACCACAGTCCTGAAGGGCTTGCAATGCCTAAGCTTTGGGCACTAAGGGTGTGATAGCAGTAGGAATGGTGTACAGGAATTCTGTTTTGCTTCTACTAGCTCACACGCTTGTAGCCAAGCAAACAGACAGATCAAGCAATCTCCATTGTCGCTCCTCCTTCCAGGAATGCTTCTTTCTGGCTTGGTACCCCGGTTTCCTCATCTCCTATGTTGCGCGATTCTGGTATCCTAGAAACCACGTCGCTAAAAAAAATATCGATCTTTCCATGCCCACCGAACCTGGGGTGGATCTCAGCCCCGAAAGTAATTAAACGTGCGTCAAAGAAGATTCAACCAACCCCAACCGCGCCTGTCATCTCCCTTCGAGACAGACATGCAATACTACAGCACGCCGCCTGGAAGATTCGAGCCTGTCGCCATCGTTCTTACACTAGCCGCACTGCTCATGCCGCCTAATGTGCCTCCAGATCCCAAGGGTTTTAACCCTGGAGTGGAGCCAGGCACCTCTACGATAGGGTTCGCGATCTTTCGTAGCATGAACATCGGTTTCTTGCCTTCCTTATCCAGGTCTTTGAAGAGGGCCAGGGGCTTCTCATCGAGCCCTACGCAACGCTCTTGGTCCCCGTAAACAATGTACAGCGCATACTGGCGCCAGTCGGCGTGGATGTTGTATTTTCGTAGTGCCGCTGGGAGCACACGATGACAGGGGTCTTCGAGGGAAACTTTGAATGACTTGAAGATTTCCACTGATGGGGCCTCGGAAGTTCCGCCAGAGCCGTGGCCAGAACCGGCCGAGGGCGGTTGAGGAGAAGCTGAGGCTTGGTCGCGCACTGTTGCTGCTTGAGCTATGCTGCTGTTGGTTGGGTTTAATTTACCAGCCGACGAGGAGGACTTGGCCGAGGGAGGAGGCTCATGATCGCGACCAACAGGCGGCGTCAGAGAGACGGCTGTCCGATCGTCGGAAGCGTAGTGTGGGATTGCCGTCGTGGCTTCGCGTTGGTAGGAACGAGGAGCAAGAGGCTGAGGCTGATAGGGCAGTGGAGAGGTTGGAGAAGGTATCGAGGGCGAAGTTGCCGGGGCTATCCCACCCGACATGGACGCAGTCAGCGAGTTCGAGGCCGCCGTGGCAGCTGCCGAAGGGTCTAGAGAGCCCGAGTCGGCCACTGTCCTGCCTTCAGGGATTGTGGTGGGGATATGAGTGGGCGAATTGTTCTTCGGCGTTGAACTCAGGCCGAGTTTCTTGGAGAATGACCGGGTCAGGCTCGTCTTCTCGGGCGGAGCTGCGGCCAGGGGCGAAAGAATATCAGGTGGCGACAATTCGGGTGTGATGGAGTGAGCTAGGGTGGGTGCATGGGGCAAAGGATCTGATCGTTCTTTCGCCTGCTTGAACACCGGCAGCAGTTCTTGCCTCAGTTTTCGGTAGTCATCGGCCAGTCGCGTCAGCTGAGCCTCGGCCTGCGCTATCCGATCGTCTCTGAGTTTGAGGATCGACCGCGTCAAGCGAGCGATGTCTTCCTTGGTCGCCATCTCATGCTGAGCAGCCGGCTCGGCAGCTGCAGGCTGATTAGCGCATGGCCGGCAGGGCTTCGGCGTACTTACACAACGGCACATAGTCATCCGGCTCTATTGGCACATCTTGCCTCACTTTACTGTCGTAGACCTGCTTCAGAATGGTCAGGCGGTGGCCAACGCTGGCAATTCCCATCTCCTTCAGCTCGTCGTGTTTGAGGGCAATCAGAGCCTCGCCGACGATTCCATGCTCGATGAAGGCACTGCAGTACTGGCGCAGGTTCAGACTCGCGATGAACTGTGCACACTCTTCCGGCGTCCACTCTGTGATGACGGTCTTTGGCAGGCTGGGGTCGTCGCCTGGGTAGTCGAAGGTGGTCGGCGTGTGCTCGTTCGAAGGAATTTCTGACGACGTGTCTGAATCGGCGCGCAGTTGGGTGGGCGACGCCACCACGCTTCGCTCGTATTCATCGTCGGCATCGGAGTCGGCGTGGTAGGCGCTGCCAGCGGGGAAGGCCATTCTGGGAGGAGGGGAGGCTCTGGCCGGCGCCCGACCGAAGGCGACGACGAGGCCTGAAGATGGTGCAATTTACTCCGCAAACCCTCGCTCGACAATCTACTCAGAGAGACGCGGCTGCCACAGGCCGGATGGCGAGAGCGTGGGTGTAAGCCTGGGCTTGAGCCGGTAATGCGGGATGGGCTGGCTGGCGGTCCTTGGGAGAGGGCACGATGACACACTTCAGGGAGGGAGAAGGCGCAGTGCCATACTCTCAAGCAGATGTGAAGTTGCTCAATACCAGGGGAAGGACAGGCTGAAGGTGGGCGGGAAGATGCACAGCTGGCTTGGCCCAGTCATCCAGATCTTGGTCGATGTTGCTGGGCGCAGGTCGACCACAAGGTCGGCGCCGCATGACTGTGGGTCGGGGGTGCAAGTCTAGGAATCCGGGGGCGACGATCTGCGCCTAGCCTAGTTGGGATAGCCGGCCTCATCTAGACAGCGCTGTCGCAGCTGACAACACTAACCAGATTCTTCCCCATGGTGGTTGGGACGTGTGTCTATAATGTGTGTGCTATATGTGCATTTCAAGGGGGGGCCGCCGCAAAGGGAAAAATGGTCGATGGACGTGCGGAACCTGATCGACTGCTGTCCTTGTGTGGCCTGTCGGCTGGCTGGCTACAATACCAATCGCTCGAATCTGTAGGCACCCATCTGCTGACTGCGCAGCAACCGTTTCTCCCTACTTGTACGCTCAGACACTTGTCTGCCACCCTTCCACAACTTGACCGAATTTACGCCGTCATCTGCTCGGAGGCTCAGAGGCAATATCCCTACTTGGCCCCCAAAGCCCCTACCATCCGTGTCTTCGGCGTAGAGTGTAGTGAGAATACCTCGTCGTTGTGCGTGGCTGCGCCCTTGTGATGATGTCTTCGCCTTGCCTAGCGCCACATTGTCGCTCTGGTGATATCGTAGCGTTTCTCGCAACGTGCCCTGCATGTGCGCCGACTCTTCAGCAGCATCAGCGGCAAGGGAGACCTCCGACAGCAAATCGGTAATGACCCCCTCGAGAAATTTCCCGCCGTCTCCGCTGAGTAAATCCAGCGGGTCGATCGCGTCAACGCAGGCCGAAAGAATCTTTAGTATAGTCCCGACCTGCAGCGACACGCGATCACCAATCTGTCCTTGCAAATTCAGCTCAGCCTGACCTGTCTGATAGAGATCTTGGCGAAGAAGCTGGATCAGACAGAGCAACTCGGCGTGCGAGAAGGTGCGTAGCTGTGCCGAGATTGTCTTTGTGTCCAAGATGCTCAGGGCAGTGAGCGCCTCCGAGATTGCCTGGAGGAGAAGCTCGGTTTCCCGACCAGTGGCGGCCTCAATCTCGTTTGTCGCAAGTCCTCCAACAGTCGCTGGGTCTGGGATGGTGCCGTCAGCAAGTAGCGCTTGAGTTGGAGAGTCGCTCTGCTGCAGGATTGTACGGACAAGGACCCTGACGAGGGCTACAAGATCGGAAGGCCAGGCAGAGACACAGCTGTCAACATAGGCCACCAGTGTCTTGTACGTCGCATCTGCAGCCATTAAGCTGACTGGGATGTCTCCAGCCTTAATATTCGGCCCGTGGGGATTGGACGATGTGCTGAGAGCTCTCTTGAGGCGAGGTGTGGACAGAATGCCGGCTTTGTTGAGACTATAAATCAAGGCGGGAGCGTGTAGACTGAGCTGCAATTGTGCGTGTGCTTGCTCTTGTCCTGAGGCTGCAGATTTCGTGCTGAAGAGGCTTGATAGGATGAAATCGATCTGTTGTTCCGTCAGGGCACTTGCTGGGTAATGGCTATCGACCTGGTCGCAGCGGTCTCCTGACGAGCATTCCTTCCAAAACGTGAGGGCCGTTTGCTCGAATGCGTTGTCGTCGCCTGCGCGATGTAACGTGGTCAATGTATCACGGACATTTACCCATTCTCGCCGCGTTGATGTAAGCGGCGAGTCTATGCCAATCCTCAGGTCTAGCTCAATGCGGTGGGGAGCCCCAGAGACGCCTCTGCCAATCTGGTCGACAAGCAACGGTGTCCCACCGGGGCCTCGTCGCGATTCTTTGAAGTTGAGGTCGCATGCTATCAGATGATTTCGACTGAAGATCAAGACGCGGCTGATGTGGGGGAAGTAGCCTACAAAGTCTACCGCAGAGCTGGGAACGTCTGAGCCGCTGCGTTTCCTCTTCTTTCTCAGCAAGGTCTGGTTGAGGTCTAAGCTGGCATAGACAGTGTTGTACTGAAGATCAGAAAGGCGGAAGCTGTCCTGGAACGCGACAAGGGCGGTGCCACTGCCTATCAAGAGGATGTCTTGGTAGGCACTCTGGCCTATGCGCGATCCTGGCAGCAGGCGGGGAACAAGACCTGTCAGCTCGATTCTCTGGAGGTCAATGGCCGATTTCAGAAGGAGAGTTGATGCCCGTGGTCCGAAGGAAGGAATCAAGGAGCTGGCCCTCTTCGACTTGCCGTAGCTATCGAGAGGGAGGGGGAAATCGAAAAGCATCTGGGGCTCCCCAGCACTCATTGGATTCGAGATCGACCAAGCACAGCAGCGCAAGTCGCCGCCATATGACGGTGGTTGATCGGCCGAGGAGCCGGCGGAAACTGCCACAAGAATGGCAGAGTTGGTCGGGATGTGACGTGAGAGGTCATCTCTCGACTTCAAAACCGACTTCTGGGCATCGGCCAGAGTCAGGATGGTAGCGGTGATCAATTGGACCGTGCCAGTACCTGTGCTAACGGGGTCTCGAAGTTTATGCACTGCCGTGTGCTGCAAATCAGGTGCTGAACAGGTGAAAGTGCCGTCGGCCTGTATGACGGCGATGCGTCGCTCAAGCCCCGCGGAGCAAATGTCAAGGTGGAGCACTGGACTCGCAGACTCTTCGTCCAGCCTGAGCGAGTTGACGGTGCGAGTGCCCTGGTCTGCACTATCTCTTCCCGTGACCGACTTGAGGCTCAGGCCGTCGTCACGGACAGCAAAGCAGGTCTGGCGACAGACCTGGTCGCCGTCTTTCCACCTGACCGAGGTCGGCGTGCAGGCGAAGGCGGTCGAGGGCGGAACAGCGTGAGAAAAGAGGGTGCGACCGGTTCTGATCTGCAATAGTGTTAGACCGGCTCAGTAAGGCAGTGCTGGCGCCAACGAACGTCGTAGATGTTGACTGAATCTCCATCAACGGCAGTACAGATCTCGTGCCGTTTTCTCTTGCATTGTGGGCGCAGGGCCCAAACTGACCCGAAGTGCACTTTCCCATTGCCGTGAGCAGGTCGCGGCAGCTTCCTCAGCGCCACAGGCTCTCCTATCTCCATGTTGTGCCTGCTGGATCTAGTATCCACTGCACCTGCCCTGTGGCCCTTGCGATGCGACAAACAGTGGCTCCCAGGACCCGGTGTTGAATGGCAGGATGCATGCATAGAAGACAGTGATAGTTCTGGTAAAATTTTGGTCGTCTCCAAGGATCTCCACCAAAATAAGACCAGTAAGGCCCAACTTAGCCTTACTCAATGCAAGTTAATTAATTAGTTAATTAATTAACGTTAATTAACGTTCAGCAGACGTCATTTTAGAATCGACCTCAGCCCTCAAACTCATTGCCCTAGACTTACAGTGCTGGCGATGAATCCTGTTCAAATACACATTGGTGAACAACACACGGTGACGATTGTTATGGTGGCCCATTAGTGAGAACGGACCACACATTGTTTTTCGTGCAATTGACAATTGCGCAACTGTCCCTCACCATAGTTTTGCCACAAAACCAGCTGGGTTAACCCAGCTCTCTGTTGGTACTCACTAATTATAGCATCTAATCCTCATTCCAGGTAAATTTATCCTCTCTGCTTGTCTGTATAGAACATAATTTACCCCCAGTAACGAGCATTTCCCGATCACGTGTCTATGAAAGAATATGCTAAGACACTAGTCAGATCACATGATATATTATCTGAGTCTGTACTAAGACACGTGATCAGCAGGTGATCAGAAGGGGTTGTCAGTAACAGCGAATATATGAGTAAATCAGCTAGTTTTAGCTAGTATAAAGGCTATAGATTAATGATCAGCTAATGCGAAATCAGAGCTGGGTCAAATCCAGCTGTTTTTGTGGCAAAAATATGGTGAGGGGCAGTTGCGCAATTGTCAATTGCACGAAAAACAATGTGTGGTCCGTTCTCACTAATGGGCCACAATAGCGCGGAGGGGGTATGTATTCTGTAGGCTTGTAATCAGTCAAAATTCGTTGCAAAATAGCTCTAAGCAGGGTTTTAATTTAACGTCACCGATCGATCCGAAGTGGGGCCCTTAAGCCCTTTGATATCAGCAGTCGCGTCCCGCGCTCCTTCCTGAGGCCAGACGCGTAACTGAAGCACTTTTCGTGTAAGCCGTGGCGTCCAGTCCTGTCCACATTGTTGCAGACATGCGATTTTAGAACAAAGTCACCAAGGTGTCCATCTGATAGGGCAGGAAGCAGGAAGCCGTTGCTGTGTGACTTATGCAAGCCAGCCAATACATGAATGAGTCTTATACTGGAGTATGGCCCAAGGCCTCTCGACGCCACTCACATGTATCCTGTCTTCTGTCCTTGTATGCATCTTCATCTTGTCTGCCACACCCTTTTCCAAGTGCTAACAGACTGTCAGCTCCTCGATTCCGTCACAACCCTCTGCCTCAGATCGACACTGAAGTCCCGCCACCGGAAGATGTCGTTCAAGCAGGCCCAGGTAGTCAACCTGAAGTGTTTGGCTCGTATACATCTGGAACTGTAATGCAAGTCCATGGTCACACCAATGGTGACGTTGATTCCAATCAGCACCGAAGGGAGCATGGGCAAACTACTCCCAACACAGAAACTGCGCTTGCCTGTGATCCATCAGTGCTAGAGCTGGCCACAAGAAGGGGCTCTAATGGGGAGGGCCTCACAGAAGAGAAGCATGAAGACTCATTCACAGGCAAGCGAGATTGGGCAGAAGCAGCCTCGCCAGTGAATTCAAATGGCTCTCCAACCTCAAAGACTCCATTTTCCTGCTCGTCTTCAGCCTGCCTCCCTGCGCAACGTTCCTTGTCCCATTCACACCAGCTCACAATCAATCTATCTCCGCCAAAGTCTCGATCAGTCCCGGCGCCTGAATTATCACATGGTCATCTCAGATCTACTCTCAAAAAGAAGATGCTTTGTTTGTCATCTGACGGTAAACTCACAAGGTCTCGGGCAGGAGTCACGAGTGACAGCAGCACCAAGCCAAGATCAGAGAGTAGTCAGAATCTACGTCTCAAGAACGGTCGCATTGTGCTGTCTCATAGGGTCATCTTGTGTTACACCCCAGATGCCGCCAGAGGAGACTTGTCAGTCGGCGAAAGGATTGACAGGATTCTGAGCAGCCCTCGTCAAGCCGTGCAGCTCTCGGATCACAAAGACAATCAACCCCATCCTTCTGAGGTAGACTCACCTCCGATCAAAGCCACCCATCCATTCTTCTTGCGCAAAGCGCGCATTTCGCGCCAAGTGGACAATGAATCCAAAGATAGCGAGTCAACCACAGACAAGGGCTCTGACCACGAGTCGACTGCAGGTACCCAGACACCCAAGGCATGGGACACAATCAAGTTCAGTTCGTCCAAGCTCAACCCTTCGAGGGATATTCCCACCATACAAGCTCTCTGGCCTCCCCTCGATTCACAATTTCACGGCCATCCACTGCCACAGCCTGCAGTTCCTCTGTCTGTTGACTTGTATGCTCGAGCTGCCAAGCAAAAGCATGAAAGGATACGCATACCAAATAGTGAGGATATCCTCTACAGATATCGCGACGCTCTTGGTCAGGCCCCGCTCCTGGAATCTAGGCCGATCACTGTTCTTCGGCCCCTCTCAATAATGCCCAAAGATCTTCTCGAAGTCGTTCAAAGCCAGCAAAACGAAGGACTTCAATGGTCGGTGACCCATTCCGCCCTACAGAGCAGAAAGAGACAGCTCCTTCACGCCCGAAGTTCCTTTGATCGCGGGCTTCCTGCTGGACCACACGATTGGGCACAGAAGCATGCCCCCACCAAAACTGAAGAGGTTTTGCAGCCTTCGGTTCCAGAATTGGCCGCCTGGTTGTCAAAAATGAAGGTCCACAATGTCCAGTCAGGACTCCGGGCTGCCGAAGATCGACCAAGAAAAGTACGTCGAAAAGTGCAGGCAAAGAAAAGGCAAGACGGTCTGGATGATTTTATTGTCTCCTCAGATGAGTCAATCCTGGATATCGACACGCCAAAGAATGCTATTCTAATATGCGGCCCTCATGGATGTGGCAAGACAGCATCCGTGTACGCCGTTGCCAGTGAGCTGGATTTTGAAGTCTTTGAGCTTCATCCGGGTATGCGGCGCAGCGCAAAGGACATTTTCGACCGGGTTGGTGACATGACCGCAAATCACCTAGTTCAGCATTCAGCACCGCTCCGTTGTCCGCGAGGCTCTGCCGCAACTGAGACAGGGAGTCCCGCAGACCCAACTGAGGAATCCACCGACCGCGGACAGCAGCATATGACAAGCTTCGTCAAAGGACCTAAGAAAAGAAAGAGTCAACAGGTTCACAACAAACCAGATAATCCAGTGCAGGAAAGAGGTGCATCCAACCAGAAACAGTCTGTCATCCTCCTTGAAGAGGTTGACATTCTCTTTGATGACGACAAATCCTTCTGGTCAGGCGTTCAAGCTCTTATCCAGCAGTCAAAACGTCCAATCGTGATGACATGCAACAGCCTTGAAGCCCTGCCGATCGAAGACCTGCCTCTCCATGCTATTCTAAACTACGAAAGGCCGCCGATCGATGATGCCGTAGAGTATCTAGCTCACGTCGCGGCCATGGAGGGCCACCTGCTGGACCGATTTGCACTAGCGACCCTATACCAAAGCCGAGGTAGAGACTTGCGTGGAGCTTTGATGGATCTCGATTTCTGGTGCCAGATGACTGTGGGCTCGAAAATTGGTGGGCTGGACTGGATCCCGACGGATTGCCACGATGCACGCGCGGCAAGGCAGCCTCGACCACGAGTCATCTCACGTGGCACCTTCCACAGGGGCCTTAATCTTATTCCGGCAAAGCCGTCGACGTGTGAAGGCCTTCTTGCCTTCGTCCAGGGCCAGCTTGGCGTACCCTCCCTAGACCTAGAGGCAGCCCGCGCGCCTAACCCGTCGACGGATGACACGATCCCTCTCCTTGATCAGTTGGACGAGGCTTGCGCAGTCAGTGATACGAGGAGTTGTGTAGACATCGTTGGCCCTGATCTTGGTGCCATACTGACAACGGCAGCTTCAAGTGCATTCCCCGTGGACGATGGCACAAGCCCTACTGATGCAGTCGTTTCGCTGATATGCGATAGTATCTCTAGACCTGAGCCCCTTTCACGCAAATGGGTTTCATTATGTCTCCATCCAATCATGGACGACCTGCAGATCTCTGCGGGGGCAGTTGGCCGGACGTCCCCTAGCCTTGACGGAGCGGGGTACGCTGTGGTAACAGAAGTTGCACCCTACGTCAGGTCAATTGTTGCGTTTGACCAACAACTACGGCAACGTCGTTTTGAGCTCGGTGGCGGATCTCAAGGCGGAAAACAACGGACTACTCGGGCGGCAAGAGCTGCACAGGAAGGAGGCGACAAGTCGAACACGAGGCGGGAAAGATGGTTTCCGAAGGAACTTGACTACGATGCCGTGCTGCAAACCCGTCCTCACTTTGCTGGAGAAGATGCTCAGTTTTAACAAAGACAGTTTACACAAAAGTCCCGTTGCAATTTGCCTCGACTCATAGTACAAGTCTTTGACCATGCCAACTAGCCACCCATCATATGGGCTATGGTCATATATCGATTAATATCTAAGTGCATCCTGGGTGTGGAATTTCTGCTTCATCTCGTATATTTGAAGTGTAGGACTGTATGCATACATGTAGTACGGGATCGAACGCCGGAGTAGTTAAGAGAGCTCAGTCTGACGGAGGGTTGTAAAACCCTATCCAGAATTTTACTGTTGACTATTTCTGATATACCAATTAATTATTCCTTCAGCACCGGTCTTCAGCAGACACGATGTGATGGATGTCAATAACGTGTCTGCAAACTGGAAGAAGCTACAGGCCCAGCTCAGGGATCATCAGATCTCGAGAGACAAGTCAGTGCCTGAGGCTCGAAAGCGCAAGCGAGACGCTGGCGGTGTTAATGGGGGACCCAAGATCAAATACAAACGCGATTCCACCACGAAGTTCCCTACAGCTATGATTCAATCATCCAATATGAATGGACAACCGCCGTCTGTCAAAACGCCGCACACCAGTGAAACTAATATCAATACCGGCTTGTCGGAAGGGTATGAATTTGCACGATAAGCACGAAGCCCAAGCTAACTAGGGTAGTGTCGAAGTTGGCAAGTATGTGGCTATCGATTGTGAGATGGTCGGTGTCGGCACCGTTCCAGGAGGGACAGAGTCTGCTTTAGCACGAGTCTCCATCGTCAACTATAACGGGGACCAGGTGTACGATTCGTATGTCAAGCCCAAAGAAAAGGTCACCGATTGGCGAACTGCTGTAAGCGGCATCCTGCCCAAACATATGGCTGTTGCGCGCACCTTCGAGCATGTCCAACAAGCCGTCTCGAGCATCATCCAAGGGCGCATCCTGATCGGCCATTCTATCTCCTACGACCTTGATGCTCTTCTGCTCAGTCACCCAAGGCGAGACATTCGAGATACCGCGCGTCATCCAGCGCACCGCAAACTGGTTGCTGGCAGTTCGCCGAGTCTGAAGCTTCTGGCATCCGAGCTTCTCGGAATAAATATTCAAGAGGGTGAGCACTCCAGTGTTGAAGATGCCAGAGCAAGTATGTTGCTGTTTAAGCGAGATCAAGCATCTTTCGAACGCGAGAATGCTAAGAAATACCCACCACCTCGACCACCACCCTCTCCGATTAAGGGCCAGGAGGAACTTCACCACAAGGAGAAGAAGAAGAAAAGACGAAAAAGAAAATGAGACATTCTGGGGAGAAAGCATCGTAAATCTGGATGTATCTATGCCTCACTCGACACCATCCTAGAGGTCTTCTCCTCTAATAACTTGTAAGCCTCTCTCGCTTGCATAATGGAGCTTGAAAAGTTGATAGATCACAGGTATCCATAGGCAAGCATATATAGCTCATGATGAATAAATCCATGAGAATGCTTCTGTTGCCCGCTCAGTAATGTCGGATCAAGTCGCCCCACTTTTCTCACGAAATATGACATCGCGCCATTGGACCTTCAGCACGCGACACTCTAGGCCCAGCACTACGCGTTCCAATCATGACAAATTCAAACATCACATTAACAGAGTGATCGTATGCTCGCTAGCATAGGTTAACTTCAGACCATCATTGACAATGTTTTCTATACAAGAGTCCTCCAAACCTATCACATCCGCGATCAACATTCTTCCTTGCCGCATCCAGCACAACGGCCCAGCCAAAGTCACCAAGCGACATTGGTCGCCCACCACAGAATCAGATGGCAGCAAAACAGCATACTTCCGAGGCCGTAAACTGAGAGGCAGGGCGTTAGATCTACCACACACATATACAGGTACGTCCACGGCCGCTCCCTCATTTTCATCCTTTTGCGTCGATCCGCCCGATTCAGCGCTTGGCGCGACCGTCCGTCTTGTCGTCCTCCTTACTGACGCATTTACTACGACACTTCAGGCGTTGTAGCCAAATCGACAGACCGACAACTACCCAGAAAGTTCCAGCCTGTCGAACAAGACGACAGTGACATCGAAGAGGAGCAAGATTCGGAACCCGTCAAGATCCTCGACAGTGTGGCCAGTTTCCAAGCTATTACTGTTTGGGGCCACGACCACCCGCCGTCACCGGACGATCCGTTTATCAAGGGCCTTGATGACTGGATTTCTTTTGCACACTCTATACATGGTGAAAATCTCACTCAGGATCGGGAAAATGCCGAGAAATGTAGTAGTAGTTTAGTTAAAATGAATTCTTAAGAATTGAGAGAGTTTGGCAGTGTTTTCATTGCGCTCTATTCATTTCCTATTGCTATATGTTCATAACATGTATTCCCCTTTTCATCCAAATCTTACATGAACCTATTATGTACCAGTCATTTTTCATCTGCATTAGGCCCTTTCATCGCAAGCACAGTTCCGTAACCCTAGTCTATGAGTTTGCTGATACATTCTCATTCTATTACGCAAGGGGGGCCTGTGGTTCCCATCATACAAGCTCAAATCTCAGACACTTTCTCCTAAAAACAGGAGAAAATCGAAGCAGGAGAGTCTGCTTGTTACACTCAGGCAAGGACAGCTGCGGCAATGAGACCTGCAAAGAGGGCAGGGAAATGAGAGCCAATAGACAAGCTGTCAGCAGCACCAGTGAAAGTGCTTGACGGTGCCGAAGGGGTCGTCGTGGACACGGCAACTGTTGTGGACTCGCTAGATGTTGTGGACTCGCTAGATGTTCCGGATTCTGATGCTGAAGATGGTGACACAACTGATGTCGTCGCCACACTGCTCAGGGTGGTTGGGCTGGCTGAGGAAGCTGACGTGTTCCAGGTTTCCCAGGTAGTGCTTGATGTGCTTGGAATCGCGACAGGAGTCGTAGTTTGCGAGGTAGCCAGCGCAGGGGTGGCTGACGTTGTAGTCCATGCGAGCCATGCTGACTCAGAAGGCGTGGTAGTGGCCTCAGAGGTGGGGGCGACCGGCGTAGCACTGGACGTGGTGGTTGAAGTAGTTGAAGACGTCCATTCAGCCCAGGCTGACTCAGATGGTGTGGTAGTGGTCTCAGAAGTAGGGGCAACCGGCGTGGCACTGGACGTGGCGGTTGAAGTAGTTGAAGACGTCCATTCAGCCCAGGCTGACTCAGATGGTGTGGTAGTGGTCTCAGAGGTGGGGGCAACCGGCGTGGCACTGGATGTGGTGGTTGAAGTCCATGCGAGCCATGCTGACTCAGAGGGTGTGGTAGTGGTCTCAGAGGTAGGGGCAACCGGCGTGGCACTGGACGTGGTGGTTGAAGTAGTTGAAGACGTCCATTCAGCCCAGGCTGACTCAGATGGTGTGGTAGTGGTCTCAGAGGTGGGGGCAACCGGCGTGGCACTGGATGTGGTGGTTGAAGTCCATGCGAGCCATGCTGACTCAGAGGGTGTGGTAGTGGTCTCAGAGGTAGGGGCAACCGGCGTGGCACTGGACGTGGTGGTTGAAGACGTCCATTCAAGCCATGCTGTCTCAGAAGGCGTTGTTGGGGTCTCAGAAGTGGGGGCAACCGGCGTGGCACTGGACGTGGTGGTTGAAGACGTCCATTCAAGCCATGCTGTCTCAGAAGGAGTTGTGGTTGTCTCAGAGGTAGTGGGGACGGGCGTGCTGCTTGACGACGTGGTTGGAGACGTTGTTGAGGATGTCCATTCAACCCACCCCGCCTCCCCTGTGGTCGTAAAGTTTATATTACTCCATTTGTGTGAACTGCCAAAAGGGATGGGAGCTCCCGGGGCCCTGGGGAGAACAGCTGCCATGGCAATAGATGCAAAAGTAGCAGAGAGGACTGCGGTCTTAGATTGGGAATACATGGTGTGAATGTAAGGGTAGGGAGGCAGGAAATGGTCAAATTAAGCGAGGGATAAGCGAGAAATGGATACAATAAGAGGAGTTTGATTCCTGATGAATGAGAGGTTCTAAGTAGTGTGTTGTAGTCGCTTTCGACTGGACTGGTGATTATTTGTTGGGGGATATGGAAGGGATCTATATACTCACCGTAGGTCTAGTACAACTCAGTATGCGAGTCAGTGGCAGGGACAGTAGCTCTGTCCTGCCTCATGTCATTCGATCAACAAACTAGCTTTTACAAGATGTGCGTGGCAGGGAGATGAGAAAACAGGAGAATTGACCGTTACCAACAGAACGTTAAACCGGATTTGATCAAGTTCGGAGAAAAACAGGGGCGGGGACAGTTGTGGCATGTGGGGAACAACATATGCCGACTCAACGTTAATTGGCCTCTTCACCAGCCACTATTCCGCTTGCAGACAGTCAACAACGCTAGCGGTATATTCAAGGTGGTTGGTCGCCGGGTCACCGTTTTTTGTCCCACAACAGAGCTTCTCGACTGGCCCACACAGACACATGGCGAATGCGATGGCTGGGGAGACCATGAATTAGAGACTCCATAATTAGTATCCCGCATGGGAAAATTATTAACCTAGCTCTCAATAGTAGACTTGTTGACATAAGGAAAATTGCTGTTTCCGGCGCTGGAGGTTGCTGTTAGCGATTGTTATAGTTTAATGATGACGGACGAATCATCATAGATCCGCTTGCAGTATTTTACCTGCTCCGCATATCAGATTCGTACTAGGCTCACTGGCAGCTACTGTAACGTTGTGTGTCATGTGCCCGAGGATTGGTTATTGTTTGCCGTCTCAGCCCAGCAACCGGAAAACGCGCATGCCGATTATTGATGAGGCAAGTAATTTTCTGGGATAAAGCTCACCCTATTTTAAGAATTCTCCATCGAATCGATTTAGCCCAGTAGTGATGGACCGCGCGCGTACCATAACTAGTAAAAAGTGCGTCTCGCTAAGCTACCATAAGATGATATATCTGCATAAACAAAGTCGGCAGGAGCTAAGGTACAAAGCATCATCATTCTACCGAACTTCAAACTATTGCTCCAATTTTGGTTCTTTCATTCCCTCGCCGCCAATGAACTTTCCTATCCACCGAGCACCAAAGCAAGCAAGGCCATTCTCGTGTAAAGTCCATGCTTCATCTGCCTAAAGTATGCGGCCCTCTGATCAAAGTCAACCTCTTCGGCAATCTCCTTGTTCCTCGGCAGAGGGTGCATGATCACCATATGCTCCTTTGCATGACGCAGAATTGCATTATCCACCACAAGAGTGTTTTTCAGTCTCTCGTAGTCATCGAGATTTGGGAAACGCTCTTTCTGAACTCTTGTGCAGTACAGGACGTCGCTCTTAGCGACCAGCTCGGGAGTGAGCTTCTCGGATTCGACTGCTAACTGACCCTTTGAGCGAATGGATTCTCGTACATCGGCGGGAAGGGCAAGAGCTGAAGGTGCAACTAGATTAATCTTGATACTGTAGAAGCGGAACAAGCTTGCTAGCGAATGCACCGTGCGACCATACTTCAGGTCTCCGATAAAAGTAACTGTAAGGCCGTTAAGCGTACCAAGCTCCTCTCGAATAGTGAACATGTCCAAGAAGGCCTGAGTGGGATGCTCGATGCTGCCATTGCCGCCATTGATGACCGGGATCGAGGAGTACTTGGCAGCTATTGCAGCAGATTCACCATCTGGATGTCGCAGGACTAAAGCATCACCATAGCAGCTGAGTGTCTGAATTGTGTCTGCCAGCGTCTCTCCTTTCTGAGTACTGGAGTGATCAGTATTGATCACCACAGTCCTGCCACCCAACCTTTGCATGGCAGCGTCAAAGGACGAAGAAGTCCGAGTGCTTGGCTCATAGAACAAAGAGCACAACACTTTTGATTCAAGTATAGGCACGACACCTTGTCGCTGAACAGCAAGTCGCATCTCTTGAGCGACAGTGAAAAGAACATGAAGGTGCTCTTTGTTGAACTGTCCGACGGAAAGAACATGCCGACCTTTGAATGGAGAGCTCGCCAACATCGAAAGCAGAGCTGGTGATATGGTAGTCTTCAGCTGAAGTTGCGGCAAGAGTGCTGGAGGTAGCAAGTGTGATGCTGGTTCTGTTTGTTCCTCCACTGTCCGACGCAATGAGGGTCTGGCGCGCTGAGACATCGAAATCCGTCTCGCCACAAGAGAATCAACCCCAGAAAGCTTGCGGTCAAAGACACCTTCTGCTTGCACAACAGGTGACATAGCCTTTACCTCTGGAGAGACAGCGAGGACATGGGAAGACATGTCCGTGCCAGCAGGGTAATCAACAGTAACCTCTCCGTCCAGGCATGCCAGCTGACCTTGGAAAGTGACTCGTGCAACTGCACCTCGGAGAATGCGCCCGACCAAAGGCGACCATACCTCTCCCGCCTGCAAAACGTAAGGCCTATCAATGTCAACCTCCACAGAAGTGTTAGGTTGGTCATGAAGCTCAAAGATCGCCTTGGGGTTATGATGCAGGCGGTTGACCAAGTCATCGATGGTCATCCGACCTTCAGAGACTGCGGTTAGCAAAAGAGGGAGTGCGTCGGCCAGACCGACGATAGGAACCGCTTCTTGGCCGGCCATTTGATATGGCAGACTACCAACGGAGAAGATATCGATAGTTTCAAGATTGTCCCAAAGCGCTTCTTGGTCTTCGACGGTGGGCAGGGCTGAGCAATCTGGGAAATCCTTCTGTGACAGGAACAGCGCATACACAGCGACGTCGCATGTGACCTTCAGGCCCTTGTCCTTAGAAAGTGCTATCAGATTGATGTCGTCCTTCGATGTAACGTTAACCACGTGCACTTTGCGATCATGGAGGCTGGCGAGCAGCAAGATTGATGCCAGATCCGTTGTCTTCGCGTCTGTAACGATCGGCTTATGAGCTGGCCAGCTGGCAAAGTGCTTCGTCACAGTGGAAACTTTGGTGATATTGCCTGACGAGTGGTTGAAGGGAATAAAAAGGGACCCCACCTCGCCCTGCATATGGGCGATTTGATCTGAATTGAGATCAGTCGCGGCCACTGAGAGATTGAAGTCGCAATAGGCACCCAGCTTTGCGTTCTGCTGAGCTATTTTCAGGGACTTCATGTCTGTAATCGCGCTATCAAAACCAACTGGCATGACGCGAACAATGCTAAACCCAGTCCCAAGCGAAGCTTTACTGACAAGCTTGAAGTCATGGGAGCCTGTAGATGCAACTCCAGGGACAAAGGTGGCGACGTTGACAAGTCCTGGCAGAGTAACTGTGCGATGGCTCGTTTGAAAATCAATGTTCCTCACGTTCAATTCATAATTCCTTGCCATAGCCTCGACCAAGATCTTGGCAATCTTGACGTTCGTGATCAGTGGGATTTGGTAGTCAACAGCCATCCTTCGTGTCCGGTAGCCCATGCTCATGTAGTTTGCCGGTCTCCTGAACTTGTTGCTCGAAGGCAGGTTAATGTACAGATCGATCTTGTTGCTTTCCAAGTGCTGGGTAAGAGAGTATTCGGACTTCTGGTCCTTCTCATTTTCGCCCAAGTGCTCTAGAAATTTCACATCGATGCCGTGCTCAGCGATGAAATCAGCCGTGCCAGCTGTTGCAAAGAGATTGAAGCCCATTCCATGCAGTTTCCGAATGGAGGGCAGAAGCTCGTTCTTGTCCTTGTACAATCCGATGGAGAAGAGGATGTTTTTCTTCGGAAGTTTGAACCCACTCGAGATGGTCGCTTTGATATATGCTTCAAATCGATCGCGACCGAAGCATGCAACCTCGCCAGTGGACGCCATCTCAACACCCAGGACTGGGTCAGCTCCAGAAAGACGCGAGAAGGAGAATTGAGGTGCTTTGACGCCGACATAGCCATTCGGTATGTTGGGTGTTGGATAAGGCTGGACTGGTTTGTCCATTATCACTTTCGTGGCCATTTCTATCAAGTCAATGCCCATGACCTTTGACACAAATGGAAAAGATCTCGATGCCCTCACATTACACTCAATGACCTTGATTTCGTTGTCTTTGGCGATGAATTGGATATTGAAGGGACCGGTGACATTCAAGGAATTGCCTATCTTTCGGGTGGCTTCTTCGATCCGTTTGATGGTTTCAGGTTCGAGATCTTGCGGGGGACAGATGAGTGTAGCATCTCCAGAGTGCACACCAGCATTCTCAACGTGCTCGGATATGACATGGCCTGTCATGACACCATCTTTCGCGACAGCATCCATTTCGATTTCTTTGGCGTTCTCGATGTACTTAGTGATCACCACAGGATAATCTCGCGAAACCTCCACGGCTTGTTTCAGGTAGCTTGCCAGGTCCCCCTGCGAGTAGACAGTGTTCATCGCAGCGCCAGAAAGAACGTAAGACGGGCGCACCAATACTGGATAACCGACGTTGTTGCAGAAGCCAACTGCGGCTTCAAGACTGGTCAATTCTTTCCACAATGGCTGATCAACACCAATTCGGTCCAACATGCGGGAGAATTTGTATCGGTTCTCGGCTGTGTCAATCATTTCTGGAGAGGTACCAAGGATAGTCACATTCGCCCGGTGAAGCTGTAGCGCGATGTTGTTCGGGGTTTGACCGCCCATGGAAATAATTACGCCACCGGCATCTTCCAACTGGTAGATGTCAAGCACAGTTTCAAGGTTGATATTCTCGAAATAAAGACGGTCTGCTTCATCGTAGTCCGTACTGACGGTCTCAGGATTGTAGTTGACCATGATAGTCTTGTAGCCTTGTTCACGCAAAGTTCGAATCGTCCGGACGGAGCACCAGTCGAACTCAACAGAGGATCCGATTCTGTAGACTCCAGATCCCAGTACCATGACACCCCGATCTTCGAAACTGATGTCATGTTCAGAGCCATTGTAGGTCAGGTACAAGTAGTTGGTGTACGCAGGAAATTCAGCAGCGACAGTGTCGATTTGTTTGACGAAAGGGAAGACCCCGTTGTCCGTTCTGAGCTTTCGGATGGCGAGCTCGGTGGAGTCCAAGTAGAGCGCCAACTGACGATCTGAAAAGCCGAGTTGCTTGGCTTCTTGCACAAGATTCAACGGCACGCTCGTAGCTTTGAATTTTGAAAGCAGCTTGGCGAAGTCACTAAGACCCTTCAGTCTCGACAGGAACCACTTGTCGATTTTGGTCATCTCCCAAATCTTATCGACTGAGTAGCCGCTGTTCATGGCGTTCGCCAACGCAAACATCCGTTGGTCTGAAGGCGTCTGCAGCTCATCATCAACCGACATGAGAGCATTCAGCGTGTGAGAGAAACCAAGGTTGTGATAGTCGACAGACCGAATTGCTTTTTGAATTGCTTCTTCAAAAGTTCTTCCAATGGCCATAACTTCACCAACACTCTTCATTGAAGATCCAAGTTGGGTGGAAACTCTGGTAAATTTCTTGAGGTCCCACCTAGGAATTTTCACTACCACATAATCGAGCGATGGTTCGAAGCAGGCACATGTTTTCTTGGTGACCGAATTTGAGATCTCATTCAAGGGTATGCCAAGTCCAAGTTTAGCTGCAATAAAGGCAAGGGGATAGCCTGTGGCCTTGGATGCAAGCGCAGAAGAGCGAGACAATCGCGCGTTGACCTCAATGATGCAGTACTCCTTCGAGAATGGATTCAGTGCGTATTGAATGTTGCATTCTCCAACAACACCAAGGTGTCTGATGACGTTGACTGCTGTCGTCCGGAGCATGTTGTAATCTTCGTCTGAAAGTGTTTGGGAGGGGGCAACAACAATGGAGTCGCCTGTGTGAATGCCGAGAGGGTCAAAGTTCTCCATGTTACATACTGTGATGCAGTTGTCTCGTGCATCCCTGACGACTTCATATTCAATCTCCTTCCAGCCCTTCATACTTCGCTCAATCAGCACTTGCGGGCTGGCGGCGAAAGCTTTGGTACAAAGTTCGCGGAGTTGGACTGCATCCTCAGCGAAGCCGCTGCCCAAGCCTCCGAGGGCATAGGCTGCTCTGACAATCACTGGGAAGCCAATATCCTCAACAACACGCATTGCCTCTTCAATATTTGAAGCAGATGCCGATGTTGCGCATTTCTCGCCGATCGACTCCATACTGCGGGCAAATAGCTCACGATCCTCAGTCGTTATGATCGTTTCAATCGGCGTGCCAAGAATCTTGACTCCGAGGCCTTCGAATTCGTCTTTGAGCTGTATGCCGACCTGCAGAGCTGTTTGGCCTCCGAACGTGCAATAGATGGCATCGGGCCGTTCATGCTTAATGACTTTGCGTACAAATTCGGCGTTCACGGGCAAGAAGTAGACTTTGTCAGCTAGACCCTTGGATGTTTGGATCGTCGCGATGTTCGGATTGATGAGGATAGTGTAGATACCTTCCTCCTTGAGCGCCTTGATTGCCTGGCTGCCGGAATAGTCGAACTCTCCAGCTTGACCGATACTGAGACCGCCGCTTCCCAGGATGAGAACCTTCTTCACCTCGACTCTGGGATGAGCACGGTCGTTGTCTTCGATCAAGCCTCCAGGAAAGCTTACTGGCCTGGCAAGGGCGTCAACGGATGCAATGCTGTCCTTAATGGCATTGATGAAGACGTCAAACAGAAACTCTGTATCTCGAGGTCCTGGAGTTGACTCGGGGTGGAATTGGACGCTGAAGTAGGGCCGTGAGACATGCCGAATGCCTTCATTGCTTCCATCATTGGCATTGACAAACAGTTCTTCCCAATCTGCAGGCAATGTCATTGAGTCGACAGCGAAGCCATGATTTTGGGATGTAATGTAGCACCTTCCAGACAAGAGATTAGTGCACGGAATGTTATGTCCGCGATTGCCAAATTTCATCTTCAATGTGCTCGCACCAGCAGCACGAGCTAGAAGTTGATGGCCGAGGCAGATTCCAAATATTGGTGTTCTTCCTTCTTCCATTACTGCGGCAATATGCCGAACAGTCTTCAATAGCATGGCCGGGTCGCCCGGGCCGTTGGATATGAAGAGTCCATCGTAGCTTTTGCCAGCTAGAGCCGGGAAGTCATAGTCCCATGGGACAACCATAACTTCCACGCCTCTGGAAAGCAAGCATCGGAGCTGATTGTACTTCAGGCCAACGTCAACTACGACAACTCGAACTGGACGTCCGGATGGATGCACCAGAGCTTTGTCTTTAGGAGGGGAGATAGTCCGCGGGGTTTTGACGGATACCTGAGCCACCAAATTTTCCTGGTTCGGATCATGCCAATCAACCAACTCTACGTCCTGGAGCCAACTACCATGAGTGTCTCGCTGGACCCCGTTCAGAGCAGATTGTTTGGACCCGTTGGTGACGACTGATTTAAAAGCATCGGACTGGATCATCATGCGACCAAGCATGCTTCCTTCGTCTCGGATGATCTTTGTGAGAGCCCTAGTGTCGACTCCATACATAGCTGGAACGCCTTGCTCCTTGAGCCAAGTGCCGAGAGAGGATGTCGCAAGGTGATGTGAGTACTCCTCTCCAGCATAAGAAGCGACAACAAGGCCAGCAATATGAATTCGGTTCGACTCGAAGTACCGGGGAAGGTCTCCTACCAGAGAGTCCAAAGTGTCCCTTGAAGGCACACCATAGTTGCCTACTAGTGGAAATGTGATGACGAGGATTTGACCTTGGTAGGAAGGATCTGTGACGGATTCTGGGTATCCAACCATGCCGGTCTGAAACACCAGTTCTCCAGACACGCTCTTCTCAGCTCCGAAGCTGATACCCTCAAATACTCTCCCATCGCGCAGTTCGAGCAAGACTCTCCTATGCTCATTCCTGAATGTCTGGCCTGAAGCAATATGGGTTATTGAGTCCCAGCTGTCTGGCCTGAGTGAGACTGTTGATGACACGGGCCAGTCGGCATGGCTTGATGAGATCGAGGCCACTGACAATGGACTCTGTGGCAAATTGATGCCGGGGGCCCCAGAGACGGGCCTGGCCATGATGGAACGAAGTATAGAACGAAGTCAAGCTTCACCTCCTGCCACCCTGCTTACTTGGAATACATGTCTGGCCAGGCGAAGTGTTGTCGAGTTGAAGCAACGTCTTTTTGAAGTCCGTAGCCACACAAGAATTTGCCTAAGCTCCAGGTCTAAGAGGAAAGAATTGATGCCAAGGATCGACGCAGAAAAACACGTGGTCACGTGGTCACGGTAGCCGACAGAATCTGCGTTTGGGGCGCGCCTGTGCGGGTGTCCGAGCGGGTGTCCGAGCGGGTGTCCGAAGGGTGTCCAAGGGATGCATGAGCCACGCGCATATCCCCCACACCGTCATTGGGGTCATTGCATGATTAGCTCGCCCACCCTCTCGTCTTTGCGTCCACTTAGAGTGAGAGTCACCAATCAAATACAGCACCGGGGGAGCATGGCCCATGTTGTTATCCAGATGACATTATCGATCTCCAATTGCTCCTACAGCAGTAGTATATCTTCTTAGATTGCCATGCTGCCATTAACCTCCGTATCCTCAGAGGTGCACATGATCATCTAGCTAAGGCAGCCTAACGCCGGCATGCAAAAATAAGCGGTCAATATTAACTAGTGCAGGCATGATAAGCGTAAATATTGTGCTTCCCTTCCCAACTGCCAACTCGGCCTCCCGCGCTGCGGACTCGCTTTGTTTTGCTGATGCGATTATTCATTCTCTGCCCTTGCCCTTGCCTCTTCTTTAAATAAATCATGAACCGGCCTCGTTCTCTTGCTGCCCAGTCCCTGTTGACACTCGGGCAGGCGCTGTAGACGCGTTGGAGTTGCTGCTCTCGTTCCAACACTGGCCTCTCCGGCTCTGCCGCCGCCCTTCCACGCCATGTTTTCCTCTTTTACAAGACGATCCCAACGCCAGAGACGTCGAATCGAAGCTGGCCGGACTCCCTCCCCTGCTCGCGACCGAAGCCTCGCCTCGACGGCCAGCCGAAGCGCACATCGTGGCAGACAGCGTTCCTACGCGAGCTACGGCGAAGATGACGCTATCACAGAGGAGGATGATGAACATGAGGACGGCTTCGAAGACGATGGAGATGCTGATGTCGATGAAGACGAGCACGACGATGTCGACGAGGACGCCGACGTGGACGCCGATGAAGACGCAGACGACAACACCCCGCTGCTACCCATCTTTTCCTCCACCCTCCTCGATGCCATTCCCGTTTTCACCATGACGCATGCCATTCGAGAGCTTGTTGTTGCCCGTTGTGATACCACGCTGTCGTGGGATCAGCTGCGGTCGCCACAGGTGTCGCAGTTCCTGCTCAAGCCCATCCACCAAGAAATTCGAGCCCATCACTTCAACGCCGGCACCCAGTATGCTCTGATCTCGAATTGCCTGCAATTCTCCAAAGAGGCAGACCTCTTTCCTGGCTATAGCGGCACCAGCAAAACAAGGGCGCTGCTTTGCGAGCTCCTTGCCATTCGCCTTCTAAAAGAATACACGACCAGAACGCTGATCGATGCTCTTGCCTACGATTTCGACCCTCTCCAAGGCCAGCCTGAGCCTGCTCCTGCAACTCCAAATGAAGCCGGACTTCGCCAGTCCATCAAATGGAAAACGCTGCATCGTGCGGCACGAGTCTCCTGCTTCGATGTCGCCCTGCGAGCTCAGGCAAAACGCTTCCTCGCACATCCCGTGGTAGTGCAGCAGCTCGAAGCCATATGGGCGGGCACGATTGTCTTCTATACCGCTGCGGACTCTATGCATCGCAAAGCCCCAAGACTTCTTCAGCACGCAAGCTACGGCACTGTTGAGTCGGCAAGCTCAGCCAAGGCTGCTTCGCAACATGATATGAGCGTGCATATTCGAAGGTCGGTTACCATATACAATCCTCGGGATGCCTCTCTCTTCAAATTATCGCGCCTTCGCGTTCCTCGCTATCGAAACATCCTCTCCACCTTGTCATACGCTGTCCTTCTCGGCCTCTTCCTAGCTGTTCTCATCCGGCGATCAATAGATATCACCCCTCTGGAGGTCTTCTTCTGGTTCTGGGCCGCCGGATACATGCTTGACGAAATCGTTGGCTTCAACGAGCAAGGATTCAGCCTCTACATCGCCAGCTTCTGGAACACCTTCGACCTGGGCATTTTACTCCTTTTATTCGTGCACCTGTGTCTTCGCGTCTACGGCATTGTGATGCCGGACGCGAGGAAGCAGCTGGTCGCTTACATGGCCTATGATGTGCTGGCCGCCGACGCCATCCTCCTCTTTCCTCGGCTCTTCTCGGTGCTCGATCATTACAAGTACTTCTCACAACTGCTGATTGCTTTCCGCATGATGGCACAGGACCTCGTGGCTGTCTTCCTGCTGATTCTGGTAAGCTGTAGTGGCTTCTTTGTCGCTCTGACCTTGTCCTTCGGCGGTCATGGCAGTGACACACCAAGCACTGTTGCGTATGCGCTCATGCAAATGCTGCTGGGCTTCACTCCCGCGGCATGGGATCGATGGGACGGCTACAACATCCTCGGAAAATTTATCCTGACCTTGTTCCTCGTGATCTCGCACTTCCTCGTGGTGACTATTCTCATCACCGTATTGTCCAATTCCTTCATGGCCGTTGTACAGAACGCAAATGAGGAACACCAGTTCGTCTTCGCCGTGAACACGATCTCTGCTGTCAAGTCAGACGCCTTGTTTTCTTACGTCGCACCTACGAACGTTATTCAGTGGTTACTGACGCCGCTGCGCTACTTTGTACCATTTCGCCAGTACGTTTACACCAACCGGACCATTATCAAGATTACGCACTTTCCGATTCTGTTCACTATATACGCGTACGAACGAACGATTCTCAGGTCCTCGGTCTATGATAGTATTGATGTTGTCGAGCTCCGCGGCCGGTCGAAGCGACCGTATGGTCCAAAGATGTCTCGTTTGAGACGCGAACCATCTATCGCGACCGTTCGTCAGGACCAAGCCCTGGAGGAAGTCTTCAAGCGACCCGTTGATACTCTCCGCAGCACCCAGCCTATGCAAGCTAGAAGAAAGACAAGTGCAGTTGTCAACAATTGGATGCAGACACTAGGAGAAGCAGTTGCGAGTCCTCCTGTTGAGCAAGACCGAAGAATAGCGGACAGAGCGGCCAGCCGGTTCCAAACCACCCGACATGGCCGTAAATTCTCGCGAGCCATATCAGTAGCTTCGGACCCGGAGGAATTTGTGTCTCGCGGAGACTTTCTATCCCCTCATCGCCACATGGCTCCGGCAGAGGACAAGCCCCACTTTCACTTTGAGTTGCCTTCTCAACAGACTGATGGTGACGGCGATGATGAGTTGCCCACAGATGACAACGACGAGGACTTGAAGTCGACGGAACAAGTGTCGCAAGTATCGGAGGCAACCCCGGTTGAGACTCCAAACGTGAAATCAGCCAGCGATTTCACACGAAAAGACACATCCCCAGTGCGGAACCCAGAAATGGCGACTGCCAAGGGCTCCCTTACCCCCCTTCGGACTCTAGGACGTGCATCAGGCGCTGGCACTCTCCAGTCCTCGGCCAAGACTCAGCGGCACCATATGCGTAACGCATCCTCGGCGACGATGATCTACAAGCCGACAGACTCGAGCAATGAGCAATCTGACACAAATCCTTCCAGTCCAGCTTCCAAGGAGTCAACAAAGGGTCACCGTTCAGGCGCCATCAGCCCCGTCAACAGGCCGGGGTCTAGTGGGGCTGGCCGTCGATCACCCAAGAGGCATCCACATCGCACTCGGCCGATCTTGCCTGCAAGAGATGGTCCTTCTGCGAAGTCAGCTTCCCATATTGCTGGGCTTGTTGGAATGATCCCATCGAGGAGACCAGAGAGGCATCAGCCATCGCTCGACATGGACCTGGTCTCAGACATTGGGGACAACAAAGCCATTGGCGGAGGCTACGTGGGTGCCATTCCTGCAAGCTTCGTGTCACAGATGTACCAAGCCGGAGCGAATCGGCAGTTGCAGCAGGTAGAAGAGCAGGAGCGATTCTCGCGACTTCTGATGGCAAGGATGAACAGTCTGGAGGAGGGTTTCCGCTCCGTCATTCACGAGGTAAGGGAGACCAGAGAGACGATGGGTAGTTCAGCTGCCAGGAGTCGAGCAGAAAGCAGCGAGCGGACACCAAAGCTGGTCCAGCGAGAGAAGAGGAAGGAGCGACAGCAGAATGCACCCGCAGCAGGTGGCAAGGAGAATATCGATCCAGTTCCAGCCACTTCCAGTACAGTGCTAGCAGCCCGACCTACGCAGGTTGGGCTGGAGAAGGGGACGCCTCTGGAGGCAGACAGCGCCGACGCGAATGCTTAAGTCTTTGAGTGCTTTGAGCGACGCGCGTTTATCTGGCAATATACATCATCATCTACCGTCTTGCCCTCGCAGCTATATAATTTTCACCCGTGGTTAGGATCACGCGCCAGTTGAGACAAGGTGTCATATTGAGGGCTATTAATATGGAAACACAGTGCAGGGCTAACTGTGCGAATTGGCTCGTTATGGCTAAGGCCTGAAAATGAGGCTCAAGAGTGGTCAGGCCAATAATAAAATAAAAACTAATTAATAATAAATGAGGAAGGCGTCTTGGAAGGGGTAGCCGCACGTGACCGGCTGCTTTAGGTGGCCATCTCAGGAGTCCCCACCTGAGACTTGACAGGGCGGCCCAACCTGCCTTCATATTATACTTACTACCTAGCAACTGGCCAAAAGGCAGAATACCGTCCTCGCGCAGCGTCCTTCCGAGACGATGTCTACCAAGGCTGCCTCTCCTGTCTCTCCGACTCCGTCGTCTTCCGCTTCTGCCCCGGCCGAGGCCCAGGCTGCCAAGAATGCGATGCGTACTCGCATTCTAACCCATATGAACGCCGACCACCAGTTCTCGTTGATCCTGTACTCGCGGTACTACTCGAAGCTGCCTCTGTCACATGCCAAGAGCAGCATACTCGAGGACATAGATCTTACGCACATGACTATCCAGTCATCGTTCGGACGGTGCATGATTCCCTTTGATCCCCCGTTGAAGTCGCTCAATGAGGCACGGGAGAGAGTTGTCGCGATGCATCAGGAGGCCATAAAGGAATTAGACGTGGAAGATGTACTGATTGAGAGATACGTCCTGCCCGACAGAGCCTGGATGTGGGCGGTCATGGCATTGTGCGCCTGGATCATTGTGACGCTGTCACCGCCGCTCCAACCCTTGTTGAGACCAGAGAGTGGGAGTATAATCAGCGGGATATGGGGGCTAGGTGGGTTGGCAAATGGGCTTGCAGAACTGGCCTTCATAGCCAGTCCTGTGGTGTGGCCGTTGACGATGCTCGTCCATGCGGGGGAAGCAGCCCACATGATAAGAGCAAAGCTGAGAAGATATCAGGTGCAACCTTTTAGTGGCGTATGGTTAGCATGGGTGGCGGATTGCTTTGTTGAGGGGGTGGGCTCATTTGTGAGGTTCAACGAGATGGTGGAAGCAACTAGAGATGAGAGGAAGCGCAAGAAGCCAGAAGGCCGGCATTGAGGCTGAGGGCTACCTTCTACGTCAAGCCACAGGAGGCCAGGACGAGAATTGTCTAGTCCGCAACAGTTGTGCGCCTTGGAAGGCCAGCCGGGGGTCGGAGTCAACAAGAGAGTGTGCTACGAGTCGTGCGCACTCAAGTAGCATTGGCCCCTGACTCGCGAGCCCACCATCAGTCGTTTCTCTTCACCAAGTAGCCTCTCCATTTCACCCCATCAGGTTCAAGTCAAAGGACCATCTGACTGCTATGGGAACGTATGCGTTCGCACGCAGTGCGTGCAGATCTCGGCTGGTATGGTTATCTCGGAAATGTGCCCGAGATAGGCGGACATGTGAGGGGAAAAGCATCCCACGTGCGCGGTGCGGCTTGAAGAGCCTCACGATGACACGACTTCAGCTTTCTATCATTGTCGACGGAAGTTCCGACATGGCTCTCTGTGCCTGCATCGGGTTCCTGCTCTGTGGTATGGCCTGTCATACTAGCCAGAACTTGTGCGACTAAGTGCGTAATTATTGTGTAGCTAATATCACCCACTTCTCTCGCTGAGAGCGGGTCACCCATCGGCTCAACACCTATCGTTCAAGAAGCTGAAAACAGTTTAGTGCCGTGCCGGATGAGCTAAAAACCAACACCATGTGGTCCAAGATCCCACTTTTTCGCCACGGGCCAGCCACAAATGTGCCCACTGGACCCCTCAAATTGTCCCGATTAGGTCTAGCCTGATCCTCTTTGTTGAATCTCCTCCCAAGCTCCTCGTTCGCATTGGACATTGACAGCGCCGACTGCTCATATCTGAGGGAAGGGCCGTGCTGACTTTGCCACCACGGGGTAGCCAGATCTTCTGCTCTCAGCTGGCGGCGATTGGTAGAAGTGGGTTGTAGAAAATTATAGAGCATGACCTGCCCTTGCGGTTGACTAGGATCGACTTGTTACTAACGTATTTTGCACCACACCCTTGTCAGCTTCCGTTCCTTCCTACTTGGCCCCGGGTTTTTCAAGCGGTTTGCAGTTGCCAGCTGTTCGTCGACCTCAAGGGGTCATGAGCATATCCTCGGGCAACCATTGTGCGCACAATTGAGTAGCCCGCCATCCCTGTCGCACTGGAAGTGCGGCCAGTGGGTTCCAACGCGAGGAACTTGGCTATCTGACCTCATCACCGATCTGCCATCATGGGCTGCGGTTCGTCCAAAGTGGCCAGTGCAGATCGCGACGCTCTCCAGCAGAATGCAAAGATCAACCGCCAGCTGCGGCAGGATCGGAAACAAGATGAGAGGACGGTCAAGATCCTACTGCTCGGTACGTTAACGCGAAGCCAATTCGAGCCCGCCAATGACTGACTCTGCTCCAGGAGCTGGCGAGTCCGGCAAATCAACCATCATCAAGCAGATGCGCATCATCCACTCAAGCGGCTTCCAGGAAGACGAACGAGTCCAAGTCAAGGCGGTCATCTATTCCAACGTGGTCATCGCCTTCAGGGTCCTCCTGGATATCATGCAAGATCAGGAGATAGACTTCGCGGACGAAAAGACAAGGGTGCACGCCGAGCTGATCGAAGACACTCCTGCAGACGTCGATGCCAATACTGCCTTTCGCGACCACAGAATCAAAGAAGCCATGCTGGCCCTGTGGAAAGACAAGGGTGTCCAGGTGGCGATCGCCAAGAGCCACGAGTTTGCTCTAAACGACAATCTCTCCTTCTACTTCCAAAATATGGATCGAATGTTCGACCCGCAATGGATACCCGAGAACCAAGATATGTTGCACGCCAGACTCCGAACTACCGGCATCACCGAGACCATCTTCGAGCTCAACCAACTCACCTTCAGAATGATGGATGTAGGAGGCCAGCGCTCGGAACGCAAGAAATGGATTCACTGCTTCGATGGGGTTCATTGCTTGCTGTTTATGGTGGCGCTGTCGGGATATGACCAGTGTTTGGTCGAGGACGCCAACGCCAACCAGATGCACGAGGCCCTTATGTTATTCGAGTCTCTCATTGACGGCGAATGGTTCAATGACAAACCTATCATCCTCTTTCTCAACAAGATCGATCTTTTCCGCGAGAGACTGGCCACATCTCCCATATCGAGATATTTCCCGGACTACACAGGCAAAGATACTGATGAAGAAGCGGCCAAGGCATATTTTGCCAATCGCTTCAGACGCATCAACAAAAACCTCAACCGCGAGATTTACATCCACTACACCAATGCCACCGACACCAACCTTCTCAAAGCCACGATGCAAGATGTTCAAGATATGCTCATCCAGAAAAGCCTGCAAAAATTGATCCTGTGAATGGGGGCGCAAGCAGCCCAGGTAAACCTCTGTCTAGGTAAGAGCGCCATCGACCAGCTGCGACACCTGGACTGGGAACCGAAATGTCTCGGCTTTCTCTACCAGAAACTTTGATTTCCCTTGTCATTTTTAGCGTTTCCCCGGGCCGCACTTTCCTGTACTATTCCATTTTACTGTACAGTCTCCAGAGCCGGCGACCACGGTACTACTCCTTCGGCACGCCTCCTCCACAGCAACGAACCTGGAAGGCCGGTGAATATGATTTCATGATGCGACTGAGACGTCAACGCGGAAAACTGAGGCCGGCTTTCTGAGCGACCAACGCTAAATGCTCTTATTGTCAAGAGTACTAACCTGTGTTCCATCGTATGGGAGGCGCGATTGAGTGTTTCATGACTTGTGCATTGAAGAAGAGTCCATACGAAGCAATGGAAGTAATGTGAGGGAACGAGGGAAGCTACACTGGTATGGATACCAGCTCCCCTGGCGGTGGACACAGCAATGAGGTTTGATGATGATGTACATTGAGAGAGAAGCTGGAGCAGATGAAGAGTGCTCAAGCAGGATGATGGGTATTATCGATAGACACTTGCCAGATAACAAGGTCGGGCGGCACAAAGCACAATTGGGGGGATGTAGTCCACAAGCGCGCCCCAGAAGAAGCAGTCAAGCCAGTACTAGTCCTGCAACTTGGCGAGATCAATGTCAGCAACCCGCATTTAATCTTCATTATTAGATATGCTATCAATCAGTTTACAGCTGCCCCCTGCCCCAGGCCACTCGAGAATCTCTTGACCACATTCACACTTCTCATCCGTCACCTTGAAAAACAAAACGAGGCCACCGGCTCAACTACTTCTGGTCTCCCTTAAGCTTGTGATAAAGATCACTGGCCAAACTAGTACTCGGTCTGCGCTGCTCATTCACCCTCATTCCACCACTAGCCTCTAGGCCAAAAATGCTTTCCCTCCTTTCCACATCACTTGCCACGGCTACACTGCCCTTCCTCGTATTGCTGGTAGCCGCGCCGCCCGCGGCGTTGACAACACTGCCGCGGCGCACGTTCTCCACAGCTTGTTGGGCGTCGGCCTGTAGGCTGTTGGCCGCTTCCGAGGCCCGGCGGTCGATATCCAGCGCATTTGACGCAGCTGAGTTGCGGCGGTAGAAGCCGCTGTGTTTCCGCAGAAATTCATCGTACGTTGGGTTGGCTTTGTACCCGGCGCCTGCAGGAGAGTGCTTGGTGAGTAAGTGGCATGGGAAAAAGGTGCTGTCATGGATTCTGGGGGGGGGGGGGGGGGGGGGGGGGGGGGGGGGGGGGGGGGGGGGGGGGGGGGGTTGCTTCCTCATGATGTGAGAAGTAGCAGGAAGTATGCGTGTGCAAAACATAAGCCCAATGCAGGGCAGCCCATCTCAGCACTTGCATCTGACGTAGACCATATTGCAGGGCGAGGAGCTGGACGCATTTATGGCATTCTCAAGATAGAAGAGGAAGACAGTGTGAGACGGCTAAACATACCACCGGTAAGCATGTGAGGCATCATACTCGCACCCGACATCTTGAATAGTTCTGATTACTGATTGCGAGATCAGGTAGATAGAGTATGAAACGTTGTAATATAAGGCTGGGAGTCGAGCTGATCAGAGATTCGGTGTTTAGCGACTGCAGTGTTTGCCTGATACGTGTTCGTGAGAGGAGGAGATGTCACAATGTACACCGTGTCAGCCATCCTAGCGGATAGGACGGGAGACCAATTAATATATTCTCGGTCTTCGCCCCAGAATGCCTTGTGACCGTTAGTGGATCTTGATCCCACAACCCCGCCTTCCAAGACCCTTGGTGTTCAGGTAGGGGCCAAGACTGTGGCTGCAGATGCCGGTTACCCTCGTCAGGTTAATCGCTCATACAGTAAGCTATGTCGGGGGGGAGGGGGGGTGTTAATCATCAGTTAACCCGACGGAATCGCCAGCTTGGAAAGTATCAGTCGTTTATAAGTTATCACGAGCCACTCTGCTGGCTACGAGCCCGCAGGATGCTCGTGTACCTTGCGCTTTGTGGTCTTCTCTATGATACACTGACCTTACCATACTGGCCTTACCACGATTTGCCCATCGAGGGAATGTAGCTGACTTTAGAGAATGAGCCTAGTATCTATGGGCTTTAGACCGATTGAGAGTGTTGACTCGACATAGAACATAAAGAATTCGACGCCCTACTTGGGGCATCTCCTGCTCAGAATATTCGGGGTAACTTAACTGTGGATGGCACGTGAGTTGCGGCTTCCATCTTGGCACGGGGATCTATCTCACGTTGGATTTGTTGGATCTTGGAGATGGTGAGGATGAAGGTGAGTGGTTGGCGGATGCCTAGCGGATACCTGGGATCCGGAACCCTGCAAGGAGGTGTTTGATGTGTCCGACACATACGAAACCCGTGCCGAGGATTGACTAAGCACAGACTGTGTGAGGTCTGGAAACCCTCCGGTAACTCTTCAAGTTTGAGGCCGTGTATCACCAAACAGTAAGGAGTCCGTCGACACGGAAATCAAATCTTGCGATGACGTGACCGATACGATATGTCACATGCCCAGACCTGTCTCCGGCCCGTATCACAGCAAGGATAATATAAAAAGAATTGGTGCTGTGACCTCGGATCGTTGTGTTGCCGTCCTCGATCGAATATTCCTGTGCTCACATTCAGTGGCTCACTTTATCGAATATTCCGGTGCTCATATTCAGTGGCTCACTTTATCGACTAGAATCCACCGCCAGGCTCCAGCGTATGCTTTTAAAATGGCTTCAGCTACCAATTTCTTCACATTCATCCCTAAAGACAAGCGTGATCAGGACTACCCGCTCTCGCAACATGAAGGCAAAGTTGTCCTAGCCGTCAACACTGCGTCCAAGTGTGGCTTTACGCCTCAGTTCAAGGGTCTTGAGGAAGTCTACCAAGATTTGACAAAGAAATATCCCGATAAATTTACTATCATTGGATTCCCGTGCAATCAGTTCGCCGGTCAAGATCCAGGCAGCAATGAACAGATCCAAGAGTTTTGCCAATTGAACTACGGTGTTAGCTTCCCCGTGCTTGGCAAGACCGACGTGAACGGTGACAAGTCTGAACCGGTTTACGAATGGATGAAGAACGAGAAAAAGGGCGTGATGGGTTTGAAGAGGGTAAGCCAGATTTGCTAGATTGCCTCCGCGAGACTACCTGACTCTGTTTTAGATTAAATGGAACTTTGAGAAATTTTTGATCAGCAAGGATGGCCAAGTGATCAAGCGGTATGCCAGCTTGACAAAGCCAGAGAGCATTGTCTCTGATATCGTTGCGGAAATCGAGAAGGGCGAGAAGAGCGATAAGGGAAATTTGTGACTCAATAGCAATATTCCTACGAATGGATTGTTACTGATCCACCCGCCAACGCTCACACAGCATGGTATGTTTGGAAGCACACAACGGATACTGTAACAGCGAGGCCAGATACACATAGAGGGTTAAGTTAAGGAAGCTGGCGAGGGTGAGATGTCGTCTCCGACAGCAGCATCCAACCGCCAAGCAATAGCTGTGGAGGTGGTGCCTGCGATAATTAGACCTCCCCGCCCTTGGTTACCCAAATAAAACCATGATCATCATCGTTACCAATCGTCATTGCCAAGGTTAGAAAGCTGCATAGCACTGAGGGAAGGCGCAATGCATCCTTCTGAGTAGATTGCGCCCTATGCCCTTGTAAAATACAGGACACATTGGCGGGAGAAAATGATCGAAACTCATGGTCTGCCGCCAAGCATGCTGTCGTTCCCCATTCAGGCAGTGCTCACAGCGGGTCATTAGAGACAGTCACAACCGACCTGTTTCCACAGCATGAACTGTTGAACTCGCATTGTCAGTCCGAGTTCGAAATTCCGTCATCCCACCATGTCCAGATGTGCAGTCATATAGGCATCGACTTGATCGGCACTTCGATGAATTTGCTCCTGGAGGCATTCGCTTGGTCTCTGGCTCTATCATGAGTTCCTTCTTCCGGCATCCTGGCGACGGATCCTCTGAGGAGAGTTCAACTGAGGAAGACTCTATCGACGTCCAGAGCTTCCTAAAATCTTATAATGACGTCGAAGGTAGCGTCGAGCTTGCTTCCACCAAGTCTCTATCTAGCAATGGCGGCATCTCTATTGGAGATGGCGATCACCTACATTCACAGAGTGCTCTGTCCGATGTCCAGCATCACCGCGACATGATGCTTGCCACCCTGCTTGAGGAATGGTGCAAGACCCGGGCCGCCGAATTGATGAACAATGCCAGCGACAGCGGCAACAAATTCTGCCGACTGTCTCCAGAGGTGCAGGATCTTGCCCAAACCCTTTATACTGAGGCTGGGCGAACGTTGGCTTCGACTAGTTTTCTACCCTCGGCGGCCACATCCGCCGAACGACGGCCCGTACGGCAGCAGTACTTGGCTGGACTGGATGTAATCAGCCTCCGTGCATTGAAGGAGAGAGATTTGGAGTCTATGACTGGTAGGAAGGCCCTAGCTGACGGGGACGCAAACCACAGCCTCGCTCTGGTTCACGCTGATAGGCGACGCTCCAACATACTGGATATTATGAATGAGCCTTTCAGGAACATAGTTATGAAGGCTGGCCAGTTGAATATCTCTTCACCGCACTCAGATATGCAACTGACATATTCACGGCGACCCCAAAGTCACTACGAGTCAAGCTTCCAACAGCTAAGGCTGCTTGGAAAGGGTGGCTTTGGCAGGGTGTACCATGCCTTCAATGTATTCGACAGAAAGGAGTACGCGGTGAAGAAAATCCCTCTGTCCGCAAGAATGTCGCAACGATACCGCGAGAGTGGTCACCAAGAGCTGGATAGCATATTGCGAGAAGTCCAGGCGCTAGCGGAACTAGAACACCCAAATGTTGTGCGCTATCATACCTCTTGGATGGAAGAGCCAAAGAGACAGCTTCAAGAACAAGCCTCTTCGGATCGCCGCTCCAGGGCTATTTCGATCAAGACCCACTCAAATCCACGACTTCTTGAAAACAGACCATATCAGTCCCCCACGAGCGAGTTGCCCTCGGTTCCTGTGAGATCAGAGTCAGGAAAGGAGGGTGATAATATCGTCTTTGGCCATGACTCGACCTCTCAGCACGACGTCGGCTTCTTCATAAACAGTCGGTCGCGTTCCTTCCGTCATCAAGATAGCACGCCTGTTCGAGAATCCGCACTCTTCACTGATGGCCAAGACCGGATTGTAACCGAGAGCAGCGACACATCAATTGATTCTGATGTGTATGTGCTTCACGTTCAGATGTCGATGTATCCCCTGACATTGGCGCATTATATCTCACCTAGGCCCTATAATTCGCATTCCTTCTCGACCACACAGATACGTCGCCATTGCTTCCATGTAATCCCCTCTCTCAAGATCCTCCTCGGTATTCTACGTGGCTTACAGTATGTCCATGCCAAAGGTTTGATCCATCGCGACATCAAGCCTGGAAACGTCTTTCTGTCCACGGCGATGAACAATGATACCATCCCAGAAGGATTCTTTGACGTCGGGCCCTGCTCCAGCTGCCAGAACGCGGATGCTCTGTATCTCAACCCTCGCATTGGAGACTTCGGCCTAGTTACTGAGCTGGCACATTCGGGGCGAGGCATCACGCAGACTTCACCTCGGAGCTCGGAGCTAGTGGGTACGGAGTACTATCGACCACCCTCTTGGTCTGGTGGGAACGGCATTTCTGGCTACGCGGTCAGCGAAAAGCTGGACGTCTTTGCACTAGGCGTCATCTTGTTAGAATTGCTCTGGCCGTGTGAAACGACTTCAGAGCGGATGCATATTTTGAGGAATCTTCAAGAGGGCAAGCTGCCACAGGGGCTCGCTTCAAGGGTTGATGCCGAAGGGCAAAAAGCTGGTCTGGGAGCCAAAATGGAGGGCTGCATCGTGAATATGACCAATGAGAATCCAGAAGAGCGATGGGGATGTCAGCAGGTGAAAGGTTGCATCGAGGATATTCTGAAGCAATGCAGCGAAGCATAAAGAAGTTGACACTTGATGGCCACCGACGAAGCTAGCTGTTGCAGAGATATCCAATGGTTGCTGAAGCCACAGTACGAGACTGACTTGAATTTCATGCGCTGCCTAGTTGGGTGACACACTCACTGACAGCGCCGCTCGCGGAGATTGATGAAGGAGATCACCAAGGCGAAGTTCCACGTACCGGTGACAGACACGGAATGGAGGCCGCTGACAAGAAACCATGGATGGATGACAAGAAAAAGGTTTGACAGCACCAGCCCAGTTTTGGTTTTTTTCCCTGAAGTTACCCTTCTAGCTTATTGATAGGCGATACCAGAGTCCAAGTTGGTGGAAGTTAAGACTTGGGAACCATGAAACATACAATCCTTGACTTCACCCCTCCTTTTTAACTTTGGATGTTTGCTTTCATGCTGGAAGGAAGAATGGATGGATAGGATATTAATTGTAGACCATAGGCACCGCTAACTTAGTCCAGAGTGTCAGATCAGCGGCACACCACGGCACGGTAGGGCACAGTTAGTCGATCAGTCAGTTTTTCTCGCTACTTAATTAGTAAGTTAGGGGATAGATAGTAAGCCCTAACTAATTGACAGGGCTTAGAGTAAATCTAGCTCAGATGGAACGACAGGCTGGGAGGATCTTCTGGTAACCTATCTCACCTGTCACTTCCCCAAGTGGACTGACTGGTGTCCTGATATTTTGGGTAACAATGAATAAATACAATACCATACATGGATGGTACGGGTCTTTCTCCTTTTGTGTATGTGCACAGAGTCTAGATGCAAAAATAGGGCTTGAAATTAATCATGGATACAAGCACCTAGCTCTGGTGACACGACTGAGTAAGTTTTGTACAATTGATTCGAAAGTTGTCGACAGTCATCCGTATTGTTACAGGGCCAGGTTTGAGCAGGTTCTTGGATTTAAAAAAAACAAATCAAGGAATGCAATGGAACTAACTAGCGGAAAGATAGACAATGCAATTGACTCGTGGAAAGATAGACTGTGTGCAATTGACTAGTAGAAAAGTAGACAATGCAATTGACTAGTGGAAAGATAGACAATGCAATTGACTAGTGGAAAGATAGACTGTGCAATTGACTAGTGGAAAGATAGACAATGAAAGTAACCAGCGGAAAGATAGACAAGAGCAGGAAATCGTGTCGTGAGCAAAACGTTAGTAACATTACAATACTGTACAGGAGTGCAGGGCAATTGCTTTTTAGCTTTGGCTTGTGTCACAGCACCAGGTCGCAGCAGTAGCGAAGTTATTGTCAAGCTGAGTTTGCCGCGCTTCATCCTCCTCTTTCTTGTGCCTCTGGCGTCGTCTCCACTGGTTAGAAAACTGCAAGTTTGTATAGGGCTACTCCTGCAGGGTAGCGATCGTCGCACGGCGATCATATGGGTTTGTCGGCAGATTAGTACCCGAAGAGCGGAGTGTATTTCCGAGCCATTTGTTGATCAAAGTATTTGGCTGTAGGGAGGGGTCCAACATTTACAGCATTCCAGTGAGAGAAAACTTGAACTCCCACGGAAAGTTTGTTGAGAGTGAGCAACCCCGCACAGTAAATGCCGACTGCTTCGTAAGACTGACAAATGTCGTGCGCTGAGCCCAGGTAGGTTTGCATGTCCCCGCAGATCATGACCCCTGTCTGATTTCGGCCAGCTGTCTTGGCAACCCTTTCGTCCCTCCTGGTGCACGGTATGATGCAGTTCAGTAGGTAATTGTTTGGTATGAATTAACAGTTTTTTTTTGCTTAAAAAAACTGTTCCGTCGGGTTCCTGCCCCTCAATCGGTATTCATGGGTGTGTGAAGTTCAAACTCAGCACTGCTGTTGAACTCTGGTAGAGGAGGGGGAATCATTGCGGGGTACTCGTCAGGAGACATGCTGCTGGAGAAATAATCTTCTGCGAGTGGTCGTTGGCACATGCCGCTCATCTGCATGTTGGAGAAGTCATCAAAGGCATCAGTAAGCATGTGGTTTGCCACATACTCTTGGCCGAGTGCGGCAAGGTGGTCTTGGATTTCCTCTGGAGATTTGCAGCCATCGCAGTTGGCGTGGGCGAGGAGGATGGCTTGCAGGTGTTGGACCTCGATCTTCATTCGCATGACTTGTTCCTTAAGGAAGGCGTTGTGCAATCCTTTCTCGTGCGAGTCGCGCTGTAGCTGCTCAGTCTTCTCCTTCTTGTTGACGCGACACTTGGCCGCAGCAAGTCGGTTCTTTTCTAGCGATGCTTTGCGCTTGGCTTCTTCTGGGCTGTCGTGACAAGCTTGATCGGAGCCGGCATTGGTCCTCTTCACATTCTTGCGCTTGCGACCTGGACCAGGCTTGGACACGGCAGGGCAGGGCTCTGCTACTTGGTTCGGCTTCTTCTTTCTTGCGGATGCTCGTCTGGCAGGCTCATTCTGGATATTATCATCGGAAGTGGTGGAATTCGTGCGTGTTGGCGTGACTTGGCCATAGCGAGAGATGGCAGTGGTAGCGTTGGGTAGAGACTGGACGATCATCCTGTCTAGTTCGTAGGTTTGGACAGGCAGCGACAGTTCTTTGATATCGTCGTCTCCACCAAAGCCTGGCCAGCTACCGAGGTCGGTTGGGTTGTACAATTGCTCGTCTTTGACTGCGGCCGGCTTTTGGGAGGGAGGGTCGAAGCCAAAGTCGTCTAGGTCGGCAGAAGTAAAGGTATTCATGGGCAAGAAGCTGTCTCGTCCTATCGTGAAACCGTCGAGATCGCTGATACTGGGGCTGTTGGATGAATAGACTGAGTGGAAGGTGGCCATGGTGGTGATTTTATTAGTGGTCTTCAAGTGGGCGGATGGCGAAACAAGCCGGGGGGAGGGGCTCTGAGCGACGGGGAAGAATTGGGAGAGGCTGATCGGGCGCGCCTATTTAAGACGAGAGCGAGTAGGCCAAAGGGATGGAAAACCAGGGTGGTGGATATGGTGGTCGAATGGAAGCCGGGCAGCGGTCAAAGCATAAATAAAGCCGAGACAAATGCTAACTATGTGCTGGAGGCCCTGAGGGATGCAGCATTTGGCGGGCAGCAAAAGCTGGCGCAAAGCGGCAGAAAAGCGGCAGAAAGCGCGTGGGACGAAAGGCTGTATAGCTAGCTTGGAAAGTAATTAAGCGGTGGGGGATCTGAGAATAGGCAGCAGGGCTGGATGGACAGTGCCTGGCCGAAGCTTGTTGTGGGCGGGCGGGATATGGAAAGGGCTGAATGAACGCTGGCGGGACGGACTGACTACTGGAGTTTTGGAGGGGGGCAAGTGGAAGGGACGAAAAGGTCCGGCAAAAGAGGCCGTGTGTGAAAGACAAGGCGGCTACAACAAGTCTATTTGAAGCAGAACAGGAAGGGTAGAAGGGCAGCTTTCCTGGGTCATGGGGGTGAAGGCAGCGCGCGCGCTCTGGCATCGGGATCTGTGAATGATCGAGAGATCGTGAATTTTGCGACCCTTAGGCTCGCGCGCTTTTCAGGTCGAAGGTTTGCCGCTTAGGTGTGCCAGAGCTCTTTGAAGCCAGCTCTTGCTCCTTAGGCCGACAGGGCTAAATCTTGCCTCATGCGCCTTGGCCACAGTTCTTGGCCACGGGCCCCGCAGATGGGGAAAGTCGATAGGCGGATTGTCGTGCCGGAGGGCCGTGTTAAGTGCATATTCAGTGGGCCTGCTCGATCAGTCAGTGAAGAAGCAGCCAGGCGTGGGAACAGCCCTAGGCCAGGGATCGGCCCATGCGTTTGGGCGGCGGAGGGGCGCGCCGGAACAAACATCCATTCACGATCGGCGATTGCAGGCGGAATCGATGGCTTAGCGCGCCGTGTTTAGAGAATGGGAATTCTGAGATCTCGATGGTGATGCCACGGCCGGCTGTAGCGATCCTAGCCAATCAAACACGGCCGGCCTTTTGCCACAGCCAAGCGCCGACCGGCCAAGGGGTAAGCGGTTTGGCACTAGTGAGTAATCTTCCACCCACCACAAATCACAAATCAGCCAACACGATCGGGGGAGGCTATTTATTACACATACACGTACAGTACTGTACAAGCGCGCCACGGGCAGTTCGTAAACGCTTCTAGCCCAAGTCGGCCGGGGCTGTGCATCATAGGACCATGAACAGTTCAACCGTGTTGCATGCCTCAGTCGCTGCTGTCGTATCCAACACAAAGCCAGGCCGTATCCAACACAAAGCCAGGCCGAGTCTGTACCCGGCTCATCCGGCTACTCTGGCAAAGCCGGCAGGGTGGTATTACCACCCTTAGCAAGGATCATCAGCGGCACCTGACATATGCAGGGCATTGGCCGATTAAGCGTTCGTTTCTCACATGCCCGCCCCTCTGTCTTGCCTCGGACTGAGCACGGTAGCCAGGCAACACGGCACACCACAAACAGAGACAGTCGATGTGCTGGGTAATTGCGCCCGATGATGCTACTTTGACTTCAATATCGCCGCTTCTTCTAAATGTCTTCTAACGCTCTTCTAACGCTCTTCTAACGCCCTGCTAACGCCCTGCTAACACGCTCTACTAACGCTCTGCTAACGCTCTGCTAACGCCCTGCTAACGCGCTCTACTAACGCTCTGCTAACGCTCTTCTAAAATTCACGCTCCAGGTGGTATCCTCCCCCGCCGTCGATATAGTCGGGCCCGGGACTTCGGCCAGGGTAGAAAGCCTTCTTCAGCAGCATGATGACTAGAGCAACAAACACACCTGCGATGGCGCGATCAATGGTCAGCGTGGGTTGCTGTTGCCGCAGCTCGCGCTGCTCGCGCTGCAGTTGTTGCTCGACTGTCCGTGTCGCTGCTACCAGAGGGCCAGTGTGGAAATTAAGCATGCGGTGCCGATCTGACGATGCGGCTTGCTCCGACGGAGTCAGGACCGCCTCTGCCCTGGACTGGATCTGCTCTGGGGTCGGGGTGCTTGACAGCGGGACTACCGACTGCGTTGGGATGGTGGTGGTAGACTTGGCCAAATCCATGGCTGGCCCATCGCCTGGGCTATCGGTCACTGTGATGGCAGGTGTAGCCGGGGGGAGCTGTGTTTCCCCCTGTGATGATACTGTATTGTGCTGTGAGCTCGTGCCTGACCGATCTGACCGATCTGTCTGGTCTGTCTGGTCTGGCCGATCTGACCAATCTGGCTCGTGGGCGGGAGTGGCTGGGCTGCCGGCTTCGACACTGATGCCGTCTGGCAGCCATTCCACTCCGACGTCGACGCCCCTTTGGCGGCAGCTCTGCCACCACTCTGTCATGATCTCCTCGTTGGAGCGATGGCCGCACACTTCGCAACGCCAGGCGCGAGATTCGCCGGCCATTCTCTTGCGCACATCGGCCGGCGCCTCGAGTCCGCCCACCTGGCCTGTCGTTCCCTGCTCAGCCATGAACGTCCTCAGTGCCGTGAGCGCCGTCCTGACACCCCACGCAGGCATCCACGTCTCTTCATGGAACCGACTGATGGACAGGCATATCTCTCTGTTGACTTCGAAGCGGCCCGACGGGGTCAAGAAGCGGAAATTCGGCGGCTTCAGAGGGTATTGCGGCGGCAGAGTGATGCGCCCGTGGTACAGGCCGCCGGCGTAGGGCGACGGCGACGGCGGCCCGAGAAGGGTAAAGTGCCACTCGTGCAAGTCGGCGTCGCTGATAGGCTGGGCGTAGAAGGCGGGAGCAGGGTTGGCCGCAGACGTCGAGAGCTCGGCCGTTTCCTTGAGGAGGCGGCGCGCCGTGGGCGAGGGTGCCATGGGCGCGAGGCGGCGAGGAGATGGCCAGACAGTATTTCCACCAGCTGAGATCTGCGATGGACCGAGCAGGTACGTACGACAATAGCAGGCCGCGGGGCCGTTGGGCAGTTGCACAGTTGCACAAGTCCACAGTAGCAAATTCCACAGCTGCACAATTCCACAGCTGCACAATTCCACGGTCAGGCAGCGGCAGCGTAGACGGGGGGGTGCCAGCGTGGGAGTGGACAGCGAGCAGCATCGCGGCGTGGGTTGCGGTGGCGGCCGGAAGAACTTCGGCTGGCGTCGGTGACGACGCAACCTCCGTCGCCGCTTCCACACCGACTAAACAGAGACAACATCCGACAAAAAAAAGACACACGCCCGGCTTCTCTACTAGACCTTCTCGCCACGTTGGGGCTTGTCCTTGCCACGCACGCACGCATATTAGTTAGGCTGCGCTTTGAACGTTGGTCTTGCAGCGCAACAAACACAGGCATCATGGCGGATGATCTGACTGCAGATAAGACGCCCGGCTTCGTAGTGGGCGAGAAGAAGACTTTGGATGAATACCAGAAACTAGGTCTGTACCCGCGGGCCTATGCCCGGCTTTCGGCCCTGGTGTTTTGATTCTTATTGGTCGTCTACGCTACCTGCCCGACACCCTGCTGCTCGCTCGCTGAAGCCAGGCTGGCGCTTCTTGCCTCTTGGTCACCACCAACTTCTCGCTCGCCCCATGCTGACTGATTGGCCGTGCAGATCAGGATGATGAGGCTCTGAACCGATGGAAGGCTTCCCTTGGCATCGGCTCGGGCAAGAGTATCTCTGACCCCAACGACCCGCGGCTCTGCATTATCAAGTCCCTGGCCCTGGAGGTCGAGGGTCGGCCTGACATCACCATCGACCTGTCGGCGCCTGGAGCACTCGAGTCGCTCAAGCAGAAGCCCTTCACCATCAAGGAAGGTTGCAAGTATCAGATGAAGGCCCAGTTTGTCGTCCAACACCAAGTCCTCTCGGGCCTCAAGTATGTGCAGCAGCTCAAGCGAAAGGGCATCCCGCTCGGCAAAGACCAGGAGATGATCGGTAGCTTCTCGCCCAACACCACCGACAAACCAGTCCATGTCAAGAAGTTTGCCCCTGAGGAGGCTCCTTCCGGTCTCATGGCCCGCGGCCACTACGATGCCGTCTCCCGCTTCGTCGACGACGACGACAACACCCATCTAAAGTTCGAGTGGTCGTTCGACATCGCCAAGGATTGGAAGTGAGCTTCAGCGCATTGGACATGTCCGAATGCTGGGGGTTGGGGGGCGGGGCGGGGCGGAACAGCCATGGCCAGCCCAGACTGTGTCCCAGGATAAAATGCGCCTTCCGTGAGAGGGCACTGAATGCGCCTTCCGTGAGAGGGCACTGAATGCGCCTTCCGTGAGAGGGCACTGAATGCACCTTCCGCGAGAGGGAGTAGAATGCACCTTCCGCCGAGAGGGGCGTAATGGAGCAGAAAAGCATTTGACCAAGCGCATCGAGAGCCATTCAATCATAGAAAGTACTCAATGGTTGTGAATTGCCCGTTGTCCTTGCCCGGTTGCTGCTGTTGCTGCTGCTGTTCATTCCGATGCACGTCGTTCTCCGGCGCTGCATCGAAGATGTTGAAGAATCTGTCGCCTGCATCGCTGACCTCGAGAACAGAAGCCAGGTTTCCGCATCTGTAGCAGTAGTTTGGAGCACTCCACACCGTGCTCAGCCGGTCATCGTACAGGATTTGGTAGCCTTCTTGACAGAGTTGATGGGCGCGCAGGATGTGCGACATGCTATTGACCTGTAGAAACTTCTTGACTACGTCTCCCCCAAACGTGTATCCGGCTCCGCGTGGCGATAGCGAAAATTCATCCCGTTCCGGGTCAGGATCCGACCAGACCAGGTCAGCCATCGGACCCTCGTGTGGTATTTCTCGGAACCTGTCAATGATCTTGATTTGGTCGATAGAGTGTATCGACGGCGAAAGGCCGCCGTGGACGCAGAAGATCTGATCGTTGATCACCACACTCAAGGTGAGAAAATCAAACATGTCGGTAAAATAGTGCCAGACGTTGGCATTGCCATACTTGCGCGCGCACTCGGTGTAAAAGCCGTACGACTGCGTCACTCCACGTGACTCGTGGTTGCCGCGAATAAGATGAACACGTGAGGGGTATCTCAGCTTCAAACAAACAAGAAGCGATATCGTCTCGACGCTGAAAAGGCCTCGATCGACATAGTCGCCTTGACCCGTTAGTCTGACCGGCCCATTGCACCCATTGCTGGGCAGGCTCACCAAGAAACAAATAGTTGGTGTCGGGGCAGAAGCCGCCAATCTTGAAAATCTCCAACATGTCAAAGAACTGCCCGTGGATGTCGCCGACGACGGTGACTGGCGCGGAAATGTGCACCACATTGCTCTCTTTCATCAGCATTTCCTTTGCCTTTGACGTGATCGCTTCGATCAGGGACTCGGCCAGGAGCTGTTTCTTGTACAACTGTGAGATGCATTCGTCCAGGTCGATGCTCGATGGCAGCCCGGGCATCTTGACGATGACAATATGACAATATATAGAGAGCCAGAGGCCTCGGGCCTGTGTGGGTGTGCGGGTGTGCGGGTGTGCGGGTGTAGATGTGTGTGTGTGTGTGTGTATGCGTGTATGTGTATGCGTGTATGTGTGTGCGGGTATGTGTGTGCGTGTGTACGCGTGTGTGGGGAGGGAGGTGTCCCTTCACACACAAGGGACAGGGCCCAGAGTCATTATCGAAGAGCTGCCGCTGAAGGAGCCCAGGGCTTCTTTCCTGCGCTGGTATGCGTGCTGGAGAGACAAGTCCTGGGTGGATGCATGGGAGCATGGGCCGTGTGAGAAGGCCGGCGGCAAAGATGATTAATAGACCACATTAGCAGGTAAAGGTCCCCCTGTACCCTTTCGGGCAAATGACGCCAACGTAATAATTATTAGCGAAATGGGGGGGGGAATGGAAGAACAGGGCTATTGGAGAAAAGTCACCCAACACCTTTCCAATTCGAGCAGGACACGGGCCCTTGCCGTCAACCAGCTGCACTACGACAGCCTTCCACGACCGTTGGTATAAGTGACTCTAAGTTACTGTAGTCCCTGTATCTAGGCGCGCCAAACCCACCCCACTGTAGGATCTTTTTAGGCTTTAGCTGAGATAGCGCCGCCGCTGCCTCTCCCTCCCATGCTCCTTCCTTTGCCTCGAGTTGCCCGCGCTCTTGCCAATCGCAATCGACCCCGCCACCCCTCCTTCTCCCACTGCTCCACGCCCTGCACCGCTTTGACTGCCCGTCTGCTCGCCCCCGTCCTCCTCCTCCTCCACCAACAGCGCACGGCCATGTCCTCTGCGGTTGCCAAACGCCTCAGCGGCAAGACCGTCGTCATCACCGGCGCCTCGTCGGGAATTGGCCGTTCTACTGCCTTCGAGTTCGCACGCACGTCGCCCAATGACCTGCGCCTGATCCTGACCGCCCGCCGCATCGACACTCTGAAACAAATCGCCGCCGATATTGAGAAAGAGAGTCCTGGCGTCAAAGTGCTGCCGGTGCAACTCGATGTCAGCCAACCGGAGCAAGTCTTCTCCTTCGTCTCCAACCTTCCCCACGAATGGCAGGACATTCACATCCTGGTCAACAATGCCGGGCTCGTCAAGGGCATTGCACAGGCTCCCAACATCAACCCTGAAGACACAAAAATCATGTTCGACACCAATGTCACTGGCCTGATCAACATGACCCAGGCCGTGCTGCCCATTTTCAAGGCCCGCGGCTCACAGGGTGGCAGCGGAGACATCATCAACATCGGCAGCATCGCTGGCCGCGAAGGGTACGCCGGGGGTTCCATCTACTGCGCAACCAAGGCAGCAGTGCGCACATTCACCGACGCCCTCCGTCGCGAACTGATCGCTACGCGCATCCGTGTCATCGAAATCGACCCCGGCCAGGTCGAAACGGAATTCAGCGTGGTCAGGTTTTACGGCGACAAGAGCAAGGCAGACAAAGTGTATGAGGGCGTCGAGCCATTGACACCCGACGACATTGCCGAGATTGTTGTCTTTGCGGCCGGCCGGCGCGAGAACGTCGTGGTGGCCGACACCTTGGTCTTTCCAAACCACCAGGCTGCTGCTGGGGTCTTACACAGGAAGACGACATGAAAATGCCGGTGCTAGGTATCCAGAATCCAGATCCGTTACTGGCAGAGAGGTTTTTTGTTTTATTTTTTCATAAAAAAATCACAAAACACGATCCATAGATATTGCAACAATGCACACCCCGAATCCATGCTCAGTCCGTCGGTCCAGATCTATAATTATTGTGCCTGCCATACTTGAGATGCAACAACGCCATCGCTGCTTTAGCAGTGTCGTGCTCGTGGTATAGGACAAAAAAAAATTCCACAGGAACCGGAAGCAAGTCAAAAATGACGTTCTAACATAACAGGGGCTGGGCTATACCAAAAGCAAAAGCATTGCCTTTCAGCCCCCACACCGGCCTCCGCTCATCTCATGCCTCTCTCGACTGCGCATCCTGTCTGTCCAGACTACACACTGCACCCCGTCACAGCGGTCCTGTGTTCAACTTCGTTCGCGCCTCCATCCTCCTCCATCCTCCCCCTCCTCCCCCCGCTGCATGCAATCCCTCGTGCAGTTCTTCGTAAATTCTCGTTGTCGTAGCTATCAGTCGTCCAGCATTTCGGCATAATGTGGAGCTCTAACCCTTGCGCCTCCTTCTCCTTCAACCCATCTTCTTAAATAGTCTCTCATGATGTGTTGTCATTGTCATTGCCATTGTCATTGCCCTTGTCATTGTCATTGTCATTCCACACCACACGTGTCATATAATAACAGCTCTCCGCGACTTCCCCCCGCCCACGGTCTTGTCGCCTATCGCCCCAGTAATAGGAGTACTGTTGCAATGGTAGAGCCAGTCAATTCCACAGACGCACTAGCCCCCAAACGCAAATTTATAAAAAAAAATCAGAACGAAAGGGTTGGAAGCACAAGAAGAATGGAACCCCGGAGCCATTCGCCCCGAACCCAACCAGCCCACAAAAACCAAAGATCGCACCAATATTGGGTCGTTTGAATCCCGCGTGGCCACCTCGGGCCAGTCGTGATGGAAATCGCAAACAAATCATGCATCTTTCGTTCTGGCCTGGGCAGGCCCGCCCGCCTCAAGATTGTTGACAGCGTCTGAGCGTGATAATCTCTCTCACCTTGCCCGTGGGGGTAAATCGCAATCACCGTCTAGTTGTGATTGAACCGTTCATAAAAATCCCGATTCCTCCAGTAGCCGTGCAATCTTCTCCTCCTCCTTCTCCCTCGGCTCCACCTCCAAGCTCCGATTGTACATATCATGCACTTCACCCGCCGTCCGCATATGGTCCAAGATCCAGTTCTGTAGCTCCGACACAGGGTTCAGCGGGTACGGCGCGGTTTGGTACTGCTGGATTTCACGGATCACCTCCGCCGTCTTCGTTCGCTTGGTGAAGTTGATCAGTTCCGAGTTCTTGACCACGGACGGGATCCCGTCTTCGATGAATACAAGGTCCGTCAGGAAGACGCCCAGGAAGGGTATGCAGGGCGGATTTGCCGCATGTAGCGCTTCACGATATTGTCCAAAATTCTTCGTCGACGCAATAAGGGTTCGCATTGACTCCAGCAGATTTGTCGTCTTGGCCGGAACTTGTGCCCAGGTGCGCGCGAGCCGGAGGATGGGTGCCGTCCCCATCGCCGACACGATGGCCGTCAGCGAGGAGAAGTTGTTGAGACTGCGGCATTTCTGTGGCCTGGTTAGCTTGCACATGAACGCTTGGATACGAAAGACAAACCTCTGCGATCGCCACGAAGTGCTTGATCACTGCCACTCGTTTCTTCACTTCAGGGTGCTGGAGAATCATTTCAGCTACCCAGTTAGTGAGCTGGTTGGAGTGCAAGATCAAGGCTTTGACGTTGGGCGCGGGATCTTGCCCATGGCCCTTTGTGGCCTTCTTCTGCCATGTTTTATCGAGAAACTCGACCGCTTTGATGCGACTGTACAGCTTCGACTCCATAATCGTCAGCTGCCTCGCAAATTCCAGGGCCACGATATCCAAGAACTTCAGCTTCTTCATGTTCTTGGGTAAAATGGGTGAAGGCACGGGACTATTTGCCGTGAAAATCAGCTTCTTGGCCGATGTGTCTTCGCCTTTCAGCCGCTGGTTGACGAGATTGACAATTTGAACCTGCCCAGCAATCTTTATGCTATCCATGGTGTTCTGGATAAAACTGCCAATTTTGTTGAGCAGCGCTTGTGACTCAGCATCGTTGCCCTCCATCCAGTATGTCTCAAGCCAAGACTTGAGGGTGTTGACAACCCGGAATCTGACCGGCTTTTGTTTTCGGTCCTCCCACATCTTATACTCTTCCATCTTAAGGCCATTGGGCGCCTGTATGTTGAAGCGTTCAACTAATAACTGGAAGAGCTCGTCTGCGGTTGTGAATGAACGGTACGTTAGCAAAAATGTGTTGATAAACGTCGTGTCAGATCTGTCGTGTCGTGTCAACTGTTCCACCAGGCCCATCAGTGTCCCTGCCTTTACTTGCGCCGTACCGGTTTTCATGTCGTACGTGACTTCTCCCAAGTGGTCTAGCTGCAAGAACCGAGGGACTTCTTCTTGTCCAGAAGCTGAGTCCGCGCTTGGGGGTAGCAATTCCGGGGGAACTTGGCCAAAGAACCGCTGTGCCTTACTGTTGGTTGCTTGCCGTCTGGAGTCGTCCAGAGAGGGGTCATAGCCTGCGGTGTAAGACTTGGATTGGCCTACATCGGCCAGACCCGGGCGGTGGACAGGATGGCTGGGGTCTGTGCGATGATGAGTCTGATAAGTCTCGCCGCCGTCTGTCATACGATGATCACGCTTGGCGCTCTCAGAGGCAGCCATCGACCCCGGCGTTGGTGTCAAGAGCTGCAGGGCATAGCCAACGTGTGAAACGCTATTTTCGAGTTGCTTGCACGCCGCTCTGACAGCGTTGAGGCGTGTGTCCAGCGAATCTCCCCGTATCTCTGACCACTCATCGGGGAGGGGCACGGTAACTTCCTGACAGCAGGCCACGAGGTCACCAATGGAGGTATAGACCTTCTGCTTCTGGGTGCCGAAGTCTGACAAGGTGGGTCGTTGAAATACGCTGCCGAGCGGGGACAGGTCGATGGATTCCACAAGACCAATCCAGGGCCGGAACTGGTTAATGACCACACCGGCAGCCATGCATATCTTGTCGCCGAGGGCTGCCTGCTGTGCCGGAGTGATGAGTTTTTGTGAAAGCACAAGGTTGTCCTCAACAGCTCGAATGCAACTGACAAGGCTTCGTCGCAGATCGTCAAGCTGTTGAAGCACGATGGCATCCAGTGCAACTGACGGACGTTGGCGGATATCATTGTCGCTATCGATAAACGACGTGTTCTCCACACTCTGGTCAATGTTGTTGTCTCGCCAATTGCCGCCAACTTTGCTGCCAAGAGCAAAGCCCGGCACCAGTCTGGGAAGGTCGTCGCCTTGTTGTTGTCTGGCCACTTCCACATAGCCATACACACCATTCAGCACGCCTTCGGCTTCCTGCAAGCATTTAATAAAATTGTCCTGTCCTGGCCAATCTGCGGCGGCCATGTGTGAGGACAAGACGAGCTTGGAGAACTTGGACATCATCTCGCGGAAGTGTGGATAGAGTGCTTTGTTGGTGGAGATGATCGAGGGGTTGCCAGAGTGGTTATCAGTGGTGCCAGATCCAGCAGCGAGCAGGACGCGCAGGTGATCCGAGACATCCTCCGCTCTTCTTACCAACTCTGCCCGCTCGCGGTTCTGCACCGCATCTCGGTAGGCTTCGATCGAGGCCTGCATGTCCTCTACCAGGTTGCTCCACGTTAGCGGGGCGACGATGCCGTCGTCGGCGAAATACTTTGGGGCCGAGTTTCTGCTAATGCCAGCGGTGACAGAGGCGTGCTGGGGTTTCGCGGCGGAAGATGCAGCGTATGCAACAATCTTGGTATCTGCCTCGACTTTGGTCGAGGCCGTAGAAGCCGATGTTGAAACGGAGGCAGATGTTTTACGGCCGGTCGAAAGAAAAGAGCGCGCGCCGTCGGCATCTGAGGCTGAGTCGTCGTCCCTCTCGTAGCCGCCAGCCATCATCTCCGGCGGCGGCCGAGTCTGGCTGGGGACGTAGAAATTCCGGTCTCTTGGTCCAGTCTCGTCGAGGGCGGTGGGCGTCTCCATCGGGAGCTCCATGGTGCTGACGCCCGTGAGGGTATTGAAGTAAAACAGCCGTCCATCGGGTGTTGCTTGCGGCACCCAGAAAGCGGCCTCTTCCTGAGTTGACGGTTTGGTGCCCTCGATGGGCAGTTCATCCTCATCTTGAGCATGGTTGTCCGAGTCCTCCTCATCAAACTCTTCTTCTGTGCCTGACTCAGCACTCTGTTCGCTTTCCTCTGGGATGGCGCCGTCGGGCTCGTCGGCGGATACCAAGGTGCAATAATTACTGGGAAACCAGCCGCGGGTATCGCGGATGACGCCGTCCCACCATCCGCTCTCCAGTTGCGTTATCACCTGGATGATGTCGCCCTGACGGAAGCTCAGGCTCGTCTGGTCGTCGGCTTCATAGTCGTAGAGCGCGCGGACGTAAAGGGGCGGGGGCAGATCGGTGGTGGCATTGTAGCCGTTCATGCCCGCCAACTGGGCTGCTCTGCGGCGAGGAGAGACGGCACTGAAGGGCGAGGAGGGGCCAGCGGCCGAGGCGGGGCGAGACGAGGGTTGCTGCACAGGGGCTTGGGCGGGTACGGTGTAGTGGAAGGCGGCGGCGAAATTAGATTTGAGGGATTGGCGTGGGGGGGTTTGTGACACAGGCCGGTAGGACATGGCAGCGTGTGGTCACCGCTAGATTGCCAGCTGGGGCAGGCAACTTAGTCTCGGGTCGGTTCAGGCCAGCGAGGCCTCGACTCATATTTGGCGCAGGGTGGGTGGCGGCAGCGGCAGCGGCGACGATAGCGGCGGTGGTGGTGATGTTGACACGAAGCCGCCTCGGGCTCAGTTGCGGTTCATTTCCACAAGCCGCGTGATTGCACGAGTCGAGCGGTGGCAAAGGAGCGTCGTAGGCGCCCGCGGCGGCGAGGGCAGGCGAATCAGGTCCGGGAGCGGCTATCTGATCGACGGTGCCGTTTTGGTATGGGATGGTGAGCTGTAGTACTGGGAGGTCGATGGGAGGAACACAAGCAAGGGCCGTCCGTCGTGTGCAGCGAGGGTGCGGCAGTGTTTGCACACGCAGTAGACTTCTGAAAGGCGAGGTTCCACACAACTGCATGGCTGTGGGCGACGGCGGCTTACACTGGTCGCTAGGCATCCCAAACGGGGCCGGTGGGGTTGGGTCTCTAGGTAGAAATTAGCCCCCTTCAATCCCCCCCTCTCCCCCTCCCAAGACAGACCCTCGGGCCTGCAGCGGCCGCAGCACTGGTGGGCGGGAGCCAATGCATCGCGCTTTGTCGGTTCGCGGCTGGCGGGCAATAGGCCTAGTTTGACAGCGGTAGTAGGCAGGGCACTGTGCTGTACTTACTGTAGCTTGGCCTTGCTGGTCAGCCAACACTGAGTCTGTCCGCCGAGGAGGACCCTAAGCAAAGGCCTCCGCGTCTCCGCTGTTCGGGGCACGCCCCTCCCCCCTCCTCCCCAAAGCGAACCCGAGCTGGTGTTCGACCGTCATGCGTCCGATAAAGACTGTGTGCATTGATTAGACTACGCCGCTGACGCACCCACCAGTAATCATGGCCCAGGATGGCGGCCCCTAGACCCTGGCCTCAATGACTCGTCGCCTCGGTGCCTACACATCGACGTCTAGACCGGGCCCACTCGGAACATTTGTGCCCTAATTTCTGGCTGCCATGTGTATTCGCAGGGTACGGTGGAATGACTGGCCCAGGACGCTGGCGACCCGTCGGTCGCAGCTGCTACCGAGGTTTTCTAATTAGGCGTCTCCCGGCTAGAAGAATGATCAGACCTCTTGTCCAGACCTCTCGTCCAGACATGTTTGCGGCAATGCGAGTTGCAACCGCCAGGCTGTTTAATTAGCTCCGAATATGCACAGAGTTCCGCTTTTCCCAGTCTTCCTGTGGTCTGAATGCCTCGCTGCTGCATGCCTCAGAACAGGGGCAATCCTTCAATCGACGATCTTGCATCTCAACTAGCTCATCTTGGGACCTAGGCCGTGCGTGAATTCAAGTACCGACGCCGAATGCGGTGCAGAGCGCATTTTCTCAACGGCTCACAATATTGTGTTCTACAGTGAGAGGTCATATTGGTAAGCGCTATGCTGGAACGACAAGAATACTGGAAACAAATTTAGGCGATGTTCATCAACAATAGTGAGGTTAAGGAAAGAGATAGGCTGCGGGAGCTTTGGCGCGTGGGCTGGGCGAATTTGGGCCATGGCCTTGGGCTTGGGGTTCGGAAAGGTTGAAATTCGACCACATCCTCAGTTCTATATGCTTGCCAAGCTGATCTAGGTCCAGGTCGCTGGCCGGCCCATCATTCCCCATGTCAGTAGACCATTTCATTTGTGCCTGTCAGTAGACCATTTCATTTATGCCTGTCAGTAGACCATTTCATTCATGCACCGTTTCTCAAACTCTTCCGCTTCGGCTGCCAATGTCGTCCGCTTGACCCAGCTGTTGCAGAGCACAAAAGAGTAGCGATACTTTGCCCACGGCCACTCTTGGATGTCACGCACATTGTAACGTTTCCAAACAGCCTCAAAGAGTGCTTCTGAGAACCACCAGCAGTGCTCTCTGAGTGGATTGTACACCGGCGCTGTCTGGCTGATTTCAACAATCAGCTTTGCCATCTCGACCAGGCTCGGTCTTGCGTTGGCATCATTCAATCGTAAGGAGACAAGCGGCAGCGGTAGGTTGTGTCTATCCTTGTACGGCGAGAGCGCCGACCACGAGAATTTAGCCGCCGCCTCAACGCCGCCCGATTCGGTGGTGATGACCCAGTCACCAGTTTCCTGCCGGTCTGTGATCAGACGCATTCGGTGCCCAGTAGTCTTGTTTTCAATTACAAACTGAACAAACTCATGCGACATATGTGAGGCAAGTGCTTTGACCCATGACACCGACGTGACTTGATAGGCACCGTATGTGTCTGGCGAAGCCGTGACTTCCTCGAAGAAGGCTGAAGTCGACACTTTCCGGTTGAGATGCGAGAAAGGGTTGGGCGTGCGCTGTTCTCGCGCCAGACGACGCGGTTTGAGCACATGTTCCGAAAAGCGCTCGCTTGCCGTGAGCCCGCCGGCCATTCTTCTGCTACGGACCGCGGCGTGCTTGCTGTGCCGACAATCCAATTGAAACGAAGATGCCTGGAAGAAGAGGCGCAATAGAACCACCCCAGGAGCGGAAAACCAACTGTTGCCAAATGTCTGCCTGGGGATCAACAAACACAGTGGTATCATCGACTTATGGCAGCTGCATGCCGGATGCCCATTTTTTGGAGTCGATGCGCACAGGGCACTGTCAGAGGATGCGAGATTTGCATGGCTTGACCGTCTCGCCTCCTTGCGATTGATGAACAATTTTGTGACCCCATTGTGAACTCCGTGACATGAGCGTCGGAACATAATGAGATATGTCAGCTCAGCCTTCGCTCTAGAGGATGCATCAGCTTTCTATACTTCTCCTTAGAGGCCGCACCGTTTGCCTCAGGAACCTTAGATCCTGTTGAGCCTTTTAGACGCGCAACAGTCTCCAACGGTGTGCACAACATCACCAGCTTTTCCCCTCGAGCTGTTTTCATCGTCAGCAAGTCGTCAAAGTGGTCAAAGTGGTCAAAGTGCAGCCCCTCCATTTGCCAACAGCCGTCCAAGTCGATTGCACGTTACGCCAAGCCTGTGCGTGATTGGCTCGGCGATTTCCAATGCTGGAAAGGCACTTCCCTGGGTGCCAATGACATGCGCCGAAATGGTCAGGTGCCGTGGTGATGTCTCAACAGCCAAACAAGGCCTCCATTATTGACCAGGTCGGTCTCAAAAGTAGACGATTCTTAGCATTATCTTTCCCTGCTGTTATCATGGAGGAGCTCAAGCCGGTATTGTTGTCAGATGAGGCTCTTCTCATCTCCGTGGCTATTGCTGTAGATATGATCCATAGCCGTCTTCGCTACCGATGGCTAGCGAAGCCTCCGACATGGCTAACTAGATGGACCGGCCCAATTCTAGCTCGGCAGTGTTCCATTGTAACACCAGCAAGACACATTCACAGAAGAGCGGTGCTCTCATGGAGGCATGAACAACAACGGCCAGGTTAGTACCACTACACTGTAGTATAATTAAGTGCTTGAGGCCGTCGTCGATACCAGGGTGTGAGAACACAAGTGTCTACCTCGAGATCTCGCAGGTTAACCTGAGCCTCGCGGCTGAATCGTGAGGACAAAAACCTCCACGCACCCGTTGCGCCTGTGCGGGATTGCCCGTCATCGTCCAAGAATTCGACGTCGTGGGAGAATCTCGCTCGCTGATTGAAAGTGGGGCGGGTAGAATTGCGGTAGTGGCTGAGTGGTGCCTAGCGTAACGGGGGGGAACACCTTCCGACATCTGCGGCTCCACAACGCTGGACCCCTTGGTATCGGAAAATGGGGCTCTACAGTACTGTACAGTAGTTCCAATTTTTCTACTAGAGCTTCTAGTGTAAATATGATGTGAACTAGACGGCGGTACGTGCGAACAAAGTCTGCTGTACAGGGCTGTATTTCCCTCATCTCATTTCATGCTCGTCGCCTCCCCTTACCGATTTCCCAAGGTCTGAGTGGTAAGTCCCACCGGTGGTGTCCTCAGTGGGGCGTCACAAGATCTGGAGAGCAGAGAGCGTTTGTGAGGTAGAGCTGATGAACAAGCACTTCCGATACGCCACCTTTCGATGTACGCTCTGATATCGGCACTCCGAGATTGAGACCAGTTTCAAGGCAGAGAGAAGCCTGGGAGCTACGCTGCGGTGGTCGCGGCATCAGCCTGTTTCCTTAACTTTGATGTCCCAAAGCATGCTAGAGGGGCAATTTGAATGGACATGGAAGATGCTGAATGGTGGTAAAAGCGACCCACCCATTACCGCGTGGGTTTCGCGGAAGAGGAGGCAAAGCAGTAGCCTGGGCTTTAGTCGCCTCTTGACGTGCTCCCCGCCGAAACGCTTTTTCCCTAGCTGAGCGAGAAACAAAACATTGCCGGATACATCCGATGCGGGCACTGCTCAGGGATTGGACTCTTCTATCTGAGTGGCATTATGCAACCAAAAAGTGAGGAACTGCCGCAAAGCAAGACAGTTGCTCTCACGTGGAACAGGTGATTACACCATCGCGCTGAGGGTGAAGGACATCAAATGAGGCGTGAAATCTGGCAGCGGGGGTTGCAACTGGACTGCCACGAGCCAATAAAGAAAAGAAAAATGGGAATTTCTAGGGAAAAGGGGGGCGTAGGCGTTGGCTCGGTCCGTAGCCACAGTCTCCGCCGAAAAAAAAAAAGTTGGAAATGGGTGGCTGGGGCGTCTTCTGGTTTTGGGAGGGACGCCGGTTTGCTTCAATCCCAAAATTGCCTCGTCTTTACAGTCGGGCGACTTTATGGCCTCGGCAGAGCATTTGAACGCGCCGCCGTGAGGCGGCAACAGTTTGCAGCAGGCAGTTCAATGGACTCGAGCCTAGCTGGCGTAATACGAAGTCAGTTGCGCTTGATCAAGCTGTCGATTGAGAGCCGGCAGGAAAATCAGAAGAAAAAGAGGGACCGAGGAGAGGCAGATCAGGCGGCGGGGCGCTGACATTTCAACAAGCCCCTGAAAGTCAGAGTTGTAAAGCGCGTACCACGCGCGCATGGAGGGGTGGTGGCCCGTCGCTTTCGAGGGGCAGCCAATCTCTCCTCTGCTGTTTTCCAAATTGTAGCGTCTCCCACATCACCATTCCATCAAAACAACTGCCTGTACCATCAGTAATTCCATCCCATTCGGCTGCACACGACTGTGGGAGAGCCTGCGAAGCCTACCAACTGCCTTTCTGCGACCAACCTGCAGCGGAGGGGCCACGCATCACCACGTGACGCCGGCTAGCGTGCTGGCAAGATTTATCCCGGCACAAAGCTCACCATCGGCCGTGGCCTTGGACTCGACACGGCATGCAAGCCAGACCAACCGCCTCCTAGAACCATCTCAATCGTGAGCGTCCGGCTTGTGCGTGGTAGGAGGTCTTGTACTTTAACTGCGACGAGGACGGCCGGCCAACGCTGCCGCCGCGATGGCTCAGACCGACATGGCCACCGCCTCGGACCCTGCGACCTCAGCATCGGCGGTGAAGAAGTCGACACCGGCAGAAAAGAAGTACAAGTGCCAGTACTGCAACCGGGCCTTCAGCCGGAGTGAACATCGGAGTCGACACGAACGATCGCGTAAGTCTGGACGGCGTTTTTTTTATCTGACTTGTTACCGACGTGGGGCAATGCACCAGACCCCGCCTCCCGCCTCCAGGCGGCTGCCCCCCCCCCCCCCAAATCCAGATAAACATGGACCCTCCACTGACATGCACCTCTTGCTAGACACCAAGGAGCGCCCCTTCAAGTGTGCCAAGTGCAAGAGCACTTTCGTTCGTCGAGACCTCCTCCTCCGCCACGACCGCACTGTGCACGCCAAAGATGGTGATCGCCTGCAACCGGAGACGCGGAAGAAGAGCGGGCCCAAGACATCGTCCTCAACGACGACTCCGTCCAAGCCTTCGATAAGCATCGAGCCAGGCACACTGGAGCAGATTGAGGCAAGCAGTGATGGTATGCTCGACCTTGAAACTGCTGCCATGTTGATGACAAACTTCCAACACAAAGCTGCTGCAGCTGCCAACGGCACCCTCCACAACGGCGAAGGCTCCATCCCCGACTACTCGCCCGACCGCAGTTCTATACTCGAGGCCGACTACTTGACGGGCCCGTCCAGCTTGCACCACATGCCCTGGGACTTCATGTCCCAAGGCCCGGCTGACGAAAAGGCACATTCCATGACCTCTTCTCTCTCTTCCCAAGATAACAGTTCGCAGCAGCCGTACGTGCACATGGGATCCATCCAACCCGCCCAGGCTCACCTCTCCTCTGTCATGGAACGACAAGAGTCCCTCGGCACCTCGCTGGCACCCTCATTTCCCACCCTTGCCGACACGTTTGCTGACGGGAGCCCCACACCTAATGCCCTCTCCCCTTTTCCTTCCATGACCGGGCCCGTCTCGCCCGTCAACTATCGACGGTCGCCCGGCCCAAGCCAGGCCCTCATTCTGCCCAAGGCTCCCCAGCTGGCCAGTGATGACCATCGCGCCATCATTGCTAATCGTGTAGATGAAGGCATCTCCATTCCCGCCACCGCCTCGATCAACCTCTACCTCTCGACATACTTCAACCTCTTCCATCACCATCTGCCCTTTCTCCATCCAGTCTCCTTCCGTCCCGAGAGCACAGAGCCGGCCCTGCTCCTCGCCGTGCTTTCTATAGGCGCTCTCTACAATTTCGAACCCGAACAGGCCTTCATGCTCCATCACGGCTCCAAAAAGCTCGTCAATCAATTTTTGCAGAACAAGGACAATTTCGACTCTCGCAAATGCCCGCTGTGGACAATGCAGAGCACCTTGCTTAACATGCTCTTCGAAAGCTGGAGCGGCGGCTCCCAGGGTCTTGAGTGGGCTTGCTCCATCAAGAGTCTCTTGGCAAATGTAAGCCAGCCTCGTTAGTTGCCCATTTGCATCACATGCGCTAATCAATTCCAGATGGTCGCCGGTAACAAGTACGAGCTTAAGCTCCGCACTGAAGCTCGTGATGGGGCACTGCCGACTCACGAAGAATGGGTGACTGAAGAAGGCTGTCGCCGAACGTACTATGCTGTGTACATCTTCTTCGGCATGCTGACAATGACCTACAATCACACGCCTGCAATCAGCTTCCAGGAGTTTGACTCCTTGCCTCTGCCCTCATCCGAGTCGCTATGGAACATCGAACCCACAGACAAGGAATCCTGGGATGACATCTTCGCCGCTGCTACCACCATTACCGTGCGAGAAGCCCATGACAGCCTGTTTCGAGGAGATCCTGCCCGGTACAGTGCATTCGCCACCCGAGTCATGATCAATGCCCTATATCTTGAGGTGTGGAACCTGCGAAGAAGCTTCGAGTCGCTCCAAGACGTCGTTCTCGAGTGGAAGATCAGGATCGCTCTCGAGACATGGCAACGATCTCTAGATCTCTGTGAGCCTGAGACGATTGTTGTCCCGCTCAGTACTCCTCACAAGAGCCATCCGTTGATCTTTAACTCCATGGCCGTGTACAGAAATACGCGCGCCTTCCTCGAAGTGGACCTTAAGTCGGTGCAGGAGGCGTTGCGATACCACAACTCTTTTGAAATCGCAGCCGCCATGACACTGTCTCGAGAAAATGTCAAAAGGTCCAAGGAAATGCTCAAGGTTATCGACCAATGTTACGAGTGTATGGAAATCGTTGCCATGCAGGGAATCAATTGGGTTACCAAGACTTCTTCGACGAATTGGAGTGTTGAGCATCCTTTGTGTGGACTCGATCTTATCACTATCCTCAGCTTGTGGCTCTACCGAATAGAACACGATGATCAACAAGCTACGGACGAGGAGTATCAAATGTACATGAAAGTACGGAGCTTGTTCGACGACGAGGCCGTCGGCACCAATAGCTCCAGGCTCAGCTCCACCGTTGCTCGCGTGTGGGGGTCAATGCTCGACGGCGTTGTCGTCTGGGGGTGAGCAGAACATTACCAAACGTTCTTCCACTTGACTAACTTTGCCACAGTATTTCCAAGACCATGGGCGAATCGTTCAAGCTTCATGCCCAGGCTCTGATAGGATACGTTGACGAGATCAGTATGGACGATGTGCCCACGATGCCTGAGATGCCAGAGCAGAATCTGGTGGGCATGGAGGCAACCTACTGACCACACCCCCCCCCCCCCCCCCCCCCCCCCCCCCCCCCCCCCCCCCCCCAACTCCTCGGCCCTTGGATTGATATTCGGCGCCTCAGCACCTTCGTTTCCGGGAGTCCGATACACCTCTCGCGTCTTACCAATTCTTTCACAACAGCTTTAGCACAAACCTATCGGCCGCTGCCTGGCAATTTTATTCTACTTGTTTTCTGGAGAAATCCGCCATAGATCTGGTCAGCAAACTGACCAGAGACACACCTTTTTCAAGACCTAATCATCCTTTCGAATCGATACCTTGTGCATTTAGAATCTTTGCCAGAGGCCACTTGCTGCGATTTTATGCATTTCGGTATGCATGGCACGGAGAGAGGGATGAAGTCGCCGTCTAACAGGATATCTACGAATCCGGCGGCGGCGTATGACGACTTGACGCTTTGAAACGGCCTCGATGGCCCCCCCGGATCACGGGCCAAAGACACTTGTATAATAGTTAAAACAGCATCATGGCACAGGCGTCAAGAGTATGACAGTGCACCGACGTTTGAATGGTGACAAGGAATGATAAGTAGCCCATATATGTATGCATTTCCATTGGAAACCAGCGCTTGGCTCACCTGCTCAATTTTTGCGCCCTGGCATTGCAAATCGCTTCTGCCTAGTAATACTGGCTGCAACTTTACATGTGATATCAACGAATGGACAACTACCCTCCCGAACAGCCTAGTTGCTCACATGTTTCGTTTTGTTATGCACCATTCCTGTTATCTCGTCTGAGTTCGGCGATCTCGCAAATTTGACCTGATTGTGGTGATAGTTAAGTCAAACCCCCGTTATCCCTCGGTTCACTTGCAGGTTTCATATTGGGGCCGGAATTGAATACCTGGTTCTAACACTATCATTCATTTGTATGGAATAAATACCAAATATTTAGATTATTACACGGCTTGTTCATGTGTTTAGAATTTGGTACCTTTGTGTGTTCTCCCTGAATCCTCTTCTAACGCATCCGGTTAGAAATCATCCATTTTGGATCTCAACTTACCAGACCCAAGTATCCATCTGTTTGTGAGGCTCTTCCAGAAGCGGCCGACACCTGGCCCCATGCTAGGAATCGTTCACAGAAATAGGAAGGCGGGGCGTGTTGAAAGACTGGGGTTCTTGGCACAGTGACGCAAGAGCATGTGGGAGAGGCCACCCGTGTCCGAGGTATGTCTGGATACGAGGTACGGCTAACACCAGGGGGAACCAACATTTAATTCCATCCTGTTGCCCTCATCCAAGCCGCTCTCACGTTGACAACTTGCAGCTTTACTTCTATTTGCACGTGTGAGGGGCCCGAACCGTCAGCATGGCATCTCTCTCACTTCTCCAAAAATCGCTTCTCCTTCCTCTCAATACCATCCGATATGTGGTTTCGGAGCCAGTAATAACAGGCGCACTTCTCTTCGCATTGACCAGGGGATCTCCAGAGCTCAAAGGGAAGCTCCTCGAGCCTTTTCAAAGCACTCTCCTTGCCACAAACGGCGAGGCCAGACTCGCCCTTTTTGTCAAAGCCTTGAAGGTAGCCTTTGCGTTCGGCTTTATTAGCCGAGCAAATGAGGCACTCAACAGACTGGCCCTCAATGCCTGGAGCTTGGGACGCGTTGGCACGCCTTGGTCATGGGATGGCAAAACCGAGATTGTCCTCGTTACCGGCGGCTGCAGTGGGTTTGGGTTTGAATTCGTTAAAGGATTTGCCGGCAAGGCGAAGGTGGTTGTGCTTGACATTAGCCCTTTCCCTGCCGAGCTGGCAAAGTGTAAGTTGGATGCCGATGCAGCAATGCGACAGATGGGCAGTCACAGCTAACGCTGAATAGTACCAGAAGTGTATTACTACAAGTGTGACGTCTCGGACTATGAGCAAATTCATTCGGTAGCAAATGCCATCAGAAAGGAGGTTGGGCATCCATCCGTGCTCATCAATAACGCCGGCATTGGTACAATTATCCCGGATTGCAAGGGATATCGTTGCTGACAATCAACAGGAACGGGCAAGAGCGTCCTCACAAGCGAAGACAAGGTTCTCGACAAGATCTTCAAGATCAATCTGATTTCGCATTTTATTCTCATCAAGGAATTCTTGCCCGCAATGTTGTCGAACAAGAAAGGCCATATAGTTGGCATTTCTTCGGTGGCTGCTGTTCTCCCGGTTCCAGGTCTGCTTGACTACTCTTGCACCAAGATTGGCGTGCTTTACCTCAATGACGGTATCCTTACCCGTGCTTCTTCATGCAACTAGCCATTCTGACTAGGTCTAGGTCTCCGCAGCGAGCTCCACACATCGTATCCCAACGGCAAAACTATCCAAACCACGGTTGTACACCCCTCTTGGCACAAGACCGCTATTATTGCAGGCAGGGAGGACAGGCTCGAGAGATACGGCTTCAAGATAGATCCGCCGACCAATGTCACGGACAAAGTTCTCGAGCACGTTTTCGCGGGTCGTAGCGGTCAACTCTTCATCCCCAAGAGCCAAGGGCATCTCACAATCCTGAGAGCGTTGCCGCTTTGGCTCCAAGATACTCTGATGGGCATCCACCGGACCGCGACCGGGTTCAAGGTCGATGATGACTAGTGGGGAAGGCTAAGGCCGCAGCGAAACGGTGGCCACATAGTCAAGAATCTAGAGCCTTGAGCCATAGTTCTTGTTTGAGCTTCCTTTCGACCTTGGCTGATGGTGAGAGGACGGTGAGAGGACGGCCCACGCCGAGGCCGCTAGTTAAGGGCCGTACCTCCCTGTTGTGTAAGTAGTCGGGTTTCACACCCTCGACATTTATGATTGGTTGTGACCAATGGTTGCCCCGCGCGCGCGCACCAAGCTTCACTTCCAACACGTGCGGGGTCGAGAGGTATACTAGGCCAACAATTGTGCTTCTATTTGTCTTCAACCCTTCCTCCCTTCCTCTTCTGATAACCTCTTTTCTGGCTCAGGCTCTCGTCGAAACCCAAAAACCTAACCTTTCCGTATCTATTGTATCACCTTGTTCGTTGTCAAGATGCCTAAAGTTAGTCAAAGCGACGCTTGCAACCCTCACTTCCGCCCTCACCGCCCAAGGCCGGTACTAATGACTGATCTAGGTCAAGTATGTCCTCCTGGACTGCGATAATACCCTCTGCCTCTCAGAGCATCTCGCCTTCGAAGCATGTGCCGACCTAACTAACGAGCTTCTTGCCATCTACGATATTCCTCACCGCTACACCGCCGAGAGTCTGCTTGAGGACTTCGTCGGTCAGAACTTCCGGGGCATGATGATTGGACTGCAAAAGAAGCATAACTTCCAGATGCCTCCTGACCAGCTTGAGGAATACGTCAATAAGGAACTGGGTGCTGTCACCAAGAAGCTGTCTGAGAAGTGCGAGGAATGCCCCGGTGCTACGGAGCAGATCGAGAAGCTCCACGAACAGGGCTACCCTCTGGCTGTCGTCTCAACCTCTGCCAAGCCACGCGTCGTTGCCTCGCTCAAGAAGGTCGGCCTGGATAGGTTTTTCCCAGACGACAAGGTCTTCTCTGCCGCCACCTCCCTCAACCCCCCATCTAGCAAGCCCGACCCGAAGATCTACCTCTTCGCCTGCGAGCAGCTTGGCGTCAAGCCCGAGGACACCGTTACTGTTGAAGATTCCAAGTCTGGTGCTACTGCAGCCATGCGTGCTAACATCCCCACTATCGGCTACGTCGGCGTCTACGGTATTGAGGAGGGCAAGGAGAAGATGGAGCAGATGGCAACAGTTTTGAAGGAACAGACCAAGGTCCGCGAGATCATGTACGATTGGAAAGACTTCCCCAAGCTCCTCGCGGCGATCGAGAATTCTGCCTAAGCATTCAATTGCACGAGGCTAGTGACTAGACCTCTACGGCTACCATCAGGGCCAAGATCATACACTAGAACACACGAGTTCCCAACAGCCACAAAATACGGACTACGAAATGCAGATGATAGTGAGAGATGGATTTAGACATTCAAACCATTCTCTTCCGGCCAACCCACGGCACAAAAATAGAAATTTAGACCTTGACCTGACAGGTCCACGTTTACGATCAAAAGAAAATTCCCCGGTGGCTACACCGCCCTTCCTCAAATATGCCTCACTCCTTTCTTCTCGGACACTCTAGTCCAATGCTTTGGCACGGGGGTTCAAGGCTGCAGGCAGCACGTTGATTCCTTCACCGCTGCATTTCACACTACTATCCAAAACTGGGTGGCGGTCCGATCTCTGGATAAGCTACTAACCCCAGCCAGCCTCGTATCTTGCCCAGGGATGGGACTTTGAGCAACTTTACCTCTGACTCTATCAGCCAAACTGACGAAGAGGTTGACTATATTACCTTTTCATATCACCTTTTCCTTCCGAGACGTGCGGGGGCTTGCAACCAGGATCAAGACTCCCTTGCAGCTCTCTGCTTCTAGTCGTATCTTACTTATCGGGGCTGGCTACAGCTTTCGTGGAAGCCCCAGTTGTCGAATTCAATTTTCCAACACCCGACCGACCCCTGACAATGCAACATTTTTACGACCTGTTATCTCGTCTAACTGACGGAGGGTAACCTGTTTAGGCCGAGCTTTGTTTTGGGCGTGACCGGGTCATGCCAAGTAGTGGGGTCTGTGAATGTGGTGTACTTCATACACCACGAGGCGGTCTGTGATTGTTATCGCAGCTGAATCAAATTGCGATAATCATATCATCTTGATGCCACTTGAACTGCATAAGCTAAAGTGGTTGGATGTGTGCTTTGAACAGAATCCCACTGATCGTTGGTTCTCATCCCTGGCATGAGGCCCTTTGCCTGATCCAATAACCGCCGTGGGATTTCTGTGCCTTAATGGGTGTTAGCCCTTAAAATGCTTGGGGGAGGGCGCCTGCCATGGCGCTTTTCAAGTACGATCAAACTGGGATTATGGTTTTTGCAGTTGCGGTTGGACCGTTTCAGCTCAACTGGAGGTCGAAACCTTGCATATAATAGGCTGCTGCTAGAGAAATGATTGGCCGGCGCCAAGGAATCGAAATCGGCAAGAGTGAGATTATGAAGAAATGATTCGGTCGATATCACGATAGAAGGTCTGATAAGGGAAACCAAATAGACTCTCTGGTCATGTGAATTTTGGCATTCTCGTACGATATTGGGAGTGGCACAGGTCGCCTTGGGTAGCTTACTCATCGGATGGAGAGGAGTCAATGGTAGAGTGAAGCTTGACTTGATTTAGACCAAGGCGGAGCTTGACGTACATGAGACCTCGATTGATCTACTCATCATCCGCCAACGTGTAGATCCTCAAAGTCATCCAATAGTTCATCCATACTCACCTTCGGCATCTCATCATCTTCGTCAATATCCGTCTCCGTCATACTCATAGCATCGACTTCTTTCTTGGGTTGGCTTTTGTACAGGGCCAAGGTATTTCTCAATTCCACATCCTCCTCCACATCGCGCAAGAACATCTCATAATCGGCATCCATCCTGTCCTGGTCGACCTTCTTGGGAAGCAAGTCGCCCTCGTCCTTGGCCATTCGCTTCAGACGCCAGTTTCGCTTGGGCTTCTTCTTCCGCGCGTAAAATTTCTTAACGAGGAGGACGTCCGGGATGCGTGAGGAGTAGGTACTGCTGTTTTCGACTTCTTGGAATTGCAGATCGTTGAAGTTGGTGCCGGTGAGGTGATAGCCCATGACCGAGTCACCGGCGTGGAGAATAGCACCGAGGTGAGTGCGACAAAAGTACGTGTTGTCGTTGATGCCCATGTCTGATGCGCGCGCAACGGTGGCCTCGGCGAGGAAGAAGCGGCCGGCTTGTTGGCCTAAAGGTTCAATGTCGAGGACGATGAATTCGACAAGTTCAGTGGCGTTGGCGAGAGCTGCAAAGGGAGTGCGCCAGTAAATAGTGCTAGGGAGATCGGCGGTCTGTAGGGTATTGGGATCGAGAAGATTGATCGACGTGCCAATACGGTGGCACAAGGCGAGGGGAAAGATGCTGCCAATTTGTTTTGCCAGTTTGATAGGTAAACAGACCAAGTCATCTTTGCATATAGGCACTAGTTCGCACGAGTAGGTAAATTTGTATGATTTGGTTGAGGTGTGGATGTCCATAGAGATGAGTGCCTGTGATTTCTTGACCCGCACGGGGGCGACAGAGGTGAGGAAGTCGACGAATTTCTCGGCGTGATTGCGCTGCGCAAAGAAGAAGTCCAGCCCGTCTTTGACCTCTTTGATGTTGATGGTTTCCTTGTGAGCAGAGTGTTTGAGCATGAGTTGCTCGAGGTAGAGAAAGGTGCGCTTGTGGGGTACCTTTTGGCGGACTTGGACAGAAGCGCGCCATACATTAGCAGTGTATGATTTTGCGCAATCAGGGCACTGCTGGCTGGCCACAACGTACTCGACTTCGAAGGACTGCTGGATGATGGCGCCCTCAAATGCCTCTTGCTGGACCGTGATTCTGACCTTTATCCGCTTGGAGTGGGGTTCTGTCCAGAGGAAGCTGGCATCAATGATGCGGACCCGGCTAAGGCCCCGCAGTTTTCGTAAGCACAAGGCCAGAAGTTCTCTGCTTTCTGGTGCGGCTGTGAGCCATTGCGAGGGTGGACTTAGCCATCTCTCACAATCCTTACATGTGTGGAGTACTGCTTCTCGTTGGATGCCTTCTGAGGCGTCTACTGTTAGTTTGACGCAGTCATGGCACAGCGCTCCAGCGGCTACTGTTCCGTCAATAGGTACGCCGCAGTTACAGCATAGTATTGTGGCTGCTTGTGGCCTCGACGTAGATGCCAAGGTCACAGGGCCATCCAGGTCCATCGACATGATGCAGACTACCGGTATCCTGCTGCCCGTCGTCAGGGCTATAGACAGTTCCGATAGTTCTGTTCTATTCAATATATATGTCGCGTAGGAGATCTCTGCGAAGGCAGTGGAAGTGGAAAAAGTGAAGAATTACTCAGAATTCGCCTCTTGCCTTAGACCTGTGCCTGAATGCGCTAGGCCAATTGTGGCAACGCTCCGGATACATCTTCCGAATAGACATTCCCGAGGTCTCTGCGTTCTGAATGTTTTGCCCGTGACTTTGTCATTTGCCGAGTCGTTTTCTTCCCGTTTTCTGACCAATTGCATCTGTTGTCGTCGATATGAGATCGCGTTGTTCACGCTACGCCCTTTCGATTCTTGCACCGGCGCCGAGACTGAGCTCCGGGCTTCGTTATTCAGCTCTGAAGCCGCTGCCGCGGCGGACGAGAGCAGTAAGACAGTAGGGACTTGGCGAGGGGCTTCAGGCTAATGGTCCCAGATGGCCTTTTCAACCACAGGAAGACTCGGGAGCGAAGTACCGAAAGAACTGCCCGGCGATGAACCCGACGATGTGCTCTTCAACTCGTTGTACGGCGTGAGGACGATAGAACTGAACCGGCCGAAGAAGCTCAACTCGCTGAATGGGTCTATGGCCAGAAAGATATTGCCGCGGTTGCGGGAATGGGAGAAGTCACAATTGGCCAATATAATTCTGATCACGGGCGCGGGGAGCAAAGCTTTCTGTGCTGGCGGCGACGTTGCCGAGCTGGCCAGACAGAACGCGACTACAGAAGGACAAAAGAAGTCGACTGACTATTTTGAGCTTGAATATCAACTCGATCACTTGATTGCGACATACTCGAAGCCATATGTGGCTGTCATGGACGGCATCACCATGGGCGGTGGAGTTGGCCTGTCAGTGCATGCTCCCTTCCGGATTGCAACCGAGAAGACGGTGTTTGCCATGCCAGAGACCACCATCGGCTTCTTCCCTGACGTTGGTGGCTCATTCTTTCTGTCTCGACTCGATGGAGAAATTGGAACGTATCTGGCCCTGACGTCGGAACGCCTACACGGCGTTCAGGCATTATACGCCGGCATCGCAACACACTACATCGACTCGTCAGTGCTGGCCCCGCTGACCACTCGCCTGTCTGAGCTTGTCTTTCACGATTACTCGACTCTCGGCGAGCGACTGAAGCTCGTCAATTCCACCATCGCCGAATTCACCTCGTCGCTGCCGTCGCCGGATTCATACGAGGCCGGCAAGAACGGCAATCTGAGCGGCAGCCTGCGAGAAGCCATTGACCGATGTTTCAAATACAACAAAATCGAGCAGATAATCTCCGCAGTCGAGAAGGAGACCTCTTCGTCCGACCAGCGAATAGCAACATGGGCACAGAGCACATTAAAGACCTTTGGCATCCGGTCGCCGACGTCACTCAAAGTCACGCTGGAGCAACTCCGGCTCGGCAAGCGATGGGACATTTCCGAGACTTTCGTGCGTGAGCATCAGATAGCCGCACATTTCATGGCACACCCAGACTTCACCGAGGGTGTGACTGCTCGGCTCATCAACAAGCCGGCGACAGCGCCCAAGTGGCAACCAGGTACCCTGGCAGGCGTTTCGGTCGAGGATGTGAACAGGTTCTTCGAACAGAAGGACGGGGTCGATGAAATGCCCTTGCTCGAGCCGATCAACTCGCAGTCTTCGCTGCACGGGTATAGGGACTACCCATGGCAACAATTTGCCCTACCTCGCGAGTCTGATATTCACCAGGTGGTCAAGGAGGTTGGTGACAAGGGCAAGACAGCAGTTGTGAAAGAGGTTCTCAACAGATGGAACCATAAGCTCGGTGCGCAGGAAAAGACAGAGGACGTGCTAGCGAGGAAGACGAGAGCGCTGGGGGCAGGTGTGAAGTGGGTTGAGAGCGATTCGAAGCTGTAATATGTCCGCCAATCAATCTAAAAAGCATTTTTAATATGGCTGCATTGTAGATCTTCAAGTTTCTCGGGATCCGAGACTATCGCCATTTTCCATTCCCCAGCTAGAATCGCGGATTACAAGTGCAACTTAGGTCCAGGAATGATGAGATCTATATCAATCGAATGCTGTGTACTCCCTCTATCTGCCTATAGCTGTATGATATCCCTATTTGCCCTGAGGGACTTGTATTCATCAATCTTCGCCTCCGAATGCCCCCTAGCCCTCATTACCTGCACCAGGTTCCAAGTCTGGTCCTTGTCCTCCTTCTGCAGTCGTCTATAGACTCCAGAGCGCTCTGTATTAATATCATCCTGCCTAGTGGTTTTGATAGCCAGGGGGAGAGAGATTCTTGCTGTAGACTCTCTTGAATAAGCATACTCTAATCTCTCTAGCCAATGACGGCGCTTTGGAGTGATTGTCTGCTTGATTGTCTGTGAAATGGACAGGAATTCTATCCTGGTTGCTGGGGTATGGTACTCTGCTGTAGGAGGGGGTATAATAATATCTGTTGTAGCTTGTTAATATCTCTGGATCTCATCCTTATCAAGGACCCTGGGAGCATTCAGGGGATATAGACCAGTTCTTAACCATCCTGCTATAATATACTGCCTCTTCATTGCTGTCTGGCGTGTCCAGTCATAGAGAATATTGAAATCTACCCTGGATATCTCTGCTCTCCCTGGAGTAATATACTGCTAGAGATACTGAGTGTAGAGACACTTGACCTGAGTAAATGGACCAAGATCACAGGGCTGCATCAGGTGGCTTATATATGTAAGCAGATATAGGGGTATTACCTGATTCTGCAGATACTTATAGATAAATTCCCCAGTGTAGTAGCTTCTATGACCATTAATGAATAGAGCTTGCAACTCTCTAGAGTAGTAGGTCTGGGGTAGGAAAACCTTCTGCAACTAGAGCACTCCATAGTCATTGTTTGTCCAGCCCTTCTCTATAAAGCTCTAATAGAAGTGTAGGCAGTCTTTTGAGGAGTAAACTAATTATCCAGGGACTTATCTAGTGCTTTCCCTTAATGAATGATAAATGGAGTAAGAGCTTATTCATCAGCAGAGATACACTCAAGAGATGAGAGCCAGCAAGTAGTGCTGCTGTTCATAGACTTAGGGGGTCTACTGCGGCAATTAAATACCACTATTTTCCCTAGCCAGCTGGGAGGCTAGATATCAACTGGTAGTATAGTTTAGGGGTGTATGCTGTCTCCGGAGGTCTTGAATCCAGACAATCAGCTGTTGTTCATGGTCTAGAGTAAGCCGACAGTTGCTGGGATGTGATAGTTGTTTAGCGACGCGTCCAGCGCCTTGACAGTAAGTGGATGACTTTGGAGCCCTGCTGGCTTTGATAGACTGGCTTAATGATTAAAATAAGCCTTGTCTAGAGTAGTGGAGTGCCTGCTGAATGCTAGACTCTGATCTGGGAGCCATAGCTGCAGTGGTGGAGGAGGAATTAGTAGTTAGAGTGAAGGGGAGAAAGATTTGCTTTGGTACTTAGACTCTGCCAAGCCCACCAGCCCAAAGCGGCAAAAAGTCTAGATCATCATAATAATAATAATTACGGTATCTCCAAGCTTGACTTCCGGACTCTAGAGACTCGCGGCAGATGGGCATGAAAAACTGATTGACTGGTTTCGGAGACTAAAGTCAACACCATGTCGCTGTCACACAATGATCTGTTTGGGCATTCAGCGTCTGATGAATCCGACGGTGATGATGGTTACGATTCAGAAGCTGCAGAGGTTTACAAGGCCTCGAGGGCTACTGAATCTGGGCGGGCTCGAAAGCGACGGAGACTGTCGCTTTCAGATTCGGATGGTGATGAATCGGAACCTGATGCCAAGGCTGACAATGCGAGAGAGCAGGAGTTGGACGAGCACGGTTTGCCGGCAGGCGCAGCACCCCGGGCTGGGCGGGAAGAGCGAGAAGAGCGGGAAGAGCGGGAAGTAGAGCGACGATTGAATGCCTCGAACACAGGCGAAAGCAAAGAAAGCAAGAAGAAAAAGAAAGCACGGCGTGCTGGCGTGATCTACCTTTCCTCTATCCCACCCCATCTGCGGCCGTCCGCACTGCGCAGCCTGCTCCAACAGCGGGGATTCGGTCCTGTCACTCGCCTTTTCCTGACTCCGATTACCAAGGACGCCATGAAGAAGTCGGCGTCAACGTCTAAGGCCCGACGGTCCTACGCCGAAGGTTGGGTGGAGTTTGCATCACACAAGACTGCTAAGCTCTGCACACAGACCCTCAACGCCACGGCAATCGGTGGAAAGAAGGGCAGCTACTATAGAGATGACCTGTGGAATATGAAGTATCTGCGAGGCATGGGATGGGAAGAACTCATGGATGGCGTGCGGGGCGAGAAGCGAGAGGAAGAAGCGCGGAGGGATGAAGAGCGTAGGCAGATCCAGCGCGATGCCAAGATCTTCCTGGAAGGTGTTGAGGAGGGCAAGAGAGTGGAAGGCATGCGGGAGAAAAGGAAACGGAAAGGACAGACGGCCCACGATGCTGGTCGCCAGAGGATGTTCCGACAGTTTGAGGCACACAAAACCACGGGCACGGGAGCAGCACACCGTACCGAGACTGCAGGCGAAACAGTTGACCACGAGGCAAAGCAAGTTCTGAGCAAGATTTTCTAGCAGTCTAGAACAACGGGCTAAATGAAAGGCATGCCTATTGGGTCTAGCCGTGAACTAAAAATGAGTGTCTATGCTGCACTATCTCCCCCAGAGCGAATAATGCGTTCGCTTGAACCTCGAATTTCAACAAGGCCATTGAATTTTTGCACAGCCCAGATCCACTTCTAAATTAACTTAAGTGGGCACCACTAATACCACTAATGAGCAATCATCCGGCTTGCTTAGCCACGCCGATCACAGTGACCTGAGCTTCTCAATGCCACCCCCCTATCCACACTGTCTTGGATTGGACGGATTTATAATGCAGATTCGTCTGCTGCTCTGAAAGGGTAATCTCGCCTGACGCCACACTTATGCAGGAACATACTCCAGAGGTTGAGAAACTGTCTGTCGATTCGGCGAATCTCAGTGTGGCAAGAGCATCGGAAGTCGGCTGCACCCACACGCACTTCGGCACCCCTTTCTGTTGTTTACCCTCCCTCCACATGCCTCCGGGTCCCGAAAGCAAAAACACAAGGGAAAATGGCATTGCTCGGCAAGTCCATGGAATGCGAATCTTTATCTTTTTCAATTCTTCCATCTCGACATTCGTTTATACAGTAGCGGCTATACCACTCTTTCGTTCCACTATATTGCAATCATTCGTTTGAACCTGTCCTTCGTTCCACACTGTCAGAGCTCACCCCTACTCGACCCAGCACTCGGCCACATGACAGTCACTATGAAGAACTTGTCGATCCTTACCATTGCAACTCTTCTTTCCTCCGCATCTGCCTACATCAGGGGATTCAACCTTGGAGCCAACTTGCCTTCAGGAGACTGCCGCTCACAATCAGATTGGGAGTTTGCCTTCAGCAAGCTCGCCTACTACCCGGGCGAATTCAAGAACGTCCGATTATACGCGTCCTCCGACTGCAACACCCTCGCCAATGCCGTGCCCGCCGCAATCAACACCGGCACTTCTCTCCTAGTCGGTGTTTGGACCGAAGACTCCGACCACTACAACACCGAGAAACAAGCACTTCTCGAAGCCATACAGCAGTATGGGTCTGACTGGATTCTCGCAGTGTCTGTTGGCTCCGAGGATCTCTATCGTGGCGACACCGATGCCAGCACTCTCGCCAGTCAAATCCACGATGTGAGAGGCATGCTCTGGGGTCTTGGCGCGTCCGATAAGACTGTTGGCCACGTTGATACCTGGACCGCCTGGGTAGACAGTGCAAACACGGCTGTCATTGAAGCAGTTGACTGGATCGGCAACGATGCCTATCCCTACTTCCAAGGCTATTCTATCGACAATGGAGCCGCCAGCGATGCCTATTGGGCAGCTGTCGAGTATGTCCGTTCTGTGTCGCAAGGCAAGGAGGTCTGGACAACTGAGACCGGATGGCCCATCTCAGGACCCACCGAAGGAAACGCAGTTGCTTCCTGGGAGAACTTGCAGACCTACTGGTGGCAAGTCAGCTGCGCCAGCTTCAACAGTCTCAACTACTTCTGGTATGATCTTGACGACTTCGACGCAAGCCCCTCATTTGCCACCGTCGACAGCAACTACAACCCCGTGATCGACCTGACCTGTTCCTCGTAAACTGGACTGTTCGCGCCCGCCAGGGCGATTTTAGTTCCGCCACAACCGAGGCGTCCATTCATTTCTTGCATCTCCTCGCATAGCGTCGGCATCGGGAAGGCTGAATCCGGCCATGGTTACACAACAAGGGAATTTGCGGGAAAGAGCAATGTTTGAAAACCTGTGACTGTCTTTCTATACACTCGCATACAATTATCAAGCCATGCATGTATTATGCATAACTTTTGCATATGTAGTGCGCAAGTTGTCTGACTCGCTCACCGTAGTAGCACTTGTTAAACCCAAACAGCCTCTCCCTGCCTTCATTTACATCTTCCTCAATACTGGCAATACATGGCCAAGGCAGACCTCTCAGAGCCTGAAGGGCTGCCACTTGACAAATTACAATTGCCATCTGATGATTCTGAACTGGCTCGGCGTGCAAATGCGATAACAATAAATATTCGAGCCGATCTTGGCAATCTGCCTGAAGCATTACTCGAGTTGCTGACCAAGGTCATCAAACCACTCTTTACCGGGGGCCATCCTCGAGTCACTCCTGCTGGACGCAAGCCTGCCTATAGCCCTCCACCAACGCTTCCACACTCTTCGTCAGCTTCGATTCATGAGGAGCCAGCGTGGAGGCTGCCCGTGACAGTTCCACTTCTCCAATGGATTCTAAAGGCATATCGTTCGTTGTGTCAGCCTCAGAGGCGCCAAGTGCTCGAAGCTCAATTTCCTTTCCTAGTCCCTCCTATTTTAAATATCATAGATGACGTCCCATCGAGCTCGCGAGCAGGTGGCTTCTTTCTACTTGAGCTACTGTGCGATACTATCGCATCTGCTGAGAGTGACATCTTGAAGAGGACAGGCTTGATAGATGTCTTCTTTGATGCCATCAAGTCCAACTTTATGCTTCTGCCCACCTTGACAACGGAGGAAGAATCACTTCAAGTTTTGCAGCAGCTCTACCCTGCCGCTCTGGGCCTCGTTCGAGCGCGCTTCGGCGTCACACCAGGCAAGCCCATGCAAATGCCTGGAAAAAATCCACCTCAAGGCTCGGTGTTATTAGATGAAGAAGATCAAAGACAAAAGTATCTCAAGATCATCCTCCGACATGGTTTGCTAGCTTCGCTAAGCCACCTTGGAGTCGGATCGTCTATCTCTCATGTCACGCTCACCACATTTCTCCTAAGTCAACTCACTCCAATGGTCGATGCAATGGGACTAGCCGCTGTCGCTCACTTGAATCGCATTATCCCAATGCTCCGAAGCATTATTATCGATCCGTTCGCCCTATCCGCGCCAGATCTGCTTCAAACAGCCCTGGAGGCGACGGGGGCCGTGATCAAAACTTGCTCACCCAGGATCAAGGACAGATGGTGGCCTGAGTGTCTGTACGGTGTGGTAGGATGCTGGTGTAACATGCTCGAGGATGAAGAGGATACCAAGAAGCTCCCTACTTTGATGGCAGTAAAAGACAGGGCTAGAGCTATTCCGCAGCTATTGAGCGAAACTGTGGATGCCGAGGAATGGCAAAAGGCTGTCACCACGGTATGCCACGAAGACAAAGATGTGGAGGGTCTGTTTGCGCAATCATGATGCCTCAACCCCCCCCCCCCCAGCAGCACGAACGAATTTGATCATGTCGGCCCTGCAGACTTGCGAAAGGCTCTGATAATCATGTCTATGATCTATCTGTATATGTGTCTCGGGAGCTGTAAGTAGACACCACCTGCAAGACAGAGTGTTTAGACTTGTACTTTTTTTGTCTCCTACGCTACAGTCTCACAACTGCCTGGTCACAGCTGTTGGCAATCGTTATGTCAGGCAGTAAAATTGGTGGGTAGCTGACTCAGCCAAGTCACAGTCTCTCAACCTGTAATAATAGCTGTGTCAAAAGCCTCGTCGAAACCACCGTCTTACTATGACTGCATAACCGATATTGCAAGTTTCCTCCTCTCCCATTTGTTCTCCCCCAACAACCTGACCTACTTATTATTTATGCCTCTCCTAACATCCACCTAGCATCCCATTAACCCTTCCTTTCCCACCCCCACACTCCCCCTTCACTCACATATTTTCAACCGTTTTGTTGTCTATCCTTGGAGCTCTCGGAACTTTCTGCACGATGAGTGCCACTACGCCGCGCTGCTTCGTCGTGCGCCACGGCGAGACCGAATGGTCTCTCTCTGGTAAACACACCGGCACCACCGACCTACCGCTCACCCCCAACGGGGAAAAACGAGTCCGCACGACGGGTCGTGCACTCGTGGGCAATGACAGACTTATCGTTCCCAAGCAATTATCGCACGTGTAGGACATCTAAAACCCCTTTGCAACCCCCCACCCTTGTTCCCTTTCCTGTACCTTCCAGTCAATCAATCACCTTCGGGAACTTACTGATATTTTTGTCTTCTCTCTCTTTTCTGTTAAATAGCTACGTCTCTCCCCGCACGCGCGCGCAACGTACGGTTGAACTACTGGGCATCAGCTGCCAAGATCCATTCCCCTGGCAGGCACACGGCAATGTCGACGTCGCGGCTCAGCACACCGATGCCCAGGTAACCATCTGCCCGGACATCGCCGAGTGGAACTATGGTGATTATGAGGGCATCACGTCTGCAGAGATTCGCCAGCGGAGAAGGGAGCAAGGCTTAGATGAGAATTGGTACGTTTTCATCCATCATTTGGTTTCTTCTTACGAAAATTAAATGCACACACTCAAAAAGTTAAAAAAAGGGACATCTGGCGCGACGGCTGCCCCAATGGGGAGTCCCCCTCAGATATCGTTACCCGGGTCGACCGTCTGATCGCCGAGATCCGGACCAAGTACCATGCGCCTGTCATCGGCAAGCCCACGTCCAAAACGCACAATAAGGGTGATGTCATGGTAGTGGCGCACGGCCACATTCTGCGAGCTTTTGCCATCAGATGGATTGGCAAGGCCCTGACTGACACCGCCTTCATCATGGAGCCTGGTGGTGTGGGTACCTTGAGTTATGAGCATCACAACATCAATGAGCCCGCCATTCTACTAGGTGGTGGCTTTGTTGTCGGTGACAATGAGATATTAGATGCCACAAAGACTTAACTACTGATGGGGGTTGGACAGGTTGAAAGAATTGGATGATAGAGATCTTGATTACAAGTATCCACGACTGGTTCATTGCTACACCAGCGGTTGAAAGCAGCTCAACCTGAACCAGTGCATCATCTTCGTGTATGAGGGAGTTAAAATCGCTCACCAACCACCCTCTGGCCTAGGGGCTTCGCCCATGTTGGGCTGTTGGTCTTGCCACGACTGTGTCTGTTGTGAACCCTGTTGTGAACTCCAATTATCGCTCGAGCGCTCGTTTGACGGTCTTTGCTGTGGCGTATCGTGAAAACTATTTGATTTGTTCGCGCTCTGCTGGTTATCATTCTGCATTTGGCGACGCGATGTGCTCCTTGCTTGGTCCTTCTGTCGATCGGTTGATGAGCTTGATCGAGTTGCTAAGTCTCTGGCTCTGGGACGGCGTGCAACGGGGTCAGGAGGGGGATATTTGGAGCTCCTTTGAGGCAATTGGTTCACATTGACTGGTTGAGGCGCGGGAGCAGGCCTTACAGATGGATACTGCTGGTAATGATGGCCCGGATGGGCCGGGTAGTACCGCATATGCGGTCCATATCCAAAGTATGTTGGTAGCTGAGGTCTGGGGTAGGCAGCAAATTGCCACTGCAACCCCTGAGGTGTCAGAACCCATCGTCCGTGGGTAGTTGGCAAAGGCTGGGGAGGTGGGTTTTGACCACCTTTAGGTTGCTGGGTCGACTCTTCAGCATCTTCAGCAATTAAAGGAGCTGCGAATTCTCGGTCTGGGCTAGTATCGTGCCCCCGTCTTGAGCTCCGTGTACTACACTTAGACCCATCACGGCGATTGTGATTGTCTTCACTGGACGTGCGGCTGCTTTGCCAGCTCACCCGCTGGCCTATATCACTCTTCCTATCATTTTCGACTGCTTCTCTGGTCTGTTGGTTGTTGATATCTTCGTTCTGTGTGGGGATCTGGTAGTCATTACTCCACGATGTGCCTTGATTGTTGGTCGTATCTTCGTTCTGTGCGGGGATCTGGTAGTCATTACTCCACGATGTGCCTTGATTGTTTGTTGTATTATTACTAGCTTGCACAACCGGTGTCTCAGAATTCCCAGCATTGTTAGTCTCCCATGACTGCTGCTTGAAATCACCGGGAGTCGCACCGCTGGGATTGCTGCGTGCCCCTCGAGTATTACTGGCAAAAGCAACATCATTCGAGCAACCGCGACCTACAGAATCGCTCGGCATTCCAAAGGCAGGCCGCTGTTCCGGGATACGGTAGTCAAGATGGGTGGCACCTGGTGGCTCAAAAGTAACAGGCTCGGAGAAGTCTCCCACTCTCGTACTGGTGCCAGCAACGTCTGGGGCCGATGGAGACGGAATTTTACCACCCAGAGCGCCTTGTGCACGAAGCACCATCTGAATTAGCTCGTCTTTGGACGCGTTCTCGAGCTGCTGAATTTCTTCGTCACCAGTCGGTTCGGCATCTAATGTCAGGCGAATGTCTTTCTTCAGCTGCTCTTTGGTACGATAAATGAAGACAAATCGAGCATAAGGGTCGTTGGGATCGTCGATGTATTTTGGTGAATAACGCTTCTTTGCGTAAAGGTATCCCTTGCCAGGCTGCACTTGTTTTGTGGTACCATACTTGTTGACACGGGATTGAGGAACATCATAACGTGGCTCTTCCTCGGCATCACAGGGAGTGTCTACCGTAGCAGGAGATTTCATAGCGAAGTAGGTGCCATGAGGCCCATATAATGGCCGAGAGACAGAAGATAAACGGGCGGTAGAGCCAATGCCGGTTGGATTGGTGCCAGACTGTGCAGTTCCATCAACACTGCCAAACTGAGGACCGTGCGTCGGACAATCGTTGCCTCCACCGATATCAGTCGCGCTGTTGGAGGCATTTTCAGTGGCAATTACGTTGTTTCTTTCGCTTCCCTGATGCGAATCTTGATTGCCGCTTAAAATCTCACCAGCAGCATCGGGTTTTTGCAAGTCGTTGTCATTCATTTGTTCTTCCGCTCCTCCTCTTGCGATTTCATTGGACCAAGCTTGGGCTTCGCTATCATTTGCAGTCTGATAGTGGTAGTCATCCCTGACATCTACATCGCCAGATATTTGATTGCTCCAGTCATTGGACGGATTATTTCTGTTTTTCGTCGATCCAAGGCTACTAGCCTTCGACGAACGACGACCGGACTTCGAAGAGGTTGTGGAGCCGGACGACTTGCGTTGGCTAGCCAAATCATGAACTTTCTGCGCAGGTGGCGGGTAGTGATATTGAGGAGGAGGCCAGTAAGGTGGAGGGTACATGTGGTTGGGTGGAACTAAGGTAGCTGGAAGAGGCAATGGCGCATGAGGGGGGAACCTGACAATATAAGGTGATGAGGCTGTATCCTGTGGCGGCTGGGGCTGGGGCGCGGGGGCTAGGGGAGCTGGTAGAGAGTTGGACATAGCATGCAAGTGATTGGCAGGGATGTTGAAGGGAGGCGGTGGCGGTGCTGGAGGATGATGAGGGTGAGTTCTTGTACAAGGCACATCCCGAGAGGCCATGCTGCGATGGCCGGGGACTGCGGGGTTGTGATACGCCGGCTGTGGTGGAGGATGGAAGGGGTTATGATGGGAAGCTTCGTGATATTCACTCAACCCGGGGGTGTTGCGCTGATAGCCATTGTCGTAGTAGCTGAGATGTGGATGCTCAGGCAGTACGTCAGAATACTGATCAGTCCATGCGGTAGTTAATGGCGCAGTCCGTGGTTGAAAGTGTGAGCAAGAGGGACCATAGTCGAAGTGAACCCGCTTAACCCGGCCACTTGGGCGAGATGTAGGTGGAGGGACGAAAGGCATAGAACTGTCGTGGTGTCCATGCTGGTGACACCTATGGCAGCCCTGGTTGCCATATTCATGACGTGCCGGGGCACCTTCGTGGAAATAGGATCTGGGTATTGGGGGATCGGCGGCACCGTCGAAGAGGCCAAACAGACCACCTAGAGGAGAGTCTTCCATATCCACAGCCTTGCCTGTGCCTGGGCATTCGACAGGACTAATTGGGTTATGGCGATCGACAGGGGACTCGGCTCTCCCACGAAAGGCCGTTTCTAGTATCTGGCTCTCTGCAGCTGAAGAGACGTCCGAGGCACCACTGTCATCAACACTTCTAGCGCAGCATCTCAAAATGATGACTTCAATGGTACCAAGGAACTTGAAGTGATCGCCTTCCGACATCTTTGGTGGGTCAGGGACTGGACGTTGGTCAGATATGGGCGCTTGGCGCTTTGGAGAGGAACATACTGACCTATGTTATGATCATCGAATCTCCACTGGCGACCCATATACAAGCCTTCACCAATGGTCTTCTCCTTCTGCCGCATGATAAAGTCGATTTCTGACCGCTCTCGAGGGCAGCCTTCCTTGGCGGGGACAAGGTTCACTCGGTTGCGATTACACTGATAGGTACCATCCATGAAAACAACGACGGCGAGACCTTCGTGCACGAAGCCATTTGATGTGAGACGGATATAGAAACGTTGCGACTTGTCGGGGACAGCCACATATGTCTCCACGACGCCGTCGCCATACTGAGTTCCATATTCTTGAAGTGGAGCATCAGTATCAGCCCATCGGATCTGACAAGAAAGGTTCTTGAGCGTTGGCATCTTGCTGTGGCGTCTTGGAGGTGAGGGGGAAGAAAGGCTAGTTTGTCACTTCTTGAGGAAAATCAGAGAATGCAGGTGATGATGAGGACAGAAAGATAGATGGCACGGCAACAACCACAGCAACAGGATGAGTGCAGTGGCAATCAATCAAACATCGGTCATAGAGTAAAAGAATCAGCGTAGCAACCTGTATCATTCCATAGTATTCTCTTCCGTGAAGTAGGCAGGCGTGGTTGGTAGCGACGGGATGAACAACCATCCATACTTGCAATTGTTTTCAGGGAAGGCGTGCCATTCACCTGTCTAATACTTAATACACTCTCTGCTCCTCCCTGTTGTCTTTTAGCAGTCAATTTAGGGAGGCGCGCGATATTGACAGGTACACGCGGAAAGATAGCCAGGACGTTCTGTTGCCTGATCTTTCCTCGTTCTGACGATCTCGTCTCATCGGCCACTGTGGGATGCGGAAGCGGCATATTGACAGAGGTAGAGGACTGCCTACCTATAAAAGAGAAGAGTACTGGGGTCAAGTGTAGATATGAGATACGGTCTCAGTCAGTGGTCTAGTTGTATCCATCATACATGTAAGTTTCATGGCTACGCTGTGTCCGGAAATTATTACAGTACGAACCTAACTCGGTTATAAACCCTGGAGCCGAGGCTCCTGGATCTGCTTCCCCGCAACAAGCAAGTAATATATACAAAGGCTAGTGGTGGACTTCCCGTATACGCTTCTCTCCACCATGGCGCCCTCAACCCCCGCCCCGTTCTCGGAGCCTCTTCTCCCTCAACTTGATCTCCCGACAAACCCATACTACACCGCTAAACACGAGCGCCTGCGGGCCTTCGTGCGCAACTACGTTGACACGACGCTCGCGCCTCACGCTCAAGAGTGGGAAGAGAAGGGCGAAGTGCCAGAGGATGTGCGCAAGCGCCATTACGAGCTGGGATTTGGCGTAGTGCACCCTGTGGTCGACCCAGCGGATGCCGGTGGCGTAAAGCTGCCGGCTGGCATTCCGTACGAGGAATGGGATACTTGGTGCAGTGTCATTTGTGGTGACGAATTCAATCGACTGGGCTGGGTTGGCCCAATATGGGGTCTGGGCGGTGGGAATGGCATTGGGTGTCCACCAATCAGCAGATTTGGGACAGATGAACAGCGACAGCGGTGGCTTCCCAAAGTTGCGAGGGGTGAGATCAGGTTTTGTTTGGGCATCACAGAGCCAGATGCGGGGAGCGATGTAGCCAACATCAAAACGACGGCAGTTCGAAAGGGAGACAAGTATATTGTCAATGGAAGCAAGAAGTGGATTACCAATGGGATTTGGAGCGACTATTGCACGGCTGCTGTGCGGACAGGAGGCCCAATGCACGGGGGCATCAGCTTGCTGGTTGTACCTTTGAAGAATCAGAAGGGGGTGACGACGCGGCGGATGTACAACCAGGGTGTTCACGCCTCGGGTAGGTGCGTCTCTGGCGTGTTGCGATTTTGATGCTAAAATTGGCAGGCTCCACATTCATCGAATTCGACGATGTCGAAGTGCCGGTTGACAACCTGATCGGGCCCGAGAACGCGGGGTTCGCGTTAATCATGTCGAATTTCAACCCCGAACGACTTTCCCTTGCCACTGCGGCAATTCGACTCAGCCGAGTGTGCGTTGCGGACGCGTACAACTACGCACTGGAGCGCGAAACGTTTGGGAAGAAGCTGATCATGCATCACGGCATTAAACAGAAATTCGCCGAGATGGGTGCTTTGATCGAGCCGGCACAAGCCTTCCTGGACCAACTGTGCTACATCATTGAAACATCTCGAACCAGTGGTGTGGAGGTTAGGATCGGGGGCATGACGGCCCTGCTCAAGGTGATGAGCACGAGATGCCTGGAGAAGGTGTGTCGCGAGTGCCGGCAAATCTTGGGCGGTGCGGCGTACAATAAATCCGGCAAAGGGGCACGACTGGAGCAGATTTCGAGGGATGTGGGCGTGCACGTGATCGGTGGCGGATCAGAGGAGATCATGTCGGATCTTGCCGTCAGGGAGGAGGCTCGTGACGTGGTGCGGCGCGCGAAGAAGCGGGCTTCGTCACAGTCAAAAATATAGGTGAAGACTTGGGATGCTCAAGAACACCAGCTTCTCTCACTCCAAGCTGAGCTCTCTCTTTCTTGAGAGAATCATTGCGCTTGCAGCCGCTTTAGTCGGAGTGCTCTTCTCCTGGTCAAGTTGCCACTTGGCGACCATGTCAACTGCTTGCTTGATCCAGGGTCCGGCTTCCTTGATGCCGAGGGCCTGCTTGATTTCGTTTCCTTTCAGCACGAGCACCTTGTCAATGGATGCTGCATCTTCCAGATCGTGATCTTGAATGTAGGCAAGGAAGAGTGTGTATCGGGCGGTCACCTTGTCGAAGTCTTGAGAAACAAGGTCGCAAAGGAGGGAGTAGAGGGTGTGATGACGCCAGGCGCCCTTGGATGCTCTCAACACCATGCCAATCTCTCCGCGCGTGGCCTTTGCATCATTGACCAGCTCCACGGCCGACACGATCCGATGTCTTGCCTTGATGGCATCGTCGAGTATCTTGCTTGTGACATTGGTGGCTTTGATTCCCTCTCTGGACGCATTGTATGCCTTGTTGCCCAAATTTGACCAAGGAACATAAGAGGCCAGAAACCAAGCGGTGGCCTGATCGTCTTTTGGCTTGAGAGACAGGCAGATGCTGGGCTTGTGCTCCAAAATGCGCCGCAAGCCATCATAGGCGAGCTGCGCGCCAGAGGATGCTGGGCAAGCACGGGCGTCGGAAGGATCTGCAAAGACGGTGGAATACAAATCCAACTGGACAATATCAGTCAAGCCGGTAAATGGGTCGGGACCGGTAAATATTTTGCCGACTTCGATGCCGACTCTCTCACGACTAATCTTGAAGGTCAAGGCATCGTGGATGGTGGCATCCTTCATGGCCTCCCTGGCAGATGGATCAATGCTATATCCGAGACGACTGGCAAATCTGATTAATCTCAGGACCCTGAGCGGATCATCCTTAAAAGTCTGGTAGGGTTGCAATGGGGTTCGAAGGATCTTGGCTTTCATGTCATCCAACCCGCGACGGGTAAAATCCTCGACGTCCTGGGTATCAAGATTGTAGAAGAGAGCATTGATGGTGGCATCTCGCCGCATGGCATCCTCCTCGGCGGTGCCGAATTCCACGATTGGATTCCTGCTATTGTCGTCGTAGACCTCTTTCCTCAAATTGACAAAATCGACATCAATGCCGAACATGCGGGTGGTAATGGTCTCCAGGTGCTTCGACTTCTCCGGGTTCCGGTCGATTTTGTGCAGGTTCTTGAGCTCTGCTTTGAAACCTTGCTTCTCAGCTTCTGCTTCGTATTTGGAGGCGTGTTGAAGCATGTAGGATTGCAAGGCGAGACCAAACTGCTCGCCGGTCATGGTTGATAGCGCGACGTCAATATCGTGTGACTGGACGCCGAGAAGCTTGTCGCGGACCCAGCCGCCGGTGAAGCGGAGCACTAGCTTGGACATGCCAGGCTCGGTGGAGTCAGCACGGCAGTCGAGGAGGCATTGACGAAAGAGCTTCTCCGGCGGAGTCAGCGAGATTTTGGGGACCGCCATGGCCGATGAAAACGTAGAGAAGGGGCGTGCTCGTGTGAGATAGCGGCCAGAGCGTGGCCGTGTAAGAGAGCAAACAGGGTGCGTCCCCAGCTTCAGCATCAGCCAAGTCGACTTCAATATCAATCAGGAGGAGAGCAATCGACGGGCTGTTCGGGTCTGGTGCCTAAGTATCACGGTGGGTCCAGGTCACTTGTAGCCATAGGAAGTGTTTTCATTGCACTGTGGAAGGAGATTGAATATGATACACTTTTGTGGAAGCTTGTGTCCCGTGTGAATGGAGATGGAGGTTGGCCGTTGTCAGAAGGCTTCCTCTGTGTTACTGTACGAGTCAGAATAGGAAAACCGAGAAAAGTAATACAGCAATACGGCAATACGGCAATACGGCAATACGGCAATACGGCAATCCTAACCGAGGCTTGCGCGAACTTGGGTTAAGGGCAGCTGCAATTGCTGTAACTTTAGCCGGGTATAGTGAACTTTTGAGCATTTTGGCATGATCCTTGATCGAGCCTTCGCTTTGGTCCTTCTGCATTCGTCATTCGTTCCTTCCTTCTCGTCTCCTGTTCGCAATGGCAGGAGCCCTTGGGCGTTGCCAGGTTTGCCGACACTCCGCCCTCGACACATTTGCTGCGCTCGCAGGCGTCCGCATACCGCTACAGCGGCCGCCGTCACTAGCCACACGACCGGCGCTGGCGGATCAAAGCAGTCGACTGCGAACGTTTCATTCCAATCGACCTCTCTGGCAGCGCCTTGAGGCGACCAATGACCAGCCCACACACGGCGATGGTCCCTCGCCCTCGTTGACTCCCAATTCCTCCTCCGACAGCGCCGCCGTGCCCTGGTATCTCCAAGTGGAGACCCCATCGCCGCCTCGACCAGGGTCGGCGCTGTTCTCGAACTACGATCTACCACCCTTACCAGCCAACTCGCCGCCGATACTTCAGGCTGTGCTCGAACACCTTTCCACCTCGATTGGCCTGAGCGACCTCCGGCTGCTCGATCTGCGGCACCTGTCGCCTCCGCCCGCGCTGGGGGCCAACCTACTGATGATCATTGGCACTGCTCGTTCGACCAAGCACCTCAACGTATCAGCGGACCGACTGTGTCGATGGCTACGCACAAAGTACAAGCTGCGGCCGTACGCGGACGGACTGCTTGGGAGGCAAGAGCTGAAGCTGAAGCTGCGCAGGCGGGCGCGAAAGATGAAGATGGCGCAGGCGGTGGGGCGAACGGACGACATTGCTGCGGCCGAGGATGTGACGACGGGGTGGATCTGCGTGAATGTGGGCATGGTTCCGGAGAGTGAGCTTGAGGCTGGAACAGACCCTGCAGCTCAGTCTACAGACTCAGAGTCGGTGGGCTTGGACGTGGCCGAAGACAAAACAGTAGACGGGGACGTCGACACGGACAACAACAACAACAACGACGACGGCGGCGACGACGACAACAACGACGGCGACGAGCTGGATGACTACGCCGGGTTCGGATCCTCAGCAACATTGCCGCGCATCGTGGTGCAGATGTTCACCGAAGACAAGCGCCTCGAGATGGACCTCGAGGGGCTGTGGGACTTTAGAAATACGCGCCGATCGAAACAGGCGGACAAAGCGGCGGAAACTGCCAGGACGCAGGAGATGGTGTGGCGAGAGAAGCTGGACGAGCCGGCCGAGGGCGTGCGCGACGGCAGCGACGAGGAGCCGGCCTTTCCCTCCTCGCGAGATGGCATGGGAGGCTAGCCGAGGAAGGAGCTGGCTGGCTTATCCACCCCCCTGCATTTGGATGTAAAGGTATGGAATGTGTACACTATGTATTCAGATATGTCCTCGGGTGGTGTGTGAGACGCTCCTTCCCTCCTTCCACGCGGCCGTACCTCGGATTTCCTGTTCCCTATTCTCTGCAGAAGGAGCAGTGCCAGTACGTGTTACAGTCGTGGTTGACTTTTATTTAGCCAATGCCCAGGGCCCACTTGCCGCGCTCGTAGGCATAAAAGCTGGTTGCAACCATAGGAATCACCTTAATGTAGCCAATGGTCAAGCCGACAAAGAAGCCTCGCCAGCCTCGTTCCATGAAGATGCGCCTGGCCGTCTCGGCTATGCCCAGCCGGTGGCCGTCTCCCACGGCGCCGCCGACTTGCATGCGCCGTCGGATGATCTCCAGCGGGTACGATGCTGTTTGCGACACGGCGCCGGCAATGGCGCCGGCGATCAGCTGGGCGGGAGCGGTCAGCTGCTGTTTGTGCGACGTCTTGCCGGGCTCGGCCGTGTGGGCGGGATCCACGGCGGTGGACGGCAAGACGGTGTATTGAGCGAGGGAGGGGTGTCTGAAGAGATCGCCGACGGTGTCGTGTGTGACAAACGACATGCCGGCGTAGGGCACCATGCCGAGCAGGGTGGACGAGAAGCCACGGTAGAAATTGACGAGGCCCGACCGGGGCGCCACTCTGGCGACTGCAGCATCGGCGTGGGTTTGCGGTGGCTGCTCATGGTAGATCTGCTTGCATATCTGGCTGAGCGACGAGCGCGAGTCCTTCTTGGTCTCGAAGGCCAGGCGCACTCGCACCACCTCGAGCGGATAGGTGGAGAAGACAGAGGTGAGGCCGGCCAAGGATCCTGAAATGAAGCGGCGCGCGGGCGTCTCATATTCCTTGGATGGGATGACCGCGGCTCGGATCTGCTCATAGGCCAGGAACTTGATTCCGGCGTAGGGGAAGACGCGGAGCAGGGTGGCCGAGTGGCCGCGGAAGAGGCCGCGCAGGCCGTCCGACTGGCCGATGTCGCGGATGGCGCGAACGACGCCGAGCGGGTGGCCGCTGTACTTGGCGAACTGCGGGTTGGAGGCCTGGAAGAGGATCTTGACGCGGTCGAGGGGTGCGACCACTGTTTTTGCCTGCGCTGCTGGTCAGTCTAGGCCAGGGAAGCCGAGTGGCGGGTGCCGCGGCAATGTGTGATGGCGGGGGACGACTAACCACACAGCCAGCGAGGCCGCCGGCGACGCCCGTCTTGACTATGTAGTCCCAACTGCTCCTGTCCAGCGGCCGCGGCGGCAGGTCCTGTTGTGCCGGCACTGCGATTGCTTCATCTTCCTCCTCGTCGGCCCCGAACAGACGGCTGGGCAGTTCACGCGGGGGCCGGAGCGGGGAAGAGCGGCTGAGCAGTCGATTGGGCCGTGTGTCAGTGTCCATCTGAGGTGATTGGAGCGGTGGAAGTGGTGTGGCAGCGGCATGGCCTGCGCTGGTATCGGGCATTCAACAGCACTGCACTGGCATCGGACAGGACATAGGATGATGAGGCAGCGGACCAAATGGCGAAGCGGCGAACACAGCACACGAGAGGCCCTCGGAGGGGGAGATTTGTTGCCACGATGATGATTCGCTGATTGGGGGGGCGGAGCCATGGGCTCCGGCGCTCTGGCTGGCTCTGGGATTGTTTGGCCACCCGGCCGCCGGATGCCGGGGCCTTCCAGACGGCGCAGCCCCCCCCCCTCCTCCCCCTCATGATGCGGGCAATCCCACCCGTTGACTCCGCCCGTGGCCGAAGCTTCATCATAGCTTAAGCTAGCGACATCATGTCTGCTTCACCGAGGATTTGCACCACCAATTGAATTGTCCATACCACTACCTCGGCGCCGATACCAATTCTACGCGCCAACAGGGTCTAATTACTATGTGCTATTCGCGTAGGAAGGGCTTGATACCCTGCTGCAGACGTAATTCTGCTTGTTCACCGGCCTCTTTGGCCCTATCTTGCTGTTCACAGTCCAATTTCCTGCACTTGGCCTCCTCTTGCGCAGTAACAATAGATTCGAGCTTTACCCGTCTATCATTTGCATCAATTGCAATCCGTTTGCCCTTATATGTGCAGTATTCATCAACAGCTTTAGCTTGCTCCGCTTGCGTTTAGATGAACAGTATTCATCAACAGCTTTCGCTTGCTTTAGAAGCATAGAAGCTCCTGTTTAGCAGTCTTAAAACTGTAGTGCTATCAACCTCTTGCCCCTTTTGACGAATAGCAGGCGGATTGCTTGTTCGGAGGGATTGCTGCGCAGGATAGTGCTGAGTTGTGCCTGTAGTTGTTTCACATTTGCACGAGTTGTAATATGAATGCTCCCTGTAATTAATCGAGCCTCGGGAGAGGTTGTAGGTCAAGTGGTTGTACTGGGAATGACCTGGGTTGATTGTAGGACAGACACCACCAGCTTTCCAACAGGAGGCTAATAGTGGCCGTTTTCCCCGCTCCCTCAGTCAACTGTAGCGTCTTCCCAACAGGAGTACTCGTAGGTGTCGCCATTCCGATGTGTCCAGTGATCCCCCCTATCTAGCTGCCTCCGTTGGTAGCGTATCTTCCTACCACAAGCACTTGTATTCTAGCCACTTGCAACAAGTACTATTTGATGTCCAGCCATTCTCAGAGTTGGTATAGAGAAAATCTGCTGGTTTTTCGGGGAACCGGGTAGATTGAAGAGTAGTTTTTGCTTTGAAAATAACCAGCGGGTGTAATTTTCGACCAGCAGCAGAAATACACTCAGTAATAGATACCCGCTCACGATTTTTGCAGAAGGCCGTCTAACACGTGTTTTACGTGTCTTAGAGGTTCCAACAACCTGGGTATTGGTATGGACACCAAGGAGCAATTCCAGTTCCATCACAATTGTATAGATTGGTAGGTCAAAGATGAATCTTAGAGGTTCCAACAACCTGGGTATTGGTATGGACACCAAGAGCAATTCCAGTTCCATCACAATTGTATGGATTGGCAGGTGAAAGATGAAGCTTAGAGGTTCCAATAACCTGGGTATTGGTATGGATACCAAGGGCAATTCCAGTTTCATCACAATCGTATAGATTGGTGGGTGAAAGATGAAGCTTGATCATTAGGGCCTCAAGGGCCACGCATGTTTATCCTGTAACACACACACATATATATATATCAGACTGCCGAATCTTGCCTAGAGATCAGGCAAGATAGCCGGTCGTGTTGGGGGTATAGGGGTTCCCCCCCGCCCCACCACTGGCCCTTCCGCGTGTTGACACCAAACTTCGAAAGCTAGGCTTGCAAAGTGTCCGGATTCGCATGATCAAGACGCTGGGTATTGTTAACCCTCTGTCCTATTTTGGTTGCAATGACTTCATTGCGCTGGATAAATCGCGATACCCAATCTTTCCCCACGACCTCGGGTCGATTTGTAGACCGCAGGAGGAGAAGGACAAATTCTCGGATCTGTGCGTGGCTAACGGGATGTCCACTGGACTCGCAGAATAGAATCCACTGTATCAAGAGACCCTCGAGCTGTTTCGGCAATAGTGCTTGATTCTGGTGTCCATTTGACGCGTCAAGATGCGTGCCTTTATCTCGACGCAGCAGGGTCGTATGATTGAGGCTGTACGCGCGTGCTGCAGCTCGATAGGACGTGAAAACACCGGCATGGTAATCGGCAAGGGCCTGCTGGATGATCGGCTCATTTGATATAGGCATACTGATCATGTGGCGGTTGCAATGAGGCCGAAAATCGAGGAGGGATGAAAGCGGAAGGGAAAATTGATGGTGCAAATCCGGGGTGGTGCATCTATCCTCGTATGCAAATCAATGTCTAGCTTCATCCATCACCTTGCAAGGTCACGTGTCATTATTGTGTGTCGACCCTCCTATGCGCGACTTCTCTTAGACAGTGTGTATATTATTATCTGTCAGCAACTATACGTCTATTGCTCTTTCCGCTCTCACCATCCACTCCAGTTGCCCCAGCCACCATTGGAACCGACGCCTTTCAGGGCCAAGATCTCGGCGAAGTTGGGCGTGCCGTGGCCGGTGACAGCATCCCAGCCCTCGGCGGCCGGGAAGCCTTCAGTCGTGTTGCAACCGGCCGCATACCCGCTCACAATGTCATTGAATGCCCTGTATCCACCCGCGTACAGCCACGGGTTGAGGAAGCCCAATGTCGACTTGCCCGCTGCGATCAGGGCGTCGTTGACCAGCGCCAAGATTGCCGATGCAATCGGCGTCGACATACTCGTGCCCGACACGGGCGTCAGCTGGCCGTTCCAGTAGACGCTGTAGTTAAGTGCTTGCGCCGCGATGTCCGGGTATGCGCGCCCATTCGGATCGTAGAGGCCGTCGTATCCTAGAGGGTCAAGCACATTCTTCACGTACGGCGGCACCGCCTGATCTTGATACTTGGGCCGAGCGAAGTAGTAGCTGAAGCCACCACCGGCAGTGTAGATGGCGCGGCCAGGGCGATGTCTGAAGACGGCAACCTCGGGATTGGTTTTGAATGTGCCACCCACCGAAGTCACGAACGGGCAGGTCGAGGGGAAGTTGGGCAGGAAGGTGGAAGAATTGGTGCCGTCGTTGGAGACGCAGTAGCCATCTGCGCCAATGCCGTTGTCGCCCGACGCGAACAGCACCGACACGCCGCGCGAGCCGAGTTGCGCCAGCGCGTTGCACACCGACACGGCGTAATCCTTGGGCACGGTTTGCTCGTCGTCGTCGTACGACGTGCTGACAACCGACGGCAGCGGGTCCGGCAGTGAGAGGAGGTAGTCGAGCCAGACCAGGTAGGGTTCGTTGGTATTGGAGGTCGTGAATGCGTCCGACACGAACGGTGGCGAGCCGCCGGTGGAATAGACGGTCAAGGGCGTGGGCCAGGCCACGCCGAGAATGGTTTGCACGTCGAGGTTGCCTTCAAGGCCGGTGCCGTCTTCCACTTGCGTTTCATTGAGAGGCGTCTGTTGGACCGTGCCGCCGGCGATGGAGATCTGCGTGAAGGTGTCTGCTCCAGACACCGCTTCGGGCCGGTAGGCCAACAGGTCCAGGCGGGCGTCGGACCGAAGGTTGACCTCGCCGAGGAAGTTGTTGAGCGCGACCGTGTTCTTGTCTGCCGCTTGAACGGTGTAGTTGATCGTGCCGTACAGCGTGCGGACGCACGTGGGCGTGACGAGATCGACGTCGCAGACCTCGTCGACGCTTCCAGCCCCGGGAAGGGACGCGAACTTGGCCGCATCGATCGCGCCGTCGGCGATGGCAAGCGAGTCCCTCCTGTCGATTGGTGCAGATCTCCTGGGCCCGAAGAAGGAATTGGTGGGTTGAATGGTGGAGATGTGCTCGTGCAGATGCAGTGGGACAGACCATTCCGGCGTGCGTACAGCGTGCAGGCCGTCATCTCGCACGTACGAATGGTACTCTGTGTCGAGCAGCTCTTCGACCTTGGCCACTGGGAGCTTCACTTTGATCCAGTCCTTGGCCTTTGAGTAGGACAGGTCGCCGCTTTCAATGCCGTGGTCTTGGAGCCATTCGTGCACCAGATCGAGAGCCTCGGCCGAAGGCTTCACGAGATCATGGACGGCGTCAGCTGACAAGTGCTGGCCGAACTTTGAGTGGCCAGGATCCGATTCTGTGGGTGTCAGTCGGGCCCGGGAACAACAGCGGCTGACTGGGCCATACTCTCGTAGAGTTGTCGCTCAAGCTCCTCGAAGTCGCTCTGCGTCAGTCCAATCCGTAGTTCAATGCTGTGATCGGGGTCTGCTCGATCAACGCGCTCCCATCTTGGCGGGACGGGGTGAGAGCCTTTGACGACGTAAGGAGAGCGTGGTTGGACGAGAGCGAGCACACCAGGCGTCAGGGACGCAGCAATTGCGAACGTCGCTACCGTTACCGTCGCTACCGTGGCCTTCATCTTGGACAATAACCTGGGCGCGGGGGTACCTGGTGGGTGCTCTCTACCTTTTGTAAGTCACACAACCGAATCGACGGCCGGCACACGGGATCAAGCTTCATGATGGCGAGCTGGTGAATGCAACCTTTCAAATCGACCTTGACTAGCTCTGGTACCTCAGTACGGCAGTAGCTGGAGGAAAGTTCGACTTAGAGATGACGTCCCCGTGAAGTTACATGGTCTTCTCGCGAATCAGTGAGGAGCCTGATATTCTTCGGACGTGGCCAACCCAGCAACTAGCCGTAGGGACAAGGTCAGTGCTACCTTCCTGACGCAGTTAGTGGCAAGACCAGCCGGGTTTGGCCGCCGAGCTGTTGATAAACAGTTGAAGAATGGGCCAACCCGGGTATGCGAAGCCCTATCGCAATGCTTGACTCTCCGCAGTCCACTGGCTGATTGGCCTTTGTGCTCCAAATTGGAGACTGATCTGCAGTCCTACCCGTCGAGGCAGCCAAGCCCCACGCCTGTGATGCCACTCTGGAGTATGCGATGAACGGCCGAGCCGAGTGGTGCATCTCTTAGCAGCAGCTGGCAGCGCGATTAAATTAGAGCAAGCTTTAACCCAGAAGGCGGACCCCCGGCCGAACCAATTTCGGAATATCACAGGCCTAGCCTTGACAAAGGCGACGGATGGGCTTGTGTAGAAAAGCAACATGCCAAGCAAAGCAAAGCAACCCTGGACCGAGATACGACATGAGCGCCAACGACCTCTCATCACCCTTCATCTAATTAAGCAAGTTCTCTATGCCTTTTCTGCTCTAATTAAGCAAGTTCTCTATACCTTGTCTGGGCTTGGCTGCATGGGTGGCATCTGTGGTGCTTGGCGATCTCTTCTAGGTCTAGGGTCCTTCCAGATAACCGCTTTCTCCAGATACATAATACTGGAATTAACTAGCAACCTGCTGTAAGTGCGCCCTGCAAATGTACGGGTTAGGGTTAGACGTACAAGGCCCCTCACCGTCCGTCATTTCGGCGTCGACAATGCTCACCAAGCAGCGTCCATGAAATCGGATAATGGAGAGAGGGTCTCGAGGTCGGTGCTTCTGAGGCGGCAGCCAACATGTAAAACAAATATGGATGTAATTAACCCGACAGGACATGGCTAATTAATTAGATGGCAGCGTGACGGACAGGGGACCGGACCACAGACGTGCTAACTCAGAGCCGGTTAGCGCACAAACCTCATAGTGGTATTGAGTGAGTTCAGCCATCGATAAGGCTGCAAGTGACTGCAAGGCTGTGGCTGAAAATCCTTTGCGCCGCGCCGAGACACAAAACAAAGTGCCAGATTTGGCTGCGCATTCAGTACCACTCCCATTCACGATGACTAGCCGTGCTGGTGACTTTGCCGACGGCCACCCCACCAAACGGCAGAAAACGGCGGCCAGCAACAGCGACCCCCGTAACAACCCCTACCTGGCACACCATTTTGACAACGACGACGCCACCAATGGCTACGGCAGCGGCAGCGGCAGCGGCAGCGGCAGCGGCATCTTGACGCCCGATTCGCGTAGCGACACGCCGCTGGCCAGGATGCAGCGGCACAAGACCACCGCGGCCCAGGCCAAGGCGGCCGAGGACAGCTCCGTCAACCCGTTCACCGGCCAGCCCTTCTCTGATCGATATTTCTCCATTCTGCGCACTCGGCGCAATCTGCCCGTCCATCAACAGCGCGACGAGTTTCTCCACTTGTACCAGAAGTCGCAGATTCTCGTCTTCGTTGGCGAGACCGGCTCCGGCAAGACGACGCAGATCCCGCAGTTTGTCCTGTACGATGACATGCCGCACAAGGACAAGAAGCTGGTGGCCTGCACCCAGCCTCGGCGGGTGGCGGCCATGTCGGTGGCTCAGCGCGTGGCCCAGGAAATGGACGTCAGCCTGGGCAGCGAGGTCGGCTACAGCATCCGGTTCGAGGACATGACCAGCGCCAAGACCATCCTCAAGTACATGACCGACGGCATGTTGCTGCGCGAGGCCATGAACGACCACGACCTGGCCCGCTACAGCACCATCATCCTCGACGAGGCCCATGAGAGAACGCTGGCCACCGATATCCTGATGGGTCTGCTCAAGGAGGTCGTGCAGCGCCGCCCCGACCTCAAGCTGGTCATCATGTCAGCCACGCTGGACGCGCAGAAGTTCCAGCGCTACTTCAACAACGCCCCGCTGCTGGCCGTGCCCGGCCGAACACACCCGGTCGAGATTTTCTACACGCCCGAGCCCGAACGCGACTATGTCGAGGCAGCGCTGAGAACGGTGCTGCAGATCCACGCCACCGAACCCGAGGGCGACATTCTCCTGTTTTTGACCGGTGAGGAGGAGATTGAAGACGCTGTTCGCAAGATCTCCCTCGAAGCCGACGAGATGGTACGCGAGGCCGATGCTGGCACCATGAAGGTAATGTCAACGCGCTCTCCAACTGGCGCGCCGTTGCATGCTAACTATGCGCCAGGTGTATGCTCTGTACGGCTCCCTTCCGCCTGCACAGCAGCAGAAGATTTTTGAGCCAGCGCCGCCTCCCAGGGGCCCCAATAAACGGCCCGGCCGCAAATGCATTGTGGCCACCAATATTGCGGAAACGTCACTGACGATCGACGGCATCGTGTACGTCGTCGACCCAGGCTTCTCCAAGCAGAAGGTCTACAACCCACGCATCCGTGTCGAATCCCTGCTGGTGTCGCCAATTTCGAAGGCCTCGGCCCAGCAACGCGCCGGCCGTGCCGGCCGTACGCGGCCGGGCAAGTGCTTCCGCCTGTACACCGAAGGCGCCTTTCACAACGAGCTCATCAAACAGACGTACCCCGAGATCCTGCGGTCCAACCTGTCGTCCACTGTGCTCGAGCTGAAAAAGCTCGGCATTGAGGACCTGGTGCACTTCGACCTGATGGATCCACCGGCGCCGGAAACGCTGATGCGCGCGCTCGAAGAGCTCAACTACCTGGCCTGTCTCGACGACGACGGCAATCTGACCGCCATGGGCCGGCTGGCCGCCGAGTTCCCTCTGGACCCGGCCCTGGCCGTGATGCTGATCTCGTCGCCCGAGTTCTACTGCTCCAACGAGATCCTCAGCCTGACGGCCCTGCTGTCAGTGCCGCAGGTCTTTGTGCGCCCTGCATCGTCTCGCAAGCGTGCCGACGAGATGAAGAACCTGTTTGCACATGCCGACGGAGACCACCTGACCATGCTCAACGTCTACCATGCCTTCAAGTCGAACGAGGCACAGCAGAACCCGCGCCAGTGGTGCCACGACCACTTTCTCAGCCTGCGCAGTCTCCAGGCCGCCGACAACGTGCGGCTGCAGCTGAAACGAATCATGGAACGCGAAGAGCTGGTCCTGATGTCGACCCCGTTCGAGGACAAGAAGTACTACGAGAACATCCGGCGCGCCCTCGTCGCCGGCTTCTTCATGCAGGTCGCCAAGCGCGAGTCCAACGGCAAGACATACACCACCGTCAAGGACAACCAGACCGTGCTGCTGCACCCCAGCACCGTCCTCGACCAGGCAGCCGAGTGGGTCATCTACAACGAGTTTGTCCTCACGAGCAAAAACTACATCCGCACCGTCACCGGCGTGCGTGGCGAGTGGCTGCTCGACATTGCCCCCCATTACTACGACATTGCCAGTTTCCCCAAGGGCGAAATAAAGACGGCGCTGACCAGGGTTGCCGAGCGGGTTGCTAGGAAGCAGAAGATGCGACCGTAAGCGAGCGCGTATAAGCAAGCGGCTAGAGAATAGCGTGGTGATGGTGATCAACAAGCTAGACCCAAAGCTTTTGCCTAATCTTTGTTTTGTCACTTTGATGCACAGTAGTAGCAGCAGTATATATTCTCTGTACGGCCTGTCTCCATCCTGTTCCAGCGCAGGAGGTCGTTTGACAATTAAATGCGTGTGATAAAGGGCAAACAAGCGGGGGAGGAGGACGATGTGTCCGACCAATGAATGCCGTCAGACAACTTCGCCCAGAAAGGGCCGCTGTTTGAACAGGCTCTTTCCACGGAGCCACTGCCGGTAAGCCTTGTATCGCTTTTTCGAGCCGTCCTCCTCGAGCACAGTCAATGGCTCGTCGCGCAGAGCGCTGTCGACAAATTCTGCGTACTCTTCGACGCTCGTCTCCGCTCGCTCGTCCAGCGTCAGGCTGACCACGCCACGGCCGAGTTCGCTGTAGTCGAGCACGTCCTTTGACGTTGCCGACTGTGTCTTGGACAGGTACTCAAGGAATTCCCGGGGTGCCTTGGAGTAGTCGGTCTCGGTCGACGTGACGAGCGGGATGTTGGCCGGGTGTTTCACGTAGCGGTGGTACTCTTCTGTCTCCTTGACCGTCGGATTGAGCGAGTTGACGACCAAGGCGGCGAATGCGTGTTGAGCAAGCTCCGCCTTGGTCGGCTCCTTTGGTGTTGTCGGCTCCGTCGACGAGGTCGGCTGTGGCAGTTGCGGCACTCTTGGCAGTTGGGAGGACTGGACTTCGAATGATGACTCCTTGATGATGCCAGTGTACCTGCGGTTCGAGCCATACATTTGCTGCTGTGCCTCCAGCCATGGACCCAGCGACGTTGGCTTTGGCGGCTTTGGCTGTTCATATTTCGAAGGAGCTGCGAGCACCGCGTTGATGGAAGAAGGAGCATCGGGTTTGCGTGAGGATGACAGGTCTTCGGACGGTGTGATGATCTTAACACCCTTGCGTCCTTGCTGACCCTTGTGTTTGTTCACCGTGTCGGTGTCGTTTGTGCGTACGCGGAAGGGCGAAAGGTCGTACTTTCGGTCCAGGGTTGACTCGATAGGGATGTAGCGCAGAGTCGAATGCATCTTGTACGGGAACAGTTTCTGCATCGTCGAAAGGCTCAGAGGACGATAGTATTCGACCCAGTAGTCGTCAAAATACTGCACCGGCCGGTCGCGATAATCGGGCGGCCAGATTGAGGGCGGAATTGAACGCGCTTCCAGGAATTTGTCCGTGTACCAGTGTTGATAGCTGGGGCGTTGCTGGCCGAAAAATGAACGCGGATGAGAATGATGCAGATAGTAGTCGGAGCTCAGCTCCCACAGCATCGGTTCCCCCTTCTCGTAGACGTGATTGCCCAGGAAGAGGTTGTAGGCTTCCTGTCGCTGCGAGTCCATGAATGAGTTATTGTAGTATCGTTTGAACGTCTCGACCATGTCTCGAGAATGGCTCGTCCACTGATTGATCTTCCGATACGTCGACATGGTGTTGACGAGATGAGAGCCACCATACTGGATGGCTATTGTGTCGCCGTGGTCATGCCACATGTGGGTGAACAAATTGGTCGCGTCAGAGTCATACTCGACCGTGGTATCATCGATGACACCGAGGGCCTTGAGTTGATAGCCAAGTGCCTTTTTGGCAATCACGAACTGGGCTGCATTCGTGCGGTCGAGGCAATCGATGCAATTCGTGCGGGCAACACCGCTCTGCAGCTTCAGTCCGGAGTCTTCGTCATTCCCGTTCTGGAAGAATCCCGTTTTGGGAAGGATGCCGTCGGCGATGGCCTCCAGGCTGCCAATAACATCCTGGTCGCGGCTCTTTGACGCCCGGCTCATATCCCAGGCATGATAAATAATCTTCTTATCTAGGGGCAGGAATTGATTGAGATAGTTGACCGCGGTGGCATACTCCTTCAGAAGCTTCGACTCTCTCGGCACGCGTTCCCTCGCCTTGATGAGGTTGAGCACATAGATAGGCGCACCGTACCTCTCGAAGAGGTTGTCGAAGTGCAATGCAGCGGCACTGAAGAAGGGATCTACGACGTTCAAGTGAATGTCAGGCTTTGGAGAGACTCCTGTGCTATCCTGGGTCCAGTAGAGGGGTATACTTCCTCGGTGCTGCACATACGACGTATAATTTGGGTTGGCAAACAGCTTGGGGCCCGGGGCATGGAATGACGTTGTGAGCATCTCGGAAACAATTTGCTCGGTCTCGACATCGTTGGCAACATGGCCACGGTCGTTGGTGCCTCGTTTCAAGTACCTAGCGCCAGCGAAGAGGCACGACCGCCGCGCAATGATGGTCACGTAGACAACACGGCCCCAGTAGACAGACAAGGAGCTCTGGTCAACATAGCCATGAACTATTGTCAGACACCAGTCGAAAGGATTGCGCAAGGCGGTCGTAGCAGGCTCGAGCAAGTGGTGGTTCCACACGAACATGTCATTGTGGTCAAAATGGGTTGGCCGCGGCAGCCCCTCATGCAGTGCCTGCCGTTCGCGCATGATGTTGTGTTGAAGGGTTCGCGTCACGTCGTACGAATAGCTGAAATAGAAGGACTTGGTCAAGTCCAAGTTGTGGAGAATGCTGAGATATCGCGACTCGTCCACATGCTTATCGTTCTTGACTTTGGTGGCGGCGTGGGTCAGCAGCGGCATCATCTCAGCCTTGTCGATCTGGTAGATGTAGTGACCGCCGATCATTGCGACTTGGCTTCGTTTTGCCACATAGATCATGTAGTACTGACTGGTGAATTTGATGAAGCCGAGGATGCCCCAACAGGTATTCTTGAGCCTGATGCCGCCTGTGGCCTGGTTGCCCTCGTCAATGGCGCGCACGATCTGGTTTACCTCCTTGCGGGTGTAAACAACATCCTCCTCGATGATATTGAGCTCGCCCGGCTCAGCCGTTCGATCAATTTTCAAGATACGCCAAGCAGTCTCGAGAAGATCGGCCCCGAGGATGTAATAGTAGTTGGTGGTCTCCCAGATTTGGAACTTGTGCATTTTCATGACGCCATCCTCACCGGCCCTGGTTACCGTTGCACCCCGGTTGCGTTTGAGAATGTCTGGAGTTGGACTAGGGGCACGACGGAAGGATTTGGACAGATCCATGTCATCGTCCTCATCGTCAGAAACATTTCCGGCAACACTGGCTGACACAGGCTCCAAAGGATTGTTTGACAGGGCAGGATAGACTGCAGACTCCGGGGCAGCCTCGTCATCTGGTAGCGAGATCACTGGTAGCGAGATTGTTGGTGTGGACGTATCCAAAGGAGCCAAGGAGGGTGTTGCACTATCCAGGACGGGAGGTGCTGGGTGTTCTGCCGTGGGCGGAGTTCCGTCAGTCACAGCCGCATCGCTGCTAGCCTCAGGAGCCACACCGTTCTCTGCAAACTCTTTGAACGATTCCATGCTGGCCAGTTAATTACTGGCAATTACAGGTCCGGGAGCTTGCTGCCAGCAGAGAGTGAGAGTGAGAGCAGAGAGTCGGCGCCACCGGTTGCTTCCATCATCAGATACGGATCACATGGCTAACAGGCACCGAGAATGAGATCAAGATATCGGCATAGTCGAGCAGCGAGGTAGACGCCTGCCGCCGCGGGGTGCTGTTCCGCGCTACTCGTTCGATGCGAGTCGTCGTCGTACATACAGTATACAGTATGGTAAGTTACCATTACCTCCGCCGAATACTGCCAAGCCCTTGGCAGGGCTTGGCAAGGACGCGCATACGGTGGACGACAGCGACATCCTGCGTCTACAGGGGTGACTGCGTTTGGCCCTCGCTGCTGTCTCGACCGCGACACACCCCTTTCATTCTCTCCGCCAACGCGTCACCGGCTGCCATGACTGCGACCAAAACCCAGTCCCAGAAGATCTTCGAAAAGCTCAAGGCTAGCCCGGCCAACAAAGTGGGTGCCCTGGCCTCCCCGCCCCCCCCGGCCTCCCTGCAGATCATCTCCCCGAACTATCACCAATAAATAGATGGCCACTGACTAATGAACCCAGGTATGCTTTGACTGCGGCCAGAAGAATCCGACGTGGTCGTCAGTGCCGTTCGGCGTCTATCTCTGCCTTGACTGCTCGTCGAACCACCGCAACCTGGGCGTACACATCTCGTTTGTGCGGTCGACCAACCTCGACATCTGGCAGTGGGATCAGCTGCGCCTCTTCAAGGTCGGCGGCAACGAATCGGCAACCAAGTTCTTCCAGTCCAACGGCGGCAGCGCGGCGCTCAAGAGCAAGGATGCCAAGGTCAAGTACACGTCCAACGCCGCGGCCAAGTACAAGGAGGAGCTGAAGCGCCGCACGGCCAGGGACGCGCTTGATTACCCCGATGAGGTTGTCATCACGGACGACGCCGCAGGCACACCCGCAGACGGCGCATCCACTCCCGCCGGCGAACCTGCCGATGACTTCTTCTCGTCCTGGGACAAACCGGCAATCAAGCGACCGAGCAACCCGCCGTCCAGAACAGGCACGCCGCCCGTCGTCTCGCGCACCGCATCTCCCTTCCTTTCTGCCGGCAATACGAACGGTGCTACTGCTGCTGCTACTGCTGCTGCTGCTGCTGGTGGACGAAAGTCACCGTCGCCATTGGCAAATGTCTCTGCTGAAGCCGAGACGGAGAATCGGCTGCCTGCACCGGCCGCCATCCGAACAACATCGGCCAGTGTGGTGCGCAAAGCCGCGGTCGGCACTGGCGCGAAGCGAACCAACATCCTCGGGGCAAAGAAGACCACCAAGCTAGGCGCCAAGAAGGTGCAGGGCGAGGGGATCGATTTCGAGGCAGCAGAGAAGGCAGCAAAGGAAGAGGCAGAACGAATAGCAAAGCTCGGCTACGACCCTGACGCAGAAGCAGCCGAGGACGCGACGACGAAAGCGAGATCGGCCGCCAGCACCACGGCCGCCAAGGACACGCCGGTCTCTGCATCGACGGCTGCCACCCCGGCAGAAAAGAGCTACGCCAGCGCCAACGCCCAGCAGCAACGAAGTCCCGGTGAGATCGAGCGCTTAGGCATGGGCGTGGGCAGACTGGGCTTCGGTCAGGTCAGCAAGCCTGCCTCGACGGCGCCACAGCCAAAGAAACTGGGCTTTGGCGCCGTCCCTTCATCCAAACCAGCGGCACAAGGTACGTCTACTGCTCACTGCCCCCGCCGTCCCCCCCTCCCCCTCTGCTCACATCCTGCAGACGAGTCCGACGACTATGCCCGCTCCAAGTTCGGCAACCAGAAAGGTATTTCAAGTGACGAATTCTTCGGCCGCAACAGCTACGACCCGTCATCCCAAGCCGAAGCAAAGCAACGCTTACAGGGCTTTGAAGGCGCAACATCCATCTCGTCCAATGCCTACTTTGGACGGCCAGAGGATGACTTGACCGGCTTGGAGGGCGGAGAGTTTAGCGGCGATATTGAGACAGCAGCCAAGGACTTTATTCGAAGGATGGGCCTGACGGCGGGTGATGATTTGGAGAATTTGATCAGCGTCGCAGGCGAAGGCGGTCGGAGACTGAGGGGCGCGGTGGCCAGATACCTCAACAGCTAGACGCCGCCGTTGTTGATTGAGGTCTCCATTGCCATTCTCGCCTTGGGCGTCGGATGGCTATATCTTGTTCCTGGCATTAATTGGTCGTTTTCAGGGTGGCCTGCCGCCCCCTCATGGCCGTGGCAATCTGACATTGTAAGCGCATGGGTAACGTAGATCGACCTTCTCCGCAACGGCATGTTGCCATTGTCCCTTGTCCTGTGATCAATTAACTCATCATTCACCTAGTACACTCTCTTTCCTGCTTGCTAGAAACCCATGCACATCAAGTAGCCTTCGAAGATACGCATAAGCTTGGCTAGAAATCCATGCCCATCAAGTAGCCTTCGAAGATACGCATAAACTTGGCGACAAAGGCCTCCAGGTGGAAAATCACTTTGCTGCCTAGCCTCACTCTGTGCTCATAAAAGGCCGCCCACTTGACGATTTCGGGCTTGAGCTCCTCGTCGACTTCTTTGCGCTCTGTCAGCTTCCAGCACAGCGTCTTGAGAATCATGGTTGCGGGGATGCAGTGCGTCAGCAGGTCGTAAAGCTTGGCCCTGACCTGCATAATCATCTGTGGCGTTCTTTCACGGATCATGTCGCCGGCAATCTGGTCAATGAGCACCTCCCAGTCCGGCGGCGGGATGGGTGTCGTCTCGCCGGGCTCCGGGTGCTGCGCGTAGACGGCCTCGAACATGAGCAGGGCCTTGCGCAGGTTGCGGCCGCTGTCGCGGGCAATGCGCGTGTTCAGCGCCGGGATAACCTTCCAGCCCTCCTTCTTGGCCGCCTTCTCCAGCGCTGCACAGATCTCAGCCTCGGTAGGCGCGGCCACGCGGATGAGCAGCGTGCGGCTGCGGATTGGCGCAATGATTCCTGCCGTGCTGTTGCTGACCAGAATCAGCCGCACGTTGTTCGAGTACTTCTCCATCGTGCGTCGGAGTGCCGCTTGCGCGTCGCGCGTCAGCGAATCGGCCTCATTGATCACCACCACTTTAAAGCGCTGCTTGGCATTCAAGTCAACCTGCTGCGTCTGCGCCACTTCCTTGAGCAGATCCTGGATCACCACCCGGTCGTAGTTGCCCACATCGCTCGGCGTGATTTCCAGATGGTACACCGATGACACAATGTTGAATTCCAGTTTGCGCGACGACGACGATGATTGGAACACCCGGGCGTCGATTTTAATCTTCTCCGCCCCGGGTCCGTACAGTGCCCGTAGCGTCGCGAGAATACGTGTCTTCTTGCCGGCCCCTGACGGGCCGTAGAAGAGGAGGTGCGGGAAGTCGGGCGACGTCGCCTTGTGATTGATCAGTAGTGAGACAGCAGAGACCATGAGGGTGGGAATATACTAATGAAGCCAATCTGTCGGAGAGCTCTGGGTGGTAAGTGAGAGCATCGAGCGAGCGTGGTCGCAGCTTGTCAACCAACAGGGCCATCTTGGGTGGAAGGAGGCCTATTTCCAGTATAGATTATATCGAACAATGAGGAAACGCGTTCACGAACGCGTAGAGGATATTTTCTTGGCCTTGGTTCTGACTGGTCAGCCCTTCCGGGCTGCCGTGGGGGCTAATTATTATGCTAGTTAGTCTGCCACATCTGCCACATCTAGCTTAAGGAAATCCAGCCTCCCTCTGTCTTGATCTCCTCAGTCTCTCACCTCGTCACTGTGCATGTACTCTACTGTACCTCCTATTTGGTCTGCTTGCCGGCTAACTCTAAAATCATGTCGCCTTTTAGGACAAAAGATTGCGACCTGTTTCATATCTAGAGCTCTTCCAGTAAAGAATATTTTAGCAACCTGTGCCTAACCTGCCACACCATTAGCCTCCTTAGTCCCAGGGCACCAGTACAAGACCAGGTCTTTGACATCACTACTGGCCATCCTCCACTATCTGGTACAGTAAGTACACATTCACACATCCAGCCCAGCCTCCTACAAGGTCCTCAGTCTGCTGCCAATTTTTTGACAGCATATCCTGTGCCTCTGCCTATTGCCCTACATCAGCTGCTGGGGTGGTGGCAGCAGCCCTCTATCAGCTGAATAAGATGGCACAAGCAGAAAAGGCATCCTCACCAGGTACTGTTACGAGGATTGGGTATAAGAGAGGGCTGCAACACCTGTTACAGCCCCAAGGAATGGCTAGCTGGCTGCGAGTGTCACTTGTTGCCCTGAGATACAGGGTTACTCAACCTGGAGGCTTGGTATACAAGGGTATTTAGTTTCTCCAAGGGTTTCTGTCGACACTGGGTTAATTCTTTAGGATTAGTTTCGATCCTTGAACACCCCTGTCCCTGTTCCTCTATTCGCTCCAGATGACAGGTTAACCTCAGACAGTTACAAACATTTGCGCCTCTGTGCACCTGAACTGCGATCTGCCCAATCTACAGGCAGGCTCAATATGATGAGATACATTGATTACTGCAGGCAACAAGACCAATTCCGAAAATGTATTGCCTCTTCGCCCATTAGTCTTGCTGCGCCCTGTAGGTGTGTAGTTAGACTAGTCATAAATGCCTTGCCCTCCACCCTACCCAGCGATTGTATCGGGAAACCTTGTCTGTTGACAGTGTTAATTAATGTTTGCTACGCCCCAAGAACAAGTACTTTCGGGCGTGACCCAAGAAATGTCTATTGTCCTAACCGCATGTAATGAAATGCTTGAATCTTGGCTTTATTGGCAAGATTCCCCCTCTTTTTGAGTGAGGTTTGGGGTCCTCAGCCTACTGGCATTCCGGGCCTAAGACCGCAGCTCGGTCTCGGCATCTTGGCGGGAGCTCGTCTCACATCGCCGCTGACACATAAACATTGTCATTCTCTGCGTATACTCAGGCTACAAAAGTATGATGTCCATCACACCTGGTTACCTAACCCGAGTGCTTTCTCGTAACGTATGATTCTAATAGCTAGAGCTGTTGTCAGTCCACGGTTACCGATCACTGCTCTGATCCTGCCGTAACAACAGAAGTGGCCAGCCGGCCACCCTCCATCTACTTCTTGCAGCGACATGAGTACCTTCAGATCCTCCTGATAAAGCTTGCGGTCATAATGACTACCTGAGAGGCAAACAGACACAGAGCAAGTCCTGCAGGATTGGTCGAAGTTTTCAGCCTCTCCACGAGCCTCTCCTTTACACACTCCAGCTTTTCTTTGAGCGTGCCTTCCTCGCATTCATTGTACAGGCGAACGACACGTCAAGGCAGGCATCGTTTCTGAGGCAGTCTACGACCCATTTTTAGTAGCATCGAGCAGAGAATCAGAATCACGGCCGAAATGGTAGAAAGCTCGCAAGAAGTTGCAGCAGACTTCAGGGGCTGTGCGTGGCCGGTCAGCGCAGAAGTAGGTCTGTATAATGCCATCGTGATTCGTGTTGGTGGCCATAACATCAAGTATTAGATCAAGGTCTGTGACCTGTGAAATGGAAGCCTCAGGGAGGGATATGTATGCTGTTGAAGTTGTATCAGCGTCAGGGGTAAAGTGCTGGCTTGTCAGAACAGGTCTTTCGCAAAAGTAATTCCAGAGGCCACAGCCGATGCTATTCCTGTTGTCATTGTTTGTTTTGTGAGGCAGGGTTGTATCTACTTTCCCGTCGGTGTTTGAGTTCTTTTTGACAGGCCTAGACGTCTCCATCCCCTCTCCTGCGTCAAATGGCCATCGGAGATAGATGATTTCCTCATCGCCCATCAACTCCCATATCATGAGCCGAGAGAAATTGTCTTTTAGCTTGATATTTTTGTAGCCCGGGATGACGCTGTTGTGGTTTCCGGCACTCATCTTCAAGTATGCCTCAGCTCGCGGCAGAGGGTCTTGGAGGAGATTATGGAGCATTGCATCAGTTCTTTCGGGACTCTTCGTATTCGCTAGCAACCCATAAATGCCCTGGACCGAGCCGTACAAATCTTTGCAGCCGTGTTATCGACCAAGATCGCCTGTTCTGGCTTCATGCCAATCTGCTTAATAACGTGACGCCAGAAGCCCGACTCAGGCTTGCACATGCCTTCCTCTCCAGAGGTGAAGATGTGGGTAAACGCTGACTAAGGTAGGCTAACTTCCTGAAGCAAAATATATGTGTTCCTAAGCGCACTTTCAGCTGAGGCTGTTCTAAGGTCGATACCGCCACGGATGTAAGGTGCTATGGAATGATTTGAATTCCTTTACATTGGCAATGCTAGACGTGATGTAGAACTTGAGGCTGGTATTTGAGGCTTTCAAGTCGTAGATTGTCTCAACCCAATTCGCGGAAGACCTTGGTATTGGATGTATCCTGCTTCAGTTCTGTCTTATGGTTTATTATATCTTCCGGCGGGTCGCCACTAACCTTGCTTAATACGTACTTCCCCCTTAGAAGGTATTGTGATGGAGTCGAGTTCCTGATGACTTAGAACTGATTTGGCGTGATATTCATGATATTGAAGGTCCGATTCCAGCAAAACACCGCCGAGATCGAAAATGACAGCTCTGAACTTCGTGACCATGTTGATAACTATGAATGGAAGTGTGGAAATAGAAGTGGAGGATAGAAGAAAGTCTTACTTGTAGGGCTTAGTTTGGAACCAATATTGATTGCATGGGTAGGGAGTGCCCATGCCCCATCACGAATACCTAGCTAACCTGCAACAGCAAGGCGCTAACCCTAATGGTCGCCCATAAAGGACGCCACCATACCATAACTAGTTAGTCTGGTTATAGAGTTTAAGCCAATGTACCACTCGACTCCACCAGCTCCCGCCCGTCCATCCATCTGCAGCGATCCCCCGGGCCAGCACGGGACCCAACACAGCCTCCTGGTCTAGCTCTCATACCTCTCTCACGTCCTGCCACTCGCGAGACCAAATGGCAGTCCCATGGAGTACGCGCCGAGGAGCCTCCACCGCCGTTACCGCAGCTACGCTACTGCGAAGAACTTGACCGTGGCTTTCTTGAGTGCAGGGCATGCCGGGCTGCTTGCTTGCTTGGTGAGCGCTGCTTTCACCTCTTCTCGTAGCATACAAAGCCGGACGGTGAGTGTTCAAGCGCGCAGCTTTGTGCAGAAGTGGGTCCGCTGTTGGGGCAGTGGAGGACAAAGCTGGCTTCATCTCACACGGACTGCAAGCACTGCGCATTTATTGACCACTAAGCCACAACCAATAAGGAGAACGGCAGTCCCGGTTGCCGTAGCTGTTGTTAGAGGAAGCAAACCTTGATGGCCGCAAATTAGGCTCCCGAGCTTGACGATTGCGCGGCCTGAGAGAATTTGTGTCGAAGTCATCCAAAGAGCTGCTGCTGCGGCCTGATCAGGAACTGGGAAGGAATAATGGTCAACTTTCATGTCCCAAAAAGCGACGGTAGCGGCCAGATGCCTTCTTTCTTGTTACCGCATCATGTTTTGGCGCTCTTGCAGGGGGCACATCTGAGTTGGCCAATAGACTGAATGCTATGTGCTGACTCGTCTATTCGTTTACTAAAGCATGGCACCCCGGAGCAGCTGATGCTCATTCTTCAGAACACTTGTAACAATCACCACTCAGATAGAACCCTTACCAGATAGTTGGGACGGCCCACGTGAAATCAACCTCTATCTCGAGTATCCCTGTCTCCATTCCATTCCTCCACTTGCTCCTCATTCCTTCATTTCCTCTCTCATGTCTTACTTATCTCATCCTCCTCCCTCTCGATATAGACCCTCCAACCACTCCACAGGTCCTGCAGGCCTAATACTGGAGGATACATAGAATGTCAAATTGTCGCTCAGGATAGCGCACAAAGATATAACCAGTCAATTGTAAAGGATAAATAAGGTAGGCAGAGAACAGCCTCCAAAAGATCTTAGTGTTGGTAAGAGGCAAGGTGTTCGTGGAGGCCCGACCAGGCAAAATAATTGATAGTATAGGAGTACTTTTAGGTTGCCATGAGGGTCGCAGGAGAAGCTAGGTGGGAAATCTTGGCATATCGCTCCGGGGAGGGGTCACAATGGTACTGAAGAAGCAATACATTGTAAGCATGACAGTGAGTCGAGTGACCGGGCCACAAGTCATAGCGATACGCACGTCCCAAGACATTGGCAGGCCAATCTATTGCTTGAGAGCGTTCCGGCCTTCTATGACGGCGCGGACACGGATGTCATCGGCAAGTATGTCTTCTTCGGGACTGATGACAGACATTTGGGATGATTGAACCAACTGCAGCAGGGTCATGCATGCATACCGCCAGTGGTTGGAAACCTCGGCTGTGGGCTTCCCGTAAACAACCGAGACCTCATCGTTGAGATGCTCTGCCTTAATCAAAACGAATTGGAATGAAGACCGGGACCATTCAGTCAACGGTACTGTAGCTATCAGTGTCTACGTACTGGTAGCTAGTGAGCTAATGGTCAATAGTGTATAGGATACTTGAATTAGAAAAGTGCTTGATTCTGCCATAGTATCGGCCGGCTTGTCTATGGCACGACCAATCGGGTTTAGCGACAATTACTTGACTCAGCTGTGGCACTGTATCAATGCACTTTGGTACCCACCGATACATCATGTTTTTGACATCTACAGTCGAGAGTCTGCTGGCCCAGGCCGAGCGGCGTAGGACCGTTACACACTCGCGGAGCTGCCGGCAGTCCTGCTAGCAGAGCTGCAGGACATGCAGGCGACACTGTCCAGCAATGCCAAAAACTTTATAATGCGTGTGCGCGGGCTGGTGATGGCGGCTATAGACATTGCCTTCAGCATAAGTTCCCTAGTAGTTGTCAGTACATAAGTAAAAAATAATTACCTGTTAAATGGACTGATATCCTCTCGCTCATGATTCTCCACTACTATAAACCCACGGAGGCAGTGCCTGCAGACAGATCCACTTTGTGCACAGGAATTACCAGTAAGACCAGGTTAGATAAAGACATTATATTCCTCTTTCTACGAGTATCTTCACCGAGGATCCCATAACATGGTGTGTATAGTACACAGCTACTATAAAGCTATTTACTACAAACCCTAGCTTTAGTAATATACTTAGCCTCTAGCTCAAAGAGCTTGGCCCAGATAGCTCATAGGTAGTGGCTGTATAAGAGAAATAGGGCTAGAATACAAGCAAACCCAACCAGGTTACCTTCTAGTTACTGGGTAAGTATCCACTGCGAGGCAAGGGCTTCGATACCACCGTGGGCTTCTTCACTGGGAGTAAAATATGGTACCTCCAGCACCTGACGGCTGCCTTCGACTGGAGTGTGCTGGACCATCCCAGAACACTATTTATCGGCGGGCTTGGGTTGGTATAGTTTGATACGTGAAAACCTTGATTGGCTGGTAAACTCAAGTGATACTTGGCGTGGGCAAAGATATTTGCCGACAAGAATCCATTAGGAATGAATGCCAAGGGAAGGCGTCCAAATCAAGGAAGGCGGTGCCAAGCAAAAATTGTACCTCAAACCCGCTGGCTAAGATAGGCCAGGTATGGCAGTTTCGGGGGACCTCCTGCATAGTGTCTAACACAATCAAGGCGCTTCCCACTGAGCTGCAGGACCGTATTTCGCTTACGGTGCAAGACTTCCTTCAGTCGCAGATGGTTGGGAAGATCGCTGACACCATCCCACTACGCTAGTTCCTGTACAACTAGCATGATATCTATTGTAAGCAGATCATGCAGGCCCTTATCCCTGTACTCAAGCCCGTCACAAAGGTGCTCTTCTATTAGTCCATCCTGGATGACTTGCTTATGTTGGACCAAGCAAGCCGCTTTGCCCTGCAGCTTGATATGATCATGGTGACCTGCTTCAACACTCGCGAGCACACTGTCACCCAGCTTCACAAGGTGCTAACCGCCGCCGATCCGCGCTTCGGCGCTTATCGGGGCACACCGGCCCACCAGCAGCACTTTGAGTTTGGTCGAGCTGACATGGAATCGTTGGTGGCTGCGCATCACCCCGTTCCCGATGCAAGGCACTCCATGTCCGACAGAAGGAATGAACCATCTTAAGTCAGGCAGCAGGAACTTTGTCCATCGCAAACATGAAAGTAATTTTTTACCCTTTTCTGATTTCGAAGCCGAGTCGAGTGTCAAGAACTACTCTGCAAGTTCTCAGCGCTTGTGATTGCAGTGTAGGTGATACCTTAAAAGCCACCATCTATGAATCCAATCTCCTTGGGCTTAGAGCCAGCTTCTTCAAGTGCAGCCTGCGGCGAATACTGACATAGGTCTCTATCCACATCACGATAATGCTGACTTCTCATCACGCCCTGCGAACTGTTACTCCTCGAACAAATCCAGGCCCATCAGATCCGGCAGCAGGACATCGACTGTCTTTTATTTAGCCTCAGTTAAAACCCATTCCATGCCATGCTCTTGATGCCGTCAGCGTCCAATTCGTGATGATCCCACGTCAACATCTCCGTTGGAAACAGGCACCCTTTCACTACATACGGAAGGCCTTTTGCAGCAGATCAGCAGATATGTCCTGACCTTCCAGACCCCCTTCGCCTGCAAAGACATGGGTCCGCGCATTCCGACCACTCTTCCTCCAGAAGAATAAGTTTTCTTTGAGCTGTAAGTAAGAATGACAGTACTCTTGGATATCGCCCTTGGAAGATGATCGGCGGTGCTGATCACGGCTGCCTAATTCTTGATGGTTGCCATTCTGGGGGCATATCTCCGCCATCTGCTGCATGAACTCCTCTTTCGATATTTGCTCTAATATCTACTCTGGTTTGGGATCGTGGCCTCGAGCTCTTTCCAATCTCAGAGAAGTAGCATGTTTCTCATAATTGATGGTCTTGGCTTGTTCTGGTTTTCATCCTCCTAATCATCATGCCCCGGGGCAAAGAATCGTTGTTGGCTCTCATCGGGCTTTCAGCGTCGAGCCCAGGACAGTTTAAGACCGAAACTCACTCTGTCCTAGCATTGCACTCCGGGAATTGGCACAAATCAGTATGTTATGGTGCGAGGGATTGGGGGTTGACACAATCCAAGCTCAACAACCTTAAGACTTCAAGCCATTTGATCCATTGAATACGAGAGGTTCTCATGATCTGAAGAAGCTGTTACAGGAGATAGTCAACAATAGCATCACCAAGGAACACATTTCAGCATGTCGACTATGGATACTAACGGATACGTAGGCTATTCACTTTTCCCTGCAAAGAGACTGAATGCAGAAATTGCTATTGTCTTCACTTCAATTAGCTCTGACAATAGCTGACCTTGCTCATGATAAGGGAGAGGTTCAAAAATTAATTCCTTCCTTGAGAGACTTAAAGGCAACGACTCATCCTCAATTTTGGATACAGCCCTTGATTCCGCCTGATTGGCTGGCCTTTCAGACTGCTGAGGTTGTTTGCTGGCGAGATCTTAACTGGCCACGACTTGGTCTGGCATTCACCTCACCAGATAAGCGTGGGCACATCACTTTAAGGAGCGCAAGGCTTGCCGAGTCATTCACCCGGATCTCCTTGGGGAGGTCTTGGCAAAGTGGTTGCCCTTTCAACAGCTTGAAATCGGATGCACTTCACCTTCGATATTGCGACCAACTGATCCTTACTTGAGATCTCCCAGTCAACCAGAAGCATATTCCTACTGACGTCTCACCAAATCCGCAATCCTTTTCATTTACCCCTCAGTTTTGCTGCCAGGTTCATCCTCTACCTTCACTGTCGCTGCTATTCACACTTGGACGGCACGGGAAACAGTTCAAACAAATCTGAAACAACAACTAGAAGCGCCAAGTGACATTGAACTCTCATGGCATTCAATAAAGATTACATAGAGAATGTGTACAGCAACGTCTACTACGATTCCGGGGTTGAGGCCAATGGAACAAGGGAACTTCACACGATCAACAATCGTCGAGAACACGGTTACATGCCTCGCCCTCACGCCATGATGGAGACATATGGCCAGCACCACGGTGTCTGGCTCCCATCTATTGAGACGATGCAGGATGCATACAACAAAGCTAACCGAGTGCGAGAAGTGGTTCGCGATAAAGAAATCGAGGAAGCGTACTACCGGGGTCTCGACTTGGATCAAATCCCCTCTTCTGTACAGCTGACAACAGAATCAATGCAGGCAGGTGATGGAAGCACCCTCGAGCACCTTTACTTCAGTGACATTCTGAGTGCCGAATACTATCGCGGTGCGGTGCGCCCGGATAAGCATCAAGTTGATTTCACGATTCCAGGGAACTCTTTGGCTCAACAAATGCATGTTCACTTACTGATTCGAGCCTTCAATAACACCCGAGGCTGTGAGGATAATGCCCAGATGGTTAAGCCATTCCTCGAGCGTCGCCATGACCCTAAGCTCGTCGAGGTCCTATGCTGGACGGTCCTCAAACATTGCATTATGAGATCCAAGTCTGACGAGCCTCTTTTAACGGCATACGAGCCTTCAAAATCACGCAGCTCTCCCGGGATTGAGACATTCGCCGAGCGATTCGATGAGATTGCCAAGTCGCTGACCCGATCCAAGACAATCTGCAAGCATCTGTATGACTCACCCTACATCCATGTCTTTGTTGATGACCCAGCTCGCGCTGTTCGACGAGTAAACGCCAACCGCGACTTGAATCGCCAGAAGGGCCAAGTAATGGGTAAAGGCAAAGAGGTACTGGAACAAGAGTTGAAGGCTTCTGGAGGTCAGACGCCGGAGTCGGCTCGTCGCAAGAGACGTGTGAACGCGATGGAGGAGGCCGGTGAATCTCCAGGGAGTGAGAAGCGGGCTCGACGGAAATCTCTGATCGTCACACTTCCTCTTGGTCAGAAGGCTGCTTCATCCCCTGCACGGGCTCCTAGTACTCCTGTGGCTGGTGGTAGTGGCGGCCATGCCGGGCTATTCAGCACACCAGCGTCGACGATCATGGAGAGCCAGTCCTCACCGTTCTCGCATTCCGGCCTCAAGGTGGAAGAAGAGTCGCCCGACCAGCGCGGCCAGACGTCCTCCTGCTTTGCTGTTCGGTCGGCCTGGCCTTGGTCCCACACGCAAAACATGATGAGCCCGACTCGAGGATATGGTGGCGTTTACAGTCCGAGTGAGACGTATGCCCATGGCAATGACGCATATTCTCCCTTGAACAGCTATGGCCAAAGCTCCATCAGTGGTGGGTTGGGCATGAATGACCTCCAAATCAGCATGATGAACTACTACCGTCGCCCTCACAGCGGTTACTTGCTACAGGAAGCTTTCCCGAATGGGCCACTATCAATGTTCACCCGAGCTACTCCTGCCACATCTGCACCAACTACGACGAGGATGCCGAACATTCAGGATCTGTGCGGCGGCAATGGAATACCCAGTAACGTGAGCCGCCGCCACCCCCTAGTCTCTCTTCTGTCAAAGTTTGATTCACAATTCATTGACAATTGGCCAGATGAGAATCACACCAACGCCTTCGCCGATGCGAGGCTCCTCTATTCCTGACATACGTGGAGGAAAAAATACTTTGGTAAGTTGGATGACCAATCCCCAAAGCCCAAATCAAACACTGCACCGCCTGACCGATTGATTGACTAAATGACTGACTAAATGACTGACTGACTGACTGTGTATATGTAGGGTAACGACGCATACGAGGAGCAAGGCAACGACGCGGCTAGTCTACACCATCGTGATGGTGGTGTTGCAGCAGTCGGAAGTGGAGACGAAGCGCCATTCGGCTAACCTTGCATCGGCGTCTGGTGTTGTACGGCGTTGGAGTCACACAGGCTGGAAATTAGACAAGTGCATACACGACGACGTTTTGCCTAGGTGGTGCTTTTGTCGTTCAGGCACGACATTGATTGGGCCACGCCACGCACGTGGCACCAACAAATGGCATATATATGAATGCCGATATCGACGCTTAAGGGAGAACAGTTAATTTTGGAAGGAGGCATCTGGTGCGCTCCGTTCGTTCAGTCGTTCATTCATTCATTCGTTCCATAGTATGGCATGATAGGAGTTCCTCAGCCTCTGGTCATCGAATTTCTCATTCATTCTCGTCTTCATTTATTGGCACCATACGACACGCACACGACGAGAGACATGACATGCATGATGAGGAACAGGAGGCGCCTTGTCATAACCAGCTGCTTATTTTTCTACTGTGCGATGCAAAGCATCAGTCTGCTGTTAATTGTTGGTCGCCTACTCTACGCTCAAGACACTAACTGTGCCACGGGCTAAACTTCATCCCGTGCCATGCCATGCAGAATACAAATGGCGTCTAAATAAGAATTATTTTCCGCAAGGCAAGGTCGGAGTATGAACAAATGGTTCTGTTCCATTTTGGCGGGTTTGTGGTTTTTAGATTTGTTTTAATTCTCAAGAATGGCCGGGGCAGAAGAAGTCTGCAGTCAGTGTGCAGAGCTGTGGGCGGGGTCGAGATCGAGACAGCCTTCTTCCTCCTTGGCATGGACCTTGCCGTCAGCCAGGGCGGTCATTTGTTCTAATTCGCGATCGGTAGTGCCGTCGACGGCATGCTGGCCGCCTTCGCTGGTGTAGCGGACGTCGTCAAAGCTGATACCGTACTTGACGTAGTCGAAGTACTCGAGCGAGGACAGCATTTCGGCGTAGCCGTCGCGCAGTTCGCCGACTGTGCCAGGGGAGCCAGGCAGAGGCTGGTGGCGGTGGTGATGCTGGCGATCGCTGTGACTGTGGGCGTGGTCGAGATCGGATTCCTTGTGCTCGCCGGTCAGGCCAGCGAGGACTTCTTCCTCGCGGCCGCTGTAGACGTCCAGCAGACCGGGATGCGGGACCCAGACGACACGCATGCCTGCGCGTCGGCCGGCCTCAACGCCGGGCACGCTGTCCTCAAAAACAAGGCACTCCTCGGGAGTGACTTCACTTTCGCCGTTGCCCTCGGCCTTGATCTGGTCGTTGACACAGCGCAAGGCTAGCAGGTAAATGTCGGGCAGTGGCTTGCCGCGGCCGCGGGGGATGCGCTCGTCATCGCCCAGAACACGCACGGGGGGCGAGAAGGTGGAGAAGAGATCCTGGAGGTGGCGGGTCTTGATGTCGAAGGTGTGCGTTTGGGACGAAGTGGCCAGGGCGAGACGGACTTTACGGCCGCCGGCAGCAGGGCTAGTGCCGCCGTTGGGGATGACAGTGTGGGCGCGGGCAAGACGCTGGAGCAGCGCCTCGACGCCGGCCAAAGGTTGGACTTTGGTGAACTCGACGGCCTGGAGCTCCCTCTGGCGAGCCAGGTAGGCTTCTTCGGAGATGGGCAGCTGGGCCCACGCTTGAAAGATCTTGCCGGCTGCGGGGCCAGGGCGACCTTGGAGCTGGGCTTTGATGGACCAGGGGAGCGCGGGCCGGCCGTGCTCGTGCAGGATAGTGTTGGTCACGGTCGTGTAGGCTTCTTCTGAGTCGATGAGAAGACCATCCATGTCGAAAATGCAGCAGCGGACGGGGGGGAAACTATTCAGAGAGCGGAGGTCAGAGCTGCTACGCTAGCTGTGGCCCAATGCTTTTGGTAGAAGCGCTGCCAGGGCAGGTTAATGGCTTCTTCTTTGTAGCTCACCTTTTGGATCCATCATCACTCATGTTGGTCTACTACCAGGAGACACAATGCGTGGGAGTGTGGAATGCGGTATTTGGGTGCCGATCTGGATACGATATCAAGAGAGTGCGTTGCTTCCAACAAGACTAAGCAGCAATGGGGTTATTATGATAAGTTTCTGTCATTTTGTTTCACGGTGTCGCTATTGAGATCCTCGACCTCGGAGTGGGGAATTTTGGCTTAACCAGACAATCCTGATTAAGGGTGAAATCACTAATTAGCTAGTTAGTGTCTGCCATGACCCCACTTTCAAAGCATCCCAACACACTTCTCTAACTGCCGTTTGGGGCCTTCCACAGACACAGGAAGCGGGCTCTCAGTCTCTAATGTTGTGGCTGACTAACCACTCCATAGCCTCCCGTCGTCAAGTTCTATCCTCCTGCCCTACTTCCAGGAAAGCATGTGCACCCCATACACCCCGAGGAATCAAACTTGTGCTCTAGAAACCAGGTTTCGTATGCGATCAATGTGAGCAGTGCTAGTGATGTGGCAGCGGGTATTGCTTTTGCAAAGGACAATAATATTCGCCTTGTCATTCGTAACGCAGGACACGAGTGTGTATAGCCTCATAGCCTTGCTGAGGAACAGACACTGGTAGCGTTGTGGTCTACTTGGCAAACCCACAGGCAGGGGCGCTCTTGGGATATGGACACACAATCTCAAAGCAATCGATTTCATTCAGTATCAAGGGCTGAACTTCTCCGGAACAGTTTCTCGGCTAGGAGCCGGCGTTCAGGCGTTTGAAGCGTATGCGGCAGCCAGTGCAGCTGGCTTCATCATTCTAGGTGGCTGGTGTCCGACAGTAGGTATCGTTGGCGGGTTCGTCGCCAGCGGTGGATACGGCCCAATGACGTCGACATTGGGACTGGCTGCAGATAATGTCCTGGAGATGGAGGTTGTGACGGCTGACGGCCACCTGCGCACACTATCACCTACTCAAAACTCCATGAGAGGAGGAGGAGCAGGCACTTTTGATGTCACGATCTCTGTGACTGTGAAAGTGTTTCCTGATTGCTAGTGCACAGGCCCAGCAACGGGTTTACTGGGATGCCGTCGACCAGTTCCATGCTCAGTTGCCCAGCTGGGTCGATCTGGGAGGATTTGCGGCATTCATTCTGACACAGGAGCTATTCTTTGTAAGGCCACTGACATTTCCTGGCAAGAGTCAAGAAGATGTTCAGTACCTGCTCGACCCTTTGGGCCAGTGGCTGGATACAAGGAACATCACGTACAGCCTCAACATCACTGAGTCAAGCAACTTTCTGGAGCATGTGAGTTCAGTAGAGCTACTGCCTTATGGTGACGATGCATCCGGATAGGTCATAGGCGGACGCTTCATTCCGCGCCAAATCTTTGAGAACAACCGCAGCATAGTCTTGAGCGCAGCGCGCACAGCATCCTGAAAGACCCGGACTTCTGAATTCTTGGAACCGGCATGAAGGCCACAACAGATATATGCGGACTACCAGCAGGTAACAACGCGGTGCTGCCGGTCTGGCTTCAGGCAATTCTTAGGTATGAAATTACGGCAGGCTGGAACTACACGGCGCCATTCGCTGCCAATGCGTTGCTCCAGCAGCGTATGACGACCGAGGCAGTCCTGTCGCTGGAACAAGTGACTCCTGGCAGTGGTACATATCTGAATGAGGCCAACTTCCAGCAACCGAATTGGCAGGATACATTCTACGGTAGCAACTATGCGCGCTTGCTGGAGATCAAGGAGAGGTATGACCCAGAAAGTCTCTTCTATGCAACCACGGCGGTGGGAAGCGAGGCTTGAACAGTAGCGGACGACGGGAGGCTGTATCGTAATTAGTTAATGTTGGTACCACTGCAAAATTTTGGCCCCTTGTTCGGGTTTGCGGCTTGCACCTTCCATGTACAAGGAAGGATGCAGGTGCGCAGCCCACTTGCCATGTTCATAAGATAATTTGATTAGTTGGCGGCATGCACGGAAGGGTCGTTGCACCACCCTGTACAATTGTACTTTTGTGTCCGAACTCCGATCTACCAAAGAAGCGATCACTTGGTCTGTGCTCTCGAGTTTCGTATTAGAAATGATCAATGCCGTAGAAATATGGTCTATCCTTGCATTCCCTTTCTCACGATCATTTTCGCCCACGCTTCTCTCCCACCAGGAGCTTCTTTAATCAGGGTTTTCCCCCCAAGCCAACACTGACAGAAGCCAATCTTCCCTCCCAGGGAAGGTCTACCTGGTCACTGGCGGCTGTGCAGGTGTTGGATATCATCTCAGTCGCATATTATATGGTAATAAGACATCACATGAAATGACTTTTCTACGAGATGACTAACCTTTTTTTCACTCCTAGGAAAGGGAGCCAAGGTCTATATCGCTGCACGGTCTAGACCTGATCTTCTTGCAAGTCGAGTTCTACGACTTCTCCTCGGTTGCAAAGGCTGCAAAATCATTTCAAGATCGGGAGCAACATTTGCATGTCTTGTGAAATAATGCTGGCCTCTCAGTTCCCCCAGTTGGCTCCAATTCTGCCCAAGGTTATGATTTACAAATGACTGTCAATGTCCTCAGCCCATTCTTGCTCTCCAAGCTGCTTCTTCCACAGATTCGTGCTGCTGCAATTGACTCTTCCACGGCTTCTGTGCGAATTGTCTGGACTGCATCATATCTTGTAGATGCACAATCACCGAAAGGTGGACTCTCATCAGAGCTTCTTGACAATCTTCCAGAGTACCCTCAGAAATGTTACGCAATCTCTAAGCTTGGGAACTGGTTTCTTGCCTCTGAATTCAACCATCATGAATCATCCTCGGGAATTATCAGCGTAGCTGTTAATCCTGGCAATCTCAAGACGGAGATTTGGCAGAATTCCAGTAGGCTGATCCAGCTTCTTGTTTCACCTCTTCTGCACGATCCCAAGCTTGGTGCCTACTCAGAGCTTTGGGCAGGTCTGCCCCCTGAAGTTACAAAAGAGCATGGTGGTGGCTCTGTAATCCCTTGGGGTCGTTGGCACCCAAGTCCACGGCAGGATCTCCTTGATGCTCTCAAGCCCAGCTCAGGTGGTGGCTCAGGAAATGCACAGCAATTCTACGACTGGTGTGATTCGCAGACAAAAGCTTTTATCTAGCTGATGAAGTGGATGTGCCAAGATATAACACTTAGGCATTTTATGGAATCACGCGAGCTGGAGGATAGAGGAAACACAAGAATGCCATCTGTCGAGCAGATAACAAATGGCCTGTAGCCATTCTACCAGACGGAGTTGAGAAAGTCATGCAGTGACTGCAGGGTACAGAAGGAGAAGGAGCTACATATATGGGTGAGAAGCCTGTGCGCTTTTGGTAGTAATCTGATACTTCTCTTTCTGGGGACTGGCACTATCAATCCTTCATGCGAAACTTGTCCTTGAGAAAATCTATCTGAATATCCATGATTCGAGGAAAGCCGTCACCGCTAAGTACATCCATATGCCCTCGGCTAGACTCAATGTGCAATACCTTTGGTTCTGGCATGCTGTGGAAGTGTTGGATCTGCAACTGAGCAGGTGAGGCCTTGTCGTTATCTGGCACAACCATTAGCATTGGTGTCAGTGTAACATGCTGCCACACTGTAAATGGCTGCTACAGAAAAAGCCTGTAGTAGGTTTGCACAGTTGTGGGAGCAATCTCTCGTTTCGCATGCAACAGCATGGCGTTCTCAACACCAAATCCAAAACCTGCTGCATTCTCGCCATTCTCGCCATTTTCGTCGAGCATTGGAAAGTAGAAAGGTGGGTTGCCTTGAAGCTGGGATTCTCGATCTTTCATTGCCTTCGAAAGCACTTTCAGTCTACAGTGCTAGCAAACAATTCGCCGAGCAGGCGGCCTGGGCGTTTATGGATCGTGAACGCCCCAACTTTGAGCTTACAACACTCATGCCACCTATCGTCTTTGACCCAGTTCTTCACTCCTTCCATTCAGTTGGAGCAATCAATACATCCAATCAGACCATTCTGGATCTGGTACAGGGAAATCTGAAAAGCGGTCTGTCCCCCTCGCCAATGGTGCTCTAGGTTGACGTTCGAGATCTAGCAACTGCTCATGTTCGAGCCATTGAAAAATCTGCAGCCGCTGGTAAGCGTATTTCTGTTGTTGCTGGCTTATATCGAAATTCAGACCTCGTGGATGTGCTTAAAGAGAATCTACCTAAGCTGGCCCCCATTCTGCCGGAACATTGCGAGGCTTTGCCGAAAGACTTTCCGTACGGCTTCGACAATAGTCGATCCAAGGAAATCTTGGGATTTGAATATAGATCTTTCATAGAATCGGTCACTGATGCCGCCGAAGCGATATTGAAGCGAAGGGTATAAACGATGGCTGAGATAATCTATACACCTTCGAGTGAGGCTAATGAGTCTCTCGTTAGACTATGATAGAGAAGTTGAACCACAATATCAGAAGAGAAAGACACTTGCGCCATCGCAGGAGCCATTTGAGAATGCCCTCTCAATTGCATGGCAGAAGGCTCAACCACTGCTGGTGACTTCGTCAGCAGCAGTAGATCATGAAGAGAGTATGAAATTGACTCTCTGTTATGTAGAATACCGGGTCTTGGCTCTCGTGGGGAAATATAGTATCACGATTTCCTCCTTTGGTAGCTCAGGAAGGTGAGCTGCCCACGGAACAACTCTGGGTGTTTGAAGACACTATGAAAATCCATTTCAAGCATCGCTCTACATAAATGGAGTTAGATGTCTGTTTGGACTATAGGAGAAATGTAAGGCGTATACTACAGCAGGATGTGAAATCTGACTCGGGCTTTTTATTTCTCGGAGAGGTGAACTTCTATGCTCACATTTTTTTAATCGAGATATATAGGGAGCATCTCTCGTTGCTTCCAATGGGGCCCTTAGACAATTCTGATTCTTCTCATCCCCACCTCGTCTTCCTTCGCCTCACCACCTTTCACTTCTTCTTCTTTCACCACCCGCTTGAACTGATCCCACAAAGGTTTGCAGACGTCCTCAGATTCGCTTTCCCACAAGGCGGCATCCAGGAGGGATTTGGGCTTGCGGGCATTGAATGTGACTTTAATCAGGCCGACACGGCGGTAGGTGATTGAACTATTAGCGACAAAGGGTCTGAGTGCCATGAAATACAGTGTTAAGTAATACCGCGGGTCTTGTTGTGTTTCTGAGAAGAGGAGCGCGGCGTAGCCTGCGACGCTTGTTGGTTCCGTTGTGATTTGGGCCTCTTGGAAGCTGCGTGAAATGTTGAGATTGTGGTGGCATTCGCAGGGCGGCCGATGATCAGGGATGAACTCGACAGTACCAACCCCCAGGTTGGGAGTCATGATGGCGGGCCAGTTGACGACCATTCCCATTGATGAGTCATATAGGGGGGATTTGAGACTTCTGGTGTTTTGTGTGCAAGGTGCAACGATAGTTTCGATGTGCAATGGGACGGTACGATCCTGTCTCAATGCAGGATGAGAGGGCTCAGAGGCAGTCCAATCTACCAAGACGCCCTTGTCAGTCTCGACATACAGTGCTTTTGCTGTAGTGAGAATGGCGTTCAGAGGTAGCGATTGTCATCGATGTATGGCGAAAAGGCTTTCTGTCCAAGTCGACACGACGTCCAAGACCACGAGGGGCATATAGCACACAGTCTCCCGTCAATCTGCTCTGGGTTAAAAGTAGTTTCTGTACTTGCAGTATCTGCGGCTATCCATGCCAGTCCCAAGCAAGTTCCAGGAAAATGCCGCAGGCTTTGGTCGTCAAACACCAGCTTTACACCGCCGTACTCGGACCTCTTGCCCAAAAATGTAGGGATACCATGGAATGAGGTCAGCTCACAGCTCCTCAGAAATCCAACGAATGCACTCAAGCTGTCCAGTTCTGACGTCAGGTCTCGCGAACAATAGTTTTCTAGGGCTTCCCGGAAGCCAAGCTGGAGAGTCCCTGGAGCACCTAGGAGATTTTGCTTGTGCATACTGGCACTGTTTGATGTGTTGTTCGGTATACCGTGTTTCGCGGTGTGACATACTTCTGGAAATGCCTCGGAGATTGTGCCATGTTCGCAGCTTAAGAATACTTGCAATGCAGTGAAGGAAAGGAGTCTTGGAGAAAGTAAGCCCTCTTGGAAACACCATGCTCTCGAAGGCCATTTGGAGTTTCGATGGTACGCCATGAGACTCGGGCCAAGTGGTGCGATTTGTAGGTTCTAAGTGTCGACAAAGGGTTTCCGAGGCCGCTCGATGCTGACTCCGGGGAGGCCATGATGGTGGTCGCGTCCCAGGGCGACAAGAGAAACCCAGCACCGTGAGAATATCTCGTGCATCTCGTTGATCTGTCTTTGCTTCACATCGGGATTCTGTTGGTCAACGCAGTATCGATCGACCCATAGATACCTCTTCCCCAGAGAGAGCGCTACCGCCATTGCATCTGTGATTGTACGAACTAGGCAGCTCTCAATAATGCTGCCAGCGGAGTCAACGAATGGGTCAGGCGAGCGAGCATCAGGTCCCCAGACATAGCTCAGCGCCAGGTAATCCACATCTGGTGGGCCATCGATGATGGAATTGTCATGGCAGTCAATTAGTTTGAAATCCGCTATGGGCTTTTTTCCTTTAGCTGTCTGCTGACTAGGGTCAGTACAATGCTTGCAAGAATCGATCTCAGTGGCGAAAAGTTGGAAGTTGATTTGAGTCTCGCAGAAGGATGTGGAAAATACCCTCTTGCGAGGCTCATCTTCGGATCGCATTCTCCAAGGCGAAACTACGATCTCTCCTCTTGCGATCATGTCCCATGGCCAAGATGAGGATTGGCCGATCAGATACAGGCTCGAGTATTCGTGAGGCATAACTCCCAGGTACCACCTTTTTACGGCTTGATTGTTGGTTGTATATTGGACGATATGAGCAAACATCAAACACAACAAGCATGTCAATGTCTCTGGTGTCTCGCTTGTAAGAGATGGGCCTAGATCGAAAACAGGAAGAGCTTCCTGAAACACGGCTTCATGAGGAACGGAGTCTAGTTCATGATAGTAAAATTGGGGGCACACCAGGAGGATTGAAGACTTCCTGCATGGTAAGAGCATCTTCCACTTCCGAAAAGAGAGAGGGGAACTCAAAGCAGCTAATCGCGTCAAAGTCGATGCTGCTACACCTTGTGCAGAACCCGTGATTGGATTCATCGGCTGTTGGTTGACGAGTGTATCTCTGTAGTGATAGATCATAGGACCGCCTCCGGTCTGGACGGAGATTCATGTGGCGGCGACCACGATGTGGGCTAGATGTGGGAGGTAGTGTAAATCCCTGTTCTTGACTGTTGTGTTCGTCTTTGACTAGAATCTTTTCAATCCGTGCTGCCATGGCTGAAAAGTGTAGTCGAACTAAAGGGTGTCGAATAATCCCTTAGAACCAGGGCTCTAAGGGCAGACCCGGCGAAAATTTTATAGTCCTATAATCTTGAGTTCAGTAATTACAACGGCACATTCCCTAGGTGGCTGTAGCCTTGCAACTGTGTTGGATAAATCGATCTCCAGATCACGTGCTGACGCAACACACGAGATCACGTGCACGGAACCATCCAGAATACCAAGAGTGAACTCTAATCATTGACTATATAAACAGATCTGCTGTCGATTCCCTAGATCATATTTTCATATCACTCCCTAATCAATCCCTAGATCGACCCCCAGATCGACCCCCAAATCGAACTCTGAACAGACACTGGCTGATGATCATTCCGCTCATTCCCTACAAACAAGACAAACAAGATAAACACAGGTCAAAACTCTGCTTAGCTAATGAGACCCAATCATTCTACTATTTCAATTCATACTACTCATAGTGCCGATGATATCAAGCTGAAGATCAGCTGCAACGACAATATCAGCTCTGATCAAGTGTCAGCTAGTATATCAACAGCTGAAAGATCAGCTGTACAAGGGATATCAGCTAGAATACCCCTGGTATAGGATGCAAACCCTGATGACAAGCCCGATTGTCTACGTGTACAAGATTTCCAACAAACTGTAACAGGGTAGAATCTGGCTGCTAGGGAATTGGCTCTTCTCAAGAACAGATACAACTTCGTAGTAATGTAGAACCTGCAGAGAGAATTCAACAAAGCCACAAATTCCATAGTATGAGCTGCACGACTCGTTGAGCGTGAGCGTGTATTGCGGTTGTACTTCACCTCGGGCTTGTGGTGAAGGAGCGCTGGGCGCTACGTGACCACCTGGACACTCGCTTTGGCACCACGTGACTGCCCTGGCATATCCTTATGCCGTATTCTCCCGGTAAAAATCATCAAGATTCCTAACTAGGGTCCTTTAACAGCTGTGTGTGTATCTGTGCCCGGACCTCTTGCTTTAGTAATTCCGGTGTGTATTCAAAGCAATCACGGCCTTGGCAGGCTATAATAAGATTATTATGATTGTAGTCTCTCGCCGACACCCCACTTTCTGGGTAGTCCTTCCACACCACTGCATGATTTGAAAATGACATTCAAGGCCTTTGGGGAGAAGACCCGTCCGGAACGGGTGAGAGCAGCGGCAGGGCCTCCTGGAGATGGGCCCAAAGACGAGGATAAGAATGAGAATATGAATGAAGATGAAGAGGGCGACGACGATGACGGCGATGACGACGCCGCTGCATTTCACGACGCGCGCTTTCCGCGTGCAGAGGAAGAGGCGATGGTGGCGACATCTCACAGCATCAAGGCCGATGCAAACCGCCAGTTTGGCAAGTCAGACTACGAAGCAGCCATCTCGACATACGACCGGGCAGCGGCGGAGTTGCCGAGCTACTTGGACTACGAACTGGCGGTGCTGCAGAGCAACATTGCGGCCTGCCACGTGAAGCTGGGCCAGTGGAAGGAGGCGGTGGAGAGCTGCGAGAGGGGCTTGGAAGGGCTGGAACGGGAAATGCCGACGAAGCAGGGACAGAAGCGGGAGCGGGAACGGGAGCAGAAGATGACGGATGGGGCCAAGGAAAGGAAGGACAGGGCAGGCAAGGACGAGACGAGGCCCGGGCAGTGGCCGCAGGAGCGGGACAAAGGCGGCAAGGCCGACCACGCGCAGGTGGTGGAGCTGCCGAGTGATGCCGAGGAGGAGGAGCTGGAGCAGAAGCTGAAGGAGCTGAATGTGAGCGACGCACGTAGGGCGGAGATCAAGCGCATCCGCACCAAGCTGTGGCTGCGTCGAGCGCGCGCAAGGTCGAGCATGGAGCCGGCTAGCTGGGCCAACCTGGGCGGCGCGCTCGAGGACTACCAGCTGCTGGCGAGCCCGGAGTACTTCAGCACACTGCCGGCGTCGGACCAGAAGACGGTGCGGCAGGCACTGGCGACACTGCCGCCGCGGGTCAATGAAGCCAAAGACAGGGAGGTGGGCGAGATGATGGGCAAGCTCAAGGAACTAGGCAACGGAATCCTGCGGCCCTTTGGGCTGAGCACCGACATGTTCAAGATGACACAGGGAGCGGACGGCGGCTGGAGCATGAGCATTGACCAGACCGCGGGCAAGGGCACATAAAACATTTACATTGACCGAGCTTCATTCGACATCTGTGGCCAGCAGTGGTGTCTGCTCATGCGGCCGAACAGGTACATCAATCAGCCTCTACATCTGCCGCTGCCAACCTGTTAGCTAGGCCTATTTACTCCTGCAGATCTCTCTTCTCTTTCCTCCAATGTGCTGTAGCACATCATGGTAGATGTCTATCCGCAGCTAAGGGCAAATAAACATTTAAACAGACCAGGCTCTATTTAATATCGCTAGCTAGCAGCGGTGTCTGCTCATCCTGCCGCACAGGCATATCAGCTTCTATATCTGCCGCTGCTAACCCGTTAGCCAGGCCCATTCGCTCCTGTAGACCTCTCTTCTCTCTCCGCCAGTGTGTTAGCTCATAGCAGATACCTATCCGCGGCCAAGGGCAAATAAATATCTAAATAAACAAGGCTTTATTCGACATCTGTGGCCAGCAGCGGTGTCTGCTCATCGGCTTCTACATCTGCCGCTGCCGACCCGTTGGCCAGGCCCATTCGCTCCTGCAGATCTCTCTTCTCTCTCCTCCAATGGGCCACCTCATAGCAGATGCCCATGACCAGCAGTGTGCCCTGCAAACAGCCTGTCACACAGTACACGCCCCATGCACTCCAGCCCTGGGGCCCCAAGCGCGCCGCTAGGCTGGCGGCCCACACAAAGCTGCCGGGCGTCTGGATGCACATCATCTCGATGCTCAGACTGCCGACTCTCTTCAGCACGTACGTGGTGTAGATCTGGGGGAAGTATTGGATCGAGGCCAACACGGTGGCCGAGATGCCCAGCACGTTTGCCCAGGTCTGGAGGCCCGAGGGGTGGACGAGGACAAAGTGGCAGGAGAGGATGATGACGAGGATGGCGTGCAGGACGCAGATGATGGCGACAACCACGGCGGTGCGGAATGTCGGATGGGCAGGGTCGGCGTGGTGGGCCGGCTTGGTTGGGCCGTCGGGGCGGGGGAAGAAGACAAGGTAGAGCAGCAGTCTAGCGAGCAGTCAGCAGGCTGGAGGCGGGCCAGTTGGCAGCTTGGAGGCGGGCCAGACAGCGAGCGTACATGACAGCAAAGCAGGACCACTGCATGCCCACCTGCGCCACGCCCAGCAGCCCCGCGAAGCAGGCAAAGCCGCTGATCTCATGGCAGCAGGCCATGTCGGCGCGCGACGCGGGCAGCACGAGGATGTTGGCAAATGCACATGTTCCTGACGTGACACCCAGCAGCACAAAGTAGGGTGAGATGCCGAAGGAGGAGCGGCGGACAAGGATGCGGATGTGCTGGGGGAGGTACGAGACGAGGATGCCGATGAACAGGAGCAGCGAGATGGCAAAGTTGGTATAGCTGACGTGGGTGAGGGCGAGGCAGTGCTCCGAGGGCGTTGTGGGCCGTGTTATACTCATCCTCGCAACAGGCGGCTGCATTGTGGTGGCAGGCAGACCGCTTGTATCAGACTCTCTGAGGCCGAGGCAGCCTGGGGCGGATCATCCGTCCATGGATCATCCGTCCATGGCGGTGTACGCGACAAAGGCAGGCGCCAGAAGGCGAGATGCGCACACTGTAATCTCCCAATGTCTCATTGATTGTCTTGACTGTCTCGTTGACTGTCTCGTTGACTGTCTCGTCGCAGGAGAGTCAGAGCCTGGGTCACGTGATCGGAGTCTCGGCCTGCACACAGTGGACTGCTGACAGATGCGGGTATCCTGTGGAGAGCGTGAGAACCTCCAAGCGTTGAGTTTTGTATCAAGGAGCTATACATAGAGAATCGGAACTGTCCAAACCTCTCTCGTCCTCTCTTTGCCTTCCTGTTAGATAAATCGATCTCTAGATCATACCGACACAACACACGAGATCACGTGCACGGAACCATCCAGAATGCCAAGAGATCACGTGACAGAACTCTGATTGACTATATAAACAGATCTGCTGTCGATTCCCTCGAACATATTTTCGAAAATATTACTCCCTGATTGATCCCTAGATCGACCCCCAGATCGACCCCCAAGTCGAACCCTGAACAGACGCTGGCCGCTGATCATTCCACTCATTCCCCTGCAAACAAGTCAAACGAGTCAAACGCGACAAACAGTACAAACACAGGTCAAAACTCTGCTCAGCCAATGAGACCGAATCATTCCAATATTTCGATTCATGCTACTCATAGTGCCGATGATATCAAGCTGAAGATCAGCTGCAACGACAATATCAGCTCTGATCAAGTGTCAGCTAGTATATCAACAGCTGAAAGATCAGCTGTACAAGGGATATCAGCTAGAATACCCCTGGGATAGGAGGCAAACCCTGATGAAAAGCCCGATTGCCTGCGTGTACGATTAGCTCCCGTATAGCTATATATATCGACGTTGAGCTCCCGCTCAAACGTGGAAAATCAGGGAGAGAGCAATTGGACCCATTGCAAGACTTAAGATTTCCAACACTTCCCTACCTTTTGGTCTCTAACAATACCGATGTTGAGCACCCACTCAAACATGGAGAGAATCAGAGAGAGCAATTTGACCTTTGACAAGACTAAGATTTCCAACACGTCTTCTCATACAGCCTCTTTAATGGTCAGCCCCATATTAGATTTCACTAACAATCAATGGCCTATGGCCATGATGACTTTCCTGCCTCTATAGCCTCATCATAACGCTGCTCACAGTCGATAAATGAATCGAAATTATGGTCTCGCGCACACTCCATTCGGCCAGAGACTTGTGTCGGTAGACATGGAGGCCCAGGCTCAGTTTTGAATACTTTGAATCCTTGCTCTATACATGTCTCCACAGGAGTATAGACATCACCTTCTGGGTGCTGATATTCAGGTGGAAGGTCACAAGACACAAAAGATACTCTTTCATCAGTCCAGTTTGGTGAGTCTATTAGTATAAGCATACTCATATTTGGTTGTATACTACTTTGGTATAAAGTAAAGAGATATGTTGGCTTGTTCTCTGGCCACTTTCTCATGTTGATAGTGTACTTTACACGCTTCCAGGTCTGCACCAGGAAGAAAGTTGAAATCAAATCGCCAAGGGTATAGTTCACACATAGATTCGAAAACTCCCTCGAGAAATTTGGATAGTAGATCAGGTGTAGAGGATGCAGTAGGACCGTATGTAACATAGACTTGATATGACCATAGTGGTGGCAGAATAGGGGTACCTTGTTGTGGTGATCGGCCCCAGTATATTGAAATTCCTGTATTTTGGTATGGTCTATAAATGGAATTTCAGCTATACCACTGGGATGAGGCTCTTGACCAATAGGATAGCCACCCTAGGATTTCTGGGCTTGGAAAGGTGTTGTTGTTGCCCCTTGAGATTTTTGAGGGAGTGGGTTTGTCATTGTAGTTTATTGGTACAGTCAAATTGGGATTCTGGTTGAGGTTGGACAAATTTAGCCCAGGTGGAGGTGAAAACTTATGAAGATTGTACCTATGGAAGGGTAAATCTCCAGGCAACTACACTCTATCTTGCCCCGCCATAATGTCATCCACCCCCGAGTGGGCCAACCCCTGATTGCGCCACCCCCATCTCAATCTACCTGCTGCGTATATTCCATTCCCTCATCCACTATAGGGTCAATCCAATACCATTCATACATCAAACCTGCCATTCCAGTCTCTACAATTCGTTCTGTAGCCCTCGCAGCCTCTAATGGGGCTGACGAGCCCTCATTTTCACCTCCTGTTCCCTCACCTGGTCTTCAGCAGCCTTGACCTTCTGGATATCACTAAAGACCTATCAGGCAAGGGGAGCAACGATTATACGAATCGGGTAGAGAGCAGAGATCGTATGAATCGAGCAAGATCAGGACTGGAGAGAGAGATCAAGACTGGAGAGAGAAATCAAGACTGGAGAGAATTGAAGACCGTGTCCCGTACCTCAGATTGAGAGACTCTCTGCGCTGTATATAGCCTGCCTGCGATCCCTTCCTTGTCAAGAGCCCCTCTCCATTGATGACTGGGGAGTTTGTATGGTGCGCAGTGAGTCACAGGCAACAGGGAAGTCGCGCCGCGGGGGTGGCGGGCTTCCACTTCGGGCCTGGCCGCGGGAGGGCCCGCCGGTTGACGTCAGGTGGAGCGGACCTACGGCACCAGTGATCAACGGCGGACAATAGGACAGCGGAGAAGAACGGCGGCGCCAGGACGGCATGGCGACATCGCAGCCTCGTGTCGCTATCATACTGTAGCTTGGCGTCATACTGTAGCTTAACTGTAGCTTAGCTTCATACTGTAGCTTAGCCCGCCAATACAAACTGTGGAATTACAAACTGTAGTTCTGGCCCTGCTCTTCATGGCCGGCGTCTAACTTCCCCCCCCCCCCATGGCTCCCCCCGACTCGCGCATCGACTCGCTCGACTTCGATGCCAACGCAACGGTGCGCTCGGCCCGCAGCCACCGCAGCCTGCTGGACGACGACGTCGACCTGATGGACGAGTTGGCCCAGAGCATCATCGAGCGTGACCGGCGGCGGATGCAGCGCGAAGTGCTACGCTCTGTCAGCTTTATCTGTGCTCTACTGAACTGGTAAGGCGGCACTCGCACTGACTACGGCCACCGGCCACCCAAACGCGACCCGGAAGACAGACTGACGGGCGGCCAACAGCCTCTGCGCGGGATCCATCGCCACCTTCTCGCTCTACGGCGGCGCCCTCCTGACCGATCTGCACTACACGCAGTTCCGCGTCAATGCGGTGTCGGTGACGGCCGAGCTGGCCATGTACCTGCCGGTGCCGCTGTTCGGCTACCTGTGCGACCGCTTCTCGCCACGCCCGCTGTCGTTGCTGTCGTCGCTGCTTTTTGGTGCCGGCTACCTGCTGGCCGCGTTCGTGTACAAGTCGGGCCCGCCCCGTGACGCCGGCGGCCATGGCTGGCCCTTTGGCGTCATGGTGCTCGCCTTTGTCGGCATCGGCGCCGCCACCAGCTGCATGTACCTGGTCGCGGTGGCCGCCTGTGCAAAGAACTACGCCCAATCTCGCTACCGTGGCTTCATGCTGGCTGTGCCCATCGCTGCCTTTGGCATCAGCGGCTTGTGGCAGAGCCAGGTTGGCGCTCAGCTGTTGTCCAAGCAGCAGCCCAACGCTGCCACCGTCACCGCCACCGGCGATGTCGATGTCTTCAAGTACTTCCTTTTCCTGGCCGGTACTTTGGCCGCCGCCGGCATCATTGGCAGCATCGGCCTGCACATTGTCGACGAGGAGGCCCTGATCGACCGCGGCATTGAAGACCTTGAGCGGAGTGGCCTGCTGGCCGAGTCTGACTTCTTCCAACCCCGCTCGCGCCGCACCTCCTACGGCACCACGTCATCATCTGCACGCCACCACCATCACCAGGACAGCAACAACAGCAGCAACAACAACAACAACAACAACAGCAGCAGCAACAACAGCAACAATGACGACAACAACAAAAGCAATAACAACAACAACAACAACAACAACAACAACAACAACAACAACAACAACGATGATGATGATGCCAACAAACTCACCCTGACCGAGTCTCAGTTCCTGAAGAAGCAGGAGGAGGAGGATGTTCTGCGCCAGAAGAAGGCCTGGCTGTTCAACCACGAAACCCGCGCCTTCCTCACCGACAGGTCCATGTGGCTGCTCGCCGCCGGCTTCTTCCTCGTCACAGGGCCTGGAGAAGCGTACATCAACAATCTCGGCACCATCATCCTCTCGCTCACTCCCACCACCTGGTCCGACACCGGCCACCCCCCCGCTGGCCGTGCATCCACCCACGTCTCTCTCATTGCCTTGACCTCTACCATCGCTCGCCTCGGCACCGGCAGCCTCTCCGACATCTTCGCCCCGCCGTCCGCCTCCGACAGCGCCGGCGCCACCACCACCACCACCACCAGGGGATCCCCCCCCTGGCTCCCCCGCATCACCTTCTCCCGCATGTTACTCCTCCTACCCTCGGCCAGCATCCAACTGCTGGCCTTTCTCTTCCTTGCCATCCCCTTCTTCACCCCGGCCCACCCCCGGCTCTTCTTGCTCTCCTCCTCGCTGCTCGGCCTCGGCTACGGCGCCTGCTTCTCCCTCGTCCCCATCATCGTCTCTGTCGTCTGGGGCCCCGAAAACTTCGCCACCAACTGGGGCATCGTCGCCATGATGCCTGCCGGCGGCGCCGCCATCTGGAGCATTGTCTACTCCGTTGGCTACTCGCGCGGCAGCGGGCCCGGCAATGAGTGCTTCGGCTCCGACTGCTTCTCTGCCTGGGCCTGGGGCTGTGCTGCCAGCGTCGCCGTCGCCATCGCCCTGCTTGCTTGTGCCTGGAGGACCTGGACTCGGGGGCATGTCGCTGTATAGTCTTGCCATCGTTTCCTTGCCATAGACACGCCGCCCTTTTAAAGGCAATCCATTTTTCTCTCTCTCTCTTGCTGAGAGCACCCAACACCACCTGTCTTTTCAACTGCTGTATTTGCTACTTTTTCCCTCTCGCTAATGCTACTGCGGGTCTGGGTGTCTCTGTGCTGCGGCGCCTCTGCCCACTCTGCTGGGAACCTGTATGCATGTCTGTCTGCAGCTCAGGCCTTGCAATCCATCATCTCCCTCCCTCTCTGCCTCCCCCCTCTCTCTGTTCCACTTGTTCTCCTCGCTCCACCCCCTTAGCCAAACTCCTTTGCCACAACGAGCGCGTTCTTCTCCTCCTCACTGATTGTCTGCAGCTTCCAGAGCATTGTATTCTCCAACACACTCCCCTTGGCATTGCGCGTGAGCTCGATCAAGCAGTGCTGTGTGCGCAAATACTGGCCTAGCCCGGGAATATTGAGGCTGCGGCCGCCGACGGAATCAGGGGGAGGGTCGCGCATGATGCTGACTTGAACGGAGAACTGGACCACGAAGTCGCGAGTACTGCCTTCGATAATCTCCCACATCCAGCACGACGGCGATCCGTAGGAGCAGGCCCGATGGCACAGACGCTTGAGGTGCAGCACGACCCGGCCCAGCGCCGCATACTCAGCCAGCTCCTTGGTCTGTTGGTCGTCTTTGCCTTCGTAGCTCTCGATGCGCTCCCACACCACCACTACTTTCTGCAGACTGGGCATGCATGCCTTGCCGAGGTACGGCAGCCAGTTGAGCTGCGTCAGCGTCTCGAGTCCGATGTTGAACTGCTTGATGAGAGCCGCGTGGCTGCGCGGCATGTACGGTACCGAGTAGCAGCGGAACAGCGTGTAGAAGTGCACTGTGGCGACGACATGCGTGCGTTGTGCGATGAATGCGAAAACCTCCGCGCGGAATGCCTTGCTGGTAGCGGCGAGGGCAAACAGGTCTTGCAAGCTTGACGTGTACTGAGATGCCTCGAACCTCATGAATGCACCGCCGTGGTCGCTGAGCATACTACCGAATACCTTCTCCTTCAACTCAAGCGCCAGGCTGGCAAATGCACAATGCCGCTTCGCCACAACAGCCGAGTTAGCATCACTAATAATGCCTTTGCTCACTCCCCCGAAACCGGCACTCCTTGTCCATGCTGCCCCGTTACCCATAGCAATCTCCTGCTCGAGAATTGCATTTGCCCGCGGGTAGTAAGCAGACAGTTGAGCCCTTGTCAGCACCATGCTGGCCAGCGCGTAATCAGGGACGTAAAAGTACGCGGCCGGAATCAACGCGGCAGAGTTGTACGAGCTTGGCAACATGTTGAGCACGTTATCCCGTAGTCGAAATTCCCCTGGAGGCTGGTTGACCATCGATTTGGCACCGGCAGCAGTCTTTTTCTTGGATGATCTCTTTCTTGGAGCCATCCTTGCAAAAAATGCCAAGTGTCGTCGCGACCCAAGACTTCTTACGCGTCCCGACCACCCTGCACAAACACACGTCAGTAGCACATCCTCAACATGTGTCAGATCAGTATACCTTGATCAAGTGATCACAACGCCTGTCAACGGTTCTCTTGATCCGCTCTGGATCAAGCGAGACAAACAAATGTTTCAGTAAATGATATATATTGTTCAGGCTCTGGTTGTCTGCAAATTATCCAGTAGCAAGAAAGCTGCACAGATTCAGGTGCACGGCGGAATTACCAACCTATATACCAGTGAGTACAACAAACACACGTAGAGTTAAGTTTGCTCTTTCTCCTTTGTTTCATGTCAATTGGGTAGATAAGTTAGACAACACTCATGTGCAAGACCAGTGTTAGTGGCGGGGTGGGAGGTGAAGAGGATCAGCAAGACAACACTTGGCACAACAGCCAGCTATCTCATCACACCCACTGGTTTGGTAAAATGCCAACTCTGCCGACTTCTGCAGAAGTCCAAAGAAGACCATATGTCCTTCAGTGCTGGTACTGCCACACAGCCATACTCCTGGGCTATCAGTAATTATGGGTTGAAACAGAGAAAAGTAGTTTGTCATGTTGGATTGAGCCAGACACAGGTTGTTAGGTGTTTGAGTGAGGCCATGGTATGAACAGAGATCAATGCTGAGGCAGTCAGACAGGCTTGACTTGTCAAACTCACAGGTCAGGACTCAATCTGGCTTGAAGTCATGCTGTCAGATAAATCAATCTCCAGGTCACGTGCTGACACAATGGATCACGTGCACAGATTGGTTTGACCTTCCTGGTATAAACCTGGAAGCATATAAAGCACACTATCGACTTGAGAAAGTAGCCAGAGAACAAGCTAATTGTCAGCAGCAGTCTACTGTGTGCAAACCGAGATTCCGATCACGTGACACAAGTTCTCGATATCATCATATTAGTGTCAATGAGACAATGAGACATTGGGAGATTACAGTGTGCGCACCATATAAATTCCCCAGTCATCGATGGTGAGGGGCTCTTGACAAGGGGTCAAGCCAGGATATATATAGCAGAGAGTCTCTCTATCCAGGTGGCTGGGGACACGGTCGTCAATTCTCTCCAGTCTTGATCTAGCTCGGTCTATACGATCTCTGCTCTCTGCTCTCTGCTCTCTTCTCTATCCGATTCGCATGATCGTTGTTCCCCTAGCCTGATACTAATTTACCTCTTAAATTCATATCAAAGTACTAGAAATTTGACTATGAGAACATGCTCATACTAATAGACTCACCAAACTGGGCTGATAAAGGGGTATCTTTGTATAAGGCCGCGGAGCCTGGGAGCGGGATAGAGGAGCCGATATCAAGAGAGAGAAGGGAAAAGAGGAGGAATAGAGAGTAGAGCGAAAGTGAGAGATAAGCAAGAGAGAGAGAGAGACAGGAAACTCAAGATAGAAGTCGATCAGTCGTGGGCCGTCTCGACTATCTGGGTCTATTCTGTCTCGTGTGTTGCTTGTTCTTCTTCTGTCACAATAAGCGAATAGATGGGCCTTATTGCTCTTGCTGTGCCAAGCCTGAGCAAGCACGTGACGAGTCAGCACGTGACACTTTGTGTCATTTGACCTTCAACCCGAATATGAAGACCTAATTAGTGAGCGATAATTATCCTCCTGTTGAGACACTTATAGAGGGAGAATTCAAAGTGTTTAAAACTGAGCCTGGGCCTGCAGCTCCAATGACACATGTCTCTAGCAAAATAGGTGCTCCAGAAGTGGATAATATAGCGCTATTTATGGAGTGTGAGCAGCGTTATGAGGAGACTATTGAGGCAGGAAAGTCATCATGGTCATAGGCTATTAATTGATAGTGGAAACTTAACACTAGGCCATTAAAAAGGCTGTTACAGGAAGATGTGTTGGGTTTCAAGTTTCGAATGAACTCACAGTCAAGCCAATTGGGATATACGTGAAAGTGTAACCACGCAGATTTCTGAGCTTATCAACCGCTCACACCCACGCAATAATAGTATCCTTCCCAGAAGTCCGAATTGCAGTTCGCGCCACCACTGCCCAACACTGCATTCCACGCGTATAGATCATCCGTTGTTATCCCATTATTCTGCGCAAAAATCGAACATTAATCGCCCGCTTGTGCCTGTGCATACTTGTTGGAATTGCTGATAATGCTATTCGCTTGAGTAGGGCTGGGTGCAGCTTGTGCGCTAGATGTACTCGTTGGAGCCGTCGAAGTCGTGCTGGATATGCTATCGCTTGTGCCCACGCAATACCGTTCCCCGACCTAGAATCCTTGCGTGCAGTCTGCACTAACTGCAGGATTCCAGGCGTCACCCAGGTGAGGTGGCGCTTGAGTCAAACGCTTGGGGAAGTGGCAAGCATTGTACCGACGGTCTCAAATTTTACTGCTGTCCGGCAGATAACGGGGTGCCCGCTTGCCGCTGGACAGATTGTGGGGAAAGTTGTTCGTCAACCGAAAATCAACTAACATGGGCCGAAGAGAATTGCTGGTCCGGCCGACAGGCGTTTTGTTGTGACAAGCAGCAGGACTGGCATAACTGTCAGTGGTACGGTAAAGGTGGAAGCTGCTTCGACGATCATTGTCACCCTAACAACAGCCTATGAAGGAGAGGGTGTCGACTGCGGTATCCTTTTTGAGCGGCAAAGGTCTTTCTGCTGTGACCCAGCCAAAGGCAAATCTCCGTTCCTTCCAGTGCCTCTTGACTACCTCTTCACTACCTCTTCCCGAACCCGCCTACTGGGGATGACGTCGATACCGAGTTCACCCTGAAAGTGGACCCAACATATGGTGGAGCGGACACTGGTTCTCCGTTTACCTATGACCCTGAGAATGCAGAGTTCGGTTTCATAGTGCTGGCGTCTCATCAGGAGATTCAAATTTCTCTTGATAAGCGAGATGGAAGTCACTGGGATGTCTTCGACTGCTTCGACGCTAAGTCTCAAGAAGAGCAAACCGTGCGAATGATGTGTACCGACTACTCGAACTCTAGTAACTGCAACGATATATACCTTGGCCATGGCGCCGCAGGCACCATCGTCGAGATGCCCAAAGGCTGTGGGCCTGGCAAGTATGCCGTTGTTAAACACTTGACCGAATCAAGCAATCAGTCGCTACCTCAACATCTTGTCAAGCGGGGTGTTACCGCCTCCACCATTTACGACCTCGCCTTCGACTACGACTTCAGCCGCGTGCCTCGCGATCTCGGAACTACACAGATGCGCATTGACGTGAGTAATGAGCCTGGATACCGGGATAAAGTTGTCGACAAAGCAGCTAGCAAGCGCAAGGTGAAGCGGGATATCAGCGAGTACGGCAGCAACCACAAGCGCTGGCTGGAAGACGCCTGGCGTGAAGATAAGAACTATTACGGTTACTCCCACAACGAACTTCACAGACGGTGGTTTGGCTCCGACATTATTGCCTGGTTACAAGGGCTTCTGAACGGAGATAGCGATTCCTTGGACGTACCCATCATTGCCAACAGGTATACTGACGATTTCACCGTTGTACTACTCAATGAGAACTTCCCCAACTGCCCGATTGGACCCGGCGGCACAGAAGTATCCGGCAAGTTGAATGTGCAAGCTACTACGCATGTCGACATTGAGACCAGCTTCGGCTTTACACTGATTACTGATCTTCAAAGCCTAGACTTTTCTAATTCATACCTGTACTTCCGAAACTGTGGAGAGGTATCAGCTAAGTTCACAGCAGATGCTGTAGCAACAGCTACGTGGCAAAGCGATGGTGTGAAGTTGCTGTCGGCCGATCAATTCGGTGCAACGTTTTCCGTTCCCGGCATCGTCAGTAAGTATTCATAACAGCGTATAGCCCTCTAATTTACTCAAGCTAGCATTACGCAGCAATTGGTCCAAACTTCGTACTGAATGGCAACGTCAAGGGATCGCTTACCATCGCAGCTTACTTCGAGGTTAACGTGAATATTGCATCCTGGGACATTCGACAAACATATCCAGTAGCCAATAACGACTGGGATCCAGACTCAAAGAAGACGCCGAACCGAGATGGCACACAGGAGATTTTGGCTCCTGAATTCGAATATGGTGTTTCTGCGTCTGGCGCAATCGAAGCTCACGTCAAGCCTACTGTTTCCTTCGGTATCATGTTCAATAAGAAAATTATCAGCTCGAGTGCCACCGTCAATCTGGTAGCCGACGGTCATGTCACCTTCCACACGGATGCAAGCACTGGATCGTCCGGCAGTTCGTTCTGCTATGGCGTAGATGCGGGCGCCGATCTTTACGCTACTGTGCAAGCACCTCATTTCGCAGGATGGACCTTACCTTCGTCAAAATACCTTGGCTTCCACGCCTGCCATCTCTATTGTGCCGTACACGTGTCCGATAAGCATCCGAGACCTCACATTGGACGGTCAGAACAAAACAGACGTTTATCTCCCTGCTGACAGTCAATGATCCAGTCGCATTTCAACTCGTTCTCTAGAGAAAAGAGGCCAAGTTTACGGTCCTGTGTTCCGCATTCCACAAGTGACATGTCAGATGTCGAATGGAGGCCCGACTGAGCCATCGGATTACACATTCTGCACACAAGCTGCGGTTAACAAAAGACAAGAAAATGGCGAGAGCTGTTATATTTTCCCTGGGAATCCAGACGAGTCTACATGCACGGCTTCTGCTTTTAGCAAGAGAGATATGTTCTCACTTCTTGGAAGCATTTCGGGGAATGACACTGACTCAATGGACCTGACACCGCTTTCTGCTCGCGGTGCTACTTTGCATCAGCTGATCAGACGCATTAACAAGCTCCTAAAGTGGAACTCGGGCTTGCCAGGATATAATAAAGTTGACTTTGGCCCATTCCCTTCCTGCAATCAGGCCTTAGGGGCTATTGATTCATCGATAACCCGGTGGTGAGGCTTTCAGTCGATCGACACACGGCAAAAGACATGTCCAGTCACGATAATAAAGAAGATGAACAAGAATCAAGTCGTTGGTCAATACCAGACAGACCACATCCTAGAAGCCCAAACGATCTTGCGATTCCTTGACATGCTCCGGGGAGGGAAGGAACACCTTTTAACATTGCCCAATGGATACACAGCTGCGTCCGAGGACTGGGTCTCAGGTGCTCTCATGGTGAGTTTCCAGTGTACTGGAGGTCTCCAATGCTAATGAAAGAACAGGGTTTCCCCTACACAACGCCCGTGGCACAACAAGTACAGGTAGAAGGTGAACAGAACCTCTTCTTTGTGCTTTCCAAAGATATTGGTGGGTCTGGTGGCGGAGGCTCGCGCTTGGCAATCGTCGCTGGAAGCATCAACGGCGCGAAAGGCAATTTTTTCAGAGGTCAAACGCCAGGCACAATGCCTCCTCCTGATGATCATTATGGTGTGCGTAGCGCAAAGGCGTTTCAGCGCGACGTCGCCGGCGTCTTCCAGTACGTGCAGCAGAACACCATCTGGAACAAGTTTAAGGAGACATCCGCTCTGATCGAAACCTCGCCTCACGAATTTGACCAAGCATACAACTGGGGCTCACGGCCTGGACACGAGATTGGTCGTCCACCACGAGGGACTAACCAACCTGCTGCGGGTCTAAGAGATCTTTGGTGTTTCTTTGTCGATAGGGAACTTCAGACCATCGAGACAACAGCAAGTGCCAGGCCGGAAGCAGCGCGAGCTGACTTTCAGCAAAGGTTTGGTACCCAACCCGAAGGCCAAGCCTGGCTCAAGACTTTCTACCAACAGGGTAGCATTGCCTATAATATGCAGTTTCCACATGACAACCCAGGTACCGCGGCTGGGCAACAGGGCGTGGTAGTGGCTAACTCCCGGTTTGGATGCTGGAATAATCCCGATTATGGCACGGCGTTAGGTCCGGCAGGTCCTTGGTAGTCTGTCATATGCCGAAAACAATGTCGCTGGCGCCTGCCCTAACCACAACCCCCCTTCTTCTCCCCTCACTCTCCCCAGACCTTGGTAGTCTCTCATATACCGGAAACAATGTCGCTGGCGCCCACCCTGACGACAACCCTCCTCCTTCCATCCCTCACCTCTCCAGCTCCAGCCACGGCGCCGACCGTAAGCAGGTATTCAAATGTCTACCCTGGTGCCGTTTTGTGATGGCTATGTAAGATATGTAGATTCGAAATTAAAACACATTACAATGACTTTGGTCTTCGTTTATGTCTCACGCAGAGATCTCGGACACCTTCAGAGGCATGGCTGCGTCTTTATGGCTCGGGTCAAAGTGACTTGTAGTTCCATATTCGCTCAGACAAGCTCCATTCCCTTCATTCTTGTCACGGCGCACCTGCCGTTTGGCTGTTTGGCTGGCGCCTAGCGCCAAGAGGAGCCCCACATTCATGGTCTGTAGTCTGACGCTCCGGCCGTCAGTGACTCAGTCAATCATCACATTCAGACAGATCGCTTGTTGCGTCATCATTCTTCGTTCTACATCGTGAGATAGCCTAGAGCGACCTCACAATTCTGGCCCCTTCGACCGGACCCTAACTTCCTCATCACTCAGCGAGACAAAATGTGTATTCTCGAGTCAGTACTAGGAGGTGTTTTGGCGGATTCGAAATTGGGATGGACCGATTCATGGCCACGCGGGCATGGGATGAGGGAACGTGCTAAGAGTGCTGAGGATGCGCAAAGCCATCTGCCTGAGGGCGCGCTTAGACTTGGCCTATGAGGCTGCAATGCTTCATCCCGCAGCCTAAGTTAGGGTCTAACAAATCAGAACTCCGCAAGGGACCGGAGCTTCGCCAAAAAAGGATACCTTTGTATAATTATCATTGGTTGGAGCATATCATGTTTGCTCTTTTAAGACGTATGTGCCAAGCCGCTGCAACATCTCAGACTCGATAAGAGAACAATTAGAGTCTATAGAACAGACCGATTGCGATAAACCTCTATTTGCATCAACTACGAAACTTTCGCATGAGCTCATGAACACTGCGATGCTATTGACTGCAGGACCACAGTGTGCAGCTCGCCCGCAGTGGCTGTGGTAGCTGGTGCAGCTAGGATTTTTCATTGATGGGCCACTTTCGTGACTGCCCTCGTCGCTAGTGCTCTGGGGGGTTAAACGATCAAGCGTATAGTCATATCTCGCCTGCCAAGAGCACCCAGTGGGATGTAAAACACAGGCAGTACTAGAGATTACGGCCGGGTTACATTTCAACTGTGCAGGGACGCGAATGTCCTAGCCCCTGCTGCGCTGCTAGGGCGGTCTTGTTTAGCCGACATGTCGGGTGAGCTGGGTGACCAAGTGGAGGTTGCTGACTCGACTGTGCTTGACGTGTGGCTTTGTTAGGGGCAGGTCGGTGTACAATCAGGTCGCAGAGGTACGATCAAGAGTGGCAGGGGGTAGTGCTGCACATTGAAGGCGCCGTGGCCGAACGTCGGGAGGCGAAAGCGGATCCCGCTGCCGGTCATCGAGAAGGGAGCGAGGAGGGGCATTTTCCAAAGGATCAGCATTGCCACCAGGAGGTATGAATTCATATCTCGAAGTCTCAGAGAACTCAAGCATGATAGGTAAGCCGGGAATCAACAAAAGATAAGCGAGATATTAAACAGATGGATAGTCAGATCCATACTATAGGCTTAGCAACTTTGTTGCGTCAACCTGGAATGGCACGTTTCGAGTGAATGTAGACTATCATGTAGATTTGTGCTTGCTCAAGACCGACCGTCGGGTCGTGAACAAACTGGTATTGCCATTAGAACCCCTTCAGCACTAAGAGCCTGCTCTACTACTGATTCCTCACTCAAGCACACCCCTCGGAACTCTTGTGCACGTAGATGTCTATTGGCGAGATAAAACTCTGCTCCGAATTACGACAGGCTCGTACATGAGAATGGCCAATACGGCCCCGACTTGCAAGAACTGAATCCGGTTACAGCTGCATCAAGAGCCCGAAAGTCAGGGCCCCAGCTGCCACATTGCCCAAGCCTACGCCATCGAGTCGCTGCGCGGCATTCGATGTTTTCGAACTGCCCGCGCTGGTGGTGGTCGTTGTTGAAGAGGACTCGGACGTACCACTAGTATTGTTCCCTGGAAGGTTGCTCTCGTCACTGGGAAGGATCTTCAGCTTCAGCCCGGTGATCGCCTGACCATCGGACCCAGTGACTGCTTGAGTTGGCGTGGTGTCTGTTACCGTAGAGAGTGCAGTGGGATAGCTGCCTGAGACACCGCTGCTGATCAGGTCATCAACGCCATCTGGTCGAGTAGGAATGTCGAAGCTGGAACCAGAAGGACGTTGAATACTGCTGCATTTTGGAGCAGTCAGCGAGGTGGCAGTGTCGTTCTGCGACTCAAGCAGGTCGAGGTCGAGGCTGTCGTACTGCTCCCGAAGATTGTCGTAGTCTGTCCGGATGGTAATATCTCCGTTGGACGAAATATTGACAAGACCGTAGTTGTTGGGTTCCTCGGAATATTCATACACCAGGCCTCCGCTAAAGACCTTAGACATCTCTGAGCCATACAAGGTCGGCACTTCAGAGAATACTCGAGGAGTAACAAGATTGCAGCCATACTCGGAGAAGAAAATGGGAATGGTGGTGTTACTGAAGTCTTCCACGAGAACGTCATAGCCAGAAGACTGATAAGTCGCATTGCCACACCAGGAGTACGAGTTGAGGCCAAAAAAGTCAATCTTGGAACTAGAGCTGGTCTCGTTGGAGAGCGCACAAGATAGGTAGTTGAAGGTGCCTTCGAGAAGGGAGCGAACATCAGCAGCCGAGTATCCAACAGGGATTGATCGTGGAGATTGCTCAGCAATGAAGTCTTTGATGTCTCTGGTTACAGCTCGAAGATAGTCAGGCACCGACGAGACTGAATCTTCATTGATTACTTCATTACCACTGAAGAATCCCAGGGTATTAGGGAAGTACATGAAGCCTGCGACAACCTGGAAAACACGCTCAATATAGGCTTTCGTGTACGAATCCTCAGGAGCGGACCGGTCAAGAGACTGGTTGGGAAGCGGGCTGTTGACATCAAGTACCAGGTAGATACCAGCGGCATTGAAGATGGAAGCACACGCCGAGTGGTCTAGATCAGGGTCGAGATTGTAGACCCGAATAGTGTTCACACCGAGGCGTTGCATGAGCGTAGCATCTCGCAGACAGACTGACGCATTGCTCAGAGGGTCCACACCGCTGGTCGGGTCGAAGCCAGAGGAGCCACCGGGCTGGTAGCTACCGAGTGTGAGAAATACTTCTTATCTTGGAATGACCACGAGCTTCTTACGCCACGCCCAGTATCTGAAACCGGCTTCCATCCACGCTGTTCACGAAGTCGGCGCCTTGGACTTCGAGAGGGGTGACCGCGAGGGCGGAGGAAGCAAAGAGAGCCGCGAGGGCCACGACGATACCGGTAATCTGGTGTGCGTCAGAGATGTGCGTCAGAGATGTACGCCATCCTCTGCATCCGCTCTGCTAGTCAGCACTTACTCGCGCCATGATCCGGGACGCACGATTGGCCGTTACAGTCGGAAATTAAAATGATGAATGATGGAGAAGGGTGGAAACGGATGGCGGAAGAGTGGAGGAGCGAGAGGCAGTCTGGTAAGCAGACAAACGAAGGTGCTAACAGGCGCGACTGCGCCGTGAAGAACAGAAGGCTCTATGCCAGTGACGCCAAGAAGACAGGATGCGGTTTCTGAAGGTCGGCGGTCTGGTGAGGTGGGAAGGCGCAACCAATACTGCCATACTGGGTAATCTGCGCTTCCTCACACGCGTGGTTACACTGGCCAATAACAGCCCACGCTTGCGACGCACTTTCCTTGGCCACGCTGGAAGCTAAATTCAAACTGCTTAATCAGATTGGCCCGTGTCCCCCTGGTCCAGGGCCTCAATTTCCTGGAGGCTTACATGCCGGTGCATTCCCAGCTTCAACGTTTCGGCGACACATCCTGCCAAGTTTGCCGGCTGGGCAGAGACCACTCTGGGCCTGTGAATAGCATGTCAAGGAGGATCTAAGCCGCGATTCCAAACGAAGGCAGATTTCGCCTTCATAATGTGCACTAGGATCTCTCTGAATCTCATAGCGAGCGTGATTTGTCGTTTTCAGTCTTGTCGTCAGGGGCAGGGGAGCATGTCTAGCATGGTCCCCGGATACAGAGGCCTTTGGTGGTGTGGATAATGAGGCACCTGCTCTAGCCCAGAGAGTTCTCGTCTGTAGGGTGAAGTGCCTGCCAAATGGACATCATGACTCAGTCAAAGCCTTGTCTGCGAAAGTCGCGAGTAATGTCTGCCAAGAACACCCACAAGATGATTTTTCTGACAAAATGGTAAAAAGCAAAAAGTTGAACACCGAACGAAAACACCAACTGTGTATCTTACAACGGTGTCATCTCACGCCGCCCACTCAGGCTGTAAGGTTCGCTGCGATATTTCTACCCTGACGAGTGCCAAACATTGCTTAAGGCCAATCAGCGATCGTGGTCTGCACACACGAGTGATATAGCCAGCCCAAGTGTCGAGCGAGGCACACATTGCAAGTGGAATGTGAAACAGGTGACGCTTTCTAGAGGCATTCTCCTCAAATCCCACGACAGGAATGCCTGCCAAGAAAAACATAGCAAAATATAATCTCATTTCACCCGCATTCCGCTCTTTTCCCATATTTTTTTTGCTGGTGGATCTGCATCCCAGAACGGGTCTAGACACGGGAGCGGTTCCGCATGCTCGGCTTCAGCAAAATAGGCCTACCCCTCCGTTACCTTGCCCCTCTGTTTACAAATCGCTGGGAACAGGTTCCGAGTGCGTGATTCGGGCCAATAGAGATTCCGAGTTGGGCTTGCTCCATGTCCCCCGCTAGTGTCACTTCGGTAACGAGGCAAGCTTGGTTGACAGAGGTGCGTTCCGTCGACCCGTGGCGCCATGCTGAGGAGAAGATATCCTTTCAAGCAGCGATCGAATTGGAGATGCCACTCATTCTCCTCTTGTACCGCGGCAACGGCTGTGTCAGATTGCTCTTGTGGGACAATCTCTGTAGCATTCCGCTCGCTCGAACGCGTCTCCTGACCCCGCAATGGCATTCCCTTCGATCCAGAAACCTTAATACCGAGGACCACTTGACTGGCTCGGTCTATAGGAAAGCGAGAGCAAGAGCGGGTATTTTCGTCGTCACTTCGCCTTCCCCACGTTCATTCACTGATCATAAAAAGTCTGACATCAGCCACGTAATTGCTCTTTGCCATTCGTCCTCCTTTTGTCTCTGAGATAGCCCAAACGCCAAAAAAAAGTTCATTGTCGCAGCCACGGCAGCCATGTCTTTGACTCAAAAGATTGAGACTCCTTCTATCACGTACGAGCAACCTCTTGGTCTCTTCATCGACGGCAAGTTCGTCAAGTCGGTCAGTGGCAAGACCTTCGAGACGATCAACCCGAGCAATGAGAAGCCGATTGTCGCCGTCCAGGAGGCTGGCGCCGAGGGTGAGGAATTCAAACGCCATTATTTGAAGAGGGTAGCTTACAGTAGGGATAGATGTCGATATTGCGGTGAAGGCAGCTCGCAAGGCTCTCAATGGCGACTGGGCCGCGACTCCTCCCGCGGGCCGAGGGAGGTTGCTTACCAAGCTCGCTGACCTCTTCGAGGAGCATGTGGATACTCTCGCGGCCATCGAGTCTCTTGACAACGGCAAGGCCCTCTCCATGGCTAAAGTTGATGTCGCGCTGTCGTCGGCCTGCCTAAGATACTACGGTGGCTGGGCCGACAAGATCCATGGCAAGACCATAGACAGTGATCCTGAAACCTTCAACTACACGAGACACGAGCCCGTGGGCGTGTGCGGTCAGATCATCCCCTGGAACTTCCCTCTGCTCATGTGGGCATGGAAGATTGGCCCCGCTGTTTCCACCGGCTGTACGGTGGTCTTGAAGACTGCTGAGCAGACCCCCCTTTCTGCTCTGTATGCTGCGACACTGATCCAGAAGGCTGGCTTCCCGCCTGGTGTCATCAACGTCATTTCTGGTTTCGGCAAGATCGCTGGCGCTGCCATTGCCTCGCACATGGATGTTGACAAGGTAGCCTTTACCGGCTCGACCGTCACTGGCCGAACCATCCTGCAGGCTGCTGCCAAGTCCAACCTCAAGAAGGTCACTCTGGAACTGGGTGGCAAGTCCCCCAACATCGTGTTCAACGACGCCAACATTGAAGACGCCATCTCGTGGGTCAACTTTGGCATTTTCTTCAACCACGGTCAGTGCTGCTGCGCTGGCTCTCGAATCTACGTGCAATCCGGCATCTACGACAAGTTCATCGAGGCATTCAAGCAGCGCACAGCCAAGAACGTGGTCGGCGACCCCTTCGCCAAAGACACATTCCAAGGGCCTCAGGTCAGCCAGCTCCAGTTCGACCGCATCATGGGCTACATTGCTTCTGGTAAGGAGGCTGGTGCCAAGGTTGAGATTGGTGGTGAGCGCCACGGCAAGGAGGGCTACTTCATCCAGCCCACCATCTTCTCCAACGTGTCCGAGGACATGAAGATTATGCAGGAAGAAATCTTTGGCCCCGTGTGCGCCATCAGCAAGTTCGAAACTGAGGAGGAAGTTATCAAGCGAGGCAATGAGACCACGTTCGGTCTTGCTGCTGCTGTCCACACCACAAACCTCAACACTGCTATCCGCGTCTCCAATGCGCTGAAAGCTGGCACCGTCTGGGTCAACTGCTACAACCTGCTGTCGGAACAGGTGCCGTTTGGCGGCTTCAAGGAATCTGGTCTCGGCCGAGAACTTGGCAAGTATGCGCTTTCCAACTACACCCAGGTCAAGTCTGTCAGAATTAGACTTGGTGGTGCTCTGTTTGGCTAAGTTTCTTAAGAGCCTGTTGTCCATTTTTTGGTTGAAACTGGCAATTGGCATGCATCTTGTCACAGCTTGTGCTGTCGGCGTTGGTGACAATAAGCCGCGCTCATTTGACTCGATTGTCTCTTACAACTGACCGTGCGTATGTATGTAAAATTGTAATGAGAACATGGGCACACGATATGGCAACCTAGATTTCTGCTTCAACGTGGTTTGAAGCTATACATACTGTTATGGATTTTGTCTTGATTGGCACTCGGTACATTCCATCTATCTAATTACTGTATCTCTCACACACGCTCTCTCTGATCGATCAGAAACCATCGAGCCGATCGGGCGAGTTCACCTTGGCACCCCTCCTTGTCCTGCCTGTCAGGCCCCACCCAGCAGTTGCCAGCACATCATCATCCTTGAGCCTTTTCGACCCTGGTTGCTGCTGTTGCTGCTGCTGCTGCTGCTGCTGTTGCTGCAATTCCCGCAGGACTTCTGGCCTTGGATCACTCTCCTTCTGGCCCAACCGGCCTCTCGCTCTTCGTTTGGCGGCCAATTTCTCTCGTAGCAAGATGGCTTCATCAGGGTCATCATAGACGAGTTGTGTGAGAGCCGGTGGCTGATCTCCGGGTTGACAGTGGCTGGAGAGGTCTTCAATTGAGACAGATATTACCGCGTTCATGCCTGTGTGTTCGACAGGCGTCGATGCCGAGACAGACGGGGAAGCTGGTGGTGAAGCTGGAGCAGTGGTGCCATCAAGGAGGCGTGACTTGGCGCGGCCAGTGAAAGCGCGCTGGCCGGCGGCAGTGGTTTCTTGCGATTGCCCAGCAACAAGGCAGATCTCGCTACCGATCCCATCAGTATTCACGCTATCGACAGAGCTGGCGCGAGAGAGTTTCGCGTATGCGGATGCGGAGCCGTTGGAAAAGTGACTAGGTGCGGAGCCGGTGGAAGGCTTACTTAGTGCTTGACCAACAAGGTTATTATTTGAATTGTCCCCAGCTGCCGCGGCAGTTTCGACCGACGCCTTGGCTCTAGCTTTGATGTTGAGTAGGTCCTGGATCTCACCATTGAGGTTGTGCGCATCGGCGACGCTGAGCGCCGGTGCTGATGGAGATGGACCAGGCACAGGGGCAGCATCAGCGTGGCCGGACAAAGGCTGGATTTGAATGCATAAGCTGCTTGAGCCATGTGCTGCTTGAAAGAGCCGTTTCTTGGGTTTTACCCTCTTCTCCGGGCTTTGCTGTCTTCCCGGTGAATTGGGGGATATTTCCTTTAGAGGTCTATACCCGTTCTCTCCTTCGGCTTCGTTCGAGTTGTGGTGTAGAACGGTGGTCGGGTGGATGTCTGACTTCTTAGAATCTGACCTAGATTTGGAAGTGGCGGGTGGCTGGTCAAGCATGACCTTGTCGTCGCCCTGGCCTGCAGACACTGATGGTCGATTGATCAAGTCCTCTTCTTCCCCAAGCTCTTTTAATTCGCCACCGTTCTCTTGTGCATACATGGGCATGGCCTTAGGCTTCTGTACGGCACGCCAAGGTTGAAGAAGGTATGGTTCAAGCGGCACTTTGCGCTGCTTTTGGATACAAGCCTCGAGCCAGCGTTCTGAAACGACGGGAACGGCCCATACTTGAGCGCGGCGCATTTTCACCTTCCTATTGGCGTTTTCTGAGTCCGCTTTGCAGATAAGGATGGTGGCAGTACTATCGAAAACCTGACTGTAGCGGGCGCCAAGCGCAACGGCAACTTTGGAAAGGTGTCGGACTTGGATACCAGCAAAACCGTTGCTTGCAATGCTGAGCTGGGAGAAGCCCAGCAGCTTATTGCCCGAGAGCAGCGAGCCATATAGGTATTCTGAAGCAGGGATAAAAGCCCTCTGTTCCATACAATATTCAAGCCACAACTCTGAGACAATTTCTGTACCGGGAACATGAGGGATGTCTTCTGAAGCGGTCTGCCAAGGGAGCATCAAGAGACAAAGGCCTGGGGTCGCACTCTCGGTGTTGCGTAGTTCATGGGCCGAGTTGAGAACAATGCCGCCGGCGGCAGTGATAATATGGCTGAGCTTTAAGCTTTTCTGCTGGTCGAATCGCGCGATTAAGAAGTCCTTTCCAGCAAAATAGTCGTGCTTGCCAGATAGAGGAGGCGAGAGCTCGTTTGGTCGTGGGTTAGGATCAGCAGTGATGGCAGGCATCGATTTGGACTGGCGAAGGGCCGGCTTGGCGCGCGGGTTGGTCTCGGAGGTGGGTGGGTTCATAATATTAGACCACATGTTGTCAGTCTGGCTGGCTAGCCGTGAACTGGCAGTCCTCCTTAACTTTCGAGGAACGGCAGCAGTCTCTTGCCGCTGGCGCTTTCCCAGATTTTGCCCTATATCTGATCGGCGAGTCCAGGCGCCGATCCCCTGCTCGTCGAGGGGCTTGGCGGGATGGTAGAGGGACTCGTCGAGCTGCATGCCTCGACTAAGTGTGTCTTTGTACCACTTAAGGCTGACGACTTTGATCTGCCAATGTATGGCGTATTCATATTTCTTGCCCTGGGCCTGTACGGCAATAAGATGAGTGACGTCCTTGGTCAGATCACCCGAGTATTGTCCACCCTGTTCGACGACGTTCTGCTGCAGCTGTTGGCGGAAGCTCAGGTCATCGAAGCCCGTGATACAGATCTTCAGGCCATGGAACGGGAGCACGCGGTACTCGTGCTCAAGCGCGGCGAGGTCGACGGTCTGTGCGTCCATCCACTTGGTTCGTACTGCCAAGACGTAGTCTGGCCGGAGCACTTTGATGTCTTCTCGCTCGCGGGCCACATATTTGTACTTGGCAGTGTCGGTGTCGCCGACCAGAAGATGGGTGACATCAGAGGTCAAGTCGAGCTTGTGCTCTGCGCCCATTTCCACCGCATACTGCGCATATTCCGTTCGCAGGTCGGGCGAGACCGAGGTGAAGCAGAACACCGCGCCGGCGAAGGGGTTCTCCGCCAGCAACGTCGTCATGATGCACGCATGGCCAGGGTTTGCAAGTGGATGGATTCGTCTGCTGTGTATTCTTTCGACCCGACACTGTCAGCCTAGGGACGAGAGAGGAGGCCAAAAAGACCAGTGCAAATCGGCTGGAGACTAGGACTGCCGAGGGTGGTCCCCAGGGCTGTTTGAAGGATGCAGGATGGGATGATCAGCGGCGAGAGGAAGAGGTCTCAAACACAAACCCGACTACCGCGACGTTGCCTGGCAATTTGGCGATCACGTGACGCGAGTTTCGCGTCCTGCAGCGCGACATGAACACTGTACGAGAGAATTGATAATACCGCGATAATACCGTGATAATACCGCGATAATACCGTGATAATACCGCGATAATACCGCGATAATACCGCGATAATACCGTCATAATATTATGATAATACCGTGATAATACCGTGACAATACTATGATAATACCGTAATAGTACCACAATAGTACTGTACTACTGTATTGACTAGGGTTGGGTGACTAGGGTTGAGCTATCGAGACGTCAATGACGTATATCGCAGGCAGCGGATAGCTGGGGTTGTGACGTCACGACGTCACACCATTCATTTTGCCTGTCCCGTTGATGCGGCCGACATTTGCTTGCGTACAGTACAGTAGTACGCATGAGACAGTGCTTACTCAGGGCGGCAAAGAAACAACGGATAGGTTCGTGTCACAAGGGCGGATATTAATGGTTGTTATTCGCCAAGCTGATCAGGGTCTGTCCTTGGTACATTGTACCGCTGCAGCCTCTACCCACCCCTGCTCCGGACCAAGCGCACTGCCATGCCCCTTTCAATGATTTCTGATTTCAGTTCTTCAAACTGACTTCTGGTGCCTTATTTGGAATTCCAGATCCGCAGATCCGCAGGGTCAGAGATCGCTTGCAGTCTGAAATCCACACAGGCACGTGCTTCTGGCTGCCCAGTCGAAAAGTCAACCTAGTCAGCCAAACTCTGGACTCTGAATGATTCACCATTGCCCTTTCTCGCACTCGTCTCGTGAGGCACGCTGCTGCTCACACGCACCTCGTCATTTGCGAGCATAGCCACGCGCGACACGCAACCTGCAGCTCGCGCAGCCGGACCTTCCTGTCTTTTCTGTCTTTTCTGTCAGCCTGTGTCAGATCGACGCGAGACTGGTGGGCCACTCGACCGCTTTTCCGGCAGTCTAGCCCCAACTCGGACTTTTGCTGTTTAGTCATCAACTTCCCACCCGATCCGTGTGCGGGACTCCCAGAACGGTTGGCCCGTATTCTTGAGACGGCCTCCGGTGGAGGAGCAGCAGTAACTCTCGGTAAATGGCAACCTTGGCTTTCGCCCTGCAATTGAAAAGCGCCGTGGCCAGCATTTCGTCTGGTCACGGCACGCTGCTCGTTGCGGCTTCAAGTCATGGAATTTACAGAGCAGTCGTCTGGCACGTGAGTTGCGGGCGCCCCCATCGGGCAAGACAAGCCCTACTTAGGCCGGCGGCCGGTGCTTGTTCTGGGGGCCAACAGATTAGCTCCGCCGAGAGACCAGGCCGGCCATGGCTTACTGTATTCTATCTTCTATCCCTCCACGCCAGCTTCCCGACGCCTTCCGTTCATTGTTGAGGTGTGTGGAGAGCGTGACAACTTGGTCCAGCTGGGTGCCGGCTTAAGCTCTGCGGTAATACGCCTGTAAGCGTGTGACACATGGGATCGGCCAAATGGCCTCGAGCTGCCGCCGGCACCCGTGCCCGATGAGGCATTTCCGTCGTCTTTGCTACTGCCCGCATTGGTTGACACAGAGCATGGTTGCAGTCTATCCTAGTTGCAAATCAGTGACAGGGGAGGCCTGCGGGGTGAATACGCAATGGATCATTGGCACATTTTAGGCCCTCTCCCATCCTCGCGGGGCTTAGTCCGAGAAGTTGGCGACATGGCATATCTCCAGTAATTAGTCAACTTGGCACATCATCCTGTGGCAGAGGGCCTCGTGCGAGTCTTGCCAGCGCCCATGCGCACACACATGACATATTGACGACGCCGCCAGCAACCACAGCCAGCGAGCACAACTTACAGTGCCCAGCGAGCACAACTCAGTGTCCAGCCAGCACAACTCACAGTGCCCAGCGAGCACAACTCAGTGTCCAGCCAGCACAACTCACAGTGCCCAGCGAGCACAACTCACAGTGCCCAGCGAGCACAACTCACAGTGCCCAGCCTGCACAACTTCCAGTGCCCAGCCAGCACGACTCATAATAGTCATAATAGTGCCCAGCCAGGTGCCGGCAAAGTCGGCACCCGACAGCCTCAGCCTCAGTCTGGTCGTCGTGGAGCGGTAGCCAAGCTGGCTGGCTTTCTCGCGAGAACAGGCGAAGAAGTTGGTGAGACTGAGTCTGCCCCCTTCCAGTGAGTCAGCCGGGTACGCAGAGCGTGGTACCGGGGCCGGTCGAGAGAGGGGAGCCTACCGGCACATCCGACATGCTGCGGGTGGCAGGAGATCGAGACAGCCCATCGCCAGAGACTCGGTCGAGGAGCTCGTCGGTGGTTAGCAATGCCGTTCGCGGCCGCATTCACAGGCCACAGTTGGAGGAGGCCGGACGACGAGGCTCGGTACAGTCGATCAGTAGCGACTTGCCGGCCACTTCGACCAACTTTGCCGACGAGAAGCCGGTGGCGAGCGCGAACGGCGTGGCCGTCATCATCTCGCTGGCAGAGCCCGTGCTCTTCCTCCAAGGCTACGATCCGAATGATCCGTCGACCCGCAGCACCACCATGTTGCGCGGCAGTCTGCTCCTGCGCGTCACCAAGCAGGCCAAGCTCAAGTCCATTTCCTTGACGTTCAGAGGCAGGTCAGAGACGGAGTGGCCAGAAGGCATTCCACCGCGCAGGGTTGAGTTTCGAGACAGCACGACGATTATGAACCACACCTGGCCCTTTTTCAACGCGCAACTGCCGCAGGCCGAGACCAGCTACGGCGCCGACATTATCCAGCTGCAGAAGGGCCCGTGGGTGGAAACGAGTGACCTGGGCGTAACGGCGTCGTCTTTTGATCTCTTCCAGCGCAGCTCATCACCCGCCAAGCAACTCACGGCGGCCCGAGAGGGCCGGCGGCTGTCGCTTCAGTCAAACCATTCGCGGAGCTTCGGCAAGGGCGACAGTGTGCCTGTGGGCGGGCCAACAGTCGCGCAAAGAGGATTCAGGCTCTTTCACCCCGGCGACTACATCTACAACTTTGAACTGCCGCTGGACTCTCGCCTGCCCGAGTCGATCAATGTCGAGCTGGGCAGCGTCAAGTACGAGCTGGAGGCCCTGGTCGAGCGCTCGGGCGCCTTCCGAGCAAACTTGGTGGGCACCAAGGAGCTGACTCTGATCCGAGCGCCGTCGGAAGGCTCGCTGGAATGCGTGGAGCCGATTGCGATCTCGAGGAGTTGGGAAGACCAACTGCACTACGACATCGTCATCTCGGGCAAGTCGTTCCCCCTCGGCTCGACCGTGCCGATTGCCTTCAAGCTGACGCCGCTGGCCAAGGTGCAGTGTCACCGGATCAAGGTGTTGGTGACGGAGAACATCCAGTATTTCACCAACAACAAGAAGGTGCATCGCTTGGAGCCGGTGAGGAAAATCCAACTGTTCGAAAAGCGGGCCGATGGCCACAGCCTCAGCTCCTACCCCGGCAGCTCCATGCGAATCTTGGCCGGCGGCGGTGTGCCCTACGACTACCGCCAGGCTGCCGCAGAGGGCGACGAGGACGTGCCGCACGACACCACCAACCTTTTAGGCAATCTCGATGCCGAGTCAGTCAGCATTGGACCCACCGAGATGGAATTCAACGTCCGGCTACCGACGTGCTATCAAATGAAGAACAAGCTGCGAAGCGAGCGGCTGCATGTCGACACCACGTACAGCAATATCCAGGTCAACCACTGGATCAAGGTATGTTTGTCGCCGGCGGCCCAGGCGCGAGGCCAGCCATGCTGACTTGCTCCCAGATTGTCCTGCGCCTCTCACGGCCGGATGAACACGACGCGGCCAAGCGGCGCCACTTTGAAATCTCAATCGACTCGCCCTTCACCATCCTGTCGTGTCGGGCGACGCAAGCCAACATCTCCCTTCCTGCCTACACGGCCGGGGACATGACGGCGGCGGCGGCGGCTGCAGACGAATACACCTGCGGCTGCCCGGGGGCCACTTTGCTGACGCGACGCAATACTCCGCCGTCTGGACCACAGCACCCGGCGGCACTGGCCATCAGCACCGACGTGCCCAACGCGGGCGGCATGCAGCGAAGCTGGACCAACGACGACGGCGGGCTTGCCGTGCCGTCTCAAGCACATGTGCACAATGATCCAAATGATGGCCCGGCGCGACCCATCCACCTGGTACGCGTGCCATCATTCAACCCGCCCGCCTTTGAAGACGAAGACCCGCCGCCGCCTCTGGTGACGCCGCCGCCGCAGTACGACAACCAATTTCCCGACCGCAGCCGCGCTCTGGCCGACTACTTTGCTCGGCTGGCCGACGAAGCTGCCGATGACGATGACCACGGCAGGACGCGACTCGACCACCCGCTAACGCCGGGTGGCCGCGTGAACAGAAGCATGGACATCAGCAGAACTTGGGCGCCCTTGGGAGTGCCCGCGGCCAATTCTGTCGCCACGAATCGCCCACGATGAGCGGCAGTTGCGGCGCCGGCTGTACTTTTTACCTTTTACGACCCAGACCCCGCGTGAGTCAATGGGTTGCAATGATTGAGCTTGGCGTTCGGACGGACATATTCGGCAAAAAGATGGTATTTATGGGCTTGAAGCTTGCGTATATATATACACACACAGCCAGGGGGGGGGCATTTCTGCATTCTACACAGAGCAGCTGATGTTTCTTGTATCACATCAATATGGAGAGAAGAGGACCTTGTGTTTTCTTGCATCACCATCGATGTGGAGAGAATAGGACCTTGTGTTTCTTGCATCACATCAATATGGAGAGAATAGGACCTTGTGTTTCTTGCATCACATCAATATGGAGAGAATAGGACCTTGTGTTTCCTTGCATCACCATCAATGTGCAGAGACAATGACCTGCCATTGACAAGCGTGCATGACTGAAAGGCGGATGGATATAGATGAATGTAGATGGAAATGAAAATGAAAGGATGGCTAGGGATGAATATCAAGGCCGATGTCCGATCACACGGGCTGCCATTCCATTTAATGCCCAGGCTGATGCCCATTAATGTAATGCCAAGGCCAATGCCCATGAATGTAATGCCAAGGCCGATATGAAGCTTCTGGCCCATCCTATTCTCTGCCATTTCGCTGCTTGCCATCGCCAACCATGTCGCTGTAGGCTCCAAGGCGCTCAGCTTCCTCATCTTCGGTCGACTCTACCCCCCGCTGCCGCTTGTCTGTGTCCGCGGCCTCGGGCTTGCCGTCGCTCGCCATGGCGTCGTCGGCGGTGACGGCGATGCCGCACTCCTTCCACCACATCCCCATCCCTGCCATGCCTCGCGTCCGGCCGCCACGAGCTCTGCCCGGGACTGTCTCGCCCAACACGGCTCCTCAGCCTGCTGGACCGGTGCCGCCCAGAAAGGTGTGGGTGCAAGGCAAATGGCGCGACCCGGCATCGAGAGCTGCAAAGCACCGATCACAGGTTGTCGGCGCCCAGGCGCAGAAGGCACTGCGGCATCGGAACCAAGGATTGAACATCTTTGCCTACTTTCATGTCCGCACCCATCAGGTCGTCTACAGCCTGTCGCGGGTGTTGCAGGTACGTGGGCAGCGGCAGCGACAGCGGCAGCCGCAGCGGCAGCCGCAGCCGCAGCCGCAGCCACCGACCGTCAGCTCCTAGACTAACGTTAGCCTCTGCACAGGCGTCTCAAGTCCTGCCTCAGCTCCTTTTCCACGGCAAAAAGACTGTGCCCTCGGGCCTCCGTCGCGACCACTGGCGGCCTTACTTCTCCGTCCACTTCCCCTCGACTCCTGCTGGCGCGCGCGCGGGCCTGGTGGCGTATCAGCGCCTGCGCGAGTTTTCGGCCCGCCGTCAGCTGTCGCCCGACCTCGACGCCCTGCGACACACGGAGGAGACGGTGGCCCAGTGGTTCAAGCGAGAAGATCCCATCGACCTGCACGTCAAGATGCTGGACAAGAAGGAGCGGCCGCCCAAGATAGGCAGGGTCATGGGAATTGGCCCGCGCGCTCGGAAGATAATGGAGCAGAAGGCCACGAGTGTGGCAGACACCGCCTTTGTCTTGGGCTTGGCGGTGCAAGACATCAAGGCCTGGACGGTGGACGAGTTGAGAGACCGCACCCACGACCGGCTGAAGTACGAGCTGGGGTGGCGCGGCAAGAAGCGCTTGCTGCAGATTCGCCAGGCCGAAAGGCAGAAGGCCGACGAGATTGCCGCACGACAGGAGCTGGTCACCAAGTCTGGTGGCGCCGGCTTGGTGGCGCTCCAGAAGGCCACGGCCGAGGAGGTCGCGCTTGAATACGGTGGGTCCGTCGGCCGCAAGAAGCAGGTCAACGGCCTGGCCGAACTCGAGACCGAGATCCAGTCGCTCGAGGACTACGGCAAGCGGCTGGACGAGGTGGAAGCCGCAGCCACCGACGAGGAGAAGAAGCAGCTGCTCAACGAACTGGCCGAGATCCAAGTGCTGTGGGCAGACATGCGCGACGGCACCTACGCCCAGTCGTGGCCTGACACCGTCTTCCACGACGACATGGCCTACGCCGCGCAATCTTGGCGCAACGGACGCCTCGCCTGGAGTGCCCATGTGGCGGCCAGGGACGGGACGATGGCCAAGCACGAGCTGATTGAGCAGCTCCAGCAGCGAGCTGATGTGAGGCTGAAGGAGGAGCTTGTGAGCCTCCGAGCGCAGGAACATCAGCAGCTGGTCGACCAGGCCGAGAGTGAACCAAAGCGCATCTACCGCACGCACACGCGATCCCGGCTGCCGGCAACGGAGGAGGAGCAGGCCGAGTACGAGCAGGTGCAGGCGCAGGTGCAGGCGCAGGTGCAGGTGCAGACGCCGAACGCGACCACCGAGCACGGCTTCGTGGCGGCGGAGGAGAAGCCGAGCGACGAGCAGGCGCTGGGCATCTGGCGGCGGCAACTGGCCCATCGCATCTACCGGGAGCGCGTGGTGGCGAGCGAGGCCAAGCTGCGCATGGCCGAGGCCGAGCTGCTTGAGGCTCGCGGCGAGCGAAGCCAGGTTGAGAGGCTCAAGGCCGAGCTGGCCCAGGCCAAGCCGGCGGATGCGGATGGGTCTGAGGCCAAGGAGGCCAAGGTGGTGGTGCCGTGGTCTGGCAGCGCCGGCGGTGTGTGGAACAGGCTCAAGACAGCGCTGCATCGAGGCTTGTTGCGCAGGTGAACATGTGCATACTGATACTACTATTGCCTGTCTACTGGACTTGGTGGACTTGGTGGACTTGGTGGACTTGCTGTACTTGCTGTCTGTACTGTACTTGCTGTCTGTACTGACTTGCTGTCTGTACTGTACTTGCTATATTGTGCCACCCACTTGTATAGTTAGCGGATAGAAGACGCAGATATTCGTCTCAGAAGCTTTGTTGTAGTGGTAATAGTAGTCACTACTATTGTCTCTCTACTGTGCTTGGTGGACTTGGTGGACTTGCTGTATTGTCCCACCCACTTGTATAATTAGTTAGCGGATATAAAACGCAGAGATTCGTCTCAGAAGCTTTGTTGTAGTAGTGGTAATAGTGGTCACTACTATTGTCTCTCTACTGTGCTTAGTGGACTTGGTGGACTTGCTGTACTTGCTGTACTTGCTGTACTTGCTGTACTTGCCATGCTTGCTGTACTGTGCCACCCCCTTGTCTTGTTGGCAGATAGAAGAAGACGCAGAGATTCGTCTCAGAAGCTTCGTTGTAGTACTGGCAGTAGTGATAGTAGTGGTCGTGGTAAGAGAGTATTTGTATTCATCTTAAACCCCTTTGAGGGTATGCACGATTGCTTGCGCGGCGTTTTCTGTCTTCCTCTTTTTTCGTCGTGTGTATGTAGATGCAAAACGCGAGCACGCACATAATGACAAGTCTCGCGTCGGGGCAACTATCGACATGGACTGGGACTAGCCAGGCTCCTTGCCTTTGTCCCCATCCTTGTCTCTGTCCCTGTCTTTGTCTCCGTCCCTGTCTCTGCCTCTGTCCTTGTCCCGGTCCCGGTCGGCATCAACCTCGCCATCGTCGTGGCTGGCAATGCCCATGTCATGGCGCTTGCTGAGCACGCTCTTCAAGCTGCCGAGCCACATGGCCAGGGCCTCCTCGCTGGCCGCACACAGGCGGTACGTCTTGTCCTCGGCGATGATCTGGAAGCAGAACTGCTTGTGGCGCGACAGCGCGTCGATCTCGGCCGCGTCGATGATGGTGTTCATGGACAGCACGCGCACGGCCGAGTACTCCTGCTCGTTCTTGTAGAAGCACACATTTTTCGGCCGCAGCACCACCCACAGCGACTTCCACGCCTTGATGCCGCCCGTTTTGGAGCGCATGATCTGCAGCCAGCCTTGGCGGATCACGCGCTCGGGGTCGTGCAGGTGGTCGTGGTGGCCGACCGACAGCTGCGACACGTTTCGATGCTGCTGCTGCTGCTGCTGCTGTTGTTGTTGGTGTTGTTGGTGTTGTTGTTGTTGTTGATGTTGTTGGTGTTGTTGGTGTTGGTGTTGTTGTTGGTGTTGTTGTTGCGCCGGCGGCCGGAGCTGCTGCTGTGACGCAATCGGCGACAGCGGTGGGATGAAGGGGTTGTTTGCGTTGGCATTCTTCGGCACAGAGCCAGAGTGAAAGTCAGAAAAGTCTGACGCCGAGGTGGTATTGTGCCCATCGGCGCCGTAGTCCTGCAGCGGTGAGCCGGGCGCGGGGCCTGGGTTGCCGGCCGGCTGCTTGATGGCAATGGTCTTGGTGCCGGACCGGCCTTTGACCGGCCACGCGGGCGCCACCGGCGACCCAGGAGGCTCTGGAGAGTCGTCGGCCGACAGATCGGTGGTGTCGAAGCCCTGCGACAGCATCGACACGCCGCGCTCGCGCCCAAAGGCCGGCTCCGGCGGCTCCAGGCTGTCGAGGTCGTCCGGGCGCGCCTCAAGCCGGATTTGGTACACCCAGTCGGCGGCGTCGCGCTCCGACGCCGCCTGGAAGTGGTGGTTCTTGGCCGGCGAGAAGACGGCGAAGACGTGGTCGAGATGGCCCTTCTTGACGCGCGCCACTGCAGTGATGTCGGACAAGGCAATCGACGCGCGCAGATTGGTCTCGTCCTGGTTCTTGTAGATCGACAGCAGGTTGGGCCGCAGCACCAGATAGGCCGGGCGCCAGCTGTGCTTCCACACGCCCTTGTGCTTGATGCGCCGCTGCACTTTGCCCCGCTTGAGCACGCGGTCGAAGCAGAAGCTGCCGTTCTGGTCGACCGGCGACAGCATGTCGGGCGCCACGTGGGCAGCCTTGTACGGGCCGGGCAACTGCGCCTGCTGAGGCGGCGGCGGCGGCGGCGGAGCCAGCATCGTGCTGGCACTGAGCGCCATCGATGGCCGGAGAGCGCGGCCGGGCGGTGTCACTGGGCGCGGCCCAGAGAGGACGTGGGCCATGTGCGGCCGCGGCTTAGCTTACTGGCGGCGGCGGCGGCGGCGACGGGATCTGGGGCCACACTGGCTCATTCTCTCAGCAGCTGCACAGCTGTACCGGGACAATCGAGGCCGATGGATGCTGCGGCCAGGACTGATGGGCGCTGCGGCCGGTACTGATGGATGCTGCGGACAGGGCAGGAGGGCGACGGCGGGTTGGGGCAGTCTTGGCTGGGCCAGGCCGCCGTATCGATGTCGGTGTTTGGCTGTGGCGGGGGTTGGGGGGGGGCCCTGTACAAGGACATAGCATATTAGTAGCATGGCAAGTTGCAGGGGACAAAGCACCGGTGGCGGCAGCGGCAGCGTCATCAATGTACCATCATACCGTCGCAGCCGCACCTCCTTGACACCGGCACCCACCCCCTCGACCTATTTATTTTAGGCGCTTGCGGGCGTCTTGGGCGGAAGGGGAGCGCGGCCGCGGGGCATCTGCGGCAGCTTCTCAGCGCCCGCGGCAGTGCCAAAACGCGGCCCCCAGGCGGCGGCATTTAGGGGCTGGGGCCGCGCCGGCCACTGCCCACGGCACGGCCTCTTGCCTCAGCATCGTCGCCACTCGGCCCAGGGCCACAGGCGGCAGTGGCAGCGGCAGCGGCAGAGGCTTCGAGGACGTCGAAGACGCTGAGCCCGTCCAGCAGCCATGAGGCCGACACACGGCAGCAAGAGTAGCTTCGACGACATCCTACAGTACTGTACATAGAGCTATCAAGGCACGCACCACGTGTGCTGAGTGCTCCAGAGCACGACAAGCATGGCCCAGCAGCAGCTGCTAAAGTCAACAGGGCCGCAAACCGCCTGGCGGGCCTTGGCAGATGCAGACTGCAGGTAAACGGCGGCACCCCAGTGGACGCGGTGGGCGTGGTGGGCAGGCTGGCAGCGGCCGGATTGGTGGGCATGCGGGCCATCTGGCCAGTTGGCGCGGCCACCCCAGCGCAGCGATGGGCCGATGGATGGCGTGGAGGCCAAGCTCTCTGCCAAAAACCCTCTCCCGGCCTGGTGCAGCCAGACATGCCTTTTTCTGCCCTCTGGCCTGCCTCAAAAACATCACGCTGTCTTGTGCCTTTACCGCTGCTGCGCTACCGTGCCTGCCCGTCCGTGTCGCCGTCGACGTCGACTCCACGCTCGCTCAATTGCTCCTTCGTCCTGCACCTCTCTGGGCCGAACAGCCGCCTGTCGCCACCCCGTGGCCGCCCGGCTTGGCCTGACTGCCCCTAATTCCACCACCACGCAAGCACAGTCGGCCCCCTGTTTGTTAGGCCATCGGGTCGGGCTCCTTGTCACCCGCTCTCTCTCTCTCTCTCTCTCTCTCTCTCTCTCTCTCTCTCTCCATCTCTCCATCTCTCCCTCTCTCTCTGAGCCTCTCTGCCTGTGGCATCGCCGCGAACCCGGCCTCCGCCGCCCGCTCGCCCCTCGTTCGATGCCGTCGACGCGGCACCTGCGATAACGAGCTCATGAGGTGATCTCGACCCGTCTCCGCCTCCTCGCCGACCGCGTCGCTCCCGGCCCGCCCCCCCTCCTCTCTCCCCCTTCTGCCGCCGCTGGCATAAGCAAACAGGCCCCGAAAGGCATGGGCTTCGTCCAGCGCCTGGTCAAACGCCTGCCCTCGGCGCCCCCGGTGCCCATCATCGAGAGTGCTCGCCCGGTCAAGGGCGGCCAGTCGGTTTTCAGACTCTCCTTCTTCCGGCGGCGCATACGACTAAACGGCAACTCGTCCATCTCCGTCCCGCTCGGCTTTGTGCTGCTCTTCCCCTGCCTCGTTGTCGTCCTCATCCTCATCCTCGTGGTCAAGCACCCCTCGTCGACAGGCAGGATCCTCGTGCCTGCCGGAGCACCCCCCTCGATCCGGTGAGCATGTCGGTGTGCGCGGGCGCCACCACGCTGTCTGTCTGCTTTGCCCGTCCCCCCCACTAACAGGCTGCGCAGCAAAATCAGCGAGAAGCACGACCGCGTCTTCGCCACAGGATGCCTCGATCCGCTCGTTGCTGCACGGGAGCCGCGCGCCAACGCGGCCTTCGTGGTGCTGGCGCGCAATAAAGAGCTGGAGGGTGTGATCCAGTCGATCAAGAGCATCGAGCGCCACTTCAACCGCTGGTTCAACTACCCCTACGTCTTCCTCAACGACGGCGATTTCGAGCAGAACTTCAAGGACACCATCATGAACCACACCAGCTCGACGGTGGAGTTTGGCAAGATCAACAGCACCATGTGGGGCTACCCCGACTGGGTCGACCACGAGGTGGCAAGAGAGGGCATCCGCAAGCAGGGCGACGCTGCCATCATGTACGGCGGCATGGAGAGCTACCACCACATGTGCCGCTTCTACTCGGGCTTCTTCTACAAGCACGAGCTGCTCGACAAGTACGAGTGGTACTGGCGCCTCGAGCCCGAGATCTCGTACTTCTGCGACATCACCTACGACCCCTTCATCGAGATGGCCCGGGCCAACAAGACCTACGGCTTCACCATCGCCGTCAAGGAGCTGAAGGAGACGGTGCCCAACATCTTCCGATATGCGTCGGCCTACAAGCGCATCAACGGCCTCAAGTCCCAGGGCTTGTGGGAAATGTTTGTCGAGCCCCGGCCCGACAAGGAGCAGGAGGATGCCGATGCCGCGCGAGCCAAGACCCTGCCCAACGAGATCCTCCAGACCGAGCCGGGCCACCAGAACATCCAGGAGATTGACCCTGAGGCCATGGAGTCGGAGACGTACAACATGTGCCACTTCTGGAGCAACTTTGAGATTGCCCGCCTTGACTGGTTCCGCAGTAAGGAGTACAATGATTTCTTCGAGATGATGGACAAGAGCGGAGGCTTCTGGATGGAAAGGGTAAGTCGTGTGTCCCGACGTCGGGCTGGCGCGCAGCCACGGCCGCCGCCGCCGCTGCTGCTGCTACTGCCGCTGCTAACCTGCCACAGTGGGGTGACGCGCCCATCCATTCGCTCGCTGCCGGCGCCCTGCTGGCGACCAAAGACATCCACTACTTCCGAGACTTCGGATACCGCCACACCACCATCCAACACTGTCCGGCCAATGCGCCTGCACGCCAGTTGCCACGAATCCCTTGGCTGGAGAAGACGACAGAAGACGAGAAGAAGCGGCAGGAGGAGGACGAATACTGGGCCACGCCCGATCCGGTCAAGGAGAACGGCGTGGGCTGTCGGTGCAGATGTGACACCGACATTCGAGACGTCGAAGGCAAGGAGGGCTCTTGCCTGCCCGAATGGGTTGAAGTCGCCGGCGGCTGGTCCTCGCCGTGAGCAAACCGAGGCCGGGCGCGGTCGAAGAGACACAAGCATGTACAGTAGTATGTCTATCCAGCATTGCGAGCGCTTCAGCAATCATCGCTTCCCCCCGCCCCCCTCTCCCTGCCCCCAGAGCACGGCCCTCGGGAGCCCAAGGCCGATAGAGATAGGGCTGGAGAGAGAGAAGCACCGGCCTCGCGTCACAGCAGTGCGACGCAGCCTTGAGCATTCTGAGCAAGGCTTGCGCTCAGCCCAGTCGGCCGGCCAGCGAGCCAGCCAGCCAGCCAGCCAGTGCAGGCACTGCCAACCATCATCATACAACACCACAGGGCGAAGATGGATGGCCGCACGTCGCTGAGCGCTTGCCGCAGAGCCCATGCCGCAATCCATCCATCTTGTTGTGTCTGGACGGAGTTGTGAGAGGCACTTGATGACCGGCCCGCGTCGCTGTGTCGCAGTGCCGCAGTGTCGCAGTGTCGCTTTTGGATGCATATGCGGACGGCAAGACGAGTTTGGATACTATATCATAATTACACCACCCTTGGCCATCACTAGAATGAATGTACTGTAATGACAGCGATCAAAAGTGCACAGACACCAGCCGACACGCTTCACATCTGTACAGTGCCCTACATTGGCCTGCATTACCTTCCTTACATTGGCCTACGTTGCCCTACGTTGCCCTACGTTGCCCTACGTTGCCCCTACATTACCCCACATCTCTCAGCCTCGTCACCGTGTACTATGTCTGATTGCGGGGCTTATCAAGCGTTGGCTGCCTGCAACACATGATCGTGACCAGTACGGCTGCCTCCACCACTAAGTTACTACCACCACCACTGCTACTTACTGCCTTCGCTCTGCCTCGCCGAATCGCTGCGCTCCTGCACCCGCATCAATAGCTCCTTCCCCCTTCCTGCCGTCGCTTCCCAGCGACATCCCACTCTGAGCCCATCTCCTTCCCCCCGCCATCCCGCTTAGTCACTCCAACCGTTTCACCCTGAGCCTCCAAACTCAGGCAGTCGCCTGGATCCGACCCACCGACCCACATGTATGCCTGGTTGCCCACCTGAACCACTGTTGCCAGAGACTTACAAGGCGGCGCCCGCTAGTGAGCTCCTGCCCCTCTGCCTGACACACACACACTCTCTCTCTCTCTCTCGTTCCTTCCCTCTTCTCAACGTGCCTGGAGCATGGCAGCAGCAGCAGATAGCGGCTGCAATCGTCCCGGAAGATGACTGACGTCTGGCCTGCTCCTCCTCCTCCGCGGCCGCAGCCCCAGACCGCCCTGCCTGCCTCTGAGCGGCATCCCCCGCCGCATCCTCTGCCATCAGCACCATCGACACAGATCCTCCAGTATCCCCAGATCTTGCTTGAAGCCTCCTTTGACTCTCTGCTCTCCCATTCCTTCCCGCCGGCCGCCTCCACCACCATGCAGCCTGCCTCCACCACGACGACGCTGCAGCCGCCGCAGCCGCAGCCGCAGCCGCCGCCACCACCACCGACCCGCGCCCCGCCCTCCCTCGGCGAGAGCTGGGCATCTATCTCCGACGCAGAATACTCCCATGACGAGGATGTGCAGTCCGAGATGACTGATGCCGGCTCCTTGATCGACTTGCACAGCGCCACCGATGACCAGAGCCTGAGAGACGATGCCCCCCCCGCCAGCCAAGATGACGCTGTCCATGACGATGACCAGGCAGACGTTGAGCAGCCTGATCTACGCTCCTCAACACACAGCAGGACTCCGGCCGCTTCTCGCTTCATTGGCCCCGCCATGCAGCCTGCTGAGATCGCGCTGGACGAGCCTGACTCATCATGGCCGCAGAAGCTGCATGTCCACGCCGTGCACACCCTAGCCAGCTTCAGCCCCAGCGAGGCCGATAGGCTCCAGCTGCGGTCGTGCTCCAAAGCCAGCCATCTTGGCACCCTGCACATGAATCTCTCCAAGAGGCCGCTGCGCCACGACAATCGCAACTCATTCCGCCTGCTTCTGCTCGGCCTCGAGTATACTGCTTCTCTTCGAACCTGCTTGGTCAACAAGATAGCCGACGCTCTGGTCGCGTCGCACGAGGAAGATCAGGCATGTGGCCCGCCATCGCGCTATCACGTTGTCCCAGACAGCTTCGGCCCGGGCTCGCAGCCTGCAGCCGCAGAGGTCATCCCCATTGCCCAGACTCTCGATGTCGAGACTTATCACTCGGCCATTCTTAGCGGCGAGAAAGATGGTCACATCCTTCTCTGCAACGACCACACCATGGAGCAGGCGGTGTGCTCGTTGGACAAGCGCCGGGCAAAGTACGCCGTCCTGACCCATGGCTGGCAGCAACCCGATCTGGCCATTGTGGTCATTGACAGCAGGGACTCTGCCGAAGCCCAGCTGTCGGCATACTCGTTGCTCGTCGTTGCAAAGCGCCTCAACATCCCCACCATCGTGCTTCGAATGGACAACGACTGGAATGCTGATTTGGCCCCGCTCACCCTGACCGACACCGATGCTCGGCTGTGTATCGAAGAGCGATCGCCGTCGCGCACCCGTGTGGTGCGCACCTTGCCTCTCGATCTGAACACCTTCCTGAATGTCAATCCGGCTCAATTGGGGAGGCACGTTGCCTACCTGCTTTCCGTCGACGGAATGTCTCCCGAGACGACCGCTTCAGAGTCATCTAAGCCGACAGCCTTGGACGGGCACGGCACGGCTGAAACGTACACAGCCAAGGCCACAAGTGTTTTCAAAGAGACGTATGCTGGCCTTCAGCATGTTGCTCCCACGCGCCTTCTGCACGCGGTCGCCGCCCTTGCTGCTACACTTGTCCTTCTGCAATGTGCCATGTTTCTGAAGGCCAGCTGGACCACCACAACTCCAGGTCTCATCCCCGGCCTCGCCCAGGATGCCCACTCTGTGTCGAGCGCGCCCACACTCATATGCACCGATGTCCTTGCTCCTGTGAGCAGTGCGACGTCGACGCCCCTGTCAACTGCGACGCGCCCGTCGTCGTCGTCGCCGTCGAGAAGGATGCTCGAGGCTGGCCGATTTGGCAACTCCCACATCCTGTTGCGAGTCTCGGAGACGCTGTCTTCCCTTCACGCTGCAAGTATCAATGTGCAGCGCAATCACGAACCAATCAAAGTCGAGACCAAGGCCTTGTTTCCAGGCCTATTCAGCATCCGCCTTGACCCGTTCCAAGCGTACGGCGATTTGAATGTCTGCCTGAACACGTCGGAGCCTGACGTGCAAGAGTGCATCATGGTCGATTTTGAGCACTACGGTCTCGCGAGCTGGCTCAAGCAAGTCATGATGGACCTTGAGCACCAGCATCTCGCCGCCTGGCTCAAACAAGTCATCATCGACCTTGAGCACCAGCATGTCGCCGCCTGGCTCAAGCAGGTCGTAGACTCTGGTGAAATGCGCATCCAGCAACAACTCGCAGCTTTGCGCCTCTCACTCGAGGAGTTGGGCAACTCCGATCGACCGAGAGAGGTGATCAGCGAGGCGCAAAAGCGTGTTCTCGCATTCGAAACCGCCGCCTTTCGTGGCTTTGAGTCTCGATGGGCGGCCGTGTCGGCCTGGAAGGCACATTTGACCACTCACTTGAACCATCTGGGCGACCAAGCCGGTCGCAATGTCCGCTGCGCAGGCCAGAGGAGTCATGCCGCCGTCGACGCCGCATATCGAAGGCTTGGCTCTGGGAAAAGGACGCTGCTAGACAGGCTGGCCACCTCACAACACCGGGCCAAGCACATGGTCAACCGACTCGGCAGGAAGTTGCCACGGCATCGTCGACGAGCTTGACGAATCGCGAGACCTCGCACTGCTGCTGGCATGGAGTCTTGGAAGAAGGCGTGGGATACAAATGCAATGCGGCGTTGTTTGATGGATTGACTTGGCGTTTTAACACAATCAGTAACATGGCCACGAATATGACTACCTCCGGGCACCGTATGTATTAATTATAACCGCACCATTCGCCAGAATTGTGCTTGCTCACTCGACCCGGATTTCCATGCGCCGTGCCAAGCCAGTCGCCGGACTCGTTGCTGCGGGAGCCACAGCTAATCCCAATTGGGACGGGGTTAAACTGAGACAAGCGCACCACCACCGCCACTACCGCCACCACTACCACTACCACTACCACCACCACAATCTGTCTCACACGCTCGTCTGCCCGGGGCCAGCATCCTCGTCTGCCCGCCGCCAGCATTCTTGTCTGCCCGCCGCCAGCATCCTCCTCGACTCTTCAGTCCCGCGGCTGCGCTTTCTTCCTCGACTGCGCTCTCTCTTCCCACCCAGTCGGCGTGCCGCGGCTGCGCCACTAGCCGCCAGCCTGTACCAACAGCCTTCCTCTCTCTCTCTCTGTCCGTCTGTCTCTCTGTCTGTCTCTTACCATGGGGTTTGGCTCGTTCGACTCGATTTGCGCACAAGCCGCGCTTCCCCTATGCTACCTCCTGGGCCCGCCGTCCAGCCTGACCTCGACATCCTCGCCTTTGCTCCTCCCAACCTGCTCCGCTCGCAGCATCGATGTCGGCAACACCATCATCTTCCAGACCGCAACCGACTTCACTCACCTCGCCGCCCTCGCCATGACCGTCATCATGATCTTCCATGTCCGCAGCAAATTCACCGCCGTGGGCAGGCGAGAGATCCTCACCTTCTTCTACATCTACACCGTCTTGACCGTCATCAGTCTGATCCTGGATGCAGGCGTCATGCCCTCTGACAACAACGGCGCCTTCCTGTGGTTTGTCGCCGTCCAGAATGGGCTCATCAGTGCCCTGTGTGCCAGTTTGTTGGTCAACGGCTTCGTCGGCTTCCAGCTGTACGAGGATGGAACCTTCCTCAGTGTCTGGCTCCTCAGGGCCACAGCCGGCGTCATGTTTGTCATCAGCTTCCTCGTCAGCCTACTCACCTTCAAGGCATGGGCTGGGCTGAGTCCGACCAACACCACCGGGTTGTTTGTCGTCGTCTACGTCATCAACGCCATCTGTGTCTTCATCTACCTCGTCATGCAGGTCATTTTGGTCCTCAATACCTTGCAAGATAGATGGCCCTTGTGGGATCTAGTCGCCGCTGCCATCTTTTTCGTCGTCGGTCAGGTCCTCCTCTATGCTTTTGGGGCTCAACTATGCGACGCCGTCAGTCACTATCTCGACGGCTTGTTCTTTGCCACTCTCTGCAATCTGTTGGCCGTTATGATGGTGTACAAGGTGAGAACAGCCCCCCCCCGCCCCTGGCCAGCCCTTTTCAGCGCTCTAGCCTGCACTGCATCCACGCACAGCCCATTGCTAACACGTCTGGCGCCAGTACTGGGACTCCATCACCAAGGAAGATCTCGAATTTTCCGTCGGCACGAAACAAGTCAACTGGGAGGCGACTGCCAGCAAGGAACCCTTCACCGACACCATGTCGGATTTGAATTTCCGAGCAAGCTTCTACGCAGCTGGTAACCCGTCAGGCCGAGATTCCATCTACGAAAGCACCAGTTATGCTCCGAGTTCAACGATGGCCAGGACCGAGAGACACTCCATCCATGGAAGGGACCATCCATCATACAGCAATTTGCTGGAACCAAGGCAGAGCTATGGTGACCTGAGAAAGAGTTTGACGCTCCCAATGGCGCCCACGGCCGACGATGGCGACGAGAGATATCACGGCCAGAGAGAAAGGGACCTGGCTTACTAAGTAAGCCCTGCCCATTCGTGAGGTATGGAGGAATGCGACCAAGCTCGGGATAGAGAAGCGTGTCTGTCTTTTTGTGATCAAGTCTCTCATATAGCGACGGAGTTGTATCTACTAGGTATCCGGTATCCTGCATCCCGGTATGGGTGTATGTATGCATGTTGACGGTCGGTTGGAAAAGCTATGCACCACTTTAGCACCAGGCATCGGGCACAGCTGCCCTACCCTTGCCATTAGGCAGACAGCGGAGCTGGCAACTGATCAAAATGCCGCACAAAATGCCACACAAAATGCCACACAAAAGGCCACACCAAGCAACTTGAATGTATGCTTTGATTGTCAAAGTTGAGTGTGGTGGGTAGAGCTGAGAGGAAAAGTACGCCCCGAGGAACCTACCGGCTGGCTGCGCTGAGCTGTTACGTTTCAAGTTCTCAGGCATCCTTGATCAATTGCAACGCCCGTCGCCAGTCATCAGTGTGTGACTGTTGCTGAGACACGCGAATCAACGGCCTACCGTCGTCGAGTCTCCGACCTGGCTGATGCCCATATGACAGCGGCCGACTTTGGTTGTGCAATTTCTTGCAGGAGGCCGCGTGAACAGCCAAGTCGGTTTGCGAAACACAACTGCCTGCCCGTCGTCGAGGCTAACCTGGCTGATGCCCATCTAACAGCGACAGACTTTCGTTGTACAATTTCTTGTAGGAGGCCGCGTGAACAGCCGTCGGTTTGCGAAACGCAACCGCCGTTGTGCAGGAGCATGGAATCCTTGTCTTACCCACTATCACCACCACCAGCACCACAACTACCACCACAACTACTACCACAACTACTACCACCATCCTCATCACCCTAGCTGTATGATCGCGTCTCGTGTGATTGCAGGCCCTTCCATCCTCCCTACCATTCAGGCTGAGACGAAACAGCGGGATGGCAGAGTTTGCAGAGTTTGAATGCCGACGTTGTCGTTACGTGGTGCACCGCTGAAAAAAAAAGGTCACGTCCGTCTGTGAAATCATCTCGCTTACTCGGCTCATCGTAGTCATTTTCGGCCCTCTTTTGCACACGCCGAGCCTGCTTGCTTGCTCAGTCCGGCGATCTTCCGGCTGACACTTTTCCTTTGTCCCAAGGCGGAGACCGCACGCGGGGGCCGTGTTGATTGAGGCAACAACAAAAAATTCAAACCGCTTCCCTGAAGCTTGGATGATCTGCTCCTTGGTGATCAGAAGGAGATGCATGATGATGAGCAAGCATCCCGACAGACACTCTCCCTTTCCACCGAGTCAAGCACACGCGAGGAAATAAACGCCAGTCTCAGCGCCAATGTCACCTGCAACTCGTCTTACAGGCATAGTGGCATCGAGTCGTGCCATCACAATCCGAGAGTCCAGGGTAATGAAATACGGCCACTCCGAATGGCAACAAGCTGTCCTTGTCATGCGCCATACGTCGCCGGATCTCGCCATGGCGGTACCCCCCTCAAAGGCCAAGGACAGGGACTTTGCTAAATTAAATGCCTATCACGCAAAAAATCCTACGTCATCGCTCCAGCCAATCCCTTCCTTCCACATGCAGCAGCTCCGCCGCCTTGCCTGCCACAACTCCAGCGAGACGAGGGCGTCTGGCTGGGCTGATCCGAGTCGTAGGCCACCAAGGCAGCGGTCACCAGGGCTAGAGAGTCAACGAGACCACGTACCCTTCCTAGTCTTGCCATCGTCCTTCTCCTTCCTTCTCCACGAGTCCTTTTGGCCTTCTTCACCGCCCATGGCTGCCTCTTGGCATGGGTTTGTAGCTAGTTTGGTCACTACTGGCTGGCGTCGTATACGTGTATATACAGATTACCGAGGAGCTGATTTGTCCATGCTCAAGCCGAATTCACAGGCGCGAGTTTGACATTGGCTCCACGCTAGCCTATCATGTAATTGAGGAGAGGGGCTTGACGTGAAGTCAAAGGTACGGCAGCATTTTACGAAGCAATCCATCGAGGCATGAGAGAATAGTCAGTCCATGCCATCGCGATCAAGGTTTATCGTCACAACGTTTGGGTCCGAAGCGAGGTGCAAAGCTACAGCGTCCAGCTGAACAATGCCCGAGACAGCGTCGAACACGGATGGAGAACGTCAGCACAATGGGGCTGCCAGAGAGTGTGCGCACACAATCATATGACAAATGCGCCTGCGCTGCGTACGATTATGGAGTCGACGAGCAAATTACCCGATAATTGCAACGATGGCCAAAAGCGCTCCCTGCCAAAAAAAAGAACTTGCTCTGGCCCTTTGGGGGAAAGGCTCGTTCGGCCAAGCCAGCGTCCCAAGCGCGCCAAAAGATGCCGAGTGCGGCCCTCAAGGAAAGCGATGGGGTTCGGGGGCCTACGCGCCAGGCTGCAGGATGGAAGAGCGAGCGCCCGGAGGATCTATCGTTTTGCCGCTGTGCCACTGGACAAAGGCGCTGAAGACCGGCTCTTTTGCCCCGTCCTGCTGCAACGCTCAACCCTTGGCGGTGCACCGATCAGTGAGTGCCACTTGCACGGCTGCTCGGCTATCCCCCAAGGGCTGGCTGCTTATCGTGCACACCCCAGCCATTCACCACTCCTCCTTCCCAACTGGTGCGTGCTGGATTGACCGTCAGGTGCCGGCCATGTCAGGGGAAACTGCAGGGAAGCGGCCAGGCGTGGACGAGAGTGGTGAAATACGACCGCGTGCCGACAGCCAAAGCGACTCGTCTCTTTTGTCAGTTTCTGGATAGGGTGTGGATTGTTGTCGACCACCGAAACCTTGGCGGGTCGTTCGGGCCCAAATCAAGGTCCAGCGCCGACCTTGCAAGCCCGCTCTCCCAAATGCAGATCTGCAGCTAACCTTGACGTCTGACTTTGCCCTGATACGCGTCGCAACTTACGTTGCAAAGTTGCAAGCCAATCTTGTATTTACAGTATTACCTGGCGCAGCCGACGGAGCCCCCTTGCTGACTGCCTAATGCCCACACCCCGACGCAACTACCGGCGCCACCACCCAGGCAGCCTTCCTTCCTTCGCTCCCGGCTACTTGTGCAGTACGATGGATGACACGCCTTGCTTTTCGCACGCGCACTGCTGGCATTGGCCAATCGTATCACGGCATCCCCAGTGCAAGCATTTTCAATCTTATTTGGACGGGAACATACAGCTTCTGACTAGCAACTGGTTGCTGCTGCACAAGGTAAAGAGGGGCGAGCGAGCAAGCGGGCGGCGCGCCATTCCGTGTCGCTGTCTCCCCAAAAACACGCCCAACAGGGATTTTGCCCATTTGCGTCTGCACGGTGTCTATGGTTCAGAACGGAGGCCGACCTACCAGCACATCTGATCCATCGTAGACTGTGGGTTTCTGAAGGATACAGTAGTACTGTATGTAGTAATCGTGGCGATGCCGAAAGGCGGCCGTACGAATTGGCCCCCCCCCCGTCCGTCGCTCGCGACGTCCGCCTTTTTACCTCCACTCTGGACGGGCCCCCCCCCCCATAGTCCCAGACTCACATACACAGATCACCGGGCCAGCCGCCGTGAGTTTTAGAGGCCTAGGGCCTGCATCGTCATGATTCACATCTGAGAAGCCAAAAGCGACGGCCGCGCATAAACGGTGTCTCGGGCGACCATGTGCCGACTCTGAGTGAGACCTGAGTACCACTGGTGCATGGAGTGCATCCATGGGCCGGCAAACTATTGCACGGCCCCTATACTTGTCACGGACTTAATGGGGCGGCGAAGGAAGGGCAACCGTCACCATCTGCATGAGACCAGACCTGACGGTGAAGAGCTACGCAAAAGCCGCCAAAGTGAAAACCTAAGCCTCCGTCCGTTGCCCCTCTCGACTACCAGGCTAGGCCTTCCGAGCTTCTCTGAGTAATTGCCCCATCCTACCTGACTGCCTTCCATCCTCGTTTCTTTCCTTTCCCTCTTTCGAGGGGAGGGAGGGGGGGAGATGGGCGCGCGCGCCGCTCCCCACGCCGCATTCCCGAGTGCAGACGCGGGCCAAGCCTGGTAGATGCACGCATCAACATCGAAACATTTTCGTAACATCCAGACTTGACAGCCCCGATCAGCCGACCGAGCTGTGCTGCTCTCCAAAATATTTGCGACAAGCCCACTTTTCCCCGTCGCTTGACTGGCCCCAAAGCGGCAGCCTGAAGGCTCGATATCAATCTTGCCCAACACGAACCACTTCTGTGTCGGCGCTAGCCTAGCCTCTTCCATGCTGGTCCTCTATCCTCTTCTCAGCATCCCCTTGTGCAGTCGTTGTGTCATCTCCATGTCACCGCCACAACCCACCGTGACCTGCCCAGTGCTGCCGGCCGCTTCCCCCTTTTGGTCTCCCGCGCCCATCCCGCCCGTTTTTCGCAGAAACCGCGTCAGTGGTGCCTAGCGTGCCTTCTAGTGCATCTCACGTCAACCTTTTTCTTTTTTCGCCGCTCGCGGCCGCGGGGGCCTCTTCGTGTCCTTGGTTTCTCTTGGTGTGCCCCCTTTGGATCCATTTTCGGTTCCGTCATCCACCCAGCCTACACTGGACCATCACAGTCAAGGGCACCCTCTAATCCATGCATGCCACGATCTTTTACTGCCACTCTTGTGCGCAAGAACCGAGCTAAATACGGTTATCGCATATCTTTTTTCAAACATCGCCATCATCGCCATCCCGTCTTAGCTTCCCTTTGGCAATCACTTGCGCCCGCCTGTCTGTTTGATGGAGTACTGGGTTCATCTTGACTCCCTTGTTCCATTGGCTTGGTGCTTTCGGCCCACGCGTACCCAGTTGTAGCTCCTCGCACCTCCTCTGTTGTCTCATTGTCTCCCCCTTCTCTGACATGAAGCCGAGCCAGCCCTTGGGTCTCCATCCTGTTGAGAGCTGATCGACAGTCATGGTTCGCCTGCTCGGCCGCCGCCACAAACTTTCAACAAGGCTTCTTCATAATACATGACTATGACTGCTCAATAAGTCCCCTTCACTCTCCTTGCTCATTTGCCTTTTTGCTATTTCGCTTGTCCCAGTCAACCTTGCCGCACCTGCTGTTGGTCAAGTGGCCAACCGCCTGCTTTCTTGCCGTTCTCGTCTTCGTCACTACTCTCCGCAAAGTCCCCACCTGCTTCATTACTGCCCTCGTTCCCACACCACATTCCCACCTTGAATTCGCTCAATTCCAAAACACAAGCGGCATCCTCTTCCCTGCAACACTACCTACCACCTTGATTCAATCCACCTTATTCGTCCCCATTCATACAGCAAAGGTCAATCAATACCTCTCATCACACTCTTGCTTCACTCTCCACCTTCCTGCCAAGAGTCTCTCCTCTCTTGGATGAAGCTGCACGTCAGCTTCTTGTCTACCCCAGATGACACCGTCATCTAACTGACTTGAACCCTCAACACACACACACACACAAATACAAACACACATAACGACCCAGGCAATCACCATACCGGCCTCCCCTCATGTCTTCAGTCTTCGCCACACACCCTGCTTGTCTGCACGATATTGGGCCAAGACCTGACCTTCGAGCCTCCTGCCTACCGAATCCCTCTCATACTAGACGAGACCACGAGAGCTCTGTCGATACATGGTTAGCGTTCACCGGTGGTCTGCTAACGCCGCCCATCCCCAAGGCGATGACCGGGGAGTCTGTAACTGTGGCCCAGAATCTGCAGCCTACATATATCCCACCCAGTCGATACCATCATGTCTCAGCTTCCGCTGCCAGCATGCAGCAAAGCCTCTCTCAGTCGTCCTACGGCTCGCAAAACTCCTATAACGCCACCAAGAGTAAGACCAATGGTCCCACCGGCGAGGGGGAGAAGAATGCAATAGCCTCCCACCTGCAGATTCCAGAGTCAGTGAATAAGAGCAAGGGCAGTTTGGCCGAGTTTGCGGCAGAGGTGAGTGGCGCTGAGTGAGTGAGATTTTCGTTGGCTGACAAGTCATAGATCACGTGCCTATTCTGGTTTGAATCTTCAGAGACGCTCGACCTGGCAGAGCAGACTCCAAAGGACGGCTATGTGACTCGAGGCCTTGCTGCAGACTCGATTCCGTCAACTGGCTTTCGGAAATGGGTGACGACGATCTTGAGCACAACCCAGGTCAGCAAGGAAGTCATTCTCTTGGCGTTGATGTTCATCTACCGACTGAAAAAATTCAATCCGACCGTTAGCGGTAAGCGAGGGAGCGAATTTCGATTACTGACGATTGCTCTGATGCTTGGCAACAAGTTCCTCGACGACAACACCTACACCAACAAAACGTGGGCCGAGGTTTCGGGAATCTCAGTTACAGAAATCCATATCATGGAGGTGGAATTTTTGAGCAACATGAGATACGAACTATATGCGTCGGAGTCACAGTGGTATGAGTGGAAGGAAATGCTCGGTAGATTGGGGGCATTTTATGAGAAGGCTTCGGCACTCTCACACACAGATGCCCTCCCGATCACTCCAACCACTCAGAGTTTTGCTCACAAGCTGCCTTCTCCTCCATCAACACATGGCAGCAGCATTCCAATTCCGGCCACTAACTACGCAACCATACCCAATCCTGCCACCACTGCTTCTCAATTGCCACGGTCCCCCCTTCGACAGCGTCAAAATGCCGGCTCGGACATGACGCGCAGGAAGCGAAGCCTCGATATCGGTTCTGAACCCCGCGCTGCCAAACGAATGCATTACTCCAACTCGGACATTCCTTCTCAGACCAACGGTCTCCCTGTGCCTCAGCCATATATTGCACCAGGGCCGCCCGCTTTACCTGCACCATTTTACGCCTCGTCAAACAACCAGGCCTGCATGAACTCTGAGGCATTACGACTTCCGGTACCACGGCTACCTGCTCAAATGGCCGAGAATCAGCTTGCACCTCTGAACGTTCCGGTCAGCCGAGCAATGGCCAGCGTCTATCCTGCAACCTCGTCTGCACCCACCGCATATTCACAACCCATTACTCCTCTCTCAGCAGGGCCTTCAGGTTTGTATCAGAGCCAGATCCCCAACCTGGGACTCTACCCCGCTTCTCACAACAACGGAGTGCCATCGCACACCTCTCCAACAGCATATGGAACGTCTACGCCGACGCTGCCCGGTCTGTCCCCCTCGCACTTCCTCGGCAATCGACAGTCTCCGTATCGTCCAGTTCGACATGTCAACACCCTTCTCATCCCTACGCCATCAGCTGCACTCCAGAACTCGGTGCGAAGCATCGCGGCCGAGCAGATTCGCTATCAGCCCCTCGGCAAGGCCAGCCATGAGTATCGATCTGGCCCCGTGCCTCACCTCCATCCAGAGAACTTCCAGCAAAGCAACACACCACTAGCGCAAAAATACCCCTACCGATTCTAGGTGATGGGATCGATTTCGTTATACATGTTTGTTTTGCCTTTTTACCATTTATGCATAGCGAGGGAGACCAAGAATCCCCTGGATCAAAGATATTCAAATGTGTCATTTCATTAGCAAGCGAGCATTACCAGGCGTTGGTCTGATTCGGGGCAAAGCCGCCCACAGGGAGAGGGTATTGGTCGAATGCCAGGATCCCTTTATCAGGAGCCCATCAGCTTCGCAGTTTTAGTTGCTGGGCGTGGATGAACAAGGTTTTTGTTCTGCCGTTATGGGGCAACCTTGTCTCACGCCATAAGCGAAGGAGGTGAGAGTCAGATTATTGGATGCAGAATGCAGAAATGCGCAAGAGACCCCCTCACCACCCATGTTTGGAATTTGAGTCTTGTTTTCTCTGTATGATGTGTGGGGAGATGGCCGTCTGCTCCCAGATCACACCCCATATGCAAGGTTGAAAGGATGGTGTAGCCGCTCCGAAAACTGAGTTGACGGAAACGAGATGCATAAAAAGCCAAAAGCGCCAAGCTGGAAGACTGTTCCGGCCTTTCTGCTCCACCACCCCCTCTGTCTCGTATTAGTAGTACCAGTAATGAGACAGGGAGCACTTGAGTTGAGTTAGGCCAAATGTAGTCATGGTACAGTCCTAGGTTTGGAGTAAAAGGGTAATCGAGACTTTTTGAATTTTCTTGATAGATAGATATAGTATATGCACGGGCCCAAAAAGGCATTGGCCATCCCCAATTTGCTGGGGGATGGTATTGATCCTGTGGCTTAACTATGAGTCTCTACCAACCTGTCATCATTAAGTTGGTGAATTCATTATCAGGCCTGCCCAGAGGTCATCTGTCGCCGGGGCATAAACTGTTGGGCTGTCGTGCTTCTGTTCGAAAGGGAAGATGTACAAGCTTGCTCCCCAATTTTCTCAGTCTCTTCCCCCCGTCTTTTTTTGAAGGTAGCGCACTCTAGCCTCACTGGCGTTCCATGGCCTGACAATAAGCCTTCAAATTCATGGGTCCAGCCAAGTTCTCAGCCTAGCGGCTCGCTAGAACTATTACCTCCACATGATAGAAGGGTGGGGGGTTTTTTGGTGGGGGAATTCACTTCCAACCGAAGATGATCCCATTTTTGAGCCGATGGTGTGTTGTCCCTCGGTAGGGCTGGCACCGGTACTGCTCCTTCAGATACAAGCTCAAATCGACCCATGGCATCGAAGACAGACCGCCGCAGAGCAAGGGTAATGGGGCGGATTCGTTCTGTACAGTACAAGATATATACAGCAACTACGCGGCTTAGGAGAGTGGAAGAGTGAGTATTCCTACTTCTTCTTCTTCTTCTTCCCCTGATCACATGTCCGAGCAATGATTCTATGGTAATCAGTGGTATCTATACATCAGGTATCTTGTGAGTAGATAATGATATATATGAATATGAGGAAGACAGAAAAGGCTGCTGTCGGGCGCTGCAAAGAGGGTTGCCCCCCCCCCCGAAAAGCCATCAGTGCGGGGTGGGTCAATTCTGAGCTGAGCCCTGTTTGACCTCTGCTGCTTGAAGGCCTTTGTTTCCCTGCTCCACGATAAAAGTGACCAGCTCCCCTTCCTTGAGAACTCTGAAGCCTTGCATCTGGATCGCGCTAAAGTGGACGAACAAATCGGGACCACCATCATCCGGGGTGATAAATCCGAAGCCCTTCTCGTCATTAAACCATTTGACAGTGCCGGACTTGCGCTCGTGATCAGCCATTTTGGGTGGCGTGTGGGTCTAGACGTTTGCCTGGGGAGAGAGCGGCTTCAGGAGCGCGCTGTAGCCTGTCTAAGTAGCCACACACAAAAGGGCCATGCTGGGACTCGTACCTTGGGATTGGACTTGAAGAAGGGGGAAAGAGTGGGTGTAACTGTGAGCGTTGGATAACTAATATCCTAACAAGAGAGTTGTTGCAGGTTTTGTACGTCTGAGAGCAGGGGTCGATTGGGATAGAAAAGTGCTAAGTGCGAATAGTGCCAAGACAAGACACTAGGCTGCAATAGGCCTAGCGGGGCTGTGTCTGCTGTCGCTGGAGATCAAAGAATCTGTGCTTGACCATGTCGAGAGGAAGCATTTATTAACATAGATCCCCTATGTGATGACTGGTTATATGTGATGCCTAGATAGCTCACAAAAGAATGTGGTGTGTAGTTTACCTTTTCTTGTCCCTTTGGAATTGATGTCAAGATAGGCTGCTAGACGTCCACTAGCTTAGAGGGGAAAATGTTTGCCTTGTTTGCCTTTGGTTTTTTTTGGCTAAACCATTTTTGTCTTCCGGTGGCGGCGACGAGAGTGAGTAGCGGCAGCAAGCTGATTGACGAAGGAGGCAAGAAATGGTTCAACACACGTCGCCCCGTCCACTCGCTTCCTTTTCCTTTGAAGATGTCATACTGAAGGGCCTGCCAAATGCACTCCCGCAGATCCAAGACTCCTACCTGGACTGGAAAGATTTGCCGTCCCATGAGGTCGCCTTCAACATTATGCGTGTCTTCATCGATCCTCTGAAATTCCAGACTCTGACTTACTATCGACATGTTCACGTTCATACTCGACCTTCCGCGAGGCGTCAGTCACCCCCTGTCGTGACACTCGCCAACCGCCAAGCTGCATCTCCTTGAGCTCTTCCCTGGTCTAACGTTCGCTTTCAAGGATGTGGCGCTTCGGTTTCTGGGCAACTTATTTGAGTATTTCCTGAGTTGGAAAAACAAGGACACGACTGGCCTGCGTCATCACCTAACCGTTATGGGAGCAACTTCTGGTGACCCTGGCTCAGCCGCCATCTACGGCTTGCGCAACAAGAAGGACGTGTCCATTTTCCTCATGCTTCCTATGGGGAAGGTGTTGCCAGTGCAGGAGCTGCAGATGACTACTGTGCTCGACCTCAATGTGCATTGTGTGTCCGTGACGGGTGTATTTGACAACTGCCAAGACTACCTTAAGCAGCTCTTTGCCGACCCCGAGGCCAACAGGCTGAATTGCCTGGGCGCAGTCAACTCGATCAATTGGGCGCGTATTCTGGCTCAGATTCCCTACTACTTCACATCATACTTCCAGCTGCTCAAGTCGAATCCTAGTCTGAAGAAGGCCAAGTATGCGGCGCCCACGGGCAACTTCGGATCCTTGCTGGATACTATGCCGAGTCTGCCGGTGCTGTCGGGCAGGCTCTCAGAGATGAACCAGGGTTTTCCTTCGACACCATCCTCCCCCAGCAGTTTCTCGGTCTGGAGAAGCAGGAGAAGAAGGCCATTCTGGTCCCTGCTAGCGCTGGCCTTGCCGACATTAGAGATGTCATCACGAAGGAAGTGGATCAAGAGAAGCATGCACAACAGCAGCAAAAACAATAAAACAGACATGCATGACCACCACTAGTCACGATTAGTCACGCGGGACGCTGAGCGTGCAACCCTCTTTTCCTTCCACCCCCAAGCCAAGCCAAGCCAAATGTAAATAGATAGATAGATGCCTAGCCCATTAGCTGCGACCTTGCCTAGGATCTAACTAGACCTACATGCCTGCCGAATGGTTTCCACGGCCGTATTGCTTACTTACTGTTTCCACGGCCGTATTGCTTACTTACTGTTTCCACGGCCGTATTGCTTACTTACTTTCCTTCTCTCTCAAACCACCGAACGAACGAACGAACGAACGAACGAAGGTGCAGAGCAAAGGGGAACGGGGCAGTCCGGTCAGGCCATGTTCCATCCTTGCCCCAGGGATTACATAGATTCAGTCTTTTGGGTTCCCAAAAGTCTGTTGGAAGTCAGCCCTTTGAAAGGCCCATTCTGCAGGCAGGGTTGTTGCAGGCTGCAGGTAAGCCGCAGGTACCCTTAGAGTTTCCAAGTTAAGTTGAGTGTTGCAGAAGCCAATGTATGGTAAAGGAGAGCTGTGCATGCATGCACTATTTCAAAGTACCGGAAACTACTTTCTATTGCCCCCACTTGTTGGTTTGTTGGTGTATTTCTAACGTAAAAACTTAAGTTTGTGCATTTGTGTGGGGCGGCAGGCAGGCGCGCGCTATCAGGATAAGAACAGCTTGATTGACTGTCGATTTCTCGGTCGGCCTGTCAACCAACCGGTCTGCGGTCAGCCCCCAAAGGCAGCGGCCAGCCTTGTCAGTCAGGCCTTATCGACTACGACACCATCCTTGTCTTCGTCTCTCATCCGCACCTTGTTGTCGTCATGATCGTCGTGATAGTCGTCATCATCAGCACTGTGTTTGGTGCCGTCAAGGCCTTCCCAACCCTTGGCCCTGTCGTCGTCTTCGTCTTCGTCTTCGTCTTGCTCGTCGTCGAGATCGGCCTTCTCCCAGTCTTCCCCTAGCCCGTTGGCCTGCTCGTCGGGCCCAGCTGTCGGTCTCTTTTCGCTCGTGTTGTACCAGCCTTCGTCAACCCAGCCGGCAATGAGGTCCTTAGATTTGCGGGCCATCGCGTAGAATCCGGGATTCTCCCGCGGCGTGAACATGGACATATGTGCACTTGTCTCGTCTCGGGCATTTTCGTTGGCAGCGCCCCACCAAAGCATGCCCTGTCCGACGCTGCCGCTGACGAGCCTGGCGTTTACAGGCCTGCCATTGCCGTCCCTGGCCTTGACCGGTAGGTTAGCGAATGTCCGTTCGGGCCCTTTGACTGCGCTTGTCACACCGTAGCCTTCGCGGGCGCCCCGACCAAGCAGGGTGTACAGGTTCGCACAGGCAGCGCCTCGCTCTTGCACGGCCTTCTCCAGCATCTCGACTCTCCGGCGCAGAATCTCTGGTTTGGCCAAATCTCCCACAAACAGCAGATGGCTGGATGCCCAGCTCCAGCCTGCCGTGATCTTGGCACGTTGGTTGTACAGTGCCGCCGCTCCGCCTGCCGCCACTGCTCCGGCCGCTCCAGCGAACATGGCATACTTGCCCCAGCGCTGCCATTGGGGTGCGGCTGCTGCATCGGCGGTGGAAGAGATGGCAGGCGCGGGTAGGGCCTTCGTGGCCGAAGCTGCCTCAGTGCGCACATTTGACTCGGATTTAGAGCCCCAGCCGAAGATGCCGGCCATCTCGTTGTACGCGTTGTAGGCATTTGATGCCATCTTATGCCCTCCTTCCAGCTGGTGGGCGACCATACTCGGTGCGAGGCCCAGGAAGGGCGTGTCAAACGCAAGTATGGCCTGGATGTGTGGGAACATGAAGTTGGATGTATCTGGTCCATCAGGCAGGCTGCTGGCCTCCGATCGGGCTTGTGAGGCCGCCGGCGACGTGGCCGTGTCGGAGAGAAAGCTGGACGTCGGGCCATTCGTGGCCGAGTGTGCAGGCGCAATGGGCTGCTCCGAGGCCAGCAGCAGATACGTCTCGGCGGCGACAATGCCGCCCATCGAGTGGCCAAGGAGAATGACGTGGACGGAAGGGTCGATGGTGGGCGACGGCGTCGAGTGGGCGACCTCGAGGTCGATCACCTTGTTCTCCAGCCATTCTCGAAATCGCGCAACACACTCGCCCAGCTCTCCTCGTGTCTTGAACCTGGGGTACACCTCGGTGAGGACGTCGATATTAGGCAGGGCGCGGCTAACGAGGCCGCTCAAATGCGCAGGGAATGCCGCGAAGGTGTCGTCACCGCCCTGCTATCTCGTCAGTATGGTGTCGTCACAGGCAACAAGGGAAGGGGCTGTTCTGATTCGCACATGGAAGCCGTGGATGTAGACGAGGAGCAGTGTCTTGCGCATGCTCGCTGTTCCTCGTCGACAGCAGACGGCGCTTCATCATTGGCGGGCTGTGCCTTTAATCCATTGCGCCTGCCGCCAGTCCGCAACCACGATGCGGCGGACGGCAAGTGCGGCCAGGTGGAGTTGCCATCCTCGGCAGGTGCGTCGCAGGAGCGCAAACATGCCAAGACCGCCAAGACCGGCAACAAGTCACGTCTTGCCTAGATAGATACTTCGATGGTACTATGGCGACTGTTATGGTACTCCGTCTCTTCAATTCTTGCGCTAAGCGTCCCCGCTAGTACTCGCAGGTTCGAATTTGCCAGTTCTATTCCCAGGCTGGAATGGCCCTCCAACCAGCTCGATACTAAGATAGGTGCCTGCTGCAATCTCTTTGATGGGCTGGGTGCGGCTTGTCATGCTTGCTGCTGCTTTGACAGCGTAGACTTTATTTTCACATGGATACACTACTGAGTTCAATTAGGGATCCCATCTGGCTCTCAGAGTTGATGAGACGCAAGGTCATAAAGGGAGAGGGGTGGGGAACAAAACCTTTACTCATCTCATTGGGCTCTGCTATCAACAGTTCATGCGGGTGGGTATTCAATATTCTGTTTGTACAAGTAATGCTGGCAAATCGCCCTTCAACGCTGTCAGAACGACCGCATCCATATCACAGCTGCCAGCCCAGCGCTTGCGGCCCATAGCCAAGACGTTCGCGGCACTGAGTCTGCCCCAGACGCAGTGATATCAAACGGACTCCCGCCACCAGACGAGCCGCGAGTTGTTTGCGTTGCCTGATTGGCTGATGTTGTCGACGAAGACAAGGTCGATGTCGATGTTGACGATCCGCTCGACGAGGCCGAGTTCGACGTTGAACTTGCTGAAGTGCTCGAGGTCGTTGTGGACGACTCACTGGAGGATGTTGAATCCGTTGTAGCGCTCGTCGAAGAGCTCGATGACGAGGACGAGGATGTCGCAGAAGTAGACGTCTCCGACACAGATGTCGATGAGTCAGATGAACTCGATATTGAGCTTGTGCTGCTTGAAGTACTCTCCGCCGAAGTTGTTGTTGTTGTTGCTGCTGCTGTTGTTGTTGTTGCAGAAGAAGAAGATGACGAGGAACTTCCACTACTCCCACACAGAGCTTGTGGTCCATTTCCGGCGAAAAACTGCCCAATCACGCTGTTCCTGCTTGCTTCCTGTCCTTGGCACTGCTTCTGGATCTCTGTCTGCAAGTCAGTGAGATCGCTGAAGCATTGGCTGCTGCAGGAGCCGGCGTTGCCAGTGACGGTGAAGTCCGAGAGTGAGCAAGAATCGACCGTGGTCCCATACGCGCTCGTGCATTTGCTGTTGAAGCCGATGATCTGCTGGATGTCGGTCAGGGAGACCGACGCAAGCGCCGAGGGAAGGAGGAGGGCGCCCAGCAGAAGAAAGGTGGCTGAGCCCGTGGAGGGCGGCATTGCGATATGCGGTTACTCCGCCTCGGTTCTGAGATCAAGGACTAAGGTGTTGGCGTCGCAATCGAGTCGAAATGGCGAATGTGGATGATGATATCGGTAATATGGGAGGGAAAAGGTGTACCTGCTCCGAATGCGGCAGAGACGCGAGGGCGTTGCCGTGGCACTTGGTATTTGTTACTAGGTGCCCGCCGCCAAGTCTCCCTTGTTCAATTGGAATGGTCTGGCTTTGTGTTGTTGTTGTTGTTCCTGTTGCGCCAGAAAGTCTTTGTTGTCCAGAGCTCCCACCGATCGATTCCGGAAGAGCTGCCAGGCAGAAGGGAGCTTTCTTTGGCCCCTTGCTGGTCGAATGTGGCCAAGAAATCAAGACCTCAACTGCGATTGTCGAGGGCTGCGATCGAGAGATTCGGTGGGTGGAGTGCAACACGGGGATCAGCCTTCCTGGCAGGCGTGAGAAAAACAAGTCAGTCAAATATATGCGTTTGAAGAGGCGCTTAGAACGAGTGGTCAAGATCTGAGGTGCTGGCTGCTTCTCGATTGCTGGGCAATTAAGGGCACTGGCAAGACGAAGAGTCGATCAGGTCGCGTAGAAGGCAACACGCTGGTGCAGCTTCCAATGCAAAAAAGTACATTCACAATTCTACCTGGGGCACTGGGTGATTGAACAGGAGCTGTTACGCCAGCCCATCCGGCGTAGCCGTTAACATTGCGGCAGCTCAAATGCCATCTCGCCTGCGAGTCGGCCACCGCCTCGACTTGGATTCTGTAACGCTGATCACCTCCTGGTAGCACAGGGTACTCCCTCTCGGAGTGAGAGAAGCCACGATTGTTTGGCTACAGGGTCGGCAAGATGAATCAGTTAGTGTTTTGGGACGTTTGAGAATGCGAGGCAATGATTGGTGCAGATGCGAGAGTGGGCTGTGCGCGGGTAATTGTGTGACACGCTCCCCCCAGGTCTGTGACATCATTTATCCGGCGCCGAGGGCACTAAATTCCGAAGCGAATTTCGGCTCAGGAGATCGCTAACCATTCTGCGAACAGCGCCTTGTCGATCACTAGCACGATAGATTGATAGGCCTTGATGATATATGTGCGTGCAATCACCTAGAGCGCCACTCTCACACCATTAACACGCTTCGGCATACGACCTTGCCATACGTCATGGGCTCCAACCCGTCGTTGGTCGCGAATAAACGTCTGAACAATTCGATGCTGACACAGTCTTGCGCGAATCTTGGTCGGTCGTCGCGATCAACTGCCTGCCGCTCTGGCTAGCCAACAATGTTTAGACGCTGTCGATCATACCGCTTTGGACGCTTTGCCTCATACCAGTTTAGACACTTTGGATCATACCGGTTTAGACGCCGTCGATCATACCGGTTTAGACGCTTTGGATCATACCGGCCATGTTGGCTTCAACTGGACCTGCAGTCGCCAAATTAAGGAACGCGGCTCTGGAGCAAGCTGAGGAAGAGCAACTAATTAGGGGCAGTGAAGATGCGACAGCTTGCACCAGATGCCGCTGTTGGATGCTTTTACCGAGTGGAGGGATGAGCGCACCCAGCTCACAGATTCAGTAGACCCCGGCACGAAAGGCCGAGGTGGATTGATCTAGGAATGGAATAGGCACGCATTTGGAAGAGACCACTGTTTGCAAGTCCCACACTGGCAGCCGTCGATTGCCCTCCTTCGATCACCTGATTGACCCAAGAACAGTAGCAACGTGGCCGATGACGTAGAGACAGTGGCATTGGACAGCTGCATCAGAATGGCACACACTGCGAACAAGTCAGCCCATGGACAGAGAGTTGGCGACTTGGGCATGGATACACAAGTGTGGTCGTTGCCTCCAAAGCGCGGAAAAGGAAGTCTTTGGATTTTCCTTTCATGCTAGCTACAATTGAACGGGCTCTTACCAGTTGCCAGCATTGGCGTGATTACGCTGACCTTGGTGAAGGCTGCCTAGCATTCACTTGAGTTAACTTAATTCAGTGTTTCACACACACTCCTACCAGCTATGTTTGTGACAAGAGAAATGCAGAAGCATAATCAGGGAGCAAAAGGGCAAGTCTCCGGAAGCATAATCAGGGAGTCAAAAGGGCAAGTCTGCGGAATGACAGAGAAGCAGAGCAGAGAAGGTCAGGTAAGAATGATAATTTGTATCAAGGCTTGATGAATTAATAATCACAATAGTAGAACTTTTTGGGGTTGTTGCCGCATTACCATTACCATTGCTTCGTGGTGACGTCTTGAGATCATCTAGTATACAACAGAGCAAAGCAGCGGGAGAGAAGTGGGGCCGGCTAAAGCTTCCAGACATTGCTGGCGCTGTCATCTTCGGCCGTGGCCGCAGCCACGGCTGCAGCCAGCCACGGGCTTTTCAGAATGTCTGAGATGGTCCACCTTTTGACGGGATCCATTTCCAGGCAGTGCTCCACCAGTTCAAGTGCATCCGGACCCGCTTTTCCCGAAAGTCTTTCACGATCCCAGTCACCGGCAAGGATGGCCATGACGACTCTGGGCTGAAAGGAGTCTTGGAATGGTCTCGAGCCGGCGAGAAGGGTGTAGACACAAACTCCATATGACCAGATGTCGACAGCGGCCGAGACCAGTGAGCGTCCAGCGCCGTCAACATGCGGCTCCGGGTCGGGAGAGGCACTGGACCGCGAGTTAGACAAGCGGAGGATCTCGGGCGCAGCATATTCCAGGCTACCGCCGGCAAAGGCTGAGGTGGAGCTGTCGGCGGGGCCAAACGGCCGCGGCGGAGGTCGGTCGGCATCATGAACAGTCGGACTTGGCGGTCCTGAACTGAAGGACGACTCGCTGTCTCTGGAAAGCCATTCTGCCATGCCAAAGTCGCACAGTCGGATCAGGCCGGGATCACGGGGATTCTTGGGATTTCGCTCGACCAGCACATTCTCCAGCTTCAGGTCACGGTGGACAACACGAGCGTCAAGATGCAAGTAGCGCAGAGCGGCGGCCATTTGATAAGAATATGAGGTTGCCAGGTCCATGGGCAAGCCCTGGCGATTTGCTCGAACGAGGTCGAAGAGAGTGCCACCTGTGTTGAGTGGTATGAAACAGAAGGTTGCCTCGTCAAGCTTGTACACTGCTTCGAGCGGCAGAATATTTGGGTGGTCAAGGAAGCGCCAAAGTTCGACTTCGTGCTCGAACTCAGCCTGTGCCAGTTCGTTCTCGGCCTCAGACCTGCCCTCGATGTGCCGACGCACAATCTTGACGGCAAGCTTGCGCTGCTTTCCATCGCGGAACTGGGTGACCTCCTTGACGACGCTGAAGCCGCCATAGCCAATCTGCTTGCCGAGAACGTAGTCCTCGCCAATGGTCTGGCCCTCGGCATCGACGGCTGGCTGGCCGGCCGAGTCAACGCCATCGCTGGTGCTGCTGCTCATGGAGAATGCACGGAGAAAGGATGAGGCGGCCGAGCGTGGAGATCGATAGTCGCCAGTCGTCTCTTTGCGCGCCAGACGTCCGCTGCTCATCGTGCGCCCGGACTGGCGGAGGCTTCCTGCCCTGCTGAAGAAGTCCCTGGCCGATTCGCTGTGCTGACCTTCACGCCAGCGCTGAGAAGCAGTTCTCCGGAAGGACTTGGTCTCTTCGTACGAGAAGGCAGCAGGGCTGGTGAGCGGAGATGCAACGACCTCGTCGGGCGAGGCGGCCAGCTCACCGTCGTCCTGCAGCGACCTTGATTCGTCGTCTCCTGGAGACACGCCAAGTGCTTGTGGAGGGTCGGATTGCGACTCACGCGCCATGGCATCGACAGTCGTCTGCAGCAGCGGGAACCTTCCCTCGCCCACCTTGGGCTGCTCCCGCGGCGGCGAAGCCGAGAATTTGAGCAGCCGGTGACCAGTGATGGGATCGAAGCGTGCACGGTCGGCCTCGCTGTGCGATCGCATCGACTGTAGGTGGCTGCCTTGCGTGGCCAGCCGAGCAGATCGGCCGCGTGGTCGTGCCTGGGCAGACTTTGCCAGGGGCTCATTGATGCTCTGTCGGTGGCCACACTCCAGCCTGACCTCGTTGTTGAAGCTCACAGAAGGGGTCCGGTTGTGCATGTAGTGGTCCATGAAAGAGGCTTGGGCGCCATCTTGGACAAAAGCCTCGTCCTCGTCGGAGGGTGCTGGAATGTCGATGGGTGGCGTGGCTGTAGCGCGGATGGTCTGCTGGCTGTCGGCCGATGGCCTGAAGACGGGCCGCGACACCAAGGCGGCCGAGGGCGCCGAGGGCTTGACAGAGCCCTTTGCCTCATCGTCGCCGTAGTCGCCGTGGCCGCCGTGGCCGCCGCTGCCGTTGTATTCATCGTCTACGGATTTTGTCTTTAGGTGGAGGCGTGCGTCTCCAGGCAGCCAGGCCGCTGTCGGACGCGCCATACTACAGGGACCCCAGCCAGCGCACAGAACTGGGGAACAGGGAGGCCCGGGGAGAACATAGACTCTGGTCTTCAACACTCTTACCGGCACTAGCGCCTCTGGGAAGGGCCAGCGGGGGGGCAAAGTAGGCCAAGAGCCTTCACATTGTGAGCGCCGGAGTGGAACACGTGCATGCTTGATTTTTAGCACCACCACCGCCCGCCGAGCCGCCCTTTTGCCCTGGCTTGCCCCAAGCCCAGCCCTCTCTTTTCGGAGGAGGCCGGCAGCCGGGCTTTTCCACACCCATCGTGGGGGACTGGCAGTGTGGGCATCATGTGAGCGTCATGTGATCATCAAAGGCCACAGGCAGGGGTGTAAAGAAGAACGATCTGGTGAGACAGTGACACAATGACACACACACACACACACACACACACACACACACACACACACATCATACATACCTACATACACACAGGCAGCCCAAGAATAATAAAGCCTGCAGGTACGACGTGGGTCAAGAGCATGGCGAGATAAGTCAATCAAACGGGCGACAGTGTGGAGAGCCCTGAAACTGCAACCCCTTGCCCCCCAATTGCCATCCCCTGGGCCTGCAGCCCCTGCGGACGCCGGCGATTGGCGGGGATGGCGGTAGCTGCGCAGCCTAGCTGCTTAGGGACGGGCCCTGGACAAGGAAAGTCGCCCATTGTCCCCTGACGACCTCGCCGGCGTGCCCCCTCGACACCCACTCTGGTCAGAGATCTTCTCGCTGCAGCTGTGCCAGGGCCTTTTGCGCATCCTTTGCTGGTCCGTTCGTCACTCTTTTGTGCCTCTGCTGCCGTCTGCGCTATCTGCGTTGTCTGCGTTGTCTGTGTTGCCTGCGCTGTCTGCGCTGTCTGCGCTCCGGCCGCCGCCCCCTCCACCACCGCCGCACTCTTTACCTCTTGACCCGCCCCCGGAAGGCACCACTGCGACCCTCTCTTTCCTCACACCACGCCCTTCCCGGTCGGACCAGATTCTCCCGCCTGCACTCCTTGCCATTTCCCTGAAACTCGAGCCTGTGTCGCGTGACGGCCACCTATGATTGCAATCTGCACCGGGCGCCCATTAATTTCTGTGGGCACACGAGCTGATAGCCGCCCCTGCGCGTCCCGATGGTTCGCACGATGACTACGCTGAAACCGCAGCTGGTCCGGGCAGGTCAGTTGCTCCATGACAGTCCCACAATGACGGCGACGACGATGGCGACGGCGACGATGGCGACGATGGCGACGCCGCCTCTGCGCACAGGCCATGGCTAACGCTGCACAGATACGCTCGACCTGCAAGCCCACGACGCTCCCTCCGCCCAAGACCACTCCCGCCAGCCACAGCACCCGGCGCCTTATGGCTATGGCCCGGCTGCTCCGCATCAAGCCCAGGCCTTGAGACAGGCGGAAGAAGAGGCCTACCATCACCAACAAACTAGCCCGCGGGTTTCCGACGACGGCGGACGAGCGTCCCTCTTTTCCACCGACCAAGCCTTCTACGACGACCCTGACGACGAAATCGACGACGAACACATCAATCACTTTCACGGCGTCAACGGCGTCAACGGCGTCAACGGCGCCCACCCCCAGGACCACGACTACGACGACGGTGAAGCAAGCGACTCCCACGATGAAGACCTGGATGACGACTTGATGGATAAGATATCCAGCTCTCCCTCCATCGAAGACGGTAAATACCCCCTTCCCCATTGCCACCCACGGCCCGACTCTGCGGACGATGGAGCTTCCCCGGCTCCATTCTCACTGCCGAATCGAGCCGCTTGGCCCCTGTCTGCCCTGTTCCTTCCCCCACCCGTCCTGTTCCGTGCCTCCGGTTCGCAAGAGCAGGAGTCATCTGCGCAACCTCATCTTGGTGAGGATGCTTTCAAACCCCAAATCGGTTCCCGGCACGGCCATCCGAACAAATACTGGCACCACGACCCATTTGACCAGCTCGCGCCGCACGGTGCATCATCCACGCATGTCGGCCACCAAATAGCGTCCATCCCCAGCTATCTTCTCCCGCCACACGATCCTGTGCTGAGCCAGGCGCTCGACGACGGTGGCGATGAAGGCTTCTTTGACAACGACGACGACGACGATGCGTGGGAAGACCTCGACATCAACCTGCCCGGCTCCAAGTCGAGTTCAGATGACGGGTCCGCGGACATGGACATTCCCTTTGCTGCTGATTCTCGCTTCATTGACTCTGGTTGGGGAGGCGAGTGCTTACGTGAAGTAGAAGACATCGACTTCGAGTTTGTCTACGCCCTCCACACCTTCGTGGCCACCGTTGAGGGCCAGGCGAATGCGACAAAGGGCGACACCATGGTCCTCTTGGACGATAGCAACAGCTATTGGTGGTTAGTTCGTGTCGTTAAGGATGGGAGCATTGGTACCTAGCCTCCAATCACACCCTCCTCCAGCCTGGTGTTCTAACATTGTACCAAGGCTACCTACCAGCCGAGCATATCGAGACGCCAACCGAACGATTAGCTCGCTTGAACAAGCACAGAAACATTGATGTAAGTCTGGGCCTCTTGACCGCAAGGATGCTCCGGCTGACGACTCCAGCTCTCTGCTTCCATGCTCGGCGACAATCCCGAAAAGTCAAAGAACCCGCTCAAGAAAGCGATGCGAAGGAGAAATGCGAAGACGGTTCAGTTCACCGCACCCACGTACTATGAGCCTTCTGAATACGACTACTCGGATGACGAAGAAGCAGACGACAGCCAACTGGAAGCCGGCGACGCTGCCGAGTCGGGCGACTCAGCAGAAGAGCAAGAGGCCACTCAGCACCAGGTTGAAGACGTCAGTGCGCCGACGCAAGACAACGAGCACGACGATGACGGTGTGGCCGTCAACGGCCTGCAGCACACAACGAGCAACGAGTCCATGCACGAGGATCAGCCAACGAGCCAGGTGAAGGCGTCTACCCCTGATCCTTCCCCGACCGCGCCGTCCGTGTCAAGGTCCAGGAAGGGCGTTGTGCGCAACACCGATTCCTTCTTCAAGGACGACACGGCCGAGACGAAGAAAATATCGCTCACCCCGCGCCTGTTGCGTGGTGATTCGGATATGGGCTCCAGTGAACAATCGGAGCTGCGACAGCGTCCAAGCGAGGAAACATTCGACAAGATGGTCCCTGTGGACGAGAAACCAAAGGAGCAGCCGAAGAAGGAGAAGAAAGGCATGCTCAGTGGTCTGTTCAAGCGAAAGGACAAGGCCGCCAAAGTCCAAGTTGGGCAAGAACGGCCGGAGAAGATGTCGGAAGACTCTCTTCGGCACTCGCCGGTCTCGAAGGACTCGCTCGACTCATTCACAGGGCCGGAGAGAAGGCCAAGCAAGCTGCAAAAAGCCCCTCCCACACAACCCGGTCCTGGATTGTCACCAACCGAGCCAAAGGCGCCTCAGCCAGACCAGGCCCTGTCGCCGCCACATTCCATCGTCCCTCCAGCGCCCGCAGGACCTGCTCCCGCGCCTCCTCCTAACATTAGCCACGAAGTGGATCCTGGCGACGAAGCCGACCAAGCACAGGACCCTCTCGGCGTGCAAACCCGAGATGGTCAGCTTACCCCTTCAACCGGTCGCTCTGCTTCTGTCCAGGGAGAGAGCACGGCCAACGCATCAAGTATGGACAATGCTCAATCCTCCTCTCTAGCGACCGAGAGTGAGCTTTCGCGCGCACCAGACCTTTCTCCCCGCTCCAGAGTAAGGTCTGCTCTTGCCGCCGGGGACTCTGAGGACGACGAGACTTCGGCTGGGGGCCTGCAGCTTCAAAAGCAGTGGAGCGCATCATCAGCCAGCGAGACACAAAGACGCCATCGGCGCAACGATTCGGGAATGGAGATATCCCCAATTGGCTCGACGGCAGCAGCCCACAACCGTGCGGCCGGGGACGACCAGCACGAGCTAGACTTCGCAGACGAGCTGAACCACGCGGACGAGAAATCGCCCAGTCCGACGCAAGCAGGGAGAAGCATGTCGGTCGATTTCGAGCCTACGGCCAGCACGTCGAAGCCGTCACCATCAACAGCCACAAGTCACACGCTGTCGACATCACGCTCGACGCCCACCTGGTCCGATGCCTCGCTTCGCACCTACCTGGAAAGCGACCAGGACATCAAGGACCTGCTCATCATTGTCCACGACAAGGCCAACGTGGCGCCCGCCAGCTCAGACCACCCTCTCATGGCCAATCTCTTCTCAACCGAGCGAACCAAGCTGACTGAGATGCAGTCACAACTCGATAATCTGCTTCTGGGATGGATGTCACGAAAGAACGCGACGCTACTGACGCAATGAGCTGTTTATGTGTCTGGGATCGGAGTTTTTTTTGGCTGTGCCGATTGTCATGCTTTCGCTTTTGGCAGGTTCATGTGACATGCCACTCACTGTTTAACAGCCAGCTTGGCCGATGAATGAAATGCGTGGGAAAAAAAGGACCCGGAGTCTGTCGAGAGAAGCCTAATCGCAATAATGGTGTACACGGATGTGCGGATTGGCGTTGTCTGGCTGGCCATGGATGAAGTGTTATGATGTGGCATCACTGGAGCGATCTGTTGCTCCAAATGCATTTATAACTTTGCAATCAGCAGGCTGTTGTTCTGCCTGCGCCGTCTCTTCTGCATCTATACAGCGGACGTCATGGAGGTCTGAAGCCTACCTATCTTATGATTTTCCCTCGCGTGACAGTTCGGTCGTGGCCTTGCTTACTTATCTAATGTAACCGAGTTCGAGGCTGGACAGACTGTGTTTGGAGGGCAAGGCGATGTAGCCATGTCGCTTTGTGAAAGAACTATAATACTATTCCCATAGTACTATTCCTACCCACACGATGCAGTTCCTTGTGTTCGCACTGGGGAATTGCCTGAGGCTGGTTGAGCCGTGGGGAATTGCACAGCCTCTTATGATGTGAATGACAACGGAATGACGCTAGGTGGATCAGCCTTCTCCAACGTTTGCACAAGTCCGGCATACCGGCAAAGGGAACTTTGGGAAGTCCCAGCATTCGGCACAGCCCCGCCATTATCCTCGGACTTCCCTATTGGTGACGTTCCGCCGTCACGGCCATGTTCCGGTCAGCCCCGCGGTCGAACCAAAACAAGGGCGGATGACCTGTGTGAGTGGCAATTTGGTGAGGGCGCTTCGTGGCTGCTGGGTGCGTGGCAGGTAAGCTTGGGTGGCCATATATACACTCTCACCATCTGACATTTCTTCACCTCATCCTCACCTGCATCATCACCTCATCCTCACCCGCATCATCACCTCATCCTCACCCGCATCATCACATCACCCTCACACCTGCATCACAACATCACCCTCACACCTGCATCATCACATCAGCCCCTCACACCCACATCATCTCATTACACCTTCTGGTCGAAACCACTACAATGTCTGGCCCGTACGACTCCTACGGCGGCAACTACAACCAAGGCTCCCAGTACCCCCAACAGGGCTACAACCAAGGTGGCTACCCGCCCCAGCAGCCGCCCCAGCAGGGCTACGGCGGCCAGCAAGACTACAATCAATACCCTTCCCAGAACTATGGCCCTCCTCGCCGTGCTGACTCGTTCGGGCCCCCTCAGCAGGGTGGATTCCAACACGGCCAAGCCGGCGGCCAATACGGCGCCTATGATGCGTCCAATCCTCAGGGTCACGCGGGCTACTACGGACAGCAGCACCAGAGCACAGGCCAGGATGCATATCAGCAGAACCAACAGTATCAGCAGAGTGGCCAGCAGTACGGTAGTGCGAACCAGCAGCAATACCCACAGACGTCGCCTCAGTCGTCTGACCCGAGTGCGCCCAACTATGATCCCAGCGCACCACCGATGACGGAGAGCGACCGTGGCCTTCTGGGCGCCGTTGGCGGTGGTTTTGCTGGCCACTTTGCTGGCAAGAAAGCCGGTCACGGGTTTTTGGGAACCATTGGTGGGGCTATTGTGGGCAGCTTGGCCGAAGACTTTGCCAAGGACAAGAAGAAGAAGCACCAGCAGCAGCACGGCGGCAGCAGCTGGGGTGGTAGCAATTACTAGATGATGGTTCGAAGGCGTCCAGCCGAATGCGTCAGAGGGCTGCCTCGTGGGGGCGTGCGGGAGGGAGCGGCAGAGTCAGGGTGGGCAAGTAAGTGCTGGTGGTGAAATTAGTGAGCTCCTGCGAAAGGATGACAGCAATGGGCATTATTTTTCATAAGCTTGATTGATCTTTGTTATCATCCAGCAGAGGGTCTCTCTTACCGTGTACTTGTCTTAGAAGGGAGCTGGATTACGTTTGTGTCGGACAGAACGCCTGTCTACTGGATTTGGCTAGTGGATGGATAACCAACCGTACACAGTAGACGCAGGTAGACATATTTGTCCTTCTTCGAGCAATTAATATATCATTGACAAAGCAAGAGTGTTTTCAGGGCATTTTTGAACCGTGAACCCTTGTTTTGAACGCACTCTTAGACACGTTTTATATTATCAGCCCCGCATGTTACAACGCCACGCGCGTTGTTTTATCACCTATCAAGCAACAAACACTAGACAGGAAGAGCAAGAGACGACACGAAAGAACAAAGAATGGACGAGCCAACCATCCAACTCGACACGACGACGACGCTGCTCAATCTAACACACGCGAATTCAGCCGCGGCCGGAGCAAGTGGAATCAGCCCTCTGGAGCAGGAAGTGCTGGACGAGTATGAGCGCTTGCTGCGGAATATGAATCAAGTAAGTTTGACGCACACACAGACACACACAGACACACACATATATACATACATACATGCATGCTCAAGGCTTCTTGGATTTGAAAAATTGAAGAAAACAAAGCGCGCGAGGAGCGAATGAATAATAGTAATAATAACAATGACAAAAACAGCTGTCAGCAACGCTGGCTACCCTGTCAAGCGGGTCGATGACGCTGGAGATCGCCGAAGGGCTGAGGCTGCTGGAGAGGAAGGTGGCGAGCGTGTACACGTTGATGAGGGCCAGTGTGTATAGCATCGTGCTGCAGCAGGGCCAGTTTGATGATGCAGCAGCAGACGGCGGCGAGACGATGACGATGACAGCAGCGGGTGTGGATGAAGGGAGGTGAGCAGGAAGCAGAACCAAAACAGGGGAATGTACAAAACAAAAGCATTGAAGATAGATATACACAATTGCGCGCGGCGAGCGCATTGACGGAAGCACAGTGACTCAACGTCCGTGCGTCCGTCTATGCTTACGGCTAACGATACTATACAGAGCGGTGTGCGTCAATCCATCACACCTGGCCGGCATAGTACACTCTTCGAACATCGACCATCTTCTTACCCCTGGCTCGTGCAATGTCTTCCGGGTCCTTTTGGCTGAGCAAGGCCTGCACTGTCGCCTTGACCGTGTTCATCGGGTTGCGGGCGCGAGTGACACGCGCAGCAAGGTCGTGGATGCCGGCACATCGGCAGATTTCCCAGATGTACTGCTGGCAGCGAAGACCAAAGCCTGCACCAGTCAGTCAGTCAGTCAGCCAGTCGGTCGGTCGGTCAGTCAATCGGTCGGTCGGTCAGTCAGCCGGCCAGCCGGCCAGCCAGGCTGCGGCTCGACAGCATTCGGTGGGGTGCGATTCCGCTTACCTGGTGGTCTTGCGTACAACTCCAGCTCGGTGGCGCCGACCTTGCCCTTCAGATCACCAAAGATGGTCCTGTTCTCATACCGCAGGATGGGCTGCATGTTCCGAATGGCACGGTACTGGCTCTGCAGCTTGGCTTCGGGCATTTCCTCGGCCTTGCCCTCGCCAATGCCAATCATTCCGTTGCCATTGCCGGCGATGGACAGGATGTAGGGGCGATGAATCTTGCCCAGACGCGTCTGGTTGGCGACGCGATGGGTGATGATGCTCTTGACTCGCAGCTTGGCCAGTTGCTCGCGGCTGTAGCCCGTCATCTGCATCAGCCGCAGCAGGGCCGGCGACGCCTCTTCTTGGCCGCTGTCTGCTCCTCTGCGGCCGCGAGATGCGGCGGCGCCATCGTCGAGCTCTTGCTGTGCCTCCGCTTTGCCTCTCCCGCCCTTCTTCTCTCCCCCTCGGGGTGATGGAGCAGCTTCCGACGGCGACGGCACCGACGGCGCCATGGCAGTCAGGTTGGAGAACTCGGCCTCTTCTTTGCCCACCGTCAGACGCACGTCCTGGATAAACCTGGTGATGGCCTCTTCGGTGACATCGTCTTCGCCGTCGGCCATTTCCGCGTACTCGCCCAGCTTGAGCTCCTTCTTGTGCTTCTCGGCTGCTTCCATGATGGCATCCTGCAGCTCTTCTCTTGTCCGCGGGCGCAGGTCATCGTCGAGGTTCTCGAGCGGCGCTCGACGCGGCTTGTCGATGACCGGATCGATCTCGGTGTAGTTGTCGACGTAGTCGGGAGCCCAGGGATCACTTCTCCACGGGCCGACGCCGTTGCTGAACTTGCCCTTGGGGATCACCTTCTCGGCCGCTCGGATGGCAGCGACCTGCTCGGGGGAATAGTAGTCTTCCCACTTGACGCCGTCGGTCCCGCCATCGCCCTTGTCCTTGGGCCCTCGATTGGATTTGCCGGCACGTACTGCAGCCGTGCTGTGGATGGCCCTGCGAAACGGCGCCCCGGCAGACCGCTTGAACAGGCAGAAGACGCACTGCGACGGCCTTCCGAGGCTCATTGCAAGGATCAGCTCAGCACCGCAGATGGCCAAAGAGGAAGAGGAAGAGAGGAGCTGCCAAACTGCAGGACAGCGTCGCCTCTCTGGGGATTTTCGATTCTGGCCGCTGCTTGACTCGGCAAACCTGCCGTTTGCATCACGCCATGGCTCGCCTGCTCATGCACAAATCACAAACCACAAATCACAAATCACAAATTCTCAAGTAGACTTGTTCAAAGGGCCAATGCTATTGAACGAAGAGAATTGCCTTGCTTGCTTAGTGCAACGCTTTCTCACTGACGGTATAAAGAGGCTGCTGTTCAAGGGCAAACCCTAATAGTATTGATGAGATCAGAGTCAGCCTCTCAGGATTGAACTCTGTTGGCAAGCAAGACTATTATTATTTCTTAGGCTTCGTCCACTCGCCCAAGATGGACGGCTGTGTGTCTCCCTTCTGTGTTGGCCATAATGACCCCAGAAGAATGCTTCCTCTCACTCCCCAGGCGGTGAACGATGCTCATGCTGCCAATGTGAGAGCCTGGCGAGCCTGGTTGTTGGCTAGAAGCTGCTGACATGCTGCCTAGTATGATATGCTTACGAGCCCCATTACTACTACCCACTTCCATTCTAGAGTCCTGACCCTGCTTTCGTCCGCGTTGATGGATGGATCGCCTGCAGCTGCCCTCGACATTGCTCAACAGACACACGGCTCGCGTGTTGTGATTCCCCCGCTGACTCCGGCAGACTCGTCACTGACGCCCAACGCTGCCGTCAGTCAGATAGTTGGGCTCGTCAGCCCTTGGATAGACCTGTGTTCTCCAGATCCCATCATTGCCGATGTTTCTGGCCAAGTCTTGCGGCTTGAGCTGAGTTATGCTGCCTTCTGTGGTTTGACCTACGTGCTCATCCCCGGCCCTCAGCTGGCCGCTTTGACCGGCAATGAGTCTGGCCTGGCTCAGTACGCGCGGGCTATGCTCGATGGCCTCACCCAGGCGCCCTTCATCCACTTTCACATATGGCTCCCCATAATGCATCACCCGGACAGCGACAAGCACGAGATGGGCGACTTGCACCTCCTTGCTCGCCCAGCTTTCCTGCCGCGCGAGACCAAGGCACCGCGGATGGATCTATTTGGGTCGTGGGAGGCTTGGGATGTAATCAGATCTATCTGTAAATACTCGTCGCGGCTGTTCGTAGGTAAGATCAAAACATTTTCATCTGAACCCATTGCCATCTGATCGCGTCTCTGTCTCGCCTGGCTGTTCATTCATTCTGATGTCTTCCCAGCTCTCGACCTGCCGAATTTGCTTCCTCCTGTCACTGTACAGTCCAGGTGGTACTCGGAGCCGGTCCGCCTTCTCACTCTCGACGCCAGCATCTTCGTCAAGAATTCAAAGGGATACCCTGTTCTTTCCAAAGCCCATCAAGCCCTCATCAGCCGCTTCGTCCGCCTCCGCACACCGCCCTGGTTCTTGCTGTGCAACTGCGGTCCGATCGCCCAGGCCACAAATGGAGACTCCTTGCACGACAATATCATCTCGCCCGCGCTTTTCCCTACTCCTGCCGAATCATCTCAAACCCCGGCACTCAAAGACGCCACTCCACACCTCTCGTACCTGCGCAATCTCCAATCGAGGCAACCTCCCCTGACTCCGATCGAGCGCTTTGGAGCTGGCTATCAAGACTTCTTGCAGGCCCCGCTGCAACCATTGGCTGTCAACCTCGAGTCCATCACCTACGAAGTCTTCGAACGAGACCCGGTCAAATACGACCAGTATGAAAAAGCGATTGCGCGTGCATTGCATGACTGGGTCGAGCAGGGTAAGCCTACGTCAAACCCCGACGGCCGCGTTGTCGTGGCTGTCGTCGGTGCCGGCCGCGGGCCACTGGTCACGCGAGCTTTGAAAGCAAGCCAAGATGTTGGCGTTGACATCGACATGTGGGCTTTGGAGAAGAATCCGAATGCCTTTGTCCTGTTGCAGACCCACAATCAGACCATCTGGAATCAGAGTGTGAACTTGGTTAAGTCAGACATGAGGACTTGGAGAGGGCCCGTGAGGGAGGCTAGTGCGAATCCAATCAGCAAGATATACAACAAAATATGGGACGAAACTGCCGAGGCCGAAGCGGCAGCAGATGCCACCCTGCAGCCTCCAACGACATATACGCTCTCAAACGAGATCGAATCAATAGGAACAAGCGAGCCCGTTTTCTACAAGATTGACATTCTCATTTCCGAGCTGCTGGGCTCCTTTGCCGACAACGAGCTGTCGCCTGAGTGCCTTGATGGTGTCCAGCACCTACTGAACCCTATTCACGGCATCTCAATTCCTGCCTCATACACTGCTTACGTCAGCCCCATCGCAGCGCCCAAACTGTACGCCGACATCAACAACAGCATGGTTCTAAGCATGCCCAATGCAGCCGAGATTCCATATGTCGTCATGCTCAACGCAATCGACCTAATCAGCACAAGGCCCTCCCGGCCCACCTCGTCGCCGGTGTCGGGCGGCCCGAAACACCGTCACCACAGCTCCACCCTTCCATCTCCACCACCACCCCTTATCCTCCCTACCTGGACATTTCACCACCCCAACCACACCCTCCCCTCAGCCACATCCAGCTCTTCAAATGCGCACAACGCCCGTTTCTCCGCCACCACCTTCCCCATCCCCAGCCGTGCAGCGATCCACGGCCTGGCCGGCTACTTCGAATCCGTGCTATACTCTGGCGTCGAACTGTCGACCAACCCACTTACCATGCAAGCCAAGTCTCGGGACATGATCAGTTGGTTTCCCATTTACTTCCCGCTCAAGCAGCCTGTGTTTGCACCCGATGAGAGCGAGGTGCAAGTCTGCATGTGGCGGAAGACCGACGGTCGGAAAGTGTGGTATGAGTGGATGGTGGATGCTTATTTAAGGGTGAAGGGAAGGCGAACGAGAGTCGGAGGGAGCGAGTTGCACAGCAGTGAGAAGGAGGCCTGCTTGATGTAAGCGGGGTGACGCGAGAGAGTCATGATGTTGAATTCAACCTCGTGATCACGGCGAGAGAGCCATGACGTTGAATTCAACCTCGTGATCACGACGAGAGAGCCATGACGTTGAATTCAGCAGACTCGTGATCAACGCGAGAGAGTCATGATGTTGAATTCAACCTCATGATCAAGGAGTCCACTCAATCGACTTCGAGACGACGTTTGCCATGCCCATGAATGCGGCTGCTTAATTAACTCAAGCGCCCTATCGCATCTCAATAAGGATCATCACCCACGAGCTGACCCGGCTTCCTGACATCTAGCGCTTCCTTCTGATTGACGTCCTCATGCGTCCATCCCATCCTCATCAGTATCTTCCTCACCACACCATTCTTCTGCTGGCCGTATTCAACGCCGTCCGAGATGCCTTGCTCGACCATCTCCCACTTGATTCTGTCATACTGACGCCGCAAATCTGCGTTCTCCTCCCGCTTCAAACACTCCCTCATATCGCGATAGCCACGCAGACTCAACATACCTTGCTCATCATCCTCACTGATAATATACACACTCCGCTGCGGTATTGCACTCCAGTCCTGATGCTTCATGCTAAACCGCCCACGGATGCCACCGTCGCCAATGCACTTGTAGTACTCGGTCGGGCCAGGCTGCCAGATTAGTGCGTCGCGCGCAAGTAGTGCCGTGGCGCGATCGCGCACGAGAACGACAATGTCAATATTGGGTTTGGCGCTCAGCTGCGGGATGGATGTGCTGCCAATATGCTCAATTGTGATAAAAGGGACCCCGGCCGATGCGAGGTAGCTCGACAACTGCAATGCCATACGTGCAAAGTGCTCCGGCCATGAGGGGTCAGGTGGTGAGACCACGATCGGCATTTGGTTCGTTCTCTTTGTCTACCTTTCCTCTACCACGACGTCTTAAATGAAATCGACAGGAATTTAGCAGGCGAAGAAGAGAAACATATGGTTGAAAGGACAGTGGGTGGCGTGCCATTAGAAAGTGGGAAAGGAGAAGGGATCGAGCTGAGAAAACACTGCTGCAAAAACAGTCTGAGTGACTTGGATCTGCACCACCATGTTGACCATAGTATGCACTAATTATGATAGCTGCGTGAAAAAGATACTATAGAACATAGAGATGAGTCTTGGCAGCCTTGGCAGAAAGAGCGGCACAATCTGAAGAGAGGGTCAATACTTTTTGCCAAGTTTGTAGTTCTACAGAAGTTCACTTCTCAGGCAGAGAATATCAGTTTCATTTCCTACCAATTCTTTCCTGTTGCAGTTCATCCAGACATGACTTTCCTTGCCGCAGTATCAACCTTAAGCTCCGAGGATCGCCGTCCCCATTGTTTCTTTGGTGGGTTCTCGGCGCTAGCATTATCACTGCAGACAGGTCCTCTTGTGGTTCCTATTTGCATCCACCTAGACGGACGCCACAGGATCCGAGACTATTGCCATTTTCCACCCCCCAGTTAGAATTGTGGATTACAATTGCAACTTAGGTCTAGGGATGATGAGATCAATATCAATCAAACGCTGTGGACTCCCTCAATCTGCCTATAGCTGTATGATATCCCGATTTGCCCTGAGGGACTTGTATTCATGAATCTTCGCCTCCAAATACCCCCTGGCTGTGAGGGTTGGGCGATAGGATTAATTCGTCTACCAGCAGTGACACTATGTACAAGGAGGTTTCGTTAAGGGAGGCTCTTCCTCCGGAGATGGGGTGCATTAATTTTATATCTTCAGGTTGACCTTCTTTGGTCTTGTTGGTAATCTCCCCATAATCTAGATACTGGCCATATACAAGGAGCTCTGTGAAGTTCCACCGTTCCCTGTCAGTAGCTGGTGTTACGAGGACAAGCAAGAGTGTATCAAGAGTGGATCAAGGCCTGCACTGTCACCATGAATTGGCTATTCCTCATCGGGACTAGCCCGGGATGCACTTACTACGAATTAGCTATTCCGACTGGCCCAGGGAGGAAACTAAGGCGCAGAGACTCTCAAGGTTAAACATGACATGCCTTCTCGATAACTAGTATTGCTCATCCACCAGGAAACGCCCATTTGAATAATCGAAGACCTCTTTTGTTGTGATAGGTTGACCTAGTGTTCAAGTCAGTAAGAGCGGAATCGGATGAGCATGGATACTTTCCCGGACAAGTGATTGACATCTTTCGGTGAGGAAAATGAAGAGCCGCTGGTCTGCAAAAGCTTGTGCTGAAGGTTCGTTTGAGCATTGCTAAAGCCCGGTTTTTACAGAAGTTGGTGCGACGCCGCTTGGGAGCACGTTCACATGGTCAAAGTTAGGACCAAGACACCGCCAGAATCGGCAGATTTGAGTTACTATGAAGACCATAGAACGTGTATGAAAGAAATTCTGAGCCTGCGCGTACGAAGAAGACAGCTGGTGACCGGAATTTCGAGCGGTTTGGACCCTAAGCTTAACCGCCGGCAAATCCTTCAGGGAAGTCCCAGGCCAGCAACTGCAGCCATGACAACTTTAACTTTGAAGAGTCGTGCTTTTGAACAAATCCCAAGCCAAATATTATTTCTCGCGACTCTTAATCACAAGTACTGTTTAGCGATGTCGCGAAATAACAGCTTTCAGCAGCTTAATCCAGGGATCGACGATGTGATTAATTGCTGACACTCTTTTAAGGACATCCTCACCCAAATCTAGGGAGCCTATTAGTAAGCCGCAGAGCAGCTTACCATGATCAGGTATGAGCTTTATCACCATGCAAACGGTGCACAAAGGTATTAAAGAGGACCGGTAAGCCTCCTAACTTTATGATTCGCTTTCTAACTCGGGTCTCGAGAGGCAGGGTTTTTCAGAAGACTACACCCCGAGTAAGCTATAGACCCAGGCAAATAGCTGAGCAAGCCGAGAATTAGGATATTGAGGCAGATGCAAATGTAAGTGAACCTCTGCTTTTTACTCTACAACTCGTTGCTGAAGCCTGCATTCGCATTGGGATGATGATTCCGCTGTCGCAGATTTATTGTGAGATTTGAGTACCCCGACAGGAACTCAAAACGAGCTGACGTTTTGTAGGTACATATCGTCAAGAGAACGTTTCAAGGTATCACGCCGTTAGGGACTGGAGATACTTCTAAGCCCAATCATCTTAAACCCACCATCTTGAATCGACCACTGACATCTCTCCTACATGACATTCAACCGAACGATGAAGATGCACAGGATCATATAGACCTCAATCACGCGACTTTCCTTAAAAAGTATGGTTCCTCAAAAGTATAGACAACAAACTATTCCTCACCCCAATCTCTCCAGCTATCCTGACCACATGGACCAGGTTATACTCTGGTTCTCGTACGCTCTACACACTCACACTTGAGGAGCATGCGCCCAAGGTCTTTGCCAAAACCTCTTCATGTAAACCCATCCCCGGCGGTCTTAGACAACTCTGTACGCTCCACACTGGCCAATTTGACTTGCTCGGCCACCAGCGTAGAGGCATTCACATGGTTCAGTAGTCTGTCGACAATCTCCGGTCTCGTGGCATGGATGATCGTCTTCGTCCCATACCTCCGATTTCGAAAAGCTTGCCAATATCGAGGAATCCGGGACGCCTTGCCCTTCAAAGCTCCTCTTCAACCTTACCTTTCGTACTTCGGGTTCATTACGTGCGCTTTGATTGCCTTCACCAACGGGTTTTCCGTCTTCATCCGGGGTCATACAAGCTTTCACGATTGAAGGTATTTGATACAAGCAGGGAATTGCTTCCCACCCAACAAAGATGGTATTATGAAGCTCGCCACCGTGGAATGGTTCACCAACAAGATGAATACCGCTATGCCTGGTGTGTCGCTGCCACGCTACCGATCAGACAACCCAGCCGACACGATCCCCGGCGCCTACAAGGCCAAAATCCGGAAGCTCATCAAATGCCTGATTCCAGAGTTGGCAGATAGGCCATAGTCAAGTAGCCATATTTGTTGGTAGGCGATGGCCGCCACTGTGTACGAGAAGTGAGTCAGCTCCTAACATTCCGAGTAGGGACGCGGAAACAGCAGATCTTCATTTCTTGATCACGCCACATCCGGCCCATGCCAACCTCAAACTAGCCGTGGGCGGGTCTGCTCATGGGTTCAAGTTTCTGCCGACCATTGGTAGGTACATGGCCGACATGGTTGAAGGTCAGATGGACGATGCTCTCGCAAAGCACTGAGGGTGGAGACCTGGGGTCAGGAAGAAGAGGACAGGTCCAGGGCCACACCCATTCGAGCCTCTGGATCTGAGCCAGCTCCCTGCTGGAGGCGGGCTGAGAGAGTTGAAGACGGACTAATTACCAAAGCGAAAGTGTATGATGACTGGTGGTCCGTTCGGTATGGTATTGTGTGGCACATCATGCTCAAGAGGAGGGGAACAGGGGATCTTCATTTCAGAAAGAACCGACTTGATCTCACTTATTGTCCCCGGGTGACTTGGCGCGGGTGATCTGCCCCACCTGGCCTGCACGGCCGCGAATTTACCTCGACTTGGGGCAGAATGTATGGATAGATATTAGCTTAGTGCCCGATAACGTCTATCACATTCACGAGCTTCAAGGAGCTGCACCATCATGTGCTTTGAGAATGTAACTTTATGACTCTCAGGTGCCCCAGTTGAGGTTATTACTTTTTCGAGTAGCATCGAAACCTCTAAGATTATGCTTGCTACAACGTGGAGCATTCCTTACTTCTCATAGCTAAGCGCAAAGCTGACCTGGCTGCAAGGGTGGCTGAGCTCCATGCATGTACTTTGACAGCTCCATCAGTCTTTGTTCAAGTCAAGTTCAAGCTACACGATGCCTCTGGCCGTGACCACTTTAGTGGTGGCAAGCCCGCAGATGTGTCAACCAACCGTATTCTGCAATGGTCAGATCTTCACCATAGCAGACCAAAGGCACAGTTCGACAAGCTCGGGCAACAAATAGAGAAGGCTTGGTAGGTTGTTGTGCTAGGCAAACAGCCCCAAGAGGAAGGCGAAGAGGGTACCGCCCCAAGTGCCAGAGGCCGGAGCGGTTTTAGGTAATAATTACGGGTGTGATTCAGGCAACGGGACAAGCGTGTTGGCGGGAAATTTGTGACGACGCGCGTGAGTAAGCTAGCCTTACGTGAGACTAGCGCGGTCGGGCTTGGCGCTCTGCCGCCCATAAATCTTGATCTTGCTCTCACCATCCTCGTGAATTTTTTTTGTATGCGACTTTGTAAGCTCTACCCTGGCCTACACCCTTTTGCCGCTGCTAATGATGCCTTGCAGACTTCATAGAATCATTTCTATAGTAAACGTCCTCTTCTGAGCTCTTCTCACGAGCCACAGAATCCTCAACCTGGCTGACGATACAAAGTCCTCGGTGCCGTGGAGTGAAAAATGTGTACTCTCGCTGGTCTGGGCCTCTGGATGCTGCAAAGTTGAAGGCGGGTCCCAGCAAGAGAGTGGTGATGATCTTGACCCTGCCACCAGGTCTGGCTTCGGCCGCCTGGTGGTGGGAGGCACCGACGGACTGATTCTGACAGGCACACTTTTCATGAGCATGCATCCTCGGGGATGCTGTTTGGGAAGAGATCATCCTCTCTCTACGTGTGTGGGGAGGAGAGAAGAGAGATTGATTCGTCGACTACTCGAACCCTCGACCACTAGAGGTGACGGTGGCTAGAAGACAGTGTCGCTGGCCTGTATTAATAAGTACATCAGACCAAAGGCGGCGGCGACATGGTGGACACAGCCTATAAGAATATCTGTTTATGTAATCTTTGGTCGCACAACATGCACGGGAGGTTGCAATGTCCGACCAGGCGTGCTTACACATCTGATCACTTAGTAGCGAGCGCCTGTGTTTTCAGGAAGCTGATTGCCCGAGACGGGCTGTAGAAGAATTTTTTTTTTGTTGTTGTCACCGTCCCTCCGAGGCGGCCGTGGTGGAAAAATCTCGTCCGGCCACCCCACGACGATTTCCTCTCTACTACTGCACAAGATGGACAATGCAGAGAGCGGCGAATGGCTGATATATGTGGCAGACTGGCTAGATGGCTTCCTGACGTTCTGGCACGAGCACCGAATTCTGGCATTTGGTGTGGTGGTGTGTGTCACGCTGGCCACACAGGCCCTTGTCCGGCGGCGAGACTCGGCCCATGCAGCCGCTTCGCCGCCTTCGCTGCCTTCGCCGCCTTTGCCGCCTTCAGCAGTGGAGACAGGCACTTGGATAGGCGAGAAGAGCGCAGGCGTGGCCCAAGCTGGTCCTTCCCGACCCTTGTCTGCCCAGGCCTCATCCAAGACACGGCCGGTCAAAGTGGTGACAGGACGCCGGCCCGGCACGAAGCTGGCGGCTCGCAACTCAGACTCGCCAGCAGATGATGTCAAATTGAGACCCATCGTCTTCTACGCATCGCTGACGGGGACTACTGAGCGCCTAGCAAAAGATGTCACCGCCCAGCTGGGCCGTCTTGAGTCGGCCAGCGGCAGTGGGAGCAGCGGCCGAGTCTTGGAGCCCGAGCTGCACGACTTGTCGTACATCGACCTTGACGACTACTTCATCTCCGGGCCCAAAGCCGGCAGCAGCGACAATGAACAGACTGTCTGGCCCTTCTACGTCCTCCTCATTCCCTCGTACGACGTCGACACCATCCTAAACAATTTCCTCGCCCACCTTGACGAAACGCACAATGACTTCCGCATCGACACCTCGCCTCTCTCCATGCTCGCGGGCTATTCAGTCTTCGGGGTGGGAGACAAGGAAGGCTGGCCGAGCGAGGAGCAGGGATTCTGTTACCAGGCCATTGAAGTCGACAAGTGGATGGCTAAGCTGACAGGACGCAAGCGAGCGTATCCGCTGGGCATGGGCAGCACCAAGCATAACATTGACAAGAGCGTTGGCGAATGGATTGGTGGGCTCTGCGATGCCATGATCGACATTGCGGCAACTGGCACATTGGGCGTCGGCGTGCCCGGCAGTGGCAACGCGGCTGAGAGCGAGGACGAAGCCGTCCAAGAGGATTTCCCAGACGGCGGCCGACGAAAGAGGCAGAAGACAAGCCAGTCGACCGACCTCGAAGATGTCGGGGGAGGGGGGAAAGCGACGACAAAGGCAGGAGGGCCTCTTGCCGTCGACTGGACCGGCTATTCTTCACGCCCGTCGTCGGCCGCGCCGCTCAAGGCAATGGTGCCCAAAGAATCACCGACCCATGCCGCCCTGACCAAACAGGGCTACACCATCGTCGGCTCGCACTCTGGGGTCAAGATCTGCCGCTGGACCAAATCGGCCCTGCGCGGCCGTGGCTCTTGCTACAAGAACTCCTTCTACGGCATTGCCTCGCACCTTTGCATGGAGACGACGCCGTCGCTGTCTTGCAGCAACAAATGCGTCTTCTGCTGGCGCCATGGCACGAATCCGGTGTCGACGACTTGGCGGTGGCAGGTCGACGACCCGCGCATCATCTTCGAGGGTGCCAAGGAGGGCCATTACAAAAAGATCAAGATGATGCGCGGCGTGCCCGGCGTGCGCAGCGAGCGCTTTCAAGAGGCCATGCGCATCCGACACTGTGCCTTGAGTCTCGTCGGCGAGCCCATCTTCTACCCGCGCATCAACGAGTTTGTCGGCCTTTTGCACGGCGAGAGGATCTCCAGCTTCCTGGTATGCAACGCCCAGCACCCGCAGCAGCTGCAGTCGCTCGAGCGCGTCACCCAGCTCTACGTCAGCATCGACGCCAGCAACCGCGACAGCTTGCGCAAAATCGACCGGCCCTTGCACCGCGACTTTTGGGAGCGCTTCAACGCGTGCCTGGACATCGTGCGCGAGAAGCGCTTCCTCCAACGCACCGTCTTCCGGCTGACGCTGGTCAAGGGGTTCAACGTCGAAGACGAAGCCGAAGGGTACGCCGACCTTGTGGCCAAGGGGCTGCCTTGCTTCGTCGAGATCAAGGGCGTGACATACTGTGGCACGAGCACGGCGTCGGGCGTCGGCCTGACGATGCAAAACGTGCCATTCTACGAGGAAGTGGTGCACTTTGTGCAAGCTCTCAATGGCGCGCTTGCCAAGCGCGCACTGGAGTACGGCATCGCGGCTGAGCACGAGCACAGCTGCTGCATCCTGCTGGCGAGCAAGCGGTTCCACATTGACGGAAAGTGGCATACCGTCATTGACTACGACCGCTTCTTCAATCTCCTCGAAGCCGGTCAGGACTTTGGACCCGAGGACTACTGCGCGCCCACGCCGGAGTGGGCGTTGTGGGGAAATGGTGGGTTTGACCCACGCGACGAAAGAGTGGATCGGAAGGGCAGGAAGAAAGAGTGAGACAGGTGTTTTATCTCGAGACTTGTATCTTTCAAGCCTTATCCCTTTCCTCCCCTTTCCTTCCTTTTCCCTCCCTTTCCCTCCCTTTCACCTCTTGATCCACACTCCTCCATTGCCAATGAGCCGATCGCTCATCTCGTGGCCCTCTGTCCGGACGCCGAGTCTGTGCAAGGGTACCTTGTCAATCGACTTCTGCGCGCCCTGTCTCAGATCGACATAGCGCTGCGATATTGACCGGCTGGCCTTTTCCTCCTTCATCCTCGACAGCGCGGCATCCGCTGTCCACTCAGGCCGGGCCAGGCTGGCCATTGCGCAGGCGGCATCTTGAACCAAGGCTGCCCGGCGCATCTGCAGCCCCTGTTTCTCATGTTGATGAGAGACGGGGCGCAAGAAAGCCATCATGATCAGCGAGACTCGGGCGTCGAAGAAGGTGGCGCCTTCAAAGTCCTGCAGGATGTGCACCTGGACCGCCTTCTTCTGCACGATGTCCCAGGCTTTGCTGTCGTCGTCGATGTGCCGCAGGCCGATGTAGATGATGGCTTCGTGCCATTCATCGTCGATGACGTCGTCGACCCTGTCGCTACCGGTGGGCCCGTCCTCTTGCTTCGTATCCGTCTCCGTCTTCATCTTCGCCTTCGTCGCCTTGGGCCAGCTGATGACCGCCCAGCCAATATAGACTCCTCCATAGCGCAGGGTGATATCGCTGTCGACGTGTGCCAAGTCTGCCGTAGGCATTCCGAGCTCGTGGCGGCTCTTGCCTGTTCCGCCTCGCACGACAGTGCCGTGGAAGCGTACGGGGAACGGCTTTGCTGGGCCAAAGTCATCACCAATAGCCACTGGTTGTAGAGCTAGCAAGTTACCAGGAGGAGCTGCTGTTGCTGCCGCTGCTGCCGCCGCCGCCGCCGCCGCTGCTGCTGCTGCTGTTGTTGTTGCTGCTGCTGCTGTTGTTGTTGTTGTTGCTGCTGCTGTTGTTGTTGTTGTTGCTGCTGCTGCTGCTGCTGCTGTTGTTGCTGCTGTTGTTGCTGCTGTTGTTGTTGCTGCTGTTGTTGTTGTTGCTGTTGTTGTTGCTGCTGTTGTTGTTGCTGCTGCTGCTCCAGAATCAGGAGATGTGGGTGTATACTTTGAGTCTCGGGCCGCCTCAGCTTCTGCGTCGAGCGCATCCACTTTACCTGTAACAGAAGACGCAGCCTGGTCATACAGCAATGTTGCTGCTCTCTGTTCCAGGGCAGTCGGTTGCAATACACCGGTAATTTGACCGCCGACGTACTGCTTGGCCGAGCTGACAAGAGGGCCCGCAGTCGCAGTCACTGCTGAGCGCGCGGCAGTATTAGCAATCATTGAACCGACCTTGATACCCATTTCGAGAGGCAGCGTCTTCAACGAGGCTCCTCGGATCGCGCTGCTGTCGGTCGAAGTGGAGAAGAGGCGGAAGACGGGACTTGGGCACAGCGTCTTCTTGCCGCCTTCACCCGCACACAGCACGACACGCAAGTAGCCGTCGTGCGTGTCGCAAGGGATGCGCAGGACACACGTCTCCTGCGGCACATGGTTTCTGCTTTTCTTCGTGGCGCACCGCAGAAACCGGTCAATGTCTCGCTGATATGCGCGCTCGTCAGCTGGCTTGATCTGGTTGACCGTCGCGTGCACTGTTGGCGTGACGTTGACCCAAGAACCGTGTGCGCCCATCAATGTGCCAATTGCGAGCCCAGAGTGGCCTGAGAAGCCTTTGCGCTGCAGCCAATAGCTTCGGTCGGCTGGCAGCGGCCTGTCGGCGAAAACAGTGAGCGCGATGCTGGTGTAGTGGCCGGCATAGTAGACGAAGCTGTGCGAGTGGCGCTGGATGGAGTAGTGCTTGCTCGATTCATGTGCATGGGTGATCAACCCGCCGGCAAAGTAGCGGGCTTCGCCAAACGCATGCTTGAAGGCGCTCCCCAGGACCGATGATGTGGGCCTTGTGTGCGTGGCTGCTGACCCACTGGCTTCTTGGGTTGGTTGAGGAGACCCGAGTGCCGAGTCAGCAGGAGAAGGTGAATTGCCACCAATTGTCGGCGGTCCAAGGCTCTGGTACAGGGGAATGCTGCCCTGATCCTTCGTGCCGTCGTGAGTAGCTACGGTAGTGCTTGTTGGCTCACTGTGAACACGGTTATGCACCAACGGCAACGCAGCACTACTGTACTCTGGAGCCGAGATGCTGGACGGCGATTCCACGAGCACGAGCCCGCTGCCTGGGTGAGAAGAATGGTGGTGCGAAAGATCAGACAAGGCCGGTGGGCTCGGAACCGGCTTCCGCCGGATGGTGGTGGCCATCGTGGGGAAGAGCAAACCAGACTCTCAACAGCAGCACTTGGGCACCATGGCGGCGAGGTAGCGAGTCGGTTCACCGGCCAGAGCGTGTGCGCGACCTACTGATTTAATGTGCATTTTCGGGCCACACTGTACAGGGAAAGCAAGACAGGCCATCATCACATCATCGCCATCACCGCCATCACAGCCCTCACAGCCCTCACAACGCCGAATCATCATCACCGCCATCACAACGCCGAATCGTCATCATCCCGCTGTTGGATCAGCACTGTATTCGACCTAGTGGAGCTCTGGTAAGTTAGAGCTATTCCTAATTCTCACTGGATTGTCACTAAACTGGTGATCACGTGACTGCAGGAGCTACCCAAGGTCTTCCCCTATAGATGAATATTTGATCAATATAGTGAATATGTTTCATAACCAGCTACTGCCGTGCATTTGCTGTTATCCGCTACTATTTACTTTACCATGTATAAGCTCACTATGTATAACCTCTGTTCGATACAGCTTCGCACCTTATCTCCGCTTAACTGCGGCTTGAAAGCAAGCCACCACGGCGCGCCAAAAGTGCTCTCAGTCTCCGTCAGGTGGCCTGTTCAACGAGTAGAGGAAAGCGGTGGGTAGTGTTCCCTGGGAGAAGGCAGCTATCACACTCCAGTGCCCTGGCTGCCTTGATTTTGAGCATGGTGCTGCGGTAGCGCTGGTGTTTTCTTTCACCTTGGCCCCCCCCGGCAGCCATGTCGACCGTCCCTCCAGCGGCCCAGAAGTCGTCCAGGCCGTAAGAGCTCCTCGGCGGCCGGCCAGTGTTTGTGTGTTTGTGCCTGTTCTAATCTGCGCAGACCCATCATTCCTCCGGCCTTCAACGCCAACCAACCACCGACAATCCGCCTCTATCCACTGTCCAACTACACCTTCGATACAAAGGAGACACAGCCAGAAGAAGATCCGTCGGTGCTTTCTCGCCTGCAGCGTCTCGAGACCCATTACAGGCAGTATGGCATGCGGCGCACGTGCGAGGCCATCCTCGTCTGCCACGAGCGCAACTCTCCGCAAGTTCTGATGCTGCAGATCGCCAACGCATTCTTCAAACTACCCGGCGACTATCTGCTGCCGGACGACGATGAGATTGAAGGCTTCAAGGCTCGCCTGAACGAACGGCTGGCTCCAGCAAGCCCGAAGCCGGGAGACCTCGACTGGGAGGTTGGCGACTGCCTGGCCCAGTGGTGGAGACCCAACATCGAGACCTTCCTCTACCCCTTCCTGCCGCCGCATGTATCGCGGCCGAAGGAGCTGAAGAAGCTGTATCTGATCCACCTGCCGCCAACCAAAGTGCTTGCCGTGCCCAAAAACATGAAGCTGCTGGCCATCTCGCTCTGTGAGCTGTATGATAATACCGCCCGCTACGGCCCACAGCTGTCCGCTATCCCGCACTATTTGAGTAAATACCGCTTCGAATGCGTCAACGAGCAGGGCGAGGTAGAGTATGTCATGCCGGGTGACGCTGTGCCTGAGCAGAATGGCAACCATGCATGAATGAGGAATGAGCACCTCTCGTGGCAAGGCTGGGTGTATTCTGGGGACCTAGCATCGGCACCACATCAACAGCCGCAAATACAGCATGCTGGGGTTAGAAAAAGCACCATTGAATATCTCTTTTTCACCTTGTCTTTCTATCTGCCTTCTATGCCATTCTTCCACTTCTTGGAAAGTTGCCATTGCTGCTGCTATTTCTGCTACCATTGCTACTGCAATTGTATTGCTACTGCTATTGCTACTGCTATTGCTGCTGCGATTGCTACTGTTATTGCTACTGTTATTGCTACTGTTATTGCTGCTGCGATTGCTGCTGCCACTGCTGCCACTACTGCTGCCATTGCTGCTGCCATTGCTACTACCGGCAGCCTATTCAAGCCCCTTACCGAAACCTCGCTCGCTCCTCACCTCATCATACCCTGCCAACACATCCTCAACCCCCCCTCCCCTTGGTCAATATCAAGTACCATGCTCGACTCATCCAGCCCCATCCATGCCCCCTTCTGATTTCTCCACACCACACCCGGTAGCGCCTTCCACGCCTCGGCCTCGCGCACATGCTCTTTCAGCCGGTCGAACGCAGCCATTCGCTCCTGCTCGAAATCATGCCCATATTGACACCCACTTCCGCCCACATCCCACACCGCTGGACAGTTCTGGACACCTTCCTTTCTCATTCTCCCCACGTACCAGCACGTCTTCCCCACGTTGTGGATGAACGGACACACCTTGGCATGGTTCGGATGTTCGACCGGCACCTTGCACATCACACGCAACGGCTCCTTCGGGCCTTGCCGCTGGCTCAGCCGGAATATCCTTCTTCTCAATCTCCCTGCATTTGCCACACCGGTCTTTCCGCCGCTATGATCATAATACCCATCAGCATGACAACTACCACCACTCGCAATCGAAGCTTTCACCCCTCTTTGATAGATGGGAAATGGCATCGGCGGCGGCGGACGAAACGGCCGTGTTTGTACACTCTCGCACAGGCGCAGGAGACGACACCCGAAGCGCCACATGCCGCTGCTGCCATGGCTCTGACTGTCATCCCCGGCCTCCTCCCAGTAGTAGATATTATTGAACGGACACTCTTTGCCGCACAGGTCGGCAGGACAGATTCGCTCAATCAGCTCCTTCCGCACTTCCAGGTAGCCCACGTTGAGATAGGGGATGAAGAAGCGCTCTGGGTGTGCCACGTCCAGCGAGGAAGCCGAGTACAGCGGGAGGTGGTGCAGGAAGAAACCGTTGCCCAAGCCGCTAGTCGCCGCCGCCGTCGTCGCTCGGGTTTTGTCAACCGACGGCAAACTGCTGTATGATGTGTACGGTGATAGTGATGACGATGACGATGACGATGATGCGGAGGAGGAGACGATTCGTGGGAGCTGGATCAGAGAGTAGGCGTGGGTGGGGTTGGAGATGGAGACTGGGGATTTCGTGGCTTGTGCTGGATATTGTGGTGGGGGATGGATATGTGCTCCTGTTTGTTGTGGTTTGAATTCTGGCGCGGTTGAGCGGAGTGCTGCTGCTGCTGCTGATGGTGGTGGTGGTGGTAAGACTGCATGGGTCTCTTCGTCCTTTGACACGGCACCATCGTCCGCCCTCGAACTCGAACTCCGTCTTTCAGCCATCTTGGATTCAACTCTTCTTCCTATCAGATAGCCGGAAAAGAGAGAAGACTACTAGAACACATTGAGACCCAAGAGAAGTTCTAGCTTGCTTCTAAGTAAAGTCCTTAAGGTGGAAGTAGAATCCAAGAAGATGGCACATGAAGCAATGTAAGCAAGTGAGAGAGAGAGAGAGAGAGAGAGAGAGAGAGAGAGAGAAGCAACGTGGATAAAAGAGCGATATTGGACTTCTTTAGGCAACAAACCACAACAGAGGTCAGGGCATTGCCTGGGGCAACACTGCGGCAGACAGAGCAGCTGCCGTCAAGGTACATAACTCGCCCGCAACAGCATCCTGTCACAGTGGCCTTTAATTGCCACAGCCGAGAGTTCAGCTATGTCCTTTTTCTGTCACTCATCTCCTTCTCTCACCTCAGATCCTAGAAACAAATCAAAAGGAAAAGCACCATCTATGGGTGTCTGCTGTCAACAGGCGAAGCCAGAGCGATTTTGGAGTCGAGGATGATGTTGGAGTCGAGTCGGATGTGTTGCAGTTGAACGCTCTGTGCATGCTGTTGGTGGTGGGGTCTTCCTTCCTCTCCTGTCATGATATTTCTTTTTTTTTTGCTTTTGTCTTTTTTGGACAACCCTTTTACCCCCGGCCAGCCAGCACATGTAGAAGCGCTAGTGGATGGTAGGCATACGCTCCGGCCAGCACATACTAGCGGCGCTGGTGGACGATGGGCATACGCCCCGGCCAGCACATCTAGACGCGCTGGTGGATGGTGGGCATACGCTCCGGCCCCCACGGCATCCTCATATGAACTCGATGCTCCTGTGGAGTGTTGAGCACGAGGCAGCGACGCGGGACCAATCGAGTGGCGCCTGCATGCAGAGCATCCAGGATATGAGCCTCGAATCGAGATCGCGACACCTGACGGGCAGCTTCCAGATCATGACCAACGGCGCAGTCGTAGGCCTTCTCCAACACGATCGTGCATTTTCTGAAGCTGGCAATGAACCGACAAGAAGGCTCGACTTCGCCGTGGATGTGAGGGCATTTACTCTCGTGTCTACGCTCCCACTCTTGCTTCGTGTCGTATCGGCTTTCATAGTTCTCGTCGTCCTCCGCCAGCTTCTCCGGGTTCAGACCCTCCCAGTCTGGACATTGGTACTCGGTGTACTTTTCGAGTTCCTGTTTCCCACCAAAAAACCCGTTAATTTCAGTCGCCTCTCACAAAAAGAGGGTGAGGGGAAGGGGACAAGGCCAACTGACAGAGCACAAGCGAACCATTTGGCAACCTCCTTCAAGCTCATCCCAGGGGCAAGGGTGCTGCAGCAGATCGGCAGGACAGATGCATCTTGCGATCAGGTCGTCATTGATCTCAACATAGCCTCCTGCCCATTGAGCGTAGTATTTGCCTTCTTCGAGCTCATCGACAGGGGTCAATTTCGGCCAGTTGACCATGGCTGTACAACAACAACACACATTGCATTAGCTCCTTCTCGCAGTTAGTGGGCAAATGCAGTCTTACCTCTCCGCTGCTCTGTTCTGATTTTCCACACCTGTGGTACGAACCCGTGCGAGGCTTTGACTTGCTCCAGAGTTGGCTTGCTGGTGCGATGAAGACTCGAGGGGACATAGCCGTAGAAATTGATCTTCTGGCCATATCTGACACCGACTGGCTCACTTCGTCTCCCGTTCTGCTGCGTTCTACCTGGAACAGACGAAGACGTGAAGTTCGAGGGTCGAGGAAGCGGGTGGGCATTGGCTGGCGCTGTGTTGGAGCTACCAGCAAAACGGAAGCTTGGAGTTGAGGGTGGCCCAAAGTCGGAGGCTTGAGCAAACATCTGGTGGCGTGGCACTGAAGGGAGGTGAGTTCGCGCTCGCCAATTGGCTGACCTCACCGCGCCTTGCTGAGCTGGATTGAACATGGGCACTTGCGGGGAGTAAGGGAAATGGCCATTGTAGGGAGTAGGAACCGGGTTTCCACCTGTAATGAAAGCTGGAGTTTGTGGATAGAAGACACCAAAGGCACCAGGAATGAAGGGTGTGGCCAAGGCTTGAGACGAGTTGAAGGGTGTGGCCCAGGCTTGAGAAGAGTCGAAGGGTGTGGCAAAGGCACGAGGAGAGTTGAAGGGTGTGGCCCAGGCTTGAGAAGAGTTGAAGGGTGTCGCCAAGGCTTGAGAAGAGTTGAAGGGCGTAGCAAAGGCATGAGGAGAGTTGAAGTCTGCTTGAGAGCAAGGCGTGGGGCTAACTTGATCCTCGTTCGAGTTTCTCACCATCCCAAGAGGTTCAGCAGCAGAAATGGCAGGACCATATCGGATACCATGTTGGGAGGGACTTCTGGTTACAATCGGGGTCAGGTTAGGGTTCTGACGACGATGAAGCCGCCTGGGTAGAGGGGTAGGTGTCTGAGGAGCTTCGATTTGACGCAGATTGTTGGTGAACGAGTTTACCTTCCGATCATCTTGCAAACCGCGGAAAAAGGAAGCCAAGGGCGGGTCTGGAGTTCGGGCTCGACGCTGACCATCAATGGCCGGATTGGTACCCATGGTTGAGCTTGCGGAAGTGCTGAGTAGCGGCGCTGATGAACTGCGAGCAATGGCGTGAAATTCAATAAACGGAGATGAAGTAGCAAACAATTGCGGCTTCTGCCTGTCATCACACGGATTGTTGGGTTGGGCTGCTGCCCCAGTGACAGCCTCAGCATTATCAGCTGCCTTCACATCCAGGCCTTGGCAAGTCACGGTTAGCTCGCCTATCGTCGCATAAGACTCCCCAGGTAGAGGTTCGCTCTGGTCTTGGCCGTTGATGTATGTATGGTCATGAGGGTTCGACTTTAGTCCTTCAGAATCTGCCAGGTTATAACTTGTGTCTGAACTCATTCTGAGATAGGTGACTTTGTATCCCAGGCTTTGGTTTATTTTGTCAAGATCACTCAGGCTTTGTACAAAGGTAGGGAGACAGTGGTGGGACCTGCTTACTTGTTATGTGATGAGGAGTGGAATACTTCTAAAGAGGGCCTTTGCACATGGATGGGAAATATTGGTGTAATGAAAACAGTGGTATTCTCAAGATCACAAGAACCAACTTACCAAAGCATGCTACCTGTTAGGTCCTGCTATTGAGCCCAAGGAAGGATAGTTGTGATTCATATCAGAGAAACAAATAGCAGGAATGTGCAGACTGTACCACAGATGGAAAGGGATAAAGGCACATTAGTTCACAAAGCAAGGTGCTTAACAGAAGAAGACTTGCACCAAAAGGTCCTCAACCAAAGGTCATCTCCTGAGGTGAGCCACAGATGCTCTAAAAACTGATCCATGAACTGATCCATGGTTCCATAAAACAGGCCTTGGAGCACTGGGAATCTGCAGTGCCTTGTGAGAGGTACCGTCTCTAAGGTTAGGCGGCCATGGTAGGTTGATGCCTTCAGCCTTGCATCTTGACCCACTAGTCACGGCGCTGGGAACTCCACATTCTACATGCCTTGCAATGACAACAATTTGCAGACAACAACATTGACTCACACATAGAAAGAGAAGAGAAAGAGAGAGATGGAGAGGAAGAGAGAGCTGGCTCAAATACTTCACGAATGCTTCGTGTGGGTGGTGCTGTCAAGTAGTGTATCCTCGAGGCTAGTGAGCTGATGCCCGTTCTGAAATCGGTACGAGGTTATCATAACATGGGAAGCACAAGCACAGCTCCCGAGTCCTCGACAATTGTTGCAAAATAATCTGCTTTACTTGAAAAGGATGTGAGAGAGAGCAAAGACGGAAAGGGGCGAGGTCGAAATTCACATTTGGATGCCCAGGCGCCATCTCGATTTTGGTTAAGCTGAGGCGCCACACACAAGGCCGGGCATTTAATTTCACGTGACTAGCCAGGGAGAACATGGCTGGTAAACATCGTCTTGACGCGCGCGCTACTCGCAGATGATACTGGTATAATGCTCCTCACTTTAACGAGAGGTATCTGGGCTTCGGGTCAATGGCGCTGGGCTCGAGAAGTCAAGCATGAATCAGTCAACCGGTGAAGATTATATAGATAGATCTACCACGCCTTCCACAGGCCACTCGTAAACCGTATCAGTCATCATGGCCAGAAGCTACACATATACCCATGCTCCCCCCCTAACTCGAACAGCCGTATTTTCTCTTGCCACCATAGTGCCACAGCCAGGGCTGCAACCCTGCATCTGGGGAAAGTGAGAAACAACGCCACAGCCATGCCGAACGCGAAGGATTGATGAACGCACGCCTTTAACACTGGAAAGGGGCGGCAGACAGAGCCTACTTGGCCGGGACCTCGACTCTGCCCTCGTTGCCAATACCTCCTTTGGCGAGACTGGGGAGCACTGCGCAACCTGTTAGCATTGACTCCAGCGCCCGGGCGGAATGCCGGTGAATGGACTTACAGTAGGTAATATCATCCCACGGGTGGCGATACAGACTCGTTCGGAGGCGCTTCTGATCGAGGTAGTGGGCAATGAGACCGATGCTTCGGCCCAGGACGAAGAGGCCGTTCAGGACACCCATCCTCAAGTAGTCCTCGGCCTCTTCAGCGGAGAAGGCACCGCAGTTGCGGAGCAGATCGACGAAGCAGACTGCAACACACCCATCGACGTTCAAGATCAGGTTGTCCTTCTTGGACGTGGTAACCGTCTCGACAGCCACGGCGTAGTCAAGAAGCTTGTGAGAAGGAAAGTTCTTGACGACGAACTCCTTGACGAGCTCAACGCGGAGATCAGGGTTGTTTCGAGACTTGACACGGTGGCCAATACCGGGAATGAGCTTGTTCTCTTTGCGCATCGTGTCGACGAATTCTCTGGGCGACCAGCCCTTGTCAAAGGCCTTGGTAAACTCCTCGGCAGCACCGTCGAGGGCGCCGCCAAAACGCGAGCCGATGGTGAGGAGGCCGGCAACGAGGGAAGAGATGAGGTCCTTGCCGGCACGGGTGGTGATGATAGTGTTCATAGCACCCGACACGGCCGGGCCGTGGTCGGCAGTCAGCATGAGGACCATCTCGAGGAACTTGCTGGCATAAGGGGGGAGGCGGCGGCGGAACCAAAGCAGAGACATGACACCGCCAATGCCGATATCCTCCTTGAAGACGTCGGAGATGGGCATGCCAGCATAGAGCAGCTCCTGGCCTCTGTCGTCCGAGATAGTGGAGATGAACGCGGCCGGCTTTCGGATCATGCCGAGCTCCTGAGCCCAGGCGTAGTCCATGGGAATCTTTGGCGGCACGGGCTCAGGCGCAGGCTTGATGGTGCCTTGCTTGACGAGCTTCTGGTAGACCTCGGCGAGGACGGCGGGCATTTCCTCGAAGGTGTCGGGCACGTGGAAGCCGGCTTCTCTCATCGACTGGTTCTTCACCGTCGCCGTCTCGAGCTGGGAGTTGGCCGAGGCACCGGCGTGGCCGAACTGAACTTCGGTCTTGAACATGCTGGCGCAGGTTCCAATGGCCCAGGCCACAATGGGCTTGGTTATGATGCCCTTCTTGACGGCGTCGATGACGCGGTACTCCTCAACACCGCCGACCTCGCCCAGGAGCACAAGAATCTTGCAGTCGGGCTCGGCCTGGTATCGCAGAAGGTGGTCAATGAAGGAGGTGCCGGGATATCTATCACCACCGATGGCAATGCCCTCATACACACCGTCCGTGTTCTGAGAGATGATGTTGTTCAGCTCGTTGGACATGCCGCCCGACTTGGACACGTAGCCGACGGAACCCTTGCGGTAGAGCTTGGATGCTACAATGTTGTCCATCATACCGCCAGTGTTTCCAATCTTGTATGCACCCGGCTTGATGCCACCGACAGTGGCAGGGCCAATGATTGTAATGCCCTTCTCCTTGGCCGTCACCATGATCTCACGTGCTCTTCGCTCAGGCACACCCTCGGCAATGATGGCAATTGATCGCACCTGGGGCACATTCATGAGCTCCACGGTGGAGCTGTACACCGATCGGGACGAGGCAAAGTTGACAATGGTGTCAACGTCTGGGTGCTTCTCAAACGCCTTATCGACCGACTGGTAGACGGGCAGGAGGGTCTCGCTGGTGCCCCAGTACATTTTGCTGACGAACTGGCCGCCGAAGGTGTAGATGATGCCGGCCACCGACGGGTTCTGGCGCTTGCAGATAAAGTCGAAGTCCAGCATGCCCTGGACGGCTTTTGGCTGCATGCCGCTGATGGCAGTCGTCAGCAACTGGCTCGTCCAGTGTGCGGAGCTCGGGACTTACTAGACGAAACATCTCGTCTTGTTGTGGAAGAGCACGTTCTGCAGAGGGCTTATTACCCTCGACGAGGGATCAAAGCGGCGGATGTTGTCGTTGGCAGAGATGGCGTCGGGCACCGCGCTGCCGTTGGCCACAATCTTCGGCGTACCATTGGCTGCCGGAGCCTGGGTCTCTTGGACGGAAGGCATTTCTTCAGGAGTTCCCTCTCGAACTGGAAGGCCCATGGGGTCAGTCAACGAGGGGTGTGCTTTGGTGTCAAAGGAAAAGTGAGGGAGGGAGGAGGATGAGGGGATGTGCAAAGGCTTCAGAGGCAGTGGCAGGAGTAGTAGAAGCAGAAGCAGTAGCAGGAACAGAAGCAGCAGCAGCAGCAGCAGCAGCAGAAGCAGAAGCAGAAGCAGAAGCAGAAGCAGAAGCAGAAGCAGTGGCAGTGGCAGTGGCAGGAACAGTAGCAGGAGAAGGAGCAGTCGAGGCGGCGACGGAGCCCGGACAATGGATGGTGCTTACAGTAGATAGATCAATGCCACGGGTTCCTGACAGTCGGTGGGTTGATTTTAGGATCGGGATCGTGGGAGGGGACAGAAGAGGTGAAGAGGTGTCGAGACCGCCAAAACCGAGGAGCGAGCGTGGGCAACGGCGATTGTTGGATTGAGACTTTCTCTCTCAGCACAGGCGATCTGGTAGAGCCGCCAAAAAATGCCCGGGGCGGATGTGGCAGGTGGGTCCGTTGAGGATGGGATGGGGCCACTCTCAGCGGGCGGTGAGAGAGCTGAGCTCCGCCCGGAAGCCGAAACGGGCGTGGACAGCAGGGCGACGGCAGCACAAGTTGGGGTTGAGTTGGGCGGCCAACATCGGAGTCCGAGGCGCAATGGGGGGGCTGCTTAGCCAGATCGGGGCTTCGGGGCCCAGTGGGCAGCGGGCCCTAACACGTTCTGCCAGGGAAGGTCCCATTGTTTAGAGCCCTTGGCCTCAGCATTTCGCGGCAGCCGCAGGACTGGCCAACAAAAAATCGGCAGGACGGCGGAGGTGATTGGATGAGCGTATCACGCCGTATCCCGCGGCCAACGGAGTGTTTCATCATCGTGCCTCCCCAGCAGCTGGTGGTATCCACCTTTAGTAACGGCCGATCTTTCTGCCCCGGGCCCAACGCAAAAATATCGAGGGACGGGGCCGTCCAGCGAAATACACCGCCGAGAGACAAGCACGACCGGTTGCCCTCTCACGACCGCGATATCCATCCAACTTCCTCCTTGCGGCCACCTCGCTCCTGCCTCTTTGCCTCTGCAGCTTCCACTTTGCGATATCCATCCAACTTCCTTCTTGTGGCCACCTCGCTCCTGCCTCTTTGGCCTTTGCAGCTTCCACTTCTGCCCGCTCCTGCCTCTTTCGCCTTTGCAGCTTCCACCTCTGCCCGCTCCTGCTGCAAGCCACCAGATTCCTTCGTCTGTTCCCCTCCATCGCTGTCTCACCGCCGCTTCCGCCATGTCTGCCAAATCCATCCTCGAGGCCGACGGCAAGGCCATCCTCAACTACCACCTCACACGCGCCCCGCTGATCAAGCCCAGCCCGCTCAAGGCCACCGGCACCCACAACCCGCCCGCCAAGCTTGCTTCGATCTACTTCCCCGAGGATGAGCAGGTCTCTGCCGTCCTCGACCAGGCCGAGGCCACATATCCTTGGCTGAAGGCTCCGGGTGCCCGGTTCGTGGCCAAGCCGGACCAGCTGATCAAGAGGCGGGGCAAGTCGGGCCTGCTGGCTCTGAACAAGACCTGGCCCGACGCAAGGGCCTGGATCGAGCAGAGAGCAGGGAAGGAGCAGAAGGTTGAGACTGTCGTCGGCACTCTCAGGCAGTTCCTGGTTGAGCCGTTCGTGCCTCATCCTCAGGACACCGAGTACTACATCAACATCAACTCGGTCCGAGACGTAAGCGAATTGCCGCCCATTGCACCTGTAGCATGCATGCACTAACCGAGCCAGGGCGACTGGATCCTCTTCACCCACGAGGGCGGTGTCGACGTTGGCGATGTCGATGCAAAGGCCGAGAAGATTCTGATCCCCGTCGATCTGAAGAAATTCCCCGCGCACCAGGAGCTGGCCAAGACGCTGCTGAAGAACGTGCCCCAGGGTGTGCACAATGTCCTGGTCGACTTCATCATCCGCCTCTACTCCGTCTACGTCGACTGCCAATTCACCTACCTTGAGATCAACCCGCTGGTCGTGATCCCCAATGCCGATGCCACCTCGGCCGACGTGCACTTCCTCGATCTTGCCGCCAAGCTTGACCAGACGGCTGACTTTGAGTGCGGCACCAAATGGGCCATCGCTCGCAGCCCGCAGGCGCTCGGTCTGCCGGGCGTCAAGACCGATGGCAAGGTCACAATCGACGTGGGCCCGCCAATGGAGTTCCCTGCTCCCTTCGGTCGTGAGCTGAGCAAGGAGGAGAAGTACATTTCCGAGATGGATGCCAAGACTGGCGCCTCCCTCAAGCTGACGGTGCTCAACGCCAAGGGCCGCATTTGGACTTTGGTTGCGGGTGGCGGTGCGTCGGTTGTGTACGCCGACGCCATCGCATCGGCCGGCTTCGTTTCCGAGCTGGCCAACTACGGTGAATACTCGGGCGCGCCCACCGAGACCCAGACATACAACTATGCCAGGACCGTTCTCGACCTCATGCTCCGAGCACCTGAGCATCCCGATGGCAAGATTCTCTTTATTGGCGGTGGCATTGCCAACTTCACCAACGTCGCCTCCACCTTCAAGGGTGTGATCCGCGCCCTGCGCGAAGTCGCTCCTCTCCTGCAGGAGCACAAGACCCAGATCTGGGTGCGACGTGCTGGTCCCAACTACCAGGAGGGTCTGAAGAACATCAAGGGCGTTGGCGAGGAGTTGAAGCTTAACATGCACGTCTACGGGCCCGAGATGCATGTGTCTGGCATTGTGCCCTTGGCTCTCAAGGGCAAGACCACCACCATCCCCGAGTTCGGTGTGGTCGCTTAGGCGCCCCCACATTTTGCTCAGCCGTTTTCTGCTCCGGTGTCGTGCGCATTGCAGGCGATTGGGATTCGAGGTCGCGGCGTTTGCCCTTTCGTCGTAATCATGGGTATGGACGTATGATGAATGTGGGATTCTGCTAGGGCGGGCTGCAAGCGACTTGCGGTGCAATTGCCAGGATCGGGGGAGACGTAGACAAAATGCCTAGAGCGGGATGATAATGACGCCATGTCTGTCTGCTTGTCTAGCTTGCGCACCTGCAATTCCGTAACCTTTTGCAATGTCTTTCTTGTGCTGTGTGGTGCATGTAGAACGGGGCTTAGCAACAACTCGTCGTACAAGAACGGCGAGTTCGGACCACAGGGTTTTGATATTGAAGAAGTGCCTTCAGGTTTGTTTGAGATTGAATAAATGCCTTCAGACTTGATATTGAAGAAATGCCTTCAGCCATTTTGATAACTCGGAACCCTCGCGCTCGCTTGACTCAATGATGACTCAATGATCCCCGTGCTCCGTTCCCCCTGCCAGCTCATCAATATAAGCTAGTTGGCCAGCCTTACCTGGGCCCGACTTGTCCTGCCTCAGCAGCACCGCTAGCACTTCCACCGGCGGATCTAGGCCAAGCCCATTGGCCCGTCGCCACCGAGCCAATCGGGAGATACCAATACACGGGCCGTATTGGGAACTGAGATCAAAGTGGCGAAGTATCTTCTCATGCAGGGACAGCGATTGCTGGTGGACTAAATCATGAATTTACGTTAGCTGGCGATAGGGGGAAATAAAATAAAAGGAAAGGAAACAACAAACCACGCGGCGCAAGTCGCTTGTCCTCTTCTGCTTGCCAGTACTTCTTTATCTGCGAGTCTGTGACGCTCTCGGCAAGTGCTTCCCGGCGATTAGTGGCTGCCGAAGCCGAAGTCCGCTTCTTCCTGCGCGGCGAAGGCTGCTTCAGTGGCGACGAACGCACGGGGATGGAGATCTCTGCTTGTTGAGGCTTGGACTCGGGTTCCGGAGTGGTGGGCGCAATGACTGTCACTGGCGGAGCCGGAGCGGATTCGGATGCGCTGGCGGAGGTGTCTTTTGATGATGGTTTCTTCAACGATGATGATGATGATGCTGCTGCTGCTGCTGCATCTTTGGCCGTGGGTTTGGTAACTCGGGCGGATTTGGAATTGAAAGAAAGCGTGGGCTGATTGGTGCGATGCGAGGCGCCCGTTGAGCGCCGAGTTGTGGGCATGGTGGGGACGGAATGAAGGGGGAAAGAAGGAGGTGTTGTTGAGGGGAGTTGCGGGCGATATATTTGCGCTGATTGTAGCAGGTGCGAAAGCGTCTGTGTGCCAAGGGCTGTAGCGACTCTTATTATTTTATTGTGTGCATCGTCGTGAAATTGCTAGTACTATGGTATCTATCGGTAGAGTATGATGATGATGAGGTCAAGTTCATGGGGACCCACGCGGGCAACTGTCAGCCCGTTGCTGTGCCAACCTCGATTAGGCAGACGCGCGCACGCCAAGTATTGTTCACGCGTAAAGTGGCCGAGGTAATCAGCATACCTGTGATTTGTTACATACACACTGCCTTACGTGTTAGAAGTTGGCGCTCATGGAAGAAGGCCCTGAGAGATTCTAATATTAGGCCTCATTCCCTGGAGACAGCAGGCCTTTGGAGGCCTGAAGGGAGGGAGCCTAGGAGACCGCAAGGCCAAAGTGGCCTAGAAGGGCTAGTCCCAGGACGCCGCAGGGATCAAGCTTTTCAAGGGCTAAAATCCCTCGAGGGCAGGAAGGAATCTCCTCCACCTTAGCCAAATGGTAACACTGATGCGGGGCCACTGCTTCTCTTATTGGACTCGGCAAGATTCCATCTAGCTTCTGTAGCCTGTCCGTGCTTGAATTCTCATACGCTTCTGGCCTGCTATACCGAAGGATTTACTGGTGGGTCACAGATAGTGCTACTGCAAATCTCGATGATCTTCGTGCTACGTCACAAGGACGGTTGACAACATACTAATTTTGACCACATCTCTATCTTCTCTCGGGTGATGATACTGCTAGGTCTACCTGCAGCCTTCTCGGCCGGGGAAGCATCGAGATGTGCACACATACGCGCGCTCTTGCCCTTGATTACACCGAATTTACGCAGAGTCGTAATGGTTGGATCCCGTTGATGGCTGAAAGTGGTCGACTAATTAGGGGAAGGAAGGTGTAGTGGTGAAGCTTCAGCGTGGTGTAAGGCATTGTCAGCAGCAGTTCACTATGTGCAAGCAGAGATCCTGACCACGTGACACAAGCGCCAATCTCTCCTTATCGGCGCTGCACCTTGACTATCCTCAATGAGAAGAGAGAGAGGTCGATCTATCATTAGGAATCTATGGTGTGCGCACCATACTAATCTCCCAGCCATTAATGATGAGGGGCTCTTGATAAGGGAATGCAGCCAGGGCATAGCGCAGATAGAGTCTCTCAATCCAGGTGGCCGGGACACGGTCTTCAATTCTCTCGAGTCTTGCTCCCCTCGCCTGACAGGCTTCCATGATGCCCTGCCATTTGGGATGAATGTGACACACATACAACAAGGTGAAGTTATTTGGACTCAGATGAAGCAACCTTTCACTGGGCCAATTGTCTCAGAAAATTCTGATTGGTTACAGAAAGGTTAGCATACTTGTGTCTTGTTGGAGGATGGGAAAGCTCAGCCGAATCTGAGCCCTTGGCATTCTTTTGCTGTTATTGTGCGAACAAGATGTTCCGATCCCAGAGCCGATCAACAAGCCACCGCACCGGGAACGTGGAGGGTGCGATACAGGGCAGTAGATACTGGTACCAGTCACTCGTTACATCTGATTGTGACAAATGTGTCACTTTTGTACATTCATGGTAGTCAGGATAGAACCCGTTTTTTCCCCAGTCGATTATTCCTGTTGCCGAATAACAGCCATTGTCATCTAAATCAGTCGTGATATTTGCTGGTCTTAGATCTCCATGGGTGAATACAGACTCCCTGGTCGGAGGAGGGAGAAAGGTATGGAGGAACTTGATATAGTGGTCGGTGGAAAATCCGGAGAGCGAGAATTTCCAGTCATCGAAATCTGCGGCCGTAGTGATAACCCTGTCACTCTTGTATTCGAATCGATGCAGGTCCTTTACGCCTTCCATATCTACACCCCCTAGAGGAAGTCCATCTGTCTGCTTCAATTGTCTCAGTCTCTGGAAAATATCGTTGAGTTGATGCTGGATTGATGCCTTCTGGTCATGTGTCATTGACGGCCAAACATCTTCCAGTGTCTTCCAAGGAACATAGGACATGAATATTATCTTGTACGGGCCCAGGTGGATGATTTTAGGCCTGGAATGCCAGTATGATGAGGACCCCAAAACCTCACTAAAAAGACGGGGAATCTTGCCAATAAGGCCAAGATTCAGGCATTCCAATATATATGTGCTGTCATTCATGACAGATGAGGCCATGTGGTTTGGGCGCTGGAATATCTAGTGCATTCTGCGCAATATACTGCATAGATGTGTATTCTGTTGAGATGATAGCGCTGATACAGGCCGAATCGTGTGAGGAATTGGCTATATCAACTACTGTATATTCATCTACATCAGTGTGTGCTACAGTGTGCACACCAGATTCCTATTATACAGCGAATAGGGGCGAGCTAGTCTGCCGATCTCTTTCCTATAGTGGTGCCATCACTTTAGCTTAGGAAGCTAATATCCAACATATTCAGTGGTGTCCTTTAGGCCAGCGGCTACAACCTTTGCCACAAGTTCATCGCTACATCTGAAGACCACACCGCCAATGGCCAGCTCGTGCAAGATTTTCGAACTTCGAAATGTCGCCTTTAACTTTTCTACAAGTAATTCCTCGGATTCCAAATCCGGAGGAATCAAATCTGTAGCCCGGTTTAGTAAGGCAGTGGCAGTACCGGAGAGAGGTGATACAATAGTTGCTTAATCAATATCTTCGAGCATCTCAAGAGTAGATGCAGGCTTGTGGGGTGGCTTTGGGATACCTTAGACATATTCATTAGGCGCGCAGGATCTATGTCCTGTCATGAATGACAGCATATATTTATTGGAATGCCTGAATCTTGGCCTTTTTGGCAAGATTACCCGTCTTTTTGTGAGGTTTTGGGGCCCTCAGCCTACTGGCATTCCAGGCCTAACACGAAGGCTCCATTGTAAAATGCGTAAGCTGAAGTGGAAGATGTATATCAGGGCCTATGGCGCCTGGGAGGACCGGAGGATCGATGTTGACGATGGGGATCGAGAATAAAGGGTGGCGAATGTGAGGGAAGTGAGAGTGACAGAGACCTCGAGATTCTGGATTACGGTTGATAGAGGCTTCCTACAAACTATCGGATTCGACTGATTTAGTTCTGTCTGAGATGATATGATACAAAGTTATGAATGACTTTAAAGCCTTTGAGCAGAGTGAAGGTGTTGACACGTGACAGGTAGAGGATCTACTAGCTTGCTAGAAGGCAACAATGGAAACAATAACATTTTGGACTGCAGTGTGCATCTATACAAAGACCTAGTAGGTGTAGGCACATGCAGTAAGAATCAGAATAAGATTGAAGAATAGGCGAGGTGACCATTGCCCTAAGAGGAGGTAATTAATTCACATCAAACTACGGTGAGGCCTCAACTGTGGCTCACCAGACAGGGCTATGTATGGGTGTGGCGTTCCCCTTCTCACTCAAGTATACTCCTCTCTAGAAAGCTGATCACAGCTTTGCTGACCTACCTTCTCAAATACCACAGCAACTGCTATGACAATAGAAATATACAAAGCGAACATAGCCGACAACCTGAGAAAGTGCAGGACAGTGCGACTGGTGTGGATGAAGCTGATGACCTGAATGTTTTCAAGCCTCTCCTTGCCAGCATCCACACTGAAAATATACCGTCCTTTGCTTCAACCGTCCGAGCTGTTGAAGAGACGATCAAAGACCCGCCGAAATGCACTGTCCTGAACCTACCACTTTACGGGTCTTACCACATCCTCTTCCCAATTCAATTCCAAGACGGCCAGAACTGGCTTCTGAAAGTCCCAGCAATAGGATATCCCGACCGCTTCGACGACATTAGGGCACGCTCCTTAATATCCGAAGCACAGATAGTGCAAAGACTGAAGCAAGAAACCACCATCCCAATCCCACATGTCTTCCGCTACGACTCAACCTTTGATAATGAATTGAATTGTCCTTATATCTTGATGGAGAAGATCAATGGTCTCCCCCTCTCCGAGTTGTGGTTTAATCCCGATATATCTCAAGATGCCCTAGAGATGTACCGAAGGATTGCCTTGAAGGACATTGCTGCTGCCATGGTCCAACTCGATAAGTACACTTTCTCTACTGGTCGCCAGCCACTCTTTACGGAGGATAGCAAATCTGGTGTTGTAGGCCCCATGAAACAAAGAGATGCGTGGGCAGAGCTCGCTCGCCTTGCAACCGATACCATGTATTTGACAGGGATCTTCTGTGAGCTCGGGCCCTTCACAAACAGCAAGGACTTCTTCCTGGCAATGCTAGATCGACAACAAGCCAATACGGAGTGGGATCAGTACTCGGTCGGGATCAACAACCTGTTGAGAATGTTTATTGACTGGGCCCCTTTGAATACTGATCAAATCGATAGCTTAGTACTTTCGCATCCGGACTTTGATATTCAAAACTTCCTCGTTTCGCTAGAGGGGCGGTTATGCGGGATCATTGATTGGGATGGTGCCGCGGCAGCTCCACGCTGCATCGGAAACCGGTCTCTACCTGGCTGGCTAACCCGAGACTGGGACCCGGCGATCTACTACTGGAGAATGGAAGGGGACAATATCAAGGAGAATTCCCCACAAGAGCTTTGACGTCGAGGCCATTACCGCACATTACGGTGGCGATCCCCGCCTGACACAAAACACTCTGGTGCTGGAGAATCTTTACATCGCTGCGACCGATCCCCAATGCCAACATGGCATTGTAGACAAGATATTCAATGAGATTGCCCGCCTTGTCACACCTGAGACTATCACTGAAGATCAATTGTTGCACGTAGATGATATTGTCTCACCTGAGGAAGGAGATATCGAAGGCGTTCATCGTGAAGGGAATAGCCTTGAACCTGAAGCAAGGTCCGAGACGAAACTTCCAAATGTTGCTATCAGGGAGCGGAAAGATGGAGCTGACGATGACGCTGATGGTCAAGAAATAGGTGGAGAGGAAGGAAGCACTAATGGAGAAGGTGAAGATGAAGAAGAGGAGGGAGAGGAAGAAGAAGACGATGACGACGAGACGGAGGATGTCGGTTCAGCATTTTACCTCTACGAGGCTGCCACCGCCCTGGCGGCAGGCAGCCTCGATGACAGAACACTGCATATGCTGAAAGAAGAATTCCTTAGACTGTTCAAATAGGAGTGATTTGTTGAAGCGTATGATCTTGAGGCTAGACTCCTGTACCATCATTCATCTCCCAGTACCCAGCATCTCAAGGGAATACAAATGCAATCCGACAGTCTCACCAGCTTCAGTCTATAACTTCTAGGATTGGCGGACTGATGTTGGTGCAAGATGTTTGACGGTTGGATTGAACCGCAGGTGCCTAGACTATGAGGCAAGCCAAGTGCACACTGTGTACAAAGTATATATTTGATCAATCTGCATGCATAAATCATGACTGCTTCAATGCATTTGATATCACCTCGACCATCTCGAGCACCTTTTCCTCCTCCAGTCGGCGACCAATGCACTGCAGCGAGACAGGCGCACCGTGATAGAATTCGGGATTGTAGTCTTCCTGAATCCGCTTGTCGCTCTCTGACAGCGGCTGGAAGGCGGCCAAGTCCCTCGGCTTATCAAGGCCTTTGTCGGCAAATGTCACAGGGAAGGTGCATGAGGCGAAGTCTGTAGGCTAATTATCAGCTAAAACGTCATTCAAGGAGTGCAAGAGTCTGAATGAATCACACGCACCAAGATAATTCCACACCCCAGTGTATGCAATGTGCATGTCCTTTTGAGTGCCGCCGAGTCGCGGTGCGGCTTGTGGCGCGACGGCCTGTATGATACCATCGATTGGTGCCTTGCCGTCGACCGCGCTGTTCCTCCACCGATCAACATACGTCTGCTGCAGAAGGTTGCGCTTCATGACCATGTTGCGCAGCTTGGTAGGGCCCAGTTCTTTTTCACCAGCCTCGGCGGCTGCCTCGAAACCTTTCATGGCAGGGAAGACGGGCTCGCCATAAGCGGCGGTATAGTCGATAATGGCGGTACCACCAAAAGTATGAAAGGCTTCTGCAAGATGCTGGACGATAGCAAGATGTCCGTCCGGTTTCCAGTCAATGACCTCGTGTCCTTGAGCTTCGAGAGCCTTGCGTGTCAGAGCCAGCGCTCTTTCCACCGGAGGATGACCGTGTACCATGCTGTCGTGGTCGCTGATGAGGCCGAACCTTAGCTTGCGGCCTTGTGGCTGTATGACATTCTTGCGCCAGGGGATGGGCAAGCACTTGTGATCATAGAGCCAAGGGGCACTTTTCTCTCCTAGCAGAGCTTCAGAATACAACTGCAGCGATCTCAAGGACGTTGACATGGGTCCATTGACAGCTAGGATGAACTCCTGACCAGGAATGCCTGACTTGGTGCCATATGTGGGATAGCGACCAAAACTCGGCTTGAGGCCATATAAATAGCTCCAAGCAGAGGGGATGCGAATGCTACCGCCAATGTCGGTACCAACGCCCAAGGGCGAAGCTCTGAAAGCAATCAACGCGCCTTCGCCACCACTCGAACCGCCGCAGCTGAGTGCCTTATGTAGAGAGTTCCGGGTTTCACCCCAGACATTGTTGATTGTTTCTGCCATCATCATTGCCACGGGTACGTTTGTCTTGACATAGAAGACTGCTCCAAGGTCTCGGAGCAGAGTTACAATCAAGCTGTCCTTCTCCGTCGGCTCGTTGGCCAAGGCAGCGAGGCCGACAGATGATGGATGAGGAGCAGTCACGAAGCAGTCCTTTAAAGAGATGGGCAGGCCATGCAGAGGACCAACAGTCTTACCGTGCTTCTCTAGATAGTCGTCGAGATAGCCGGCCCTCTCGAAAGCTTCGGCGTATAGCACTTCAGTTAGACAGTTAGTCAATTCCTGGGCATATGCAGCCGCCTTGGAGAATGCTTTGGTAACGGCCAAGGATGTCCATGTTCGATTGGCGATCTTGCTCAGGATGACCTCTGCCTCGGACTGGATGATGTCGAGCTCGTCGGGGGTATAGTAGCCCGACTTCAGCGCGTACTCGGTCAGATTGTTGGGCAGCTCAGACTCTTGCACAGTCGGCGGCTTGAAGAATGCGGCAATGTTGTCTGCTCTTCGCTTGACCGCAATGGCAGCCACCTGACGATAGTCTTTCACGCGGAACCCCATCGTGCTGTCACTTAACTGTATAGAAACAATCTTGTCAAAAACTCCAGTGTTTGGTCTATAAAGAGGAGAAAAGCGGCCCGAGGATGTTGGCCCGCGCTCAAGTCCGCCAGCATTGATGCAGCCATCTGGGTACCTAATTATTGTATCAGAAATACGAGGGGGAGGGGGAGATTGGCCGACGGAGACGGCAGAACATCGGCCGGGGACGGGGCTCCGACGGGCCAAGGCCCCGTAATCCAGAACGAGGCTTTGCGTGTTAATTGGTAATTAATTACAGGATGGTTGAAAGATGAGTAAATTTTCGTTGGCAAACTGTTGTTGACCAACTGTGGGCCATGATCACTGCGCGAATCTGTTGTTGTTAATTACAATGTCAGTTACTTTGCACACCAGCCACGGTGATCTCAAGGTAGAAGTCTTCTGTGAAAGCGTGCCGAAGACAGCAGAGAATTTCCTCGCTCTGTGTGCGTGTGGAGCCTATAATGAGACGCCATTCCACCGACTGATACCTGACTTCATGGTGCAAGGGGGCGATACCTCTCTGTCGCCTCGGAACACTGCTGACAATCCCATTCCGAAGGGCGGGTCGTCAATCTGGAGAGAGTATTTTGAGGATGAGATCAAGGTGCCGGCATTAAGACATAGCACCAGGGGAATGGTATCCATGGCCAACAAAGGGCCTTCAACAAACGGCAGCCAGTTCTTCATCACGTTCAAAGAAGCAGCGCACCTGGATGGAAAGAACACGGTCTTTGGACGAGTGATCGATGGAGCCGAGGACGGCGGCACGCTTGAGAGAATGGAGACAGTGGCGGTGGACAAGAAGTACAGGCCCAAAGGGGAGACGATCCTTCTTCAGAAGGTGACAATTCACGCGAACCCCATGGCTGGGTGAGCAGCGGCGCCCGCCATGTCCGGGACGGGGGTCCGTCCGACACTCGGATGGGGGCAATATGCTTTTTTGAGTCTGCTTCGGGCGGGGGGGCGATATACTTTTGAGTCTGCTTCGGGGGGGCGAGACTCCACGTGCACAGCGATGCAGGAGTCCGCGGAATCAAGGACGAGGAACTGTAAGGGTAGGGAATGTAGCCCACGGGTGGATCCGTGCTATACTCGCGGGTTCAGCAGCGGGCGCCACCGCTAGGCGGACTTGGTGTTATGGCCCCGATCGGAGATTTGGACACTGGAAAGGGCTGCATGTCAAGCATCAAGCATCAAGCATCGGGACCACCGTCTGCTACACTTGGACGATGATGATGGTGATGATAGTGATGATGATGATGATAGTGATGATGATGATGATGATGATGATGATAATGATGATGATGATGATGGTGATGCCATGGCAGCGCCTGGCATACGAAGCCGCAGATCTGCTGCTCAATGAGCATTAGACTGCCCATAGGTCTCTTCGCACAGCCCCGTGTGGTTGTAGGCATTCAGCGTTAGCTGCGGGGGTGGTGAGGTTAGTCGATAGAGAGACCTGGTCAAAGTTGGCTGTCGCCGGCCTGGTGTCCGTCCAGTCGGCGGCCGCTGGCACCCTGGCCTAGCTGGCCGCCTTGGACAGGGCTATTATTGCGTAGCGCCTCTTCCCGCTCCTCAGCATCACATCACACACACAGCGCGCGCCGTAGCCGTAGCCTTCTTCTCAGTCCATCATCCTTTGGACAGTACTGAGTCCGCGCCCCGAGCATTATCACTGACCCCCCCCCCCCCCCCCCAATCACGCGTCGCGGCCGCCCCTGCAGCCGTCGGTGACGGGGTTAGCGTCGCCACAAGGCCGCCTCGTCGTGCCAGCCGTCGGCCGTGGTCTCTCTCTCAGCCCTGTATGGGTATGGTCACTAGCTTGGACTGTCTATGACGACTCTATGGGCTGCCACGTGTTACAGCGGCCGCCCACTTTGCCTGGTAAACAACGGATATCAACTCCCACGCACGGGTGGGACGTCGACGTCAACCACCACCACCACCCTCTGATGGTGGTGCCTTAGCAGCGCCCTGGTGACCGCCGCGATGAGCACAGTAACTCATGCCCAGGTCAGAATCGCCGGCCGACCCAACACGAACTTCCTGGTCGGCTACCCGGGCATCTCTGCTACTCTGGTGAGTGCATTCCCGGCACCCCCCCCCCGGCACTCAGCCGCTCGTGTTTATTGACGCAGGCAGCCTCGCATAGAAGGCACGGTGGAGTTGCGACCGCTCCACGGCGTGTCAAGCCCGGTCAGAATCACGCTCGTCACGATCTCGCTTCAGCGCCGCGAGTCGATCCATCCAAATGCCGATTCGGTGGCGAAGAAGCACCTGGCGGCGCCGCGCAAGGAGTCAACAGAGACGGTGGGCAAGGAAATGCTGCTGTACCGGTGCCATGCCAAACAGGCATTCGAGGAGATCATGTTCATGGACCTCCCCTTCGTCATCTTCATCCCTTTCGGCCGCGGTGGGCAGGAGACGGCGCGACGGGTGCCGCCGGCCAGTTTGCAGCTGCCCAAGCGCACGGCCGAGACATTCTATGAACTCGTCGTGACTGTTGGATACGGCGATGGCGCGCAGAAGAAGTACCCCCATCTGGTGCCCATCGCCAGATACGACACGCTGTCCACTTTTGGCATGTACAACAGACCAGAATCGGCGGAGCGGGTGGCAGACCACCTGGTCACCTTGGGCATATCCTTGCCGCGGTGGAGCTACGGCCCGCTGGACCCTGTCAGCGTCTATGTCAAGCTCTCGCCCAATCCCGACTGGATGAGCAAGGCCAAGAAGGTGACGGTCAAGCGGATAGAGGTGGGCATTGACGAAGAGGTCATCTACAACCACGAAGGCGACGAACCGCAGCGCAAAACCAAGACCTTGGCGCGAAAGGTAGAGACTGTTGGCATCAAGCTGCCCGAGTCCGGGTATATCACCAACATCGTCTTGGTATTTCCCAGCCACGATCTGAGAGACCAAGACGGCATCATGCCACGGAGCAGGGCAGCCTTCCCGAGCTATGCAGTGACGGGCTTCACGACAACGGCAGGCCTGTACAAGGTGGAATACTACCTGACCGTCAAGGTGAGTCCTGGCTAAGCCACTCGTGCCGCATGGTAGTACTCATCTGCTCCAGGCTTCTCTCAACGGTGCCAAAGACATTGTCCTGAAGCAGCCCATTGTCGCGTGCCCACTCGATCATGCCGCCTGCAAAGCCGAAATGGAAGCCATCGAACAGTCGGCCAGAGATGCGGCTCATGTTAATAGCGACAACCCCATGTTACCTCTGGCCACCATCATCAAGGCAAAAGATGCCGATGCCTTGCGATGTTTGGGCATCGCACTGGTATCAGGTGTGAAAAAGCCGCTGATCGAATGAGATATTATCCATTGTTGGCCCACACGAGCACGACATCCTTTATTATCCATTGTTGGCCCACCCGGGCACGACTTCCTTTATTATCCATCGTTGGCCCACCCGGGCACGACATCCTCCATTATCCATCGTTGGCCCACACGGGCACAACATCCTTCATTATTCATCGTTGGCCCACATGGGCACAACATCCTCCATTATCCATCGTTGGCCCACACGGGCGCAACATCCTTCATTATTCATCGTTGGCCCACATGGGCACAACATCCTTCACGTGAACGAGTTGTGCCTGTGGTTGATTCATTTTCAGCGCCAAGATTCCGCAGCTTTATAGTCGGAGCCCCCCCCTCCCCAAGCGCGAGGCCAAACCCGAGCGGCGATCACCGTGGGGTTGGCACGAGCAATCTTCTGGATTGACGACTTAGGGACATGGAAAAGTGAGGCCGACAGAGTCTTTAATCTTCGCTCGAGGAATGCGACCTAACGAGGCGCCAAGAGAGAGCTAGTGTACGAATAAGAGGTGAATGTCTTTTTCATGCCGCCAAGTTGAATCTGGACCCGGAAGGCAGCCGCGACACCGCGCTTTCCCACGGACGGTCAGCAAGACTAGCAAGACTTTCCACGGATAGCTAGCAAGACTTTCCACGGATAGCTAGCAAGACTTTCCACGGACAGCCAGCGAGACATTCCACGGGCAGCTAGCGAGACTGTCCACGCTTGCTGGGTTGGTGCTATTTGGATACGCGGCAAGGAGTCAGGAAGGGATTCAAGGGTAGACGAGTTACAATAGGCCTATGAGCAATCAGACTTGAATGACAAACAAGTAGACAACTCCTAGGAGCTCATGGCTTGGTTTCATCGATAGACATGTTTGCAAGTAATTCAGCGATGTCGTCCTTGTCCACCGAGTGGGCTCTCAGATTCTCGTCTAGGTAGGAGTTCATGATCTCTGATGCAGACTTGTATTGGACCGAGTCCACGCCCCAGACCTTCTGGATGTTGGCCAGGTTGGAACGGATGTAATCCAGCACGGTCTCGATGAGCTTGAGTGTGTCCTCTGAAGGCGGTCCTGGCTTCGCCGCCGTTCCTGGTTCCGCAGCTCGGGACGCTTGCGGGGCCATAGCACAAGTATTAACAATTTGCCGGAGGCGAATAAATCAAGCTAGTCCTCGGAGCTGGGAAGGAACTGTAGATAGTCCTCGAAGCTGGGAAGAAACTGTAGATTGTGAAGAAACTGTAGATTATGAAGAAACTGTAGATTATGAAGACACTACGTGCGAGGTGATCACACAGGCCGATGTTGACCAGCGAGTCATTGACACGTCTACTGAGCCAAAGATGTGACTCGGAATACCTGTCAATGTTTTCTACACTGAACGACATTGAAAAAGACACAATTCAGGCTGCTAGTTGCCTAATCCGCCATGGCAGTCGCCGACGAAGACGCTCTTGCTACTCCTACTTCTACTACTACTACCACCTCCACCACCTCCGCCACTCCTACCCTGCTACCTGCCGACGAAGACGTCGTCGCTCACGACAACATCGATGATGACGATGGCGATGAAGATGGAGTCGACTTCCGCTTCCTCACCACCACCACCGCGTCCTCCTCGTCCTCGTCCACACCCACGCCTTCGTCTCGCTCTGGATCTGCTGCCCCAGCCCAAGGCCTGCCTAAGCGGGGCACCAAGGACTTTGAGCCCAACGCCACACAGTCGCAGCGTCACACGCTCTCAGCGAGTCGCCGGGCCATGTACGATGTACTGTCGGCGCTGCGGGTGCACGCCGCTGGACGGACGCATAACGTCGGTCTGTATGTGAACTGGGAGCGGCTAGAAGAGCAGAAGCTGTGGCAGGGAAGGATTGGCGGCGACGACGAGCATCTAGCCGAGTGGAGGAAGCGATGGTGTGTAGTCTTTAATTTCAGGGGCGTGCATAGCAAGACGGTGGGCAAGAGCGATCGGCGGGGCTGGACTTGGTTCTTGCCCGAGGAGGCGCTGTATTTGCTGGAGAGGGGTAGTCTGGATATTCGGTGGCCCGCTGTCGACCAGGAGGATGAGGAGGGGCAGGAGGAGGAGAAGGAGGAGGAGGAGGAGAAGGAGGAGGAGGAGGAGAAGGAGGAGGAGGAGGAGGAGGAGGAGGAGGAAATGTTGGAAGAAAGTGGAAATGGAGAGACCGGAGAGACTGGAGATGCACAAGGAGACATTGAGACTCCTCCTCCACCTCAACCACCCCCCATCGGCGCGCTGCCCATGTCACTCCAAGGCGCTTATGCTTCGTTTATCGGCAAGTCTGGCCTGACACTGGAGCGGTATCTGGTGTACGCTGGCCTCAAGCGATCGGGCTACGTCGTCCAGCGCGCGCCGACATGGGACGAAGGGTCTGACGACCAGGTGAATGGCAACGCCAACCACCACAATCAGCCTCCCGCTCCAGCGCTGCTGGCATCGTCGGCCGTGGCATCCAACAGAACGACAAGAGCTTTATCGCCGCCCGTCTCGCTCGTCAACCGCCTCCTCTCCTGGCTCATAAACCCGCGTATTGGCACCTCGAATCCGTGCGTGGGGCCCCTTCTAGCACCAGGGCTGTACAGGAACTACAACGATGTCTTCCGCGCCCTGGCACTCATACCCTACTACTCTACCGACCCCGCCAATCCTCTACAGGCGACCGGTCCAGCCACTCGAACCCAGCCAAAATCCCCCTTCACCATTTCCTGGCTGGTATACAAACCCTCGACCCCGTACCGCAAATCAGCTCCTCCAAGGCCCGACTACCACGTCTGCGTCGTCGACGCACGCACCACGGCCGTGCCTAGCATGACGCAAATCGGCGACTTGCTGGACACGATGCCCGATGAACAGGGCACCACCAGCAGGGAAGGGCAAGAGGGCAGACCGAGGAGGATCGAAGCGAGAATCAAGCAAGGCAGGAGAAGCGTCCTGGTTGCGGTTGTCGACCTGGGCGTCGTGAGTTACTTGCGGTTTGCCGAGTGTGAGATGGGGCGGTATAAGCTGTACGAAGAGAAGGGCCAGAGGAAGACGGGGGCAAAAGGCGGGAAAGGAGGCGGCAGGGCAAAAGGCAGGGCAAAAGGGAAGGGGAGTGTGTCTGCTGGTGGTAGTGGTGGTGGTGGGGGTGGACAGGGCGGAAACAACGGCGGCAGCCACTAGTTGATTGAGTTTGATGCATTTTGATGCTTTCCATGAACCATGATACCCCATACAGTTAAGTAGCCGATTAAGGAAGAAAAGCAAGCTCATATCATAGAGTCTAATTGTCTGTTTGATTCTTTTATCTCCCCGTATAGAACGTCCGTTGCTCTCACACGGAAAGCAGGTTTTGCCTGAAAAAGTAAGAGTGGACTGCCTGTGATCAAGGGAGTCAGGCTCGCGGAAAAAACGAGTGGCTGATTGATATTCCATCTGCTATAGACATTCGACCGTGGAGGAGTAGGCGCGAAGAATGTATATGCTTGAGATGGGAGGAATGGATGACAATGAGAATAGCACTGGTAATGAATATAGAAATAGATATACTTGGTTAGCAGCAGGAAAGACAAGAGATTTGTCAGAACAACACCACCCTTCTTTCACTTTGTCTGTACCTATCTGCTTAGAAGGGCGTGTCGTCGAGCTCATATCGGAGCAGCTCTGCTCGCCGTGCAGCGGGTCTCCCAAGGCAGCACAGGGCTGGGCAGGAAAGCACGCTTGGACTTTGAGTTGGACGAAGTCTCCTGCCGTGGCGAGGACCTGGATCTGGCGGTCAATGGCAACCAGCCGGCTTCTGCCATGGTGCCATGGTTGCAAGCAAGGCCCACCCTATACATACGTGGCGGGAGTGTCTCTTTCTTTCTTTTCTTTCTTTCTTGCTTTCTTGCTTTCTTTCTTTCTTTCTTGCTTTCTTTCTTTCTTTCTTGCTTTCTTTCTTTCGTTCGTTCGTTCTCTCCTCTTAAGCATCCAAATAATCAGCGGCCATGAGCAGTTCTAAGCACAGCTCGCTGGGGATCTCCATGTCTGGCACGCCGGTGCTCTCCTTGTGCTGCTCGTTGTAGTACAAGTACTCGACCACCTTCTCGAGCACAATGCCGCTGATGCTCGCCAGGTGGCACACGCCTGTTTGAGATTCACCCATGCCTGCAGGTGCAGAAGATAAGTGGTCGGCCGAAAACAAAATACAAAAATACATAGAGAGAGAAGAGAATGTTACCAGACTCGAGCATCCGCCTAATCGTGCCGGAGATACAGGCTGCCGAGCGGCGGATGTGGAACTCGAAGCCGTCGGCAGAGACGAGAGTGACGAACGGGGAGGAGGAGGAAGGGGAGGAGGAGGAAGTGGCGTTCAGGACGACCATGGTGGGCGGGCCAGCTTGGGAGAAAAGGGTGTAGCGGTCAAGGCGATGGGGTAAAATAAGGAATTTCATTCGCGTTGTGTGGGGCGGGGCGGTGAAGAGGGGCAGAACGCGTGTCCGCGTCCGTGTGCGAAAGGGCTACCACTGCTCGAGCAGACAACAAGGTGGAGCCAAAGTAATACCGCTATTCTGACTGAGGAGAGCCAGGCTAATCTAGTATTCTGACTGAGTAGAGCCAGATTAATCTAGTATTCTCACTGAGTAGAGCCAGATTAATCCGGTATTCTCACTGAGTAGAGCCAGGCTAATCTAGGATTCTCACTAAGTAGAGCCAGGCTAATCTAGTATTCTCACTGAGTAGAGCCAGATTAATCCGGTATTCTAACTGAGTAGAGCCAGGCTAATCTAGTATTCTCACTGAGTAGAGCCAGATTAATCCGGTATTCTCACTGAGTAGAGCCAGGCTAATCTAGTATTCTCACTAAGTAGAGCCAGGTTAATACCGGTATTCTGACCGAGTAGAGTCTCTACGATATCAAATGGCCGTGGATGGCATGGATCAGGAAACTTGGCAGCAATCATCAAGGTCTTGGAAGCATTAAACAGAAAACTAGTTTTAGAAGGTCAGCAAGACGCATCCCGGCCTGTGGTCTAAAAAGTGGCCAGGCCGAAAAGGCGGCCAAGGTGGCCAGGCCCCCGGGTCCTAATCGTCGTCGAGCACAATTGCGCCGTCGTCGTCATCCACAACGACTGTGAGTGCCTCTTCCTTCCCGCTCGGCCTCGAGACCTGCACCTTCTTCTTGGCAGTCACAGCCTCGTCGGCCAAGGCCTCTTCTGCATCGCGCTTCCTCTTGCCCAACGCGTCAGGAGCAGCTCCAGAGCTGTCTTCAACGGAGCCATTGCCGTTGACCAGCAGTGCATCGCGCTGCGGCTTGCGCCTTTTCCGCGGAATGTTCAAGAGTTCGCCTTCGTTCAAGACAAGCTGGACGGCAGGGACGATGGCATCAGCATCGGCCTCGCTAAGCTCGATGAACAGCCTGAGATCAACTCGAGACTCTTCGTCGTCATCGTCGTCGTCGGCCTCGTCCTTGACCGTCAGAGTACTTCCGTCGCCGACGCCAAGTGCTGCTAGCGTCCTGTCTAGATTGTCTTCGAGGTCGGGATCGTAGATGAGGCCTTTGTCGCTCAGGATCGACATCTCATCGCCGTAGCTCAGGCTCGTCTTGAGCACGTCCTCAACCAGGTTTTTCAGCGTGGCTTTCTTGGCGTCGATCTGTACGCGTGCCATGGCGGCGCTGCACACGACGCAGTTAGGGTTCGGGGGGTCGACGCCCGTAGCCGACATGTTGCCGCGATCGAGATAAACCATCTTGTTCTTGGCGTAGTCTCCTCTGAGCACTTTGAAAGACTGCATCACACAGAGGCCGGCGACCATGGCGTTGGTGGTGGCGATGGCCGGGATGATGTTGCCAGCCATTTGCTTGGTGTCGAATTTTGACTTGGCCTCGATGCCGAAGATCTGTGCGCGGAGGTTGGCGGCTGCAGTGACAAAGTCAAGCGTGTCATCGTCGTCCTTGTCGAAGGAGAGGGTGGGCGCCGGCAATCCGCTCTGCAGTGCTGCAGCCTTGTCCTGGGCCAAGCGCTTGGCAAGCCGTGACAAGCTGTCGCGGAATACAACAAAACTCTGCGCTGTCGTCCACGTGTTCTGATCCTCGTGGGCTATCGACGACGCCGTGTCTTGTGGCTCGCCGGCCAACAACTCGAACGACAGCGCTTCCGGCGCCGGTCGGTCCTTCCACATGTCCTCCATCTTAGCAAGGCGCTCGATGTCGTCCTTGAAGACCTTGTCGAAGACTTGCTTGGCAAAGCCGTCAGAGCCCATCGACGCTCGGATGGCCTTGAGCGCCTCGGCCTCTTCCTTGAGCTTGGCAATCTCTTGCCCATTTCCCGAGTCTTCTGTGCTGTCGAGCTCGGGCGCGATGTCCTCGGATTCGCCAAACAGCTCGGGCAAGAGATAGCTCTTGGCCCAGACAATGCAGTGGATGGCTTGGCTCGGCGTGCTCCGGATCGTGCACACCGGGTACGACTTGGGCGTGGTCTTGGGCGTGCAGTCGTAGCACGCCGTCAGGCCCTTCTTGATCACCTGCACCTGGCCATTGAAGCCCGTCGTTCCTGACTCAATCAGCGGCACGTCGGCCGCCAGACACATCTTGTTGACATGTCGCCGCGCGTCGAGATTGTCGAGCGCGTTGAAGACGAGCGTGAAGCGCGAGAACCAGTCGACACTGAACCGTGGCTCCTTGATGTTGGCATGGTGCGCCACCAGCTTGACTTTGGGATTGAAGCGCTGGGCCACGTCGCGCGCCACGATTGCCTTGGGCTTCTTGATGTGTTCGTGGCGGAAGAGGAACTGGCGGTTGAGATTGCTGAGGTCGATGGTGTCCAGGTCGACCAGGTGGACTTCGCCGAAGCCGGTGAGCACGACGTTCTTCAGCAGTTCACAGCCAATGCCGCCAGCACCGACGAGGAGCACTTTTGCCTGCGCAAGTCAGCCAACTGGCACTGCCCGCCGCCGTGCCACCGCATCGCCTTCGCTTACCTCAGCCGCGCGCCTTCTGGCGATGCCCAGCGACTGCGCAGCAAACCGTTCTCGCGACATGCTGGCCGTCTGTGACGCCAAACCGGGCCAAGTGATCTGGGGGCGTGCGCGTGAAAGTCAGGCGAGGCCGGCGAGGCCAGTCATCGCCAGCAGTGCGAGTCAACTGCTGGCACGGACGCGCGGAGGGAGCGGAGGAGAAGCGCAGGAGGAAGAGGAGGAGGAGGAGGAGGAGGAGGAGGAGCGAAGAGGAGTGAGGCCACCGAGGAGAGCGACGGCGAAAGTGCTGGCGACAGACCGGCCAGAACTTGGTGATGGGAGGCACGTTTGAACGAGCAATACGAGATCTCAGCAGGCGTTGGAGCGCCGCACCTGCGAGGCCGAGCGGACGAGATGGCAAGGATGGGCCAGCAGGGATGATGGGCCAGAGTGGTGGCTTGTTCGTAGGGTGCAGTGATCACCGCCCATGGCCCCAAGTAAGCAGGCCGCGTTTGGGCGGTGGAGCCCCCCACCTTTAGCGGTGGGTCTGTGCGCCCCCAGGGGGGGAATCCCCGCCGCTGAGCGCCCATTCGCCTCGCTACAGGCGGCTCACTCAGCCCCTGCAGCTCTGCTGGTCTTTGCGCAAGGGTGTGGCGCGCGCTTGGCGGAAATCTCTGCTGAGCTGTCCCGTCACACGCTCCCGTGCCCTTCAACACGCAAAATCGTGCGACAGGGCTGGAGACGCGGCACGGCACGGCTTGACTTGTGAGACTGTCATTCGTCATTCGTCATTCGACATTCGGCATTCGACATTCGACATTCGACATTCGACACCGTCGAGACAGTTGTCGCAGCCGACACCGTCGACACAGCCATCGTAGTCGACACACAGCCAGCTCTCATGTCGGACGATGCAGCCGATCCCGAGCTGCTGGCCCTGCTGCGCCAGTCCTTGGGCCTGGGACCACCCTCGGCCTCGGCGCCGCCAGACACGCGCGTGCTGCGGGCAGCTGAGTTCATCTACGACAACGCGGTCGATGTCTCGATCTCTTCGCCCGGCACCAAAGCTGCCGCCGCCACGCTCTGGAAGCTGATGCAGGAGCGTGACTTTTCCACGCACGCCTGGGCCCAGCATGAGCTCCATCCGGCAGCCAAGGACGAGGCCACGGTCAACTTCATCTTCACCATGGACTTGCTCAATTTCTGCTTCTGGTCCGACCGCGCTGAGGACCAGCGCGCCGCCATTGAGTATCGTGGCCGCCGATGGACTGGCTACTGGTCCCTTGTGGCGGCCCTGCAACGAGCCCTCGATGAAGGTCAGTCACACTCAATCACTCAGTCACTCAGTCATTAGTCAGCCAGTCGGCCAGTCGGCCAGTCGGCTAGTCGGCCAGCCAGCCAGCCAGCCAGCCAGTCAGTCAGTCAGCCAGTCAGTCAGTCGGCCAGTGGCGCCTGCTCTCTTGCCGCGGCCTCACGGACAACTCGAGACGAGCCAGCTGACAGGTAAGTACTTTGTAGGCTACCCCATCACCACTCCTTCCTTCTATGCGTCCGAAGCCGAGTGTCCAGACTTGGTCCTTGCCCACATTTTCCGCTCCTGCTCTGCCGAACCCATGCCCCTCCTGGCCCAACGCATCCGCATCCTCCGCTCTGCTGGCGCCTTCTTCACCCAGCCAGACTCGTCACCTGCCGCTCTTGTCAAACAAGCCGACAACTCAGCCGCCCAATTGGTAAATCTCCTGGTGCAGAAGCTGCCAAGCTGCTTTAACGATGCCCACACCTTCCACGGTAAGGAGGTTGTCCTGCACAAACGCGCCCAAATCCTCGTAGCAGATCTATGGGCCTGTTTCAACGGCCAGTCCTATGGCCAGTTCGATGACATTGCCACCCTGACCATGTTTGCTGACTACCGCGTTCCACAAATGCTGCACTCGCTGGGCTGCCTGTGGTACTCGCCGCGACTGGAAGGCAGGATAAAACGCGGCGAGCTGCTCGAGAGTGGCGACACCCTTGAGCTTGAGATCCGCGGCTGCAGCGTGTGGTGCGTGCAGCTGATCAAGAGGGAGATTGAGACTCGCTTCGCCGAGGAGCTGACTGTGTGGAAGGCCAGGGGCGAGGGGCGGGAGGTGAATGCAATCTTGATTGATTATCTCTTGTATGATTTGGCAACCGAAAGGCGGCGAGGAGACGAGGAAGCAGAGCAAAGCAGCACAATAGATAAAAAGGCCAATGGCCTGGTCAATGGGGAGCAAGGAGAGGGACGCCGGCTGGCACTGCCGCATCACCGCACCAGGTCCATCTGGTACTAGACGCTTATACACTCAAATGCCAAATCCTATGCTGATTCTATAGCTCATGATACCAGCCTTTGGGCTATTTCTCGTTGATAGCAGGCAGTCATTGGCCTTCCTCGATGAAACTTTCTTCTGTCTTGTGGAAAGCCTAGCATCCGAAAAGGAAACGATGCCCATTTCACCACCAACCAGCCCAGCCAGGTTTCATTGGCCCTTCTCACCCTCCACTGGTGTGCTCACGCCACGACTGCCTTTCATGCTGTACGGAGCCTATCGCGTAGATCACATCAGCACCAGAACTCCCCGCAGCCGAACGAATCAATTTAAATCAAGTAAGCAAGCGGTCAAGCAATTCAACGCCCGCGCCATGCATGCATCCCATCAATGCAGCGAATGAACAGCACTTGGACGAATGAACAGCACTTGGCATGGACGCCGAGAACGCGGGTTAGCCACTCACCAGCACTCTTTTGGCCTCCCAAATCCGCCACGCCAGATTCTCAATCTTGCCGTCGGCCTTGATCACCTCGGGTGCAAACTCGATGCCAAACATCTCCTTGACTGCGTACACCGCGCGCGTCGCGTATTTTCGGTCGCGGCCCACCAGGCCCCCGAACGTTTCCTGTGCCGTGCTCGGCGCAATGTCTGGGTCGCGGTCGAAGCAGTTTTGGATGATGGGCAACAGCACATTCTCAATGCTTCCGCGAATGAGTGCCTGTGACTGAGCCGGCAGGCTGAACCAGTCCAGCTCGCCTTCTGCATCTTCGTCTGCTCCTTCGCCGACACCAGCAGCATTCCACCGTGGGATACGCACTTCGAACGGGATCGACGTTGCCATGACCGTGTGCTTGCCGTTGTGGTGGTACCGGAACTCGAATGTGCCCTGCGTCCAGAACAGCTTGTTGCCCATGAATTGCATCTCGCCCGTCAGGATTTCTTCGTCTTCGCCTAGAAGGAAAAGAAAACGGGGTTAGCTGACTGCAAGGTTGGAAGATGGGGTATCTGGGAGGGCTGCTGAGAAGATGGGGGATCTAGAAGGCCTGCTTAGAAGATGGGGGATCTGGGAGGCCTGCTTAGAAGATGAGGGAACTGGGAGGCCTGCTTAGAGGATTGGGGATGGGGGTCTGGGAGGGGTGCTTAGAACCTGTGGCTGTATTGACTCTCGTGCTCTTGACATCCGAACTCACAAGGCCGACTTCAGAGACGGCCGTTCCGAATTCCCCAGGATTAGTAGCTACCCATCGTCCCGCTGAAGGCATCTGCGTAACATCTTTGGCCGTGTTGTCCGACACTTTGTACAGGCCAACCCAGTCTAGCTTGGAGTGGTTGAGAGGAGCAGTCCAGCGAACCACGATGGGTGCGCCATACTCCAGCACAAGCGGCTTCACTTTGCCCGTCTTCTGCTCCGTTGTCTTGTCTTGATCTTCCCGCACAGTGCCATCGATGCTTAGCGAATAGTCCTTCATGTCGTGGCCAACCAGCCCAGACTCGCTTCGGCTGAGATGAAGCTTTCCCGGGTATTTGTGTAGCAGTCCCTTCGTGTCCTCAAGCATGTGGTTGACTCCAGAAGTAACCCTTGGCTTCGTCGCGTCCAAGATTTCCTCGACATAGTCGAAACCGCTGCCAAGCACTTTGTCCACTCCTTCTTGCCAGTCACGCAGAGGAGGAGGTAGCGATCTTCGCAGTGTTCTCACCAATCCCGCATCCTGCCTCAGGTTTCTTCCGTACAGCTTCTGCATATGTGGGCGCTCGACAAACTGAATGAAAGCCAAGCTCAGCAGGTGGCTCAGCAGCGCCAGGCCAAAGATTGCCGGACTCAGTGTGATGAGCGCCAATCCCCACACCCCGGCCAGACCAAGCACGCGCTCGGGATTGTTGAGGAAGCGGTAGATGCCACCGTAGGTGAGCTTCGGCTGCTGGTCGAAGAAAAAGTCACCAAAAAACCAGCCGAACTCTCCCAGCTGGTCGTAGATGGAGAAAGCCACCCAGAGTTGTAGTGCAACAGCTGCGCTCCCAAGAATGTGTCGCAGGAGAGTGAGCCCAGTGTTCCAGTCCGAGGGCAGAGAGTACATCTTCCATGTGGCTGCACCAAAGCTGGCATAGCACATGATCATGCTCAGGTGATATGTTCCTTTCCACTGCCGCCATGCTTCCAATACACTCTCGCCGTACTTGAGAAAGTGCCTGGTCCATTTCTTTTTCGATGACTGTCGATTTAAGATGTATCCCAGGCCGACTGAGTACCACAATCGCCAAACTGCTGCATTCATCACGAAGAGTGCTTGTATGACCGGTGTGTTTGGCGTCAACACTGTCAATGCGAAGATCAACAGATAGAGAATGATCACGGTCGAGTCCACGGTCCGGTGGAGGTCGATGTTGCCCCAGCCCAACAGGTTGTGCGTTGGAGGCGGCATGTTGTTTGGTGCATGCTTCAAGTCATCCGCGGCGCTGTCGCTTTGGGGAAATGCTCTCTGCCCACCGGCAGTACCAAGAGGGTCATTGTTCAGCAGTCGTGGCGGAGGTGAACTGTACGTCCGCTCGATGTGTGGTGACTCCACAAAGGTCAGGAAGGCGAATTGCATTGCGTGCGCGACCACGGAAATGTACAAGACCTTGTAACTTGCAGTCATCAAAGAGATACCATAAAAACCTGCGTAGCCTATTGAGTACATTGGATGGGGCGCCATTTCGAAGACGCCGTCAAAGGTCAGCTCTTGGTCAATCAGGAAGAAAAAATCTCCCCAGTACCAGGCGTAGTCCTTGACGACACGGTGAGCATCGAGCTTGACCCAAAGATTGAACAGAAACAGGCCAATACCTGCAGACCAGCGAACAATGAACAAAAGCCAACTCTCTTGGGGAGAATGCGAGCAGGCGATGGCAAAGCAGCAGTATGACACAAAATCGCAGAGCAAGATCACATCAACAAACCGCCTAAACAGCAGCCAGGTGTTGTATTCGAGTGGTGCTTTGGTCATATCATAGTCCTTGGGTATTTTTGTTTCGAATTCTCGCTTGAGGAAGCGGAACAGCCAAGGTCTTGGGTTGTCCCCGCTCGATGGGTCATTGAAGATTTTCAGGAGCAGAGCTTGTCGCGTGAGGAGCTTGTACTGCGATTGCTGGTGTAGCAAGTACCCGATACCGCCATTGTATGCGACGCGCCAGAACAGGAACATGCAAGCGAACACGGGTTGTCGCCACGTGGGGGGTAACTTCCACAGCAGAAGGAGCAGGAAGGCAAGAACGGAAATCACCAGGACATCTAGTAGGTTTTTCGGCTCGTAAGGAGACAGTAGCTGTGAGACCATGTCGTGGGTCTGGGGAACAGTAAAGACTAACAGCAGAGTGTCAGGCATTCTTGCTGTGGCGGGGTTGATGCGCCCATAATTCCTCTAGTTTGAGACCTACCAGTGCCATTTGGAGTTCGACCAAACGTTTTCTTTTCTCCATCCTTTGCGCTTTTGTCCTCCTCAAGAGCATTCAGTTCCAGGACTGTCTGTCGGGCATCTTCTTCAGTGAGAGCCTGAATTGGCTTGTTCCGCTGGCGAAGTCCCTCACGCTCCTCTGTATGAAAGTCGGAAGTCATGAGTGGGAATCAGTGAACAGTGGACGACATTCAGAAGCCACTGGGTCTCCCAAGTCTGTTGAAGAACTGGGAAAGTAGTGTAATGAGAAACTACTACAAAGCAAGTGATGTAATAGCTTACCCAACAAGACAAATAGATTATGATAATTATATTTGCTTGGTGAGTCTCTTGGCATCGAGCGGCAAAAACTTTCCAAAGTGTTGAAGTGACCGCCAAGCCTTGCAGAAATATCCCTGCAAACCGTTCAAGCTGGAAAGGAAAGAGCTTTGCAGATCTCAAGTCTTTGTTATCAACACTAATAGTCAAAATAGGAGCAAGGCACTGTGCAATCCTGAGCTTGCTTTCAGGTCTGAGCATACTACCACCATCCCTGAGCTCGCCTTCAGGCCTGAGCACGCTACCACCATCCCTGACCACACCCCTTGAAGGCTGCCCTGCGCTCCCACAAGAGACCCCACATTTGGGCACTCTTCTTAGAGGAGCGGGCGCTTCCTTGTTTTAGGCTTTTGTGTGAGAGACATATCGTTGGCGTCCTTTAACGACAACTATTTCTCTGTCTTGTTGATTGCATCATTGATTTTGATGATTGCTTCTCTTGCACCGTCCCATGTCTTGCGCTTTCCACGACTATCAAATAGTCGGTGGATATGAGGAGTGTAAAGCCCATCCATCAGAAGGTTGCAGAATTTGCGGTCCTTAACCCAGTAAGCCCAGCCGCTGGGCCCGTACCCTAAGTATTCAGATACCCTGGTACCCGCCGTGCTTTCCATCCAAGCTTCCCAGTCGGGCGCAAAGACCAGCCGCGAGTTAAAGGGCCCACGAGCGCGGATCGTTTCTGCCCAAGCGAGATGTTTACGCACCCAGCCGTTCATTTCAGAACGTGGCGGCAGCTGCTGAGCACCCGGCTTCCACAATTGACCAATAGCCATCGTAGCGAGGTCGTAAAGGGGAAATATCGCTGCTTGGATCGCGGCTGTGCCCAGGAAGGCTAGTGAGTCGGGATGAGCAAGCGAGAGAAGATTTTGATACAGCCTTGGAATTGGGGGCTCAAGCCGCACTGGCTTGGAAAGAGAACTTGCCGGCAGCTCCGACTGCTCGCTACTATCATCCGAAAGATCTGTGTGTCTGGTGTCAAGAAATGGATCGAACTCGCCCACAATGCTATAGTCGACATGATACCCTGTGCAGTAAATAATCGCATCAACTTCTACAAGTTTCCCATCTGCCAATTCGACCAAAGTCCCGTCGCGCACTTTCTTGATCGATTCCACAGATTGAATATGTCCGCTCTCTAACGATGGGACCAAGGTGTCTGAAATAGTGGGTACCATATGAATGATGGACGGTGCAGGATTGATGCGCCATTCAGGCTTCAGGGTGAAGGCTGTGTTTTGGAGCTTCAGAATCATTTTGTTGGTTATATTTTCGGCTTGTCGCGGGAGATACCGTTGGAGGGCTGATATGATCATCAACTTGCGGTATGTGAGGCTATGGTCAACCGGTTTGCCATCAGGCAGTTTTCTGGGCATCTAGAATAGCATTAAGAGTTTGGGTCATGTAAATAAAGCGCTGAAGGCTTACAACAAGCGCTCCATGCCGGTGGGACAAATAGATCTTGTCAGCAATTCCCACCAGTGAAGTAGATGTATCTGCTGCAGAATTGCCCAGTCCAACCACCATTACCCTCTTATCTTTAAAATCAGTAGGCCTAATGAACACGGGATGTCAAAATATGCATCGCTTTGGTCTGGGGCGCATGCTGACCTCTTGAAGTCCCGACAATGGAGAATCTGCCCATTGAACAAGTCGGCTCCATCTAGAGCGGGCACGGTGGGTCGATTGTTGGTTCCGGTGGCAATTATAACTTTATCGAAGCGGAGGGACTCAGGCCTGGTGTGAGTTGGGCGAATAACGCTCAGAACCCATTTAGATTCTTGGGAGTCTCTAGTAACGCTAAGCACATGAACACCTAGCTGTATGTGAGGCCCAAGATTAAAGTGAGTAGTGAAAGCGTTGAAATAATCGTGGACTTGGGCGGCGGAAACATGGGAACCGCAATCTGAGAGATGTAAGACAGCAAATGGTTTATCGGCCATGAAAACTTGCCTTGCGGAAAGGGAAAGTCCGTAAAGCAACCCTAGAGATTTCAGATAGGCGCCTATAGTCTCCAAATATTTGGATACTCACTCTTTCCTGGGAAATGTTCACAACAGTGGCTTGAATAACCCATCAGCACGAGTTCTGACTACAATAGAATCTCGCTGCTAACTCTCTAGGACAGACGTCTGAGGCGATTCGGTGTACTTCCAGATCCCTCCGACATAGTCATTCTTTTCAAAGCCAGTAACGTTGCATCCTACCTCTTTGAGATTCTTCAGCGCGACAAGGCCCAATGCCCCTGAATGGAAGTGAGTATTTAAACGTGGAGTGAGCTTGCGGGAGGACCTGTTCGCACCTAACCCAATAATGGCGACATCCATCGTCTGTAATTCTGAACGGTAGTATCGATGGTCTAGTAAGACCTGTTCCTAAGTGGGATATATGAACTATAACGAGGACCTTGTGTCGTATTAGGAGCGCCTGCGATTGGTTACATAAGCGGTGAAAGTCACCGATTTCGGCGACTTCACTGTGATTCAACATGTTCCCGAATCACGTGAGAAGGAGGCCTTCGGCTTCTGTATCACAATAAATTGTTGATGCAGAGAAGGAGGAAGGCGCCATAGAAACGACAGGAAACATGCCAGTTGGACTAGAGGCTCGTGGTGTTCCCCACTAGCCTGGATTGTGTGCCATCGCATTTTCAAACCAATTTGTTTGTCCAAACTTCTCCAAGTGACCGCATATCAGTGATCTGTGTAAGTGAATGGTCTCGCAAAATGTTGCCGAAGTCGGGGAGCTGCTGCATTGGCAGATGTGAGAGCTATGATCTCAGGTTGGGTTGGTTGTCAGTCCACTGTAGCAGTGACCAGAGACTTTCACCCAGTTTGATCCTGATCTGCCATCTAGCGATGCTGCTCGGCAATCCAACTCTGATTGGATAGTGGCCATAGGGCAGACGATCCTCATTGCACTTTTTTGTCTCAATCGTCAGATACTAGTCTCGGTGACCAACCTGAACCAATGCTCGCTGTAACCTGAGCTGAAGGTGAGAAGGCTGAATCACGCCTGTAAGCGCGGGCAGCAACGGACCCAAATTTCGGCTCCTTCTTTTTTCGGAGGGAGTTCATTCTCGGTACCCACATCTCGACTGCGATTCCAGGCACAACACAGATTCCATTCCAAACCTATTGTACTTCAGCAGCATTGTTACATTATGGCTTGCGAATGCCGGTATATAGCTTGGGAACCTAGGAGACTATTGATGCCATTCATCTTCCGCTTACATTGCTGTGCTTACAAGTGGTCAAGAAGGAACGTCTCATCAAATAGTCATACTCCGACATGCATGGCAAAGATACTACTAGTGAAACAAGGCTTCCCTATGGGGTCACCAGCGGCAGAAGTCCCCTTGATACATTGGCTCCCCGCAATACAACATCTTGTAGAGGGAATGAATCATGCAGTACAAAATAGAGTTCATGAAGGCCTTACAGACCTGACGCCAGGCTCATCAGAGTCGATTAGACAGACCTATGCAATCCACTTCACAGATTTTCTTGGAAAAGGAGGACATGCACGCACTGCCTGGTCGATAAGGAAGTTTAGCCAACAGGCAAGATTGGGAGAGTAAGAGAGTATCCACCCACATTGAGCTCCTGACATAATTACTGTAAGCAGTACAGCAAACCCCGAGCTTTGTCGACAGAATACTCCACAAGGTGCCTCGGAGGATGTCCGGGCCCTAGGTAAAGTTGTAGAATGGCTGATTAGGAATATAACCGATACAATCGTTTCTGAATCGGATGTACCATCTATATGGTCCAAAGACCGCGTCAGCCAAGTAGCTCTCCGAGGTAAATGCTTTTGGTATAACGTACTAATTAGCCGTAGCTTCAACCTCCCACATCCACCGGTTTCTCGACAACCCCGCCTGTTTTCGTCCAAATCACAGCATACTTCGTATAGCAGTTGTTCTCTTCATCCCACGGACCATCCGCTTCGTATCTCCGAATCTCCGTAACCTCGTTGTTGTTGCCTTGCGCACCTGTAAGGATAGGCCACTCATACTTTGCCCAATAGTCCTCAGGTACAGGGAACTTGTCGCCATCAGTGCATGGACCGGTGAGTATGACATAGACGACACCTTTGGCGCATCTCGAAAAAGCCTTGCTGGCCCGTTCCCAAAATATCTCATTCAGCTGTGACGGCGTGCCGGGAGTAGTCCCTGCCAGCGCCCAGCTCTTGATCATTTCTTGAATGTAAGCTTGTGGGAGCAGGTGCCTCAGCCAAAAGACATCGCCCTTTGTAGCCCACTTCTGAGCCGCAAGCTCCGAGGATAGCTTCTTCTGGTTAGATATATCGCCCGGAGTGCTGAGTGACCAGAACAGAAGCCTCTGGCTCTTGCTCTCCAGTTCAGGGACGGTGCTCATGATTTCGAAAAGCGCATCCTCGGACGGTATACCCTTCTGGGCTTCATACTTGGCAAACGCCTCCTGCAGCGGGTTGTTCTTTGGTGGTCTTCTGGAAGTGCCTGTCCCAGACATATCGGCTGGGATTTTAGCTTTCAAGAGCGCATAAACACCTATTTGGGCAAATGTTTTACCCAGTACCCCGGTAAGGGTCTTTCTTGGACTATCACAAGCCGATCAGTCAACGTCCCTGTGAGTTTCTCGGCAAGTACCCACTACTTCATGGGGTCTGTCATTTTCTCTCTTACGGTCCAGCTCGCAGGGAGCAACACTAAATCCACTTAAGCACCGTTTGAGTCGCCAAGAAGGAGATGTAGCGATTCAGACGCGTTGTACTAACTTGGCCCAGTTGCTTCAAGATGAGTAGCCAATTTCGAACATATATGGTCGGCCACTGGTGTGCAAGCTGGGGACTAGTTCTTATACAAATCAGAAAATGCCCGTCGACTGCGCTCACGAGCAAGTCATCTAACATAGTATCGGCTGTTAGCATGTAGTAAGCTATGCATCAATGTCGACAAAATAGCAGAAAAAAAGCGGGCTGACGTGGCGCAAGATAGGGGGCCGTGCGGCTGAGTTGGCCTTCTATAATATGTGTAACTTTCACCCAAAGAAATCAAGAGTCAACGATCGACCATTCTTGCAATGGTCGCAAATATAAACAGGTCCTCTTACTCAGCAGCCCATTAAGATTGATGGAAGAGTGAGGTCTGTGTTACGATCTCCTGGTCTAGTAGTGAGACGATGGTGTCTTGGTGTGTGCCATGATGTTAGGCCTGGAATGCCAGTAGGCTGAGGACCCCAAAACCTCACTAAAAAGACGGGGAATCTTGCCAACAAGGCCAAGATTCAGGCATTCCAATATATATGTGCTGTCATTCATGACACATGACCACCACATCTTCCCTAATCTGTGAGTCAGGGGCCACCGGCCAAGAAGTCTACTTCGCTCTCACCTCATGCTCACCCTCGCTGTCGCCGCTTTTACCACCTGCTCACATTTGCTCACCCTGTGCTTACGCTTGTCTTACCTCTCCCCTTCACCCGTACTATGTGGGCTTCTGATAGTGCATTACTCCTCCCTTGCCAAGCAGGTATACTACCTCCTTTAGCAATGCATTGTTTACGAGTCTTTCGTGTGCAGAAACACGCAAGCCAAACTAGAGGAGAGAGCTTTGCGGCCCCTAAATTTGTGAATATAGAGAATTGGTCTGAGTCTTATTCATTTATTCAGGGGGGTCCTAAACATTCTTCAGCCCGGATCAAGCCAGCCACATGGCAGCGACTTGCTTCAGCGCTTGTTGAAGCCACTCTTCCTCAAATGGTACATTATGGTCGAGGCCGTGGTCTCCAGGCTTCATTTCAAACCGCATAGACGTACCCACACTGTTGATTTTGATCAAACAGGCCAAACTTTCGCTGCCATCGGGCGGGACCGCCATGTCATCTTTTCCATGCGATATCCACACAAATTTCGGTAACTTAGCAACCCCCCTTTCCAGCGCTCGAAGCACAAACGTCTCCTCGCTCCCCCCTAGATGATGTGTGCGAATGCAATCTGCATGGCACCTATTGCGAGGGGAAATGGTCGTATCCCCCTTGGGTTGTCACTGTATTCATGTTCATGCTGGCATGTGCTTCTCGGTGTCATGAATGACAGTACACATATATATCGGAATGCCTGAATCTTGGCCTTATTGGCAAGATTCCCCGTCTTTTTGTGAGGTTTTGGGGCCCTCAGCCTTCTGGCATTCCAGGCCTAACAAATGGCATGTGCTTCTCGGTCTCATTTCTGGGAAAAGGCGGCGTGCCCAGGATTGACGTCCCTAAGAAACTTGTTTAACCGAAAAGCTCTGTTGGCATGCTATGGTTTAAGTACTCAGGACTAGCATAGTTTGAGATGTGCGCCAACAAAAGAAATCACAGAATTGACCAGCAGCAACCCGCGCCAGTAAACGAAGCAGCGGGGTTAGTATTGACAGCTTGAGCCACCGAGATAGCCCTGGCCCAGGCCGCACAATCTGCGGGCGGCTCCCTCAGCTGTCGGACTAGTGCACGCCCGCATGAGCTCCGGTTTGATTTGCCTCCTCTTTAACTACCAAGGCAAGCAGCACCGATATAGTCTTGAGTTCTGATATAGTCTTGATGATAATCCATGCGATATACCTGAGTGAAAAACTTGGGCATTGGGAATGAGAAGAAAAGGCTTGGCCATTAAGAATGAAAAGAAAGGTGAGGGGTGGCATTATGACAAATTTGGGGCAGAACTGATATCCGATAAACTTCTATCGCCACTGTCTCTAGTTTGCCGATGAGCTGACAAATCTACGCTCACGAGTATTGTCTGCGAACGGATAATTTCACACTAGCAATGGACTGAAAGGCTGCAGTCTCGCCTGCGCTTGTGTGCGTTGAGAGCATGGCGCCTTCTATCCAAGAATCGGTGGAATCGGTGGAATCGACGTTGGATCAGCCAGTCCGCCAGAAACCCAGTCTTGTTGCGCCTGAGCCAGGTACAGACTTTGAGCGCAATCGCCCGCGAGATGGAGAGACAGACTAATGCGTGAATACAGAGCACTGTCCGGGCCCCGAGTCGGACCAAGCTGGCCAAGGCGATGCTTGCAAGGGCTGCCCCAACCAGGCCATCTGCGCCTCTGCGCCGAAGGGCCCTGATCCCGACATTCCCATCATTACAGAGCGCCTCTCTGGCGTGCGCCACAAGATACTGATTCTGTCTGGAAAAGGAGGGGTCGGGAAGTCTACATTCTCTACGCTGCTCGCGCATGCCTTTGCTGCCAACCCGGACTTAACAGTCGGCCTGATGGACACGGACATCTGTGGCCCTTCGATCCCGAAAATGGTGGGAGTGGAGGGAGAGACAATACATGTCAGCAACGCTGGCTGGAGCCCCGTCTGGGTCAGTGAAAATCTGGGGGTGATGAGTGTTCAGTTCATGCTGCCCAACAGGGACGATGCCATTATTTGGAGAGGCCCGAAGAAGAACGGGCTCATCAAGCAGTTTCTCAAAGACGTCGAATGGGGCGAGCTTGATTATCTGTTTGTGGACACTCCCCCGGGCACTTCCGACGAGCATCTCTCCGTCAATTCATTCCTGAAGGAGTCCGGCATAGACGGAGCCGTGGTAGTGACTACTCCCCAAGAAGTCGCGCTGCTTGACGTCAGGAAAGAGATTGACTTCTGCCGCAAAGCAGGTATACGCGTCCTTGGCCTAGTGGAAAATATGTCTGGCTTTGTGTGTCTGAAGTGCAAGCACGAGTCTCAGATATTTAAAGCAACAACTGGAGGCGGTGCTGGCCTGTGCAAGGACATGGGCATTCCATTTCTTGGATCAGTGCCACTGGATCCCAGGATCGGCATGGCCTGCGACTATGGTGAGAGCTTCATGGAGAGCTACCCAGACAGCCCCGCTTGCAGAGCACTGCGGCAGGTTGTTTGGAATGTTGGACAACAGGTTGGCGAAGATCCGAGTGAGGTCGTGCCGGACGGATTTGTTTGACCCGACTGTTGCTAGGATGATGACGCACGAGTTGTTAGGATGATGACGTACGACGATTAAATTCGACACAGGAACCACGGCGCAGCGCATCAGCAGCCGCCGCTCTTCACACGTGCCGCAACCGGCGTGGTGAGGTAAAAAGTACAAATATCTCAAAACGCCTAGGTATAGTTATATCTGTGTGCGGGGGGAAGGGGAAGGGGCGGTGGTGGTGGTGGAGAAGAAGCTTGGGACGCAAGTGATGCAGAGTCTGCCGGCATATGCACAGTTGAGTGGTGGAAAAACTGTAGTGCAGGATCCAGGCCCCTTACTAAGAAAGGGAGCTGCAGCCAACCCGAAGCCAGAATTAGCCATTGCCACACTGCAGGCTGAACATGGGAACCCACGGTTAAAGACTCGATTGGCGGGAAAGCGAGAAGTCACCAATAGCGTGGATCCGAGAGTCTGGGCGTTGGGGAGAAGTTAGCTACTTTGAAACCAAACTGTGTTTCAACGTCTGCAGTGCCCTCCTATTCTTGCCTCTCCTTCTCCACATCGAGGTCGGCAGTTCACTGCGTACGAACCAGTCGTGATTCCTCCGGCCTTACCTGCAGGCACTGCTCCTTACCTGCAAGTACTGCTGCTTACTCCGTTCTGACGCGGCCCTGTATCGCCTTTACCCCCTGTCACTAAAGTAGACGTCTTGCCCGTCCGATGGCTCCAGCTTTCCGCCACACCAAGTCCATGTCCGAATCTTGGCTAGGCCAGTCTGAGACAGCGAGTGCTGGAGGATTATGCTGCAGCAAATGTGCGCCCTGAGGGATGCGACAAGGCCGCGTAGCCTTGGCTCCTCTATACTTGGTCGCCGAGAGCGGCGTCTTCCCCTCATATACTTGGGCGATGCCCGTTCGTTGTACATACCAAATTTGGACTTGTTGTTGTCCCGCTCTACATCTTTCCATTCTCCCTTCCGCTACGGAGTCTGGACTCCTGTTGCTGTTCCATTTATCCGTCTTGCTGTGCAGGAACATTCGCCCGTGTTTGATATTGTCGGCCCCCCGGCCCGCCCCCCCCCCCAGATTTGAAGGGTAGAGCCCTTGCTAGATTATGCCTCGAATTTTTGCACTGGTGGCCTTCACATTCTTTCTGTCTCTAGTCTTGGCAACACCAGTCCGACAACACAAGAAAAGGTCATTCAAAGTCAAGCGGATTCCAATTCCGAATTACAAGCCAGACGGGCCCCGGGCCTACCGACGAGCACTGCGTAAGTTCGGCTTCGACGACATTAGCTTTGTACCGGGAGGGGATGTTGCAAGCCGCCTTGCAGCTGCGTCTGTGGCAGCGTTGAACAGTACGGGTTCCAACGAAGATGGCGAAACTCCGGCTTCTGGGGCCGAGAACGATGCTCTATTTGTGGCACCGGTGACTTTTGGCGGTCAGCAATTAGTGATGAATTTCGATACTGGGTCTTCAGACACGTAAGCAAGCAACATGGTGGCGTGAGATTAGGTGCTCTGTTCATGCTGACCCAACTCACAGGTGGGTTTTCAACACGAACCTTGACACCGCTGCCCAGAGCGGCCACACGATATACGACAAGGCAAAATCTACGACGGTCCAGGCCCTAAACGGAACTTTCAACATCACCTACGGAGACGGCTCCTTTGCTTCGGGGCCCGTCGCTCTCGAAACCGTCGACATTGGCGGTGCGAGTGTGAGCGCTCAAGCCATCGGGCTCCCGGACGACGTGTCTGACTCGTTCATCTCAGAAACTGCATCCAACGGCCTGGTGGGACTTGCCTTCTCATCGCTGAACACGATCCAGCCGGTCCAGCAGAAGACGTTCTTCGATAATGTGATGGCCGACCTCACACAGCCAGTTTTTACCGCCCAGCTGAAGCACGGTGCCGTTGGAGCATACGAGTTCGGGATTATCGATACCTCTGCTTTCACCGGCAACCTGTCTACTGCGGCCGTCGATAGCACAAACGGCTTCTGGCAATTTAGTTCAGAGGAGGCCGTGGTTAATGACCAGAAGGTTGCTATTTCCGGTGGCTCGGCGATTGCAGACACTGGAACCTCATTGATCTTGGCAACCGACGACGTGGTGGGAGCCTACTGGAGCCAGGTTGACAACGCACAGGTTAGCCAGCAAGCGGGAGGGGTAATATTTCCTTGCGATAGCGATCTGCCTGACTTGCAAATAGCAATTGGCAATAACTTGGCGACCGTTGGCGGGGATAACCTGAACTTCAGCGAAGTTGGAACTGATAACAGTGGCCAGACGTGTAAGTGTGTTTTTGTCTGCTGTTGCTGCTTTGTCTGCTGTTGCTGCTTTGTCTGCTGTTGCTTCTGCTGCTGCTCCTTACTAACCGGCCTACAGTCTGCTTTGGAGGCCTACAATCAAACCAAGGCCTAAGTTTCTCCATTTATGGAGATGTGTTTTTCAAGTCCAACTTTGTCGTTTTCGACGGCTCGACCCCGTCGCTGTCCTTTGCACCGCACGCATAGACGAAAACATGATGATAGATTGCATAGCGAGAGGTTGGGTGTACATAGTATTGAACATGTCACGAATCAAAAGGCAGCCAGCCCAGCTGAAGCAAAGCTCAATGAATACACTGCAGATTCGTGGTGAAGAGTGAAGAGTGAAGAGTGAACAGCTGGCCTAGCTCTGCTCAGCCAATCGGCGTGGGCCATGTCTTGGCGTAGTTTTCGACGATCTTCCAGAGAATCTTTCTTTGGCCATTTCATCGCAGCTAGCTAATTCTCCATCTCCATCTCCATCTCCGTCTCCGTCTCCGTGTCCATCTCCATCTCTCACCTTTGACGCATCTATCCATCCACTTTGCCTCGAGCATCCGTCGTCGTCGTCGTCGTCGTCGTCTTCTTCTTCTTCAGCCACAGCTTCTAGCAATTGCTCCAGGCTCTCTGCTTCAAAGCAAGATGGTGAGTACGCTGTCTGCACGCATGCGTGAAATTGGAGCGAAACAAAACTAATGCATGCATTCTCTCCCGGTGCAGTCGACCGCTCTCAAATCGATCCGCGCGCTCTCCCCCCTTCTGGACCGGGTGCTCGTGCAGCGCCTGAAGTCGGAGGCCAAGACGGCCGGGGGCATCTTCCTGCCCGAGTCGTCGCAGAAGGAGCTCAACCAGGCCAAAGTGCTGGCTGTCGGCCCCGGCGGACTGGACCGCGAGGGCAAGCGGATACCGATGAGCGTCAAGGCGGGCGACAGCGTGCTGATTCCGCAGTTTGGCGGACAGAACGTCAAGGTTGGCGATGAGGAGTATCATCTTTTCCGTGACTCTGAGTATGAGTGCCCCCTTTTGTTTTTTGGCTGCTACCGAGAGAGAGGGAGGGAAAGTGCGTTGACTGACAAATGTTGTGTGTGAACAGTTTGCTGGCCAAGATCAATGAATAAACGGTGGATGGGCAGTCAGAGTGACGGAGGGAGACACGGCCCGACCTGGCTTGACCTGGCTTAAGCGGGTGTCCGTCTGTCTGGCAACCTGCCTAGCTCTCCACCTAGCCATCGTCGATATGCCTGGCTGCACCCACCTTACATTCGATGCCCGCAAAAAAAGATGCGAGCCTCCCTACCCACAATTGTACCACCACCCCTGGTTTCTGTGCCATTGCACACTTTTGAGCCAGCTGATACCACACCCATTATCATCATCATCATCACCACCACCATCATCATCATACCCTACCCCCAATGGAAAATATTTGTACAAGTGTCTGAACATTGTGTCCAAAAGGAGCATAGCCACGCAAACCCCTGTATCAGCGAAACGAAAAGAGGGCGTTGACAGAAGGGCAGAAGAAGGAAAAAGGAACTCTTATTGCACGTTGCACACACATCTCCAGACCAGGAGAGGAGTCGATGCGATGAAATGGTTTCTATAGTTTCCAGCAAAAACAAGAAAGAAAACAGAAAAATGCCAATGTTTTGATCTCCGCTCAGCACAGATTCTTACTCTTTGTTTTTCGATATAGAAGTGGTACTATAGCTAGCTATACAATAGATGAAACAATGAGATGGTTATACATGTGCGCTTGTGGGGGTACAATAGATGGGTGACTGCATTGTTCGATGCTTCTGGCGCTGGTGCGGGTTACCAGAGGAGATTGGGTGATTGTGGGTGACTGCATTGTTCGATGCTTCTGGCGCTTGTGCGGGTTACCGGAGATCGGGTGACTCTGACGACTAGGCAGGTGTCGTGCCGCGGCTCGTAGGCAGGGCTGTGGCCCTGTTGTCGTCTTGGGCCGTCTTGGCGCTGGCACCAACAACATTATCGCGCCTCAGCTCCAAGCCGCGGCCAACGACTTCGGCGAAATCCAAGCCTTCGCTGCCGAGGACGGTGCGCTCGTGCTCCCAAACCAAGTCCATGCACTCGCGCCAGGTGTTGGCGTGGCGGTCGACGGTGCTGAGCTGGCGCTGCAGGAGCTCGTTGAAGCGCTCGAGGTGGTCGTTGGCCCACTTGACAACGGCGCTCATGGTGGCCGGGTTGAAGCTGGCGTTGTAGATGAGCACGGTGTTGCGGATCATGGTGAAGTAGACGTAGGAGATGCTGAAGATGTACTTGTGCAGGTCGCCCTCGAAGAGGCACTGGCGCGCGCGGCTGGTCAGCGCGTCGGTGCGAGCGCCCAGGTACGCTTGGCGCGCGCGGTCTTCGGCGCCCAGGCGCGCCAGGTAGGAGATGGTGCGTTTGGTGGCCTCCATGAAGGACGGGGTGTCGACGAGATCGCGGCACAGGATGTTGGCCAGCTGGGCGGCACGCTCGTCCACCTTGACGCGGATGAGGTCCTGCGCCAGGCTGTTGGACTTGAGCGACGTGTGCGCCAGCTGGCGCAGCTTCTCGACCTTGGCCACGGCGTCGTCAAAGCGCTGCAGGGCAATGTCAATGTCGAGTTCGTCGATGAGGGCCTCGACCCAGCGGAAGTTTTGCTGCTTGCCGTCGACCTCAATCAGCATGTCGGGCACCTTGGAGCCGGTGGGCGAGGTCAGCGAGGACAGGATGTCGGCATTGTGGGCGCTGGCGGGATCGCGCGAGGCAAAGTAGTTGAGGCTGTCGGTCTGAGCCGACGTCTTTTTGGTCTCGGTCTTGTTGGCTTTGCGCAGGTCCTCGACCGCCTTGCGCAGGGTCTGCAGGAAGGTCGCCTTGGCCACCGGGTCGCGCTTCTCATGGCGGTAGGTGAGTGAGCGGGCGCCCGAGCGGATGGTGAAGGCCGACTGCAGCGTCTTCTCTTCCGACGGCGTCGAGGCCAAGGCGTTGGCCGTGTTGGACATGTCGACGATGTCGATGTCGGGCAGCGGGAAGCACTCCTCGGCCACCAGCTTGGTCGGTGCCGGCCCGGTCTGGGGCACATTTGGGTCGAGGCGCTTCCGCTTCTTGGACGCGATGAGCACATGGTCGTTGAGCAGCACCACATGGACCGGCCGCTTGGGCTTCCACGTAGCCGAGTCCAGCTCGATCCAGGCCCCGTTCTCCATGATCACATGGCGGCCGGGGATGGCAGGCAGGAACTTCTGCGACTTCTCGACCGTCTTCCAGAGCGACTGCAGCTGCACGTTCCACATCGACTCGAGGTTGGCCACCGACGAGCGCTTGGTGTGGCGGCGCGAGAGCGAGAGCGACACGGCCGACGCATCCGACGCCTCCGACGCGGCCACGTCGGCGGCCACCGACAACGACGCCGACGCCGACGCCGACTCGGCTGCACCCGTCGTCTGCAGCGCGCGAGTCAGGTCGGCCATCAGCCCACGCAGCACCTGCATCTCGCTCTTGAGCTTCTCGGCCTCCTTGCTGATCTTGATGAACTGCGTGCGGTTCTGATACACGCTCTGCTGCAGGTTGGTCGACGTGCGGTTCTTGAGCCGCCGCAGGCTGCTCTGGTAGTCCTGGATGTCCTGGGCCGACGCGTTGGCCAGCAGGTCGGTGATGTAGCGCTCATGCTGCAAGCCGGCGTCGTTCAACGCGTCCTGGTCGACCTTGATCAGATGTGCTCCAGAATCTCGAGATGGTCTCTTGGGCGAGCCGGCCCTGGAACTGCGTTTGAGGGTGGTGGTGGTGGCGGTGGCGAGCGAGCCTGCGCCTGCACCTGCGCCGGGCAGCGGGAGCGGCAGCGGCGGAGCGTCGAGGCTGCTGAAGTCGGGCAGCTGGTTGTAGCGAGTCGAGTACCGCCGCTTGACGAGGTCGGCCGTGTCGGAGGGTGCACTGCGGTCTTTTCCTTTGGGCGGAGCGGCTGGCGGAGCCGGCCCCTTCTGCTGCTGCTGCTGCTGCTTCGGATACGAAGCGGATCGGGGGGCATTGGGCCCCGAGAGCAGCTTGGGGCTGCTGATGACCGGGCGCTCCTTGCGCTTCTTGCGAAGGGTGAGGCTGCGGCCCTCGCTCATTGTGGCAGCGGAGGTTGCGGTTGACGTGGTGCAGAGCTGGTTTTAGGGGGGGTGGTGGAGGACACTGGTAAAGGAGCAGCAGCAGCAGCAGCCCTTGGGGGCCAATGCTCAGCACGGGCCGCCCAGGCTGTGGGCCCGCGGGGGCGCTGTGAGTCCCGTCGTCCGGGCGGCGCCAGGCCCTGGTCGAGGCCGCCCAGGCCCCGAGGCCAACGCCGATTCAGCCCGCAGCCAGCTCACTAACCAACTACCTACTCACTTACTGGCACTGAGCTGGGCCGAAAATTAATTTCTCCCACTTCCTCCCTCCGCCCCGTTGCACGCCCATCCCATCCACGTGTGTCCGTGGCCGTGTCGCTCACGGCGCCCACTGATCACCGCTCGCTTCGTGCTTCTTGTTGACTGCCTTCCTAGCTCAGCGTTGATTCCAGCATTTAATTCAGCCACCGCTGCTATTCGCCGCCTCCCCCCGGGCACCGGCCCTCGCCGTCAACCCAGTCTATCAATCGATCTATCGATCCATCAATCCATCCATCCATCCATCCATCATGAAGACATCAGCAGCCGTGGCCATCTCGGTCGGCACTGTCGCCACCGGCGTGCTGGGTATGTGTGCAACGCGGCCCTTGGACGAGCTTCTGCTTCTGTTCCCGCTCCGTCTCGGCCGATGGATGAGCTGATTTCGCTGACCGTGCGTCTGCCTGCAGCCTACGCAGCCTACTTCGACTACCGACGAAGAAACGACCCCGAGTTCAGAAAATCGCTGAAAAGGGAATCCCGGCGGCAGGCCAGGATAGCCAAAGAGGCCGCCGAACAGGAGGGCAAGGCGCAGAAGGAGGAGATCAGGCGCACAGTGCAGGAGGCGATTGACGAAGGCTTCCCCACCGATCTGGAGGAGCGGGAGTCCTTTTTCATGGAGTCGATTGCCAAGGGAGAGGCACTGGCCGGCGATGGTAAGCGTCAACCCGTCTCACTGGCGCGAGCACGCGCGCACTAACACTCGCTCTCGCCAGGCTCGGACCCAGTCGGCGCCGCCCTGTGCTTCTACAAGGGCCTCAAAGTCTACCCCGAGCCCAACTCGCTGATCAGCATCTACGACAACACCGTGCCCAAGGACGTCCTGGAGATCTTGGCAGTCATGGTCTCGCAAGACAAGAGCCTCAAGGTCGGCTCCTTCGGCGCCGACAAGGACGGCTCAGGCTCCGACAGCGGCCATGGCGTGGAATGATTCAGCCGCGGCCACGCATCCCCCGGACCAGCCCCCTGCTTGACGCCCGTGGCCCTTGGGCCGATTGCCGGGCAAGTGATTGTGAGGGAGGGCATCCACTGCTCGAGCAAGCACGGCTTGAGCCTGCAAACATCTCGCCTCCTGTATGAATGTTGTATATCAGACGTGCATAGAAGGGCCTGGATCAAAACCAGCTGGATAGGAGGACAAGCACCTGCTGCGGCGTTGACACAATACGAATGCAAGCCGCTGCAACACTCCTTTCTGCTGTTCGCAACACTCCTTGCTGATATTCGCAACACTCCCTGCTGATATTCGCAACGCTCCCTTCTGCTGTTTGCAACACTCCCTTCTGCTGTTTGCAACACTCCTTTCTGCTGTTCCAATGTGGATTTTCGCTTCGCTGACTGAACTGAAGTGTCTCGGATGGCGGCGTCCAGCCATGATTTGGTCCCGCTGCTAACCTGACCTGACTTGATCTGACCTGACCTGAGCTTACCTGCCGCGGACAGCGGTGGTGAATATGAAGCGGAAGATAACGATCGCCATCATCATCGCCATCATCATCGCCATCATCATCACCATCATCATCACCATCATCATCACCATCATCATCACCATCATCATCATCATCATCATCATCATCATCATCATGGCCTGATGGCCTTCTACCCCAAACATAGTCGCAGCCTTTGCTCTCTGCCGTCACCGTCGCAGCCTTTGCTCTCTGCCGTCGCCGTCGCAGCTTTTGCTCTCTGCCGCCACCGCCGTCCAAGTCTGGCTGAGCCACTCTGTCGGCACGGCCCATAAAGCTAATTCCGTCTGCCAAACAACGTGACTTTCCTGTGCCGGCGTTTGCATCGTCTTCTTTGCCCACTCCTCTCCTGCTGACTGTTGCCGCCATGGCTGCCTGCCCGGCCAAGGGCCTCCACTTCCTCCATCTTCCCTGTGAGGTCCGGCTCCTTGTGTACAAGCAGCTGTTTCACGCCTTCACCCTCGAGCTCCACCATGGCGGCTCCCTCGTGCCCTACGACTGCCATCCTGACCGCGCGGCCCATCAAATCTGCCGGACCAACAAGCAGATCCGACAAGAATCCATCCCCATCCTCGCCGCCAGCCTCAAGCTGATCTGCAGCCCCACGCTCCTCTCGCGTTTCAAAGGCCCGGCCGTGTCCTCCTCGGGCCCATCACCTCAGCTTGTCACGCCCAAGCTCAGTCCCGCCTTTCGAGCCCACATCCAGGGCCTCTCGCTCTCTCTCGAGAGCGCCTACATACCCGACTTTGCCCAATTCCCTCGTCTGCAAAAGATCGTCGTCGATGCCTGGTACGTCGAGCCAGCCGTCAGAAGAAAGAAGACCGACACCGATGCCGAGCTCGTCAGGATGGCCCGTCTGCAGATGGACGACACCTGGGAAGCCGCGGCCCTCTATCCTGCCTGGCTGAAGGACGTGTACGGCGCCATGCCCCACAACGTCGCCTTGGCTGTACAGCTGGTCTGGGAGCTGGAGGCCGACGATCCTTCCAAGACCCATCTGGTGAGTACGGGAGCAAACCTGCTCATGAAAACGAACGCAAGCAAGCATGTGTTGACCGCCGTTTTGTCGTGCAGAAGGCCTTGATCGATCTACGAGAAGCCAAGATCGCCCACCGAGAAGAGGGCGGCCAGATCCTCGAGTACTGCGACACTGTGCCACCACAGTGGCTGTATGACTGACCCGGCGCTGCCTCTGCAGTACGATACGGCTGACTGACCCGGCGCCGCCTCTGCAGTACGATACGACTGACTGCCCCGCTGTGCTTGTAGTTATTAAGCCCTTTGCGGGGAATATACTACTTATTTCAATCACCAAACCTCGAGAGGCTGACAAAAGTCCCTTTGGGGGAAGCTACGAAGCGGGGCGTGGCATGTGCTGTACTCAAATGAAAGTGACATGAAAGAGAGGCTCTCTAATAGCGAGCAAACTGATTCGCTTGAAGTTAAAGATCCCCTTAATGGTTCTGAAGTAAACGATCCCCTTAATTGTTCTGCTGATTTCTTGGTACACCGCTCTCGTTGCCCTGGTCAAGAACTAGATTCACGTCGTGATATCGTCGTCAGTAAAATCAATCACCAAATCATCAAATGGTTCAGTTCGGTTTGGTTTGGTTTGGTTCGGAACCCCCCCCTCAGTACTGTCCCAAAACCCCAACACCGCCTGCTTCTGTCCTATTCAAGTAAGAAACCTCTCAAACCAGCTCAGAGCCTGGGCCTCGCATTCATTGGCCTGTTCAACCTGCTTCTTGTTCACGCGATCAATCCGAACACTGAACCCATGGCCCGCACCCTCGTATATCTTGACCTCCGTCTTCCCCTTGAGCTCGTCGGGGAACTCGTCTCCCAGCTTAATCAACGTCTTCTCCGCGTCCTCGGCCTGCTTGACCGACACCATGTTATCCTTTGACCCCAGCGCAATCGCCAACGGCTTGCGCACTTTCTCAATATCCCCCGGCAGACTGAGAAAGCTGGGGTGGGCCGTGAAAGAGGCATCGATCAGATGGCCGTATTCCTTCTCTGTCAGGCTGATGGCATGCTTGCCACCCCAGCAGAACCCGGCCACGCCAATCTTCAAGCCGCCGTGACCAGCTGGCGCTGCCGCCGCCGCCTGCCCGGCCCTGAGCTTCTCAAAAAACGCCTTGACACGGGGGAAACTGGCCGACGGCCAGTTGAACCACAACGTCGACACTGCGCCGATCACTAACCAGAATACCGCGGCGGGCTTTGCAAGCGTGTCCGCCCATGTCTTTGCCGGCGTCAGGACCTTTTCCATCGCCTCGAGCACCCATATCTTGGCCGCACGCCCCTCCATGAAGTCCGGCAGGTAGACGCTGAAGCCGGCTGCTGCGTACGTGTCGGCCAGCAGCCGGTTGTTGACAAACTGCCAGCCAAAGATGTCGGCAATGATGACGATGATCCCCTTGGCACTCTCCGCTCCGCCCGGTGGGTCGGCTACATATGTCGGCAGCCCGTACAGAGTTGTCTCGCTGCCCGTCGGCGTAGCGTCGGTGCGCTCGAAGCCGTTGAAGCAGTCTGCACATGCCATTGTCGTTGTCGTAGTTGCTTATTGAATCAATCTGGTCGCAAGAGAAGTCGTATTAGCTAATTCGGTAGTCACAACAGCCCTCATACAGACAAGACAGACTTGCTTCTGGAGAAGAAGAGCGTCTCCTCAGCTCAGCTTACCTCAGCTCAGCCTTCTCTGGAACCAAGATATATAAATCAATAACAACGACAGCAGGGACGCGGAAAGGAAGCCCCTCTTCATAGCAAGGCTGACTCTTTGTAGTCAAGTTGCACGGCCGTACTGATCGGCATGTGCATCTGATTGGTTCCACGGGCGGTTGCACCTCCAACAGAGGAACTAATTATATGCCGCCGACGCATCCACACCCGCGTGCCTTGACGATTGAGATTGGTTTACACAGCTATCACGGCGAAGTTTAACCATAGTACCGTGTGTGTGTGTGTGTCTTTAGAGTTGCAAAAGGACCCTCGCTCCCTCGCTCCCTCTCTTTCCTCTTTTGACTCGAAAGAGAGGGGTGGGAAAGCATACCTGTCCGCGCACCATAGAGCTTGCAGCATCGCTCTCACAACTTGCTTTGCCGTATTAAATACTGTAACAATTAACCTTTTGATCGATATTAATTACAGTAACTCTACACTGTTGGCTGCGGTTGGATGAACTCAAGCTTTGTACATTATTAGCCCTGATAAGTCAGCTAGCTATTAATAATTAATCGATAGGGCTGTAACCGAACTTCCGGCAGTATTGAAATTTACTACGTGCACAATAGTACACGTCAGAGATATGTACAGTACCATAACGCCAAAACAACTCAGAAACTGCAAAGACAAGAACTTTCTCTTTTGCCGCAACTCTGTCATTTCCATCTAGTGAAAGAAAGACTCAGGCGCAAAAAGAGAGAGACGGTCACACAGTGATTCAGTTTAATGATCTACTATTCTCAGTACAAGGACTTTCTAAGATACGATGCCGCGCATATCTAGCCCTCCCTACAATGCGCTTCATAAATTTTTTAGCCAAGTGACTGGTTTGACTGGTTTGAGCTGTCTTTCCCAGTCATTCATGATTGTACGAATGAAAATTAAAAAAATCCCATCCCGAGTGTCAAAGTTGTGATACATTGGGAGATCACTTGCGTGGCCCGTCACACTGGCCACCATCCTCAACCTTAGCCTTGGCATCAATTCAATGGCCAACGCTTCGCATTTTCAACTCCATGCTGCTCGTTCGTTCACCGTTCTGCTCGTTTGAATCATTGGAATCATTTCTCTGGTTCAGAAGCATATATGTCGATTCCCAAGGCGCTGTTTGTCCGTCCGCCCGTCTGCCCGCCCGCCCGTCCGTCCACCCGGCCGGCTGTCAATACACACACGCACATATCAGAAAGGAAACATGTCGAGCCTGTTGTACAGCGGGTGCACAGGAAACAGCTGCTTCATCGTCTGCTCTAATGAATAGAAAGTCGTAGAGGTCTGTGGTCGCTTCCAAGGAGAAAGACGAAACAAGGCGCCAACTTTTCCCTCCCATCCCAACGATGACGCTAAAACGACCAAGCTTTTCTCTTGTAAGGGGAATGACCATGCATGAACGCCTGCAGGTGCCGAGAAATGTGCGCGACCACGCTACTGTCGAGGCGCATAGTTGCCATATTGGTGCGACGGCGGCATGCCCATGGAAGGGTAGATCGGGGGTGGCGGCGCTGGGCGGTACGGAGTGCCTGCCGGGCCCGAGTTGTTTTGGCTCCTGCCCCAGCTCAGACGCACCCGAGAGTTGCCAATGGGATAGCCCTGCATCTGGTTGATGGCCATCTCAGCCGCATGACGTTGAACAAACTGAACAAAGCCGCAGCCTTTGCCTGGTGGAATCTTGACGTAGGTGATTTCACCGAAGCCCTGGAAGAAAGACCGGAGCTCATCCTCGGTGACGTAGCCAGAGAGTCCGCCAACAAAGACGGTAGTGTTGTTCGGGTCGGTGAATTGGTTCATCGGCTGTTGCGTCTGGCCGCCGTAGTATGGGGCCATCGGAGGAGGACCACCCATCGGCGGATAGCCCAACGGCCCACCACCGATCAAGGGGTTCATGCCGCTCGGCCCGCCTTTGTTCTTCGGAGTGGCGGTCGAGATGCGCATCGGTCTGTTGCCACAGTACACACCCTGCATCTCGGTGAGGGCGCGCTGCTGGTCTTGCTCCTCGGAGAAGCGGACAAAGCCGTAGCCGCGAGACATGCCAGAAATTGGGTCGGTCATGATTTTGGCCGACTTGCAAGAGGGAAACCGACTTTGGAAAAGGGACACAAGGACGTATTCGTTGACTTCGGGTCCAAGATCGCCAACGAAGATGCTGTATTCAGGAGACCGATCATCACTAGTACAGTCAGTCAAAGACCCGGAGCCGGGGAAAGGCTCTGCCGTACCGTCGGTCAGCAAGTCCACCCCCGCTCGCCCAGTTGAGCTTGAATGGCCGAGTAGAATTTGGCATGGCCTGACCATTGAGCTGAAGGGCCTTGGAGGCGGCTTGAGGAGAAGAAAAATCAACGAAGCAATAGCCGGCATTGCTGCTGGACCAGGATTAGATTCGGACGAACTAGTGCTGATGCCAGATGCAGCGACACGCTTACCCTGAGAATTTGTCTCTAATCATCTTAACGCTGACCTGCTCACCAATCTGAAACCACAGATTGCGCACGAAATTCTCATCAATCCAAGGCTCGAGCTCACCCATCCTGCAAAGACCGTCAGAGAGCGTGGTGGTGCAAGGGTCTAGAAACGTACCAGAGCGTCGTTTTCTGCTCACCTGGCGGGCCCGGCTGAACCGACTGGGCCGCGGCGGCCCCGTCGGCAGGAGGAAATTGCAGCGATTGGCCGGAGGAGACATTGTTTTGGCCCGGAGCACCCGCATCTTGTCCTCCAGGGACTTGTGCGGTGGCGACCTCGGCCTGCCCGTTAGTCGGAAAGCCCGGCTGGGTGTACTGATCGAAAGACATCTTGTGAAAGGCGCTGGATGAAGCAGTCCGGAAAGGCCAAGAAACCCTGCCTCTGCGTCAGTATGGGCTCAGATGCGAAACAGATTGGTTGTTCGGGAGCTGACGACGTAACAACCAATCACTGATATTGGCTCTCGGGCGGGGAATGGGTGAATATTGCCTTGACTAACGTACCAATCAACAGTTTCGCCTATTGCTAGTCGCTAGTGGTAGATGCCGCGGCTAGAAAGGCGGGAAGCTTGACAATAGAGGTTGTTGAAGCGAAGAGCACAAACGGAAGGCGGCACAGACGTTTGCGCAGGCCAATATCGATCCCAAAGAGGCAAAGATTGAATGAGAATCAATCAGATCTGTTTGCCGACACGTCGTTAGCTAATACTCTGTCGCATCATTAAAAATTGCCTTGGTACATGCTCCTGCACACCAAGGGCAATGCAAGATGGCCGCTGAGTTTGCGGCGACGATATATGGCGGTGCCGGCGGCGGCAGTGGGCGATGGTGCGCGACTTCTGGAGCTGTGCAGTCTCGCAGGCGACGGTAATGATGATGGCCGCGACACTGGGCCGAGGTGTTTGGGTGCGCTGGTAGGCAGTGGCGATGGCGGAGCAGGGCGTGGGGGAGGGGAGGGGCGAGGGGGGTTGAGGAGGGGCTCTGAAGGGATTTTCGCACATACCGGATCAAGAAGCGCGCGAAAGCGATGCGGCGGCAAGGAGATGCGACACGAGATAAGTCGAGATGGCAAAGACTCGAGAACGCCGGGGATGGAAGGACTCAGGATGCAAGCAAGATCGAATTACCCACGACAAAGACCAGAGAGATGAACGCGAGCAGGTGGTGAGCAACACAGACAGGGAGAAAAAGAGAACATGGAGAATTGGAAAATTAACGTAGAAAAAGAGGGCAACAGCAGCTGAGGCGAGGCCAGGGCTTCAAAAAGGGCTAACAGATCGCGATGGGCGCCGCAGCGAATGGCCGGCTCGCCCAGAAACTTAAGGCTGCGAGGGCCGGTGAAACCCTCCGGTTGAGGGGTGGCTGACGCCGCGACTGGCTAACCAGGCCAGCTCTTGTGGGGTGCAGCGGGGTCAGCCACGGCTGTGCCAGGGATACCAAAGGCGAGACTCAAGAATGTGAGTGTGCTGGGCATGGCAATTGATTTGGCTGTCAAGGGTGCACTCACTCTCATGAACAGGTGTAAGCTAGGCTGCTCTGGATTGAGGTGCAAGAGGCGCATAGCAACAGCAACAGCAACAGCAACAGCAACAGCAACAGCAACAGCAACAGCAACAGCAATGGCAACACTTGAGGCCTAGGAATCATGCTGCTTCATTTCATTGTGTGATGGAATCAGCAAGCAGCTGGTTACAAACTAACTTGTGTAACAGGCTGCTTTCGTCTATCATAGTATGGAAGCCCAGTGTTTGCCACTGTCATTAGCATAACCCATGTAGTAGTATACAGTTGTAATCTCTCGTACAGAGCTGTCTCTTCTGCAGGATGACACTTGGTGTGTTGAACAGAGAGCTCTCTGGCAGAGAGAGAGACAACTAAGGCCATTTGGCGATCCTTGTCTCAGGCCCCCCCTCTACCCACGGAAGCTTACCCAAAGCCTACGAATCGCGGTGGAAAACTTGGTGCCCTTCATATCATTGACTTGCACAAAATGTACGGGTGTGTAACTTGGATACTCATGACATCATAACAGTCCAGGCTGCTTCACTGCTCTTTCTGTCAGGGACAAACGCTATGGTTGCCTGGCTGGTATAAAGCTACACCTGTTTTTCCGAGAGGGGTATGACATTACGGCAATAGTAAGCTGACAAATGCAGCTGGAATGCGAGTGCTAAACCTTAAAAGAAAACTCTGTAATTAGTTCGGAGGCACATGCTTAAGACGCACTTTGTTACGATGAGAATAACTAATTTGTCTGTGCCTCTCTCCGTGCCTGTGTCATTACCCAATTAATCGGCCTTGCTGAGACCTTAAGTGACGCAATTTCGGGAACCTTTGCGCTATCTATGCAAGTCATTGACTTTGTGGCAGCCACTCTTGTCTTCTCGCCCTATTACGCAGGCTAAGTGCAAAACAGGGAATGCTAAGCTCCTTATTGACTCAATTTTTGGCCTGTACCTGTGTGTGGGGAAGAGAATTGTTCTGGCTTCACAGGAGGACTAGCCATAATTAGAAGGCATTAACCTCTCGTCTTAATTACTTCTTTGAGTGCCTGGCTGGCAGTCTGCTAATGCTGGCGTGGCTACCCACGAATCATTGCTCTCCAAGCTCTGGTGGCTCTTGCTGGAAAATAGCAGGAGATAATACAAGTACTCACGGAATGCCATCTTGATTACCTACGGGGTTTCGTGCAATACTGCTGCATCTTGACAGCAGAGTCCTAGTAGGTGCCAGGCAAGGGGTCGGGGATGTGCCCCTCTTGAGGCTGCCACATTGTCTCACGGGTCATGTAGACAATGTCAATGCTGTCACTTAATTAGCAGATCTCCACAGACAGCACAAGTCAAAACATACAATCGGCCATTCTTGGCCCCAATCTTGTTCAAGACCGCTTCCTGCTTGAAGCCCCACGATTCCAGCCACTTCTTCAACCAGGCATCCCAGTCGTGTTCGTATTCACTGGCAAACTCGTGCTTGCTCACCTTGATTGGCTTACTGAACTTCTTGACCGAAAAGAAGATCTTATGCAATTCTCGGCCTCCACCAGCCGTGTACAAATGCTGCTGGTCGGGTGCACAGTGCCAGTCACACTTACCCGAGGGGATATGGCCACGGTCGCATGCTTCCAGGAGCTTATCCATCAAGGCTGTGCCAATGCCGAGTTGGCAACCCTCGCGCGCCACATAGATCTCACACTCTGCCGAAGTCCGCTCGACATAGTCACGAGCTCCGAAGTCTGATGCGCTTGCCCAGCCCAGGATGGTCTCTTCTTGGACCATGGGCTGGTGTGAAGGATGATGATGGGCATGGGCCTTGTGACGAACGGTCCTTGCTCTTCCACCATCACCATCGCTCCACTGCATGCCGCGCCACCGGCTGCGAGCAACAGCCACAATCAGAGGGAGTTTGTCGCGCTGTATTTCTTCCAAGCGTCGCTGCATGTCGGACTCGTCGATCATGTCGAGTTCCGAAGGCCTTGGACTGTGCTCTACGTACCAGTTGTAGATCGTTGTCATTCCCATGAGATCTGCTACAGTTGCGGGACGTAAGGCGATGCGGACCCGCGGATTGTCTGTGGCCATCGTGGGTTGGTAATGTGCCGGCGGTGCAAAGAACGCAGCCTTCTTCTGTTCCGGCAGCCCTGGGCTCTTCAGCCAGCCATTTTGGGCAATCCAGCGTTGAACGAGGATCTCGGTCGTCTCGTCCACCACTGTGTTGTTGGCGCTGTCGTCGAATTTCACAGTGGCATTGCCCTTCAACTCCTCCTCGGAAACGGGAATACAAGCTTTTAGTATATCCATGAGATCATAATCAATGGGGTCGTAACCGTAGTAAGTGGCATTCCTCGCATTGATAGTCTCGGTGGCAGGAACATGCCAAAGACCGTCAGCGTGCTTTGTGATGTCGAGCACTTCATTGACAGGGATGACATCGCGGCTTTTTGTGGCCTTCAACTCCCTGGCCTTCAACTCCGTGACCTTCACCCCCGCGTTAAGCCAATTATTCATGTGATTCATGTGATCGATTGAGGCATGGTCAAAGCGAGGACGAGCAGCCCAATCGACGGGAGGAGGCTGCATCTTGCCATCCCAGCCGACAAGGTGTGTGTCCAAATTGATCGGCGCACCAACATTGGCATCAGATCCGTCATCACCGCTCTCCACTTGGACGGAGTCCTGGCTGTCTGCAGCCATGCCGCCACTTGATACGGCCGAGCCCCAGACATTGCCATCAGGTTGATGAGGCGGGCCCCGGATTTCGGCATGTGAGGCCCAACGAGGATTTCCCCTGCGATTGGCGGCTACCAGGTTGGCATGTTCTGGAGATGAAGCCATGCCAGACCCCTTCTGCTGGGGAAATTTCTTGGCACCGCCGTCGGGTCCGGCGTCGGGCTTGTGCAGTTCGGATGGCCAACTTGGCTCAACATCAGACGACTCAGTGGCGGGAAGGTTGTCATTGCCAATTGCCCAGTAATGGTGAATTCTGCGGTTAACAAGCTCGGTTAGATGAGGGTCAAGTTGTTTTCTGATATATGCAAGGACTTCTGGCGAGGCGGTATCGTGCTTGTTACCTCGGCGTGCGGCATTAATTCTGCCCTGGATCTTGGCAGCTTGCTGGATACGTCTCAGGCGATCTGCTGGAAGCTCGACGAGATTATATTCGAGATGGGCCTGAGGCTGCTTGGTGAGGGGACGACCTGCGGTGTGAGGCTTGAGTTGGTTGCCGACAGAAGAAGGCGAGATATCGAAGGATTGAGAGGCTCGTGGAGGCTGCTGATTGGCGTGGAAGGCAAGTGAGTTGGGTGTCTCTGCCTTTGGGGGGGTCTGGGTCTGGGTCTGGGCAGGCTCGAAGGATACCGAGGGGACTACGAAATTGGCGCCCTGTGGAGCAACAGCAGGATTGGGATGTTCGACTTGCTTTGCAGAAGCTCTTGGGATGCTTGTATTAGGCTCAGGAGTCTTATGGAGCGGACCGGCGGGAGATGGCCTTGCCGTGCTGATTCGGGTACGGTGGTTCGGGGTGTTCTCTACGACGGCTGCCTTTTTCGTCGGTTTGACATACTTGGACTTGTCGAATGGGCCGTGTGTAATCGGCTCGTCGTGGAACTTGGATTTTTTAGTGCATGTTAGAATGCCTCTCTCAACATTCAGAGTCGCCACATGGCCATGGGCAGTAGTACTGATGGAGGTGTCAGGATTTAAAGTGTGGCCAATACCACCAGTACTGTCCTGATCAGCAGGAGCAGCAACCGTTGTTGGCTGGTGGGCTGCTTGACTAGGGATTTGAGCAGGGGGGTGTTGATTTGCTTGATTTATGTGGCTGCGGATGGGTTTGCGAAAGCCGGGGGCCCATTCCTTCTCCGTAGATATCATTGTTAGTCTAGGGAAAGAGAACACACAGGAGGAAGCGGCCAAACTGGATGCAAGTTCCCTCCCCTGATGATGGTAACAATGATGATGATGATGATGATGATGATGATGGTAACAGAAGAAATCTTGTGCGTAATGGAGGAAAGATTGATGGAACACTCACGTTGGTGAGGCGAGACCTTGGCACACTACTGGTGTTCTTCACATTTTCCTCCTTGGATGTTGCTGCCTGAAAATCCTGCCCTGTAAAGAGCGAAAGCATATGTGCTTCATGTGGCTGGGTCATGGTGACCACATTTCTTCACTAGCGGTTGACAGTGAATTGATTCAGGACCAGGGCACCACTGTCTGGATGCTGTTCTGTTCCTAGCACCCTGGCTTGCTCATAGATTCCTACCTTACCAAGTAGTAATATTTGTGATGGGTAAGCCGTCCCCTACAAAAGACGATTACTACAAGCATGGGCACAGTAACTTAAAAAGTGCAGTGCTGCTGGAAGAAGATATTGGTTGTCCTTAGGTTTGGCTAGCGGCTAGCGTGGCCTGAGTATCCTGCCAACCAGAATAGCATAGTCCCCTGTCAATGGCTGCCTGTGGAAGCTTAGCCGACACTCTGTATCGCGGAGAGCCTATAGCAGAGAGAAATGATCAAGCAAGAAGTGTGTCCACCAAGATTTAAGTTGCCTGACCATGGGATTCTCCCTTTTCAAGTGAAGCAAGGCATGTATTTACTGTGAACTCTGCCATCATGCAAAAGAATAGGTTACAGTACTAGCAGTCATCGGTGCCAAGCATCAATAAGTAAGTGGCTCTGCGAAGCCGACTTGGCAGGATCTGGCTGGTATTGATTTTCAGGCAGGGCAGAACTTGCGGGACACAGAGCAAAAGGGCCAAGATGTTATCCATCTTGCGGAAGGCCAGACTGCAGGATAAGGAGATGCGAATTCTGATGCTGTGAGAGGGTAAATTGTTGCGTGCAAGTTGGCCAGCTGACACAGGATCAGGGGCCTGGACAATGCCGGCAAGACAACTATTGTCAAGCAAGTGATGAATGAAGATGTGAACAGTGTCAGCCCTACACTCGGCTTCATTATCAAGACAATTGATTTCCAAGGGTGAAGGCGCGCGCAGCAGAGTTTGTTGCTGACAGTGCTGATAGCCATAGGTACAAACTCAATATCTGGGATGTGGGTGGACAGAAGACGATCAGGTCATATTGGCGAAACTATTTCGAGAAGACAGACGCGCTGATCTGGGTGGCCGATGGCACCGACAGACTTCGCCTAGCAGACTGCAGAGATGAGCTACGAAGCTTGCTGCTTGAGGAGGTATGTCCATGTCCGGGACCACGGCCCACCCACTGACCGTGGTGCCTTGTCAGCGTCTGGCGGGGGTGACATTGCTGGTCTACCTGAACAAGACCGACATTAGCGGCTGCATGGACATTGACGAGCTCAGCGAGGGGCTGCAGCTCAAACGGATCCAGACACATCGATGGAGAGTGGTGCCGTGCAGTGCCATGACTGGCGCCAACCTGGAGCAAGGGCTGGCTTGGGTCGTGCAAGATGCAAAGGACCGGCTCTTTCTCTACTGAAGCCTTGTGGAGGGGGCTGTAATTAGTACCTGTTGTACCTGACACGCCGCCGGGGCGTGGACAAGGCCACCCGCCAGCACACTGCCGTCGCGTCGGGGTTGCAGCGACGAGGCACGGCACGTGCAAAAGACAGCGGGATTACCAAATCCGTTTCTTCCTTGCTTCGATGCAGAAATGCGTCGACAAAAGTGATCGACTCGCCCGAGACACGGGGTCCGGGAAGTCGGTGCAAAAGAGTGAAAACATGCGAGGCTCTTCTCCGCGCCGTAAGTGGGACGCGGTAAGCGGCAAGCGGTAAACAAACGGACGCCACTCAACAAGCCAGAAAGTCAGACAAACCCCCTCTCTCCCTACCCGCGCCCAACAGCCGTCGTTCTGCACGCTCTCTCTCTCTCTCTCAACGCAAGCATCGGATTTCGCTGCACGCGTGCCTCTCGCCCGTTTACCCCCCAAACGTCGTTTCGCTCCTTCTTGTCCGCTGCATCGTGTCGACTGTGTCTCAGCCAATGGCCTGCCTTTAAATCACTTTTTTCACTTCTTCTCTCAGTCTCTCAGTCTCTACTGCTCTGCACCATGAGTGTGTCCAATGATGGATCCGAGTCTGTTGACCAGTTTCTAGCTCGTGTTGCCAGTCTGAGTCGCAGGAACGATGAGGAGGTGGCAGAGCGGAACCGCAAGATGGAGGAGGAGATGATGCAGGCCCGCAGACAGCGCCGTGCACGCAGAGAAGGTCAGGTCTTGAGCAACAGCGGCTCTCCCTGCGACGACAGACATGGCTGACTGTGTGCAGAGCGAGCACGGTCCCTCTCGCCGGTGAAGACGGGCCCGGCGGCGACGACGGCAGCTTCAACTGCGGCGGCATCATCATCATTATCACGAGCAGCAGCAGCATCATCATCATCATCATTATCATTATCATCACCACCACCAGCAGTGGCAGTAGCAGCCGACGCCGCTGCCGCAGCACCGCTCTCCTCGTCCCCCGCCATCTCGTCCCTACCACCGGTAGCCTCCATCAAGCCGCCGGTTGTCCTTGCTCCCCGCCAGCAGAGCCAGACCCAGGGCCAGACCCCCACCAGACGCGAACGCAGCCATAGTCCCGTTTCCTCCGAAGCCCTGAGATCCACGCCCTTCGAATCCTCCCGCCCACTCCCGTCCCCGCCGCCGGAGAAGCCCACAACGCCCACATTTCCTCCTGTGAGCACCACCGCCTTGTCCAGAAGTGGCACCCTCTCCTGGCAGAAGAGGCCACTCTCAAGAGATGGAGGATCAATCAGAGGCTGGCCGCTCTCCACTGCTCGCGGTGTCTTTCGTGAGCCATCTGAGAAGACCCTGGAACGGGCGGTAGAGGCAGCAAAGCCAGCAAAGCCAGACGAGCAGGAAGACAAGAGCAAGCCCAAACCCGAGTCTGAGCTTGAGCCTTCCCGTGCCGACATTGCGGCCTCCCTGGCGGCTCGAGACCCCTCATGGTTCCGCCAAACGGCCGACCGAGGAATTGGCTCTGCAGCGTACCGCAAGAGCAATGAAGACCCTGGCATTGGTCAGAGCCATTCTTCGAGAGGAAGGCAACTGCCGGGATTGGCATCCCAGTCGTCGAAAGCGGACACACCCAGACCAACCCCTGTTCGCCCTTTCTCAGCAAGTCCGGCTCCACCAAGCCCCGGACTCGGAGGCAGTGTTGATGGTGATTCTTCAACGACACCTCAAGCAGCTGTCCAAGCATCTGTCCCAGCATCAGGGAATACCCTCCTGCCAACCGCACTTGCGTCCTCTCCAGAGCCAGAGTCCTCTCCACGTACAGCTACCGCCTCTCTCAATCGGACGGCCAACATCCTCGGCTCCACAGGACGAGCTCCATCTCCAACCAAGGGCTTGGGCGGATTCGTCCAGAGTGCAATGATGAGGAGATCAGACAGTGTGAGCAAGAGGTGGAGTGTGCAAGCCACCGGTCTCAATCGCGGCGACTCAGTGGCAGGCAATCGTCCCACATTCAACCCACCTGCTGCCACGCCTTCTCTTGGCCGGCCAAGAGTCATCACCCGTGATTCGAAGCCCAATATAGACGGAGCTTCTTCGCCCTTGAGCAGCTCGAGACCGACTTCTGCCCATGCCGCTGATGTGGTTGCCGACCCTGTCAAAGACCCCGTTCCGGAGAATGAGGCTAGGCCCCTCGGCTCTGAACAGCATCCAGATGTTGAAACCAAGCAAGAGCGTCCAGATGTTGAAACCGAGCAAGAGCGTCCAGATGTTGAAACCAAGCAAGAGCGTCCAGATGTTGAAACCAAGCAAGAGCGTCCAGTAACGCCGTCATCGGAAAGCCTACTGAGCCGAAGCCCGTCAAAGACAATGGATCCGCGCAGATGGAGTCCCACTAAAGCAAGCTGGCTCGAGAGTGCACTTGCAAAACCAGAATCCCCGCGGCCAAGCCCCGTGAAAGAGGAGCTTCCTGCGTGGAAAGTAGGACTCGAGCGTTCGAGAAGCCAGAGACGCCCTGACGCATGTCCCACCAGATCGTCCACATTTGATTCTGTCACCACCGGCGGTCTGCTTCGGCACCCTCCACCAGGCTCTCCCAGCAAGACCCCAGAGTCACTGGCCAGGCCCGGTTCGCTCACAGACCAACCCAAGGTCAAGACCGAGACACACTCCTCTCACGCCGCCGAGAACGCACTAAAGCTGCAAGAATCCGCAATTACTCGGGCCTCGAGAGAATTTAATGTGGCGCAAAAGCCCTCGCCCTCACCGTCCCAGGCAAATCGGCCCAAGGAGCAAGTACGAGAAACTGCTGATGAAGGAATCGAGCCTGTATCACACCCTACGACCGCAACTCAGGACAGGACTTTGGCAGGCGACAGCGCCGTGCAAGGCAGCGCAGACAAAAAGTCTGTGGCTCCGAAGCCAAAACCACAAACGCCGCCGAAGCTGGACTTCCGCTCCACACTTCGCAGTCGTCAAGTTGACACCACTGCTTCCAAAAACAACGAGCCTGAATTCAAAGCTGTGTTTGGCAAACTAAAGCCCACCCAGACGCAAAACTATGTTGCTCCAGATGCCTTGAAGCAAAATATCACCCAAGGCAAGGCTGCGCTCCATGTGACCGGTGGCCCGCAGCAGACAAAACGGGTGGACGAATTGAAAGAAAGTCTCTTGTCCCGGAAAGAAGAGATGAAAGCCGGAGGCGGATCAATCCATAAGCGGCCCAACATCAGAGGCGTTAAGGAGCCGTCCGAAGACAAGGGACCTGCGGTCCCAGAAGCATTGGCCCGGCGTAAAACGCTACACAAGACAAGTCCATCGCCAAGCTCAGCATCTACCAAGCCACGCGTCGAACCCCCGAAACTCACGGCGTCCAAGCCTGCGGTGGTAACTGCTCAAAAGGCCGGACTTCCCGTCCTGAAGCCTGCAGCTCCAACCCCTGTGCAGAAGACTGACAAACCACTGCTCTTGCCGCTTGGGAGCACGAGCGCGCCATCTCGTAGCTCTGAAGGCCAAAAAGAATCCCCTGTTGCTCCTGCCGAGAAACCCGCGCCTCCGGGCGCGCCAGAACGAAAGCTGTCTGAGAAAGCGATCTCCCTGCTGCCACCATCGGACCCTATCTCGCCAACCGGAAGCACGGCACCTGACCGAGAGCTTACAAAGACTACAAGCAATAAGCTAGCCGGCCGGTTGAACCCTGCGCTGGCGGGTCTCATTGCGAGAGGCAGCAACAGCTCTTCTCGAGCTGTGCAGGATGTGCGAAGTGGCGATGTCTCGCCTGCGACCCGCGGTCCTGCAGCGCCGATGTGCTCAGAGGACCCAGACGGCTCTTCTGGGCTGACTCACGTGACCAAGGGTCGTGCCAAGGGCCCCAAGCGAAGAGCACCGAAAGGAGGACCGACTTCAGCAAATTTGGTGGAGAAAGCAAGGACCAAAGCTCCTGAGTCGCCTTCGACGGGTTCGGGGCCTGCTCCCGTCAAGCCCATGGCTGTTTCGCCTGCCAAGCAGCTGCTTGCTACTACTCCCGACACTGAGATCGGAAAACCAGCCATCACCACCACCCCTAAGCTGTCGTCTTCACAAAAGTCAGTTATGCCATCCTCAAAGCCTGCTGCTATCGCTCCAACAGCGCCTGCCGCCAGTGCTGCTAGTAACGGGGTTGTGGTGAGAGAGAAGCCTCGGGTGGCATCCAAGTCGTCCGAGCTCCGCAAAGTATCTGAAAATGCGAGACTGGCCACACATCAGTCTCCCCCCCCTGGTCACTTACAAGAGAATGCTTCGCTCCAAACAGGTGACGCCGACAAGGGCCTTTCGCAAGAACTTACGCCTTCACCATCTCCTCGGCCTATGGCAACACCGGCCCGCTCTCCAGAAAAGTCAATGCCCCTGACACCCAGCCAATCGAGGATTAATACCCCCAAGGTGGCCTATCCGGTAGCAGCAGCAGCAGCATTGCCTGTTCTTAAAGCAACGCGGAAGACCGGGTTCGGACTTGGCATATCTGCTGATCCCAAGCCACTCCCCGTCAACTCTGAGTTGACCCCGCCGCCTGAGAAAGAAGGGAAAGTTGATCAAGTTACTCGCACGGCGGCTTCCCATGTCCAACAAGTGCTTTTGGACACCTTTGGGGCCGTACCCAGGGTTGCAGAGCGGCTACAATGTGATACCGCGGCCTTTCTGGAAGCGCATTCGGGCAAAGCACAGAGGATCAAAACCATCGGCAACAAGATCATGAAGGTGACCGGAGATGGCAAACAGGCCGACATGCCCTCGTCGCAGGAGCACATCCTCTACGAGGACTCGATGTATCTTTGTGTGCATAAATTTGAGTCCGCTGGCTCCACATTGACCGAGGTGTACTTGTGGACAGGCGACGCGGTGCCAGAGGCTGCCGTAGAAGACGCCCAGATTTTCTGCAGGAAGGTGGCGCGCGACAACGATGCAAAGCTGCAGGTCCTCAGGCAGGGAATGGAGTCTGGCCCCTTTCTGTCTGCTCTAGGTGGCATCCTCATTGTCCGAAAGAACACGGCTTCGGATTTGTCCATGCTGTGCGGCAGACGGCATCGTGGGCATATCGTTTTCGATCAAGTTGAATTCTCACCTACCAGTCTCTGCTCCGGCTTTTCTTACCTGATTTCAACCAAGTTCGGCAAGCTGTACCTCTGGATTGGAGAGGGCAGTTGTGCAGATGAGTACGGTGCTGCCAGACTGATCGGCACAGATCTTGGACTCACTGGTGAGATCGAAGAAGTTGCCGAAGGCAAGGAGCCAGCTGCCTTCTGGACGGCCTTTTCGTCGCCTTCGGCAAAGCAGCAGTATCAACCGTCGCGGACTTGGGCTATACGCGCTCGCAACGAGCACAGCGGCTTCCCCTGTAAGCTGTATCGAATTGAACAGGAGAGACCAAAGTCGTCCGGTGGCTTCTGGGCCCTACGGTCATCATCACCTCCAAAGTCGTTGAGCAAGGTGTCGCTGCAGGAAATCGATCCTTTCTCTCAACGAGATCTGAACAGCGATTGCGTCCATTTGTTGGATGCCTATGCTGCGCTTTATGTGTAAGTGAGGCCAGAACGACGTTTGGCCCGTGCTGCCATGCTGACCCTACTCAAGTATTCCGGGCAAACCGTCGCCGTTGAAGTCTGCTGATTTCGTGTCGGCATTGCACATCGCTCAAGAGCTAGCTGTGCTGACACCTTCGATGCAAGGCCGGCCGCTCCTTCCATCGTGCCAAGTTGCATTTGGTGAACCACCTCGCGATTGCCAGGCAGCATTCAGGAAATGGACTCCTGCTGGTGTGTCTGGGGCTCGCGGGCCTAGTGCATGTTTTGACATTGCAGATGTCATGAAGGTGTTGGCATGAGTTTTGCACGACGCATGTCAAAATTGTACAACATGAGTGAATGATTCAGAAACAAGTGTGACGAGATAGAATGACGATACAAATGGGATCATGAAGAAGAGGTGGTTGTTTGTATTGACCCTTGCTTTTCGTTTTCGCAGCCCCCCGCCGCGCCGGGCCAAGACGATTGATTTATTAGGTGTGACTAATCACTAGCGTACCGTGGTTGCAGGTTAGGGCACATCGTTGAGCCAGGCTTGACTCGGTCACGCCATTGAATCCTTTTTGCTGATTCATTATTCATTATTCACGAATGATGTAATGGCCGGACAGAGAGACAGACAGACAGCCTAAGGCGGTCGTGTACAGAATACGTGTCAGGATTGATAAGCCCTTGAGAAGGTTTCGGCAGAGCCCGAAGCCACAATCTTGCACGGTTACATAAGTTACGAGGGAGGGAGACAGCCTTGTTAAAAGACATGGTCTAACAAGGTGCATAATCCTCACATTGCGATTCAACGCATGCCATGTGGCTCATCTTACACAATAGCGAATTAGATTGTTCATCTGCTAGAAGTGCATCAGCAGCTGAGCAAAGGCCCGGTGGATGCTGCCGTTGACATGCACCTCTAGTAGTGGGACAGGGACTAATTGGGACAACTCAAGCCTTAGCGATCCGCACACGGAGTGCATGCAACCAATAATGGCCTCGCTTGCACCGACTAGCGTTTCCCCAGATCCATCCCTACCCCCTTCCTATTCAGGCATAGACTCATGATTCAGGGAATCACCATCCGCTTATGAATGTGATTGCGGCGAGTATGCTGTGCGGGTCAGCGTCGGACCAGGCTAGAAAGCAGCATTAGAAACGAGCAGAGTCGAAACGCAAGCAGCGTCCCGCGTGCCCACATGACATGTCGTAAAGCGAGAAAGGTCGGCCAATGATGGGTCGACAGCAAGTTATTCTATCCAGCCTCAGGGCATTTACTACATACTCAGAGTTGCCAGCTTGGCAGCATAAGTGCGTGGTGCTTCCTTAGACCTTGCAACCGTGAATTTGAATGCTAGAAGGAGAGAGCCACATGACGCGATTGGCTTTCTTGCCTCCTTATATCCCATTCAGAGTTCAAGTACAGCAGCGCCCCCCCCTCTCCCGCCAACCAAGGCGACCGCCACCGTGTCAGAGCAGACTGAGTCACAGGCGGGAGGAAGCGAAACAGTCGCGGATTGATACAACTTCCTCATCAGGCATAGGCAGAAGGGGGGGGTGAAATCAAGTGGGTACGAAAATGTGCAAGGCATGGGGCTTTGATTGGCCTGGCGCACGCGGATGGCCGCTAAATGGAGGGGGAATAGAAAGCTCTGGCCTTGCAGCGTGCCGGCCCTTGTAGAATTCGTGGGCTAATCTTGTTGCCCTCGTAAGCTCTCCAGCCGCGGCCGTTGCACCATTTAGCAGGCCTGCCGCCACTCTCAGATTGTGGCCAATCAAAGGCTGGCATTGCCGATCCGATGCCAGCAAGACCAGGGCCTTGATTTGCTCTCTTGGGATCCGCACCGATCAGATGCGGCTCGTCCCCGTAGTCGTCGTGTAAGAGATATGTCCTATTGTGGATGAGGGAGAATGGAGAAGATGCCTGCCCTGTGGGCTAATACGCCCCGAGATGGCAAAAAGTTGTTAAACCAGACGTAAGACGCGCCTGTCATTGCCCGACGCCACGGTGCCAATTCTATCCGCCATTTGCCTAATCCGGTAAGGGAAAGTAGCCGCTTTGACCTCGCACTACCCGAAATCTGTCGGGTCTTGCCTCCGATCTGAGTGGCTCACTGATTCATATCCCTCCTCGACCGCCTTCAGCTCTTGCTTGGCTTCTTAACCTTCTTAACCTTCTTGACCTTCTTAACCTTCTTGGATCAGCACCGGAAGTCACGATTCACCGCGACTGCCCACCGCACCTTGTGTCGTCGACGTCGACCGTGTCGACGATGAAAGCTGTGATTCGATACTAACTAGCTGCGTCTGCTCTGAGACCGGGAACACCCATATTCACCGAGTCATTCATTCCGCTTCACCAGCCATGATGCCCAACACAGCGATGGATGCTCAATCCAGCTTTGCCTATCTGACTGACCAGCTTCCTCTTTGGCTCAGCCAGCTGAACGACTTGTCGAGATATGCGTGTGGGAAGAGCGAGGAATTTGCGGCCGAGTATCGGTCGTTGGTGAATGAGCCGAGGCACAAGAGACAGAAGTCGGCATCGCTACAGTCGATCCAGTCGGCCGACTCACCGTCTGCTCGGCCCTCTGATGCTGGTGCCCGAGCAGATTCTCGAGCAGATGCATCTCTTTCCACGCCTTCCCGCCCGGTTGAAGTCAGTGCTCTCGAAGGCCAGCGCAAGAGAAAGAGACCGTGGTCGATGCGGTCGAATGAGCCGAAGCCTCAACCGACCCGCCGTCGCAACCTAATTGTACACTATGATTCGCACGTACAAGTGCAACTGGATTCCATGGTCAAAGCCATCGGCATCGCACGGAACAATCTTCGGAAAGCGAGAAATGCCCACCAAGCAACTTCTGGATTTTCTTTGCCCGCGCTCAAACGCAAAGGCCCGGCGACCTTGATGTCCTCGCTGGAGAGCGTCAGGTCGAGCAGCAAGGAACAAAGCTCCTTTAGTGTATCAAGCTCCAAGTGCACGTCACGATCTGCTTGCCAGTCCACTTCCGAGACTGATATGGCCATGTTTTCTTCCACCGATAAGAAGCTGGAGACAGTGCAAAGCCTCTACGAAACGGCTGCTTATCAATTTCTACGAGACGGCGAATGCAAGCACTCGTTCGACTCGGCCAAGAATCATCTCGATGCGCTCCTTGTTGAGGCCCAGAAGTGCCGACACATGTTCGAGGAGAAAGCGGCGAGAGAACAGAAGGAAAATGCATCTCACTTGAACTCGGACGCTACTGAAACTACGTCGGACAGCAACGGGCATTCTTCGACCAGCTCTTTCGAACCCTTGCACATCGTGAACAATAAGTTCGGCCCGACCCAACTGTCCCAGACGCTGGAAGACATGAAACAGCGACCAGTCCTTCGCGAGCCGGGGCCTACCGACCTCTCCCATCTCGTGTCTGGAAGTACTGTGATTGAGGTCAATGATGACGAGTCAGATGAGGAGAGCATCGGCGAGATTGACACGAACCGATTCAGGGCTACCAATGTGGCACGAATTGCACGGGCATATTGATTTTTTGCAGGCCAATCCTGCATTGTAGTGATTTCAGAAGCAGCGATCTCTTTTACACTTTTGTTTGTTGCATTCTAGCGCATTGCACTATTGTTATTTGAGGACCACGGCCTGGATTGTTGCGGCTCGAGGAAGATCGCGGGCTACCGGACCCGCTATGTTGTGTGATCAGAAGACTGGGCTACGTAGAGTGCAAAGGCCATGGGGAGCCGGATCAGCTTTTCGCAGGACCTACGTGTTGTCATGTCTACCAACCTTTTGGGAGGGCGAAACAAAAACCCGTCTTTCTCTTCACCTCTCTCCCTAAGGGAATCTTCTCTTCTCCTCTCCTCAATTTTGCCTATATTGGCCATTCTGTACACTACTATATATCCCAGACGTACATGGTAGGATGCGATGGCTCAGACGAACCAGGGCATTGCCCTGCACGGTGATTGTCCCGAGTGTCGACTGCCTGCCCTTGCGCAATTCAACCAAAACTAATGCTCCACGCGAGTTTGGCTCTGTCGATCAAGCGAACACACGATCAGAAAGCCTGACATTGCAGGTTCCACAGGTAGGGATGATCAGCTAAGCCAGTCACCAACCGGAATGCGAGGGTGGGGTGAAGCGCGAATGACGGGGGGCAGGGGGCCGGGATATGGGCTCACTGCGTTTTCCCCTTTAGGCATGAGGTATTGGCCCAACATGTGGGGGATGCGCGCGCAAAAGGCACAAACAACTTTGATACTTTTGTCTGCATGGATTATTTTACTCTGTAGGGAAATCAAGGTGGGAAGTCACTCAATGCTGTACAGTGGAGTAATAGGCCTAGCCATAGTGGATTGAATACAGGTGTGATGTGATAGGCTCTCTCGTCCCCTCCTGTGTCAAGGTATAGATGAGACTTGTGGCATAATACACGATACATAACACTATACGTAGTTGTGATGGTAGTTAACAGGGAAGCAGGCAAGGAGACATGGTTCTCCTAGACACAATGAATGTGTGAGGGTGAGGGTGAGTGTGTGTCTGAGTATGTGAGTGTGAGTGTGTGTGAGTGTGTGGGTAGTGTGAGTGCACATGCCAAGAAACCGCTCTGGTTAAACCCCCGACCCGACCCCACGCCGCTCCCGCCTGCCCCCCTCTCTCTTCCACTCTCCTCTCTCTTTCCTCCGTAGTACAGCGGTGTAAAAGGGGTGGCTGAAAAGGGCTTTCCCTTCCTTTTATTTGCAAAAGGGGGCTCGATGGCGGTTGTCATTTCCAACTTTCCAAGTTTTTTGTTGGCATCAACATGTCAGGATTACTCAGCCGATGTCTCGGATCAGGTGTCTGGAACCCTCGGCTTGCGTTTTCATGCGGCAGCTCTCTTTAGTCGAAAGGGAAAATTGGGCCGGAGAAAGATGAAGCCGAAGACACCGGCGTGGTGGCTTGTAATGAGTACGAAATGGCTTTCGTCTATGGCTGCGCGGGGCTGGCCGCCTGTTGCGTCGCCTGTTGCGTCGCCTGTTGCGTCGCCTGTTGCGTCGCCTGTTGCGTCGCCTGTTGCCCCGCCTGTTGCCCCGCCTGTTGCCCCGCCTGTTGCCTCGCCGCCTCTTGGACGACGCCGCAGAATAATCGATTCTTGACCTGTCCTGCCAACAGGCCTGCAAACTCCTCGCCCGCAATCCTGTCACTTGCCCTCACCAGCATCTCCATCTCGCTGTCTTTCCCGACTTTGATGTTCTTGTTGGCGTTGGCCGTAGGCACCAGGGCCCTGGAGCGTGATTGCGATATGTTGGGCCCAGAAGACCGCTTGTGGTGGTCTGTGGCCGACCTGATCTTGTCGGTGTGGTCGCCAATCTGTTTGTTGGCATAGTCGCGGTTCGTGTAGAGCGGCGATTGCGAGAGCGTCGAGGTCCAATACTTGTTCCACAGTAGGTTGAGCAGGTGAGTGTCCAAGGTGCTCTTGAAGTGCGTCACTTCCAGTGCGTAGTAAGAGTTTGCATGTGCGCCAAAGTCTTTGATTTTGTCTGCAGGAATGGCTTGGAAGTCGTCGTCGTCATGCGAGAATCTGTTTGGATTGTTGGCCGGCTCGGCGCCCTTGGCGTACGTGCGGAAGGCTCCGATCTCGACTTTGCCCGCGCTGACAGTGCGGTCCGGGTCGATGACGACGGCAACGAAGGGGTCCTGAACCTGCTGCTGCAATTGCTCCGTTTCGATGTCGATGCCTGACAGCCAGCAGCCGTATCCGGGATGTGAGTGGTACCAGCCGATGGCGTTTTCTTCTTGGCCGCCGCCCTCGCGGGACGCGGTGGTGAAGTGAATCATGTACTCGTCCGCCTCGCTCTGGGCATTGACACGGGTCTCTGTCCCTTCGACTGGAAGGCGGAATGCGTCGGTGACGATGATGGACGTGCCAGAGACATAGCCCATCATCAGGCCCATGATCTCAATGCTGCCGCCGCTGCGCGCGTGTATGGTCATTTTGAGCAGGGCCAGCGCAGAGATGCGCACGTGGGTGAAGTAGTTCGGGTTCAGTCTCCACGGCCGTGCATTCTGAAGGTCGCGGTACGCAGCCGGGTCGGGGAGCGAGTAGAGCGCATTCTGGCTGGGATCGATGGGAATAACATTGTTCTCTGCCTCCCACGTGCGTTGGGCAGCAGCAGTGTGAGCCATGGTCACGTCAACCATGGAATGGCAGGCCGGGTTGTGCTGATTCCAGCGGGCTGAATGGTGTGTATACACACACACACACACACACACACACACAGTACACTGAGCAACAGACGGGAGATTCTGCCGGCCCCGCCAGGAGATAGCAGCGCTAACTCCGCGGGCGGTGAGCCGCAAGGCTGAAACATGGGGGCTGGTTGCCCCTCGCAACGTCGCGGCGGGGCAGGACCACAACACGTTCTCCTATGAGACAACTGCTCGGCGCTTTCTGATTCGCGCCCGGCACCCGCCACGACGACGTGAAAGGCCCTGATCGCGGTCGCTGTTCTGACTTCGTCCCCCTCACAATATCGACTTCTATTGCCCGAACAAAGCGCCTTGGCTGTGGCCGGTGCTTCCTCTCCCTTAGGCCTCGAGCCTTTGCTCTTGCCTCGCGCCTTTGCTCCTGCCTCGCGCCTTTGCTCCTGCCTTGCGCCTTTGCTCCTGCCTCGCGTCACCGTCTCCCGAATATCGGCCAAGATTGCCAATATCGGCAGGAGCCGCTTCCGGCAGTCGCGATGCCGGGCGCCATGGACACCAGCTATTTAACGCAGCAGGTCAACACCATCATCGGCCAGCTGCACACCATCTGGGATGAGATCGGCCTTCCTCGCAATGACCGGGACTCGCGAGAGACCGAGCTCTTCGCCGCTCTGTCGGAGACGCTGCACAACCAGCTGCGTGTCTTCAACTCGTACGTTGGCCCTCATCGGCCGCAGCCGCGAGCCCATCGAACTAATGGCTGTGTAGGGAGAAGAGCGAGATGACGGAAGAGGCCAACAACCTGATCAAAACGATCCAGCAAATGGAAGCATCTTTGGACGATGAGAAGGATCGGATGGGCTACGACCTCGACACCCGCGGCCTGCGCGTCACCTTCCCGCTGAACGAGTGCATCCGAGAGCTGAAGGAGAAGTACAACACGGTCAGCAGACTGCACCGCGAGCGGTTCGAGCAGGTCAAGAAACTGGTGCTGGCACTCGAGTCATACTCGTCCCATCTCGAGTCGTCCTTCGTCAAGATCCGGCTGCCGCCAACCAACGCGGCCTCGTGCCCGCCCACATTCGATCTGTCTCCCTCGTACGTCGCCACCCTGGACGAGGAGTTCACCAGGATCTACGACGAGTACGGCCGGAGACTGAAGCTGGTGCAGACCACGGCCGAGGAGATGGTCAGGCTGTGGTCGGAGCTGGGCATCCCGCAAGCACAGACAGACTCGTCCATCGTCCAGCATTATCGAGACTCGCCCGAGCAGCTCGGTCTCCACCAATCAGACCTCGACAGGCTCAAAAGCCGACGCGACAAGCTGCTTGATGAGAAGCGAAATCGCGAGAAGCGGCTGGCCGAGATGCGGAAGTCGATTGAAGGCCTTTGGGACCGGCTCGGCATCGAGGACGCCGACCGCAAGGCTTTCCTGGCCGCCAATAGGGGCTGTGGACTGAGAGCGATCAACGAATACGAGGACGAGTTGGCCCGGCTCAATGAACTCAAGCGCCAGAATCTCCACCTGTTCGTCGAAGACGCCAGGGTCCGACTGCAAGAACTCTGGGATCAGCTCTACTTCTCCGAGGAGGAAATGCTCGACTTTACCCCGGCCTTCTCCGACGTCTACAGCGACGCGCTCTTGTCAGCCCACGAAGCGGAAATTGAGCGCCTCGCCACCCTCAAGGACCAGCGTACGCCCATTCTTGAGGCCATTGACAAGCACAAGTCCTTGCTGTCGGACAAGAAGGCCTTGGAGGAGTCGGCCAATGACGCCTCGCGGCTCATGCTGAAGCCCCAGAAGGGCGAGAGGCGAGACCCCGGGAAGCTGCTGCGCGAAGAGAAGATGCGCAAGCGAATAGCCAAGGAGCTGCCAAAGGTGACAGCCTCTCTGATTAAGACACTGGAGAAGTATGAAGACGAGTACGGCCGACCTTTCCTCGTCCACGGCCAGCGATACATTGACGAAATCGAGCAAATGGATGCCAAGCCTCCGCCCGCGCGCTCAAAGACGCCCAACGGCATTGCACCGCGGCCCAAGACGCCTGGTGCAATGCAACCAGCCAAGCCAGCCTCTGCCGCGTCCAGGTCACAGCCCTCCCGTCCTCAGTCCTCAATGCGCAACCACGCTCCCTCAAAGTCGGTCTCCAAGACGCCCACCATCGGTCGAGCAGGCCTATCACGGTCCCAGATTGCCACCACCGCCGCCTCCTCCTCCGTGTCCTCAGCTGCCCCTTCTACGCAATCCAGGTCGCCGTCCAGGATTCCAGCACGTGTCCCGCTGGCTAACTTGCACCACGGCGGCAATTCCCCAGAGCGACACCACCACGCGCCTCAGCAGCAGACAAACTATGCTGCTGCGGCCGCGACTGCCAGGACGACGGGTCCGCCCAGAGCACCTCCTCCAAAGATGCGTGACCTTTTCCAGGAGCCGTCTGCACCTCAACTTGCTCAGCCTCCCCATCTTTCTCGCCAACATCTGCCTCCACGGCCAGAATCAACCCTGTCAGCAAGCTCGAGTGGCAGCTCTCGCTTCGTCCAGGCCGTGCCTCCCGAGGATGTCTACGACGACCGTGAGCGCATGTCATACATGTCGACATCGCTCCTGGACCGCAACCACCAGTACCAGTATCGTCAGCACCAGCTTGCTGACCCGCAGCCCCAGCGCCTGCCTGAGCAATTCCACGCTTCGGCGAGCCGATCACAGCTTATGCCGCCCCCGCCCCGGCCCGACTCTCGACAAGCATCCAACAGCTCGTCCAGCATGACGGTCGGCACCACGGCAGCCAGCTCAACATCTGAGAACTGGGAGACATACTCTGACGTCTCAGAGATGGAGCCTGAACGCGACTCCCGAGACAACCACTACTCAACCGTACATCATCATCCTCATCATCCGCAGGGCAGCAAGCGAGGAGCACCTGCGTATAGTCAAATGGCGCCACCGCCCAAGTTGCGAATGCACGCAATGCAGAGAACTGTTGATGCAGATGAGAATGGGCTTCAAGGGCATCAGATGCTGGAGCAGAGAGAAATGAGAGTGGATGGAAGCGATGCGTGGAGCACCGAGGCTGAGGAGACTTATTGAAGCAAGCTCCGTCTGACTTTTTGCCCATCTGGTGTTTCGGATTACAACGGCTGGTAGCCATCTCGGATATGGTCTCCTTTTTTTTGCTTTTTGCCACGCTTTTGTACGAGTTACGAGGTTGACTACGCAAGTCGGATGCGCAAAAAAAAATTACCATGCGCTGTGTAGATGATTATTATCGACCAAGGTTGATGGATGGACTGACTAATACTAGTCACATCGAATCCATTCATTCAGCTAGCTATTCTTGTGTCCCAAAGGTTTGCCTGGGTCAGGCCTGTTCTTGGCAATGTCCCCCACCCCCCTGGCCCTAATTAATGTTCAGATCTAGACCTAATTAATGTTCTTTCTTGGGACTAATGCATCACAGATCTATTTCTCCCGACTAAGCATCACACTAATTAATGTTCTTTAATGTTCTTTCTCCCGACTAAGCATCACAGATCTAGACCTAATTTACGAGTTGACCATTCTTGATACATCCAGCTGTCTAATTAGCATATTTGTTGGCCTGCGCCACCTGGTAAGTGAGCATGCACGTCAAACGTGGTGTTATAGAATGAAAGACATTCGACATTCGACATTCGACACTTGCGTGTGCAATCATGGAAATCCCGCGATATCAGTGCAAGTGATACGTATGACATGCATATGCGGCACAATTGTTGGGCTGACTCCACTCAAAACAGGGATTTCTGCTACCTTGTTTCAGACAGATTAGGATGGCGAGTAACTTACGTGGCGACCCCATTCTCTCCTGTCGCTCACTAACATATTTGATCCCGCTCACCACACTGCGGTATCGCCCTTTGCGATTCTCGTTTTGTCTTGTTCCCTACTTTGATAGCGTTTAAGCGTTTATGATGACTCCCCAATGACGATACATACCATAGTATTATGTGTTTTCCGTCGCGACGGGGCCTGTACCGGCAGTTGCGCAAGGACGGTGCCATAGCCCCACTCATCTGTATTCTCCTCTTGATCGCTCTATCTCTCGCCTATATACGCCATGCGTATCATCAGCCAAAGGTGACCGACATCATCTCGACACGACCCTTGAGTCCCTTTGTCAAAGATCAAGCCAAATTCTGGCAATCGCTCTACACCGCCATTCTCAGTAATGACCCAGAATGTGAGGAGAGCCCGATTGAGCCTGTGGTACCCCACAAACTCGACATTGGATTCAATCCTTCAGAGAGCCACGCTCGCCCAGATCTACTATGGATTCGACCCGCCGATCTCAACAAGCTGAAAGACTCCCACACCAACTTTGTCAACGAACTACCCGAGATTTCACCACCCTTCTTCCTACCGGCTTCCCAAGGCATCGCCGTCACAGCCGGCTTGAAGCAACTACCTGTCCTGACCATCAGCCTTCGTATGCTAAGGCGTACCGGCTGCGAGCTTCCCGTCGAAGTCTTTCTGGCTTCAGATGAGGACTACGACAGCCACCTGTGTACAGAGGTCTTTCCCAGCCTCAACGCTCAGTGTCTCATTTTCACCGACATCTTTCGAGAAGCCGAGACCGGTGTTTCTCTCGACCATTACCAGTTCAAGATATTTGCTCTCATCTTCGCCTCATTCGACGACGTTCTCTTGCTGGACTCGGATGCCTTCCCGGCCACCGACCCTACAACCATCTTTACCTCTGAGCCCTTCACCTCCCAAGGAATGATCCTCTGGCCCGACTTTTGGTATCCATCCGAATCACCCTATTTCTTTGAGATTGCCAACCTCGGCACACCACCGCCTCTTAACGCCTATTCCTCGATAGAATCAGGCGAGCTCATGGTCTCTAAATCCAAACATAGTCTCTCACTCATGCTTGCCGCTTACTACAACTACTATGGCCCTTCCTACTATTATCCGCTCCAGTCGCAGGGTGCCCCGGGTCAGGGCGACAAGGAGACCTTCGGCTGGGCCGCCCTTGCCACCAACAACTCCTTCTACCATGTTCACGAGCGAGTCATTGCGCTCGGCCACGTTGACTCCACCAATAAATTCTATGGCAGCGCGATGGCCCAGCATGACCCGGTCCAGGACTTTCACAGCCAGCAGGTCGCTGACCAGTCATCTGCTCTCTCCGACAAGGAGGCTGCCAAGGACCCCGACGACCAAGCCTCAGGAGCCAAATCACGAGTGGCCCCGTTGTTCGTTCACGCCAATTTCCCCAAATTCGATCCCGCTACCCTCTTTGAATTCTCGACACAGGCCAAAGGCACCGTCGGCCCAACCTTTGATTCCAACAACACCGCCATCCGCACATGGGGGCCCCGGCCGGAGATGGTGAAGCTCTTTGGTTTTGACATTGAGCATGCCTTTTGGGAGGAAATTGAGTATGTAGCCTGCAATTTGGAGTCAGACTTTGTGGCCTGGAAGGGGAAGCAGGACATCTGCTTCGGGGTGCAGGAGTACATGAAAATCGTATTTCCGACGTAGACATTACGCCTAAGCTAAAATCATCTCCTAATTATTCTAGTACAAGATATTTTATGTTCTCCCTGCTTTCGTCGAGGCTTATGCCACGTGCCTCATCCTGGTTCTCGCTCGTGGGACTTCTCTTGAAGCTCCAGAAGTGCACGGACCACTGCAGCTCAGGCTTAAAAGCAACCTTATATTGGAAGCTTAGCTGATGCTTGTTCAACCTAATGACAAGAACAGCGCCTTTGCATACAAGCAGTCAAACAATAAACAAATACTACTCAATCTCTACCAGGTACTTTTTATTGTCAATCTCTGCCAGGTGCTTTGCCTTGTCAATTTCTACCAGGTGCTTTTCCTTGTCAATCTCTACTAGGCGCTTTTCCTTGTTCATCCACGTCTTCTTGCCCGACATCTGTTTCGCAGCCTTTTGACCAAACAGACATTATGACTGGACTTGTCATATTAGAACAAAAAGAATACTCAGGATCAGATTTCGCCAATGTGAAAGGAAACCAACAGCCAGGGCGTCACCCTAGACAATAACAACCAGTGAACTGACTTTGTTTAATTGCCCAATTTGAGCACCTCTGCTCAAAGCCTCCGAACTTCCTCGGCTTCCTTTATGCCGCCGAGCATCCCCCTCTAGCATTACAATTTGAGCTGATATCGCTCTAAAGCTTCTCTGTAAACTCGGACAGAATTAATTGGCTCTACAGTCTCACCATACAAGGGTGCAGCCAGATATCCACCCGCAGGAAGCTTCTGATATTTGATTAATTATCATACTTGGGCGATTTACCCCATTTGACTGTCTCGACGCTGGAGGCAAGTGTTCGCAGGTATGGGACACAATTGCTCATCTTACCGCGGATTGCAGCCAAAATCCTGTCAACGAATCTTAGGAGGTCGTCTGACATTCTAGCCGTACGCGCGAGAACTTGGGTTTCTGCAGGAAGAATGACGCATGTGAAGGGCTGTCAGCACCCAGAACGCCAGCAAGATCCGGCGTTCTGATATAAATATGTGTGTCACGAATAAACATCCGTGAGAAGGGCAGCGTCGTGAAGCCAGCACAGCGCCATGCCATGCGCCTGTTCTCGCTGCCCACAATTGTCCGATCTAATGAGTATTCCCTCACTAGCGATAGGGGCCAATTGCTTTCGACATCATGCCATTGGAAGAGAGTATGGCTTTCATCTACAACACGCTCAAAGCAATAGAACATCTTGGATCACCTCTCAGCCACCAATTGCTTTCCCGCGTACTCCATCCCTATGGGTGATGATGCCGGCGGCGTTCGAGAGTCGTCTTGGCCAGGTAGTGCTCACAGGCATGCCATGTCACTGCCAGCTCTACTGCCTAAAGCTGCTTGTTACCCCCAACCTCCCCCTGTGTCGTGACGCCTGAAGCGTATCACTGTCCAGGTAGCCGTCGAGTGTCACTGCCACGGTACCAGGCATTTGGTCCTAAGATACACGTCTTCCACCTTCTCCATCCTTTGCCTCTTTCACTTCTCCTTCCACAGCTTCGAAGCCTTCATCCATCTGCTACAGTTCTATTTGTTGAACCAGAGATTTGTTGACTTCATCAGACTATTCAACTACAACAGCATTTAGCAATCATGTCACGATCCTTCTTGGGCTTCGCTCCTAGCGGCCATGGCTTTCTATATGTTAGTTCCCCGAGCCACTGGTGGACATTACTGACCACTGTCCAGTCTCAGAGAGTCCGCAAACCAGATGTCCCAGATCTTCCCTACTCCCATGGCTTGCCTTCCCGGCATTCTATTTTTGAGAATGAGGAAGAACCACATATCGAGTTTGACCTAGCGAGTCGTACACTCAGTTCAGGTGCTATCTGGAGGCCCTATTGCCAGTACAAGGAGAACCAGAGTCTGGAATCTGTCACTGAAATCTCGAATACGACACCCAGTCTCTATGAATCCGAGTCTTCGTCTGCTAGTCCAGAGGCTGACAGCCATGGATCAGACACATCATCGGAACCACTGGCGTCTTTTAGCCCGTCTCTGGATTGTGATATTGTTGATTACCGAGCATCTAACCATCCGGTTTTGAGCCTGAGTCCACTATCGCGTGATTTTGTGTCTGTTGCACATTTCACGCCCGGTAAAGACCCGGCTGCCGTGGCTTTTCGACGGTCGACCCCTTCAGCATGTGGAGCGAGCCACCAACGGGAGCCCCTTGGTTCTGCCGTTGCGAGGCGCTCCATGTTGAATGCTGCAGCAAAGTACTTCCATCCTACCGCAGCACTGTCCAATCTCAACGCCTTGGCTCCTGTCTGGGCTCCTGTCCGACCGTCGTCTACACATAATCCAACAGAATCGTCCTTGCTTACTCCCACATCCTCATCCATCGTTCCTCTGCCCAATTCCGTGAACCAGCATAGCATCGCAATCCCCAGCAGTCGTCTCACTAGCTCAGCCCTTTCCAATAATAGCCCGTGGCCGACACCGATCTACAATAGCGATGCCATGTGGTTATGGTACGACGAAAGTTTTCATGAGCAGGCCATCACGGCGTGTGCTAACATCGAAGCTGATGGACTGGATCTGAATCCTGAGCTTCGACCAGGGGTATATAATAATGACTATGACGAGGCTGAGGAAGTCCGGGCTACGATTGCCGGCGCGAAGCGAGACCTTGTCGGCATCCCAGAAGTAGGGAAGGTATCCGGCTTTGCAGAGATATCTCCTTTGGCCAGGATACCCGGCTTATTGGGTATCAAGGAGGCAGATGACTATGTGCTCACGGAGGATCTCACTACGCCACCGATCGCGCCGAGGACGATTATACTCAACACCGGAGAACAAATCAATGTCCCTCAGCAAACGGTGCCAGTTGACATGGGCCAGATCTTCGAAAAGAAGAAAAATCATGCCAGACCTGACTCTCCGTTGAAGCACTGTGAGACCACCACCTATGACCATGGTGATATCTCTACCCCCAAGGTCATTGTCCAGAGAGAGCACCACGGAGTTCGCGATTCTACGGATGACAAGGCTCAACAAGAAGATCCCCGTATTGATAACGACAGCCCTCAGGGAAGTCAGCTATCCCGAGCTGATTACAGATATTCTTCGACAAAAGTACGCTGGGCAGACTACGAAGAGGATGATGAGTCCTGTATCAATGATGCCAGCCTATACAACAAAGTGGAACCACCAGTTCGATCTCTCAACAGCATCCGAGACGTTGAGGCGTCCGTCACCCACCCGCAGCCTTCCCTGCGTCCTGGTGGAGGGCAGCAAATCCCTCGCTCGCTCTCCATTAAAACACATGAAGGGACAGCCAAAGCGTTCATGAATCAGTGCAAGCGTATTGACCAACAGGCAGTGAGAACTAGAAGGCTAGACAAGCTCAAGGAGGACGACAAGCACGCAGCTCTTTCTGATGAAAATCGGCCTCTTTGTGATGAGAGTGGCCTCAGTACCATTGTGGAGGAGTTGTCAGAAGGCGGTGAGTGGCAAGTTGCTGCTTCATCTCCTTCCTCTTGTCCGGCTGTGGAGGAGTTGTCAGAAGGTGGTGAGTGGCAAGTTGCTGCTTCATCTGCTTCCTCTTGCCCGGCTATGAACAGTGCTAACGTGCCTCAAGGAGTTCCTCAACCTGTTGCTGCCGATTACAGCTTCGACAAGGAGCAAGAGTAAGATGCTCTCTCAAAGACCTTTGGCGAAGGTCAATCGTCACTGCTTCTGTCAAAGCACTGCTCGCCATCAGATGATACACGGCGCAAGAGTGAGGGACGGGAGGCCAGCACGAGTGCTCAAGAAACCTCAGCACCAAATTCTCGAAGTGGCCCTCCCGTCGTCCCACCTCGCATAAGTTCCGTCGCCCCCCCTGGTCTTGTCCCTGCCCTGGCCACGACTATGATTACCACTATGCACCCCTCCTCTCTCGACAGCGCCTACGACTTTTCGTTCAAGCTTTTCTCCTCTGCCCCACCTCCAGCAGTGCAGGAGTCCGGCGAGGAGCGTACCGCTCAGAGGGATGCTATGACAAGACAATGGGCCACACCCACTTCCAGAGCGGCGCGGGACAGGCAGTATGCTGAGAATTGGTGGTCACGGACACCGGAGCAAATTGCCCAGATCTATGGGGACGGTACAGAGGTCCAAGACGGATACAATGACGCGGCTAATGAGACCAGTACCACTGGCCCGACACCACAACTTCTTTCTGGACAAGAGGAGAACGAGGAGCAATCTGCTCCTCTCTTCTTCATCGTCACCATGTGGCAGCGCCGGCGAGGTAGAATCGCGTCCCGGTGGCTCGGCGAGGTTGAACACAAGCTGCAGAAGCGGAACAGAATCGGCGGTCCTTCTCTTCCACCATCACCACTACCACTACCAGCGACGAATGCCGACGGAGAGGCTGAAGGAAAGAAGAATCTCTTCCGCAAGGCGCAAAAGGCGATCTTTGGTTTTGTCAACGGTAAGAAGAAAAAGGAAAAGCAGAGCAAAGATTCTCATTCTTAACGTTATGTTTATTTTTAATTTTTTTAAAAAACACAAACAAGATTAGTTTGGTGAACGACTGAAGGAATGGCTAAATGAATGAATGAACGAACAGAGAGATGAAGAAATGAGGGGATACAGAAATGAATACTTGACGGCATGTCTTATTAAAGACTAGCCAGTGGCTCGATATGCATCGCGTTCGGCTTGGTCACTCCCCAAAACAATGCTAAGTGGCCTCCTAAATCGGAGCTACAAGCACTTTTGTGATACCCGAAATGCATATGCCAGCTTCACAGCTGTCTTACGACAACGAGTATGTCGGAAGGTGTTACGCGTGAATAAAAAGATGCCCATATTATGTGTACGTGTTGTGTACGTGTTGTGTGCCTGTTCTATGCTTGGTAATCTTTTCTTCTTCTTTGGATATCAGCGTATTCTAGCATAACTGGCCATAGTCAGGAATAGTTGGCATTTCCCTGCTCAAGTCCCACCACCTGTCCGTTCCAAGTAGATCGTGACCGGCATCTGCTCACAATTTACAAGAGTTTGGTGAGGACATTGTCGATGGCAGCCTTGTTAGCACCCACAACTTCCTCGACCTGCTTGCCATTCTTGAAGAAGAGGAAAGTGGGCATGGCGCGGATGCCTAACTCGGCAGCGACATCCGACACATCGTCGACATCAAGCTTGTAAAAGCTGACAGCTTCCTTGTACTTGGGCGACTCGGACAACTCTTCAATGTAGGGTGAAATAAATTTGCAAGGACCGCACCAGGTGGCAAAGCAGTCGAGGACGACGACGCCAGTGCTCTTGATGATCGAGGTCTCGAAAGACTGCTTGCTGCGAATAGAGTTAACGCCGTAATTCTTGGGAGGATTGGTCGGCTGAGGCTGTGATTGCTGGCGCAGTTTGGCTTGGTGATAGGCTACATACTCAGCGAGATTATTGACGACCATTTTGCGCGGCGTGTGTGTGAAGAAGCGGTTGGGGGTAGTGGCGAAGCAGCGTGTACGGCAAGTGTTGACGTGGAAGGTGCTTCGAAAAGCAGAGGCTCGAAGCGGCGATAACAGGAGGGATGGTTGACTCTTGACCCGGGATGTTCGCAGAGTTGCAGCCGCCACCAGGGGATTTAATCTGGAAGGCACACAGGTAGGTTAATAAGACAGGAGGCTGATATTTGAATATCGAAGATGATGGTCGAATGGAGAAGGTTCGAATGCTTGGTAGGAAGGTGGGATGGCGCAATGGCAGGAAGGTGGCACTCACGATGAAACCATGTAATTGGTAAGCCACAGGCAAGATTTGGAAGCTGCGGCAGAAATGCTCCTACTAAAATGTAGCAATAGAGGGGCAGTTTGTGGCCGGGGCAATGCGGAAGCGAGCGTAATTCCAAATTGTGTAATCGTGTAATTAATCGCGATCGGGGCAGGCGCAACATGCTAATTACTCCGGTATCACGTGACTGGTAATACACGTAAATGTGATTGAAAGAGTCAATCACGTGTGGTATTGAGAAGTGCTTTGATTGAGGAGGGGTGTGGTAGGCACTATCTTAGTGGCCTCTTGGCCTAGTATTCCTTCCTGACCATTTTTAATGCGTCTGCAGCCAGACAAGGACGGCGCATGCCGAGTCAAGCGCGAAATGAAGGTTGGCCATATATCTGATTCACTGGGACATGCACCGTGCCACACAATATCCCATGTTAAGATGCTCAATACCCTAGTCTGGGGAATGCGGTTCACGAGGCGCGTTGCCCTTTGGCCACTTCTGTAGCATCGGATCATTTATTCTTCTCGGTCCGAAGCTTGCAGACGGACTATGAAGAAGATTTCCCATATTGAGCGCGTTGATTGATCACTGTCTGGCGAGTGTTTCGATAAAAGGAAAGGATGGCCAAAAAGAGGGATTTGGTAGGTAGCCCCAAGATTGGGGTTCCATAGTGGAATGGTGTGCATTGATCGAGTCACACGACAAAACGACTGAGGCAAATCTACTCCGTCTAGATTGGTATGGTTTGTGCATCAGGGCTATAACTTGGGAGTGGAGGCCGACTTGTGTTCTCCCAGCTCGGATGGTCGGGGCAAGCCAGAGCTTCGTGGGATCGACACGGTTGAAGAACGTCGGATGTCGAGAAGGCGGGCACTGCCTGCGCTGACACGCCGGATGTCGCCTTTGTAGTCGACGCTCCGTGCGCGCATGAGCTGGACAGTCTCTTTGGGGCGCGGGGAATCGTCGTCGATGCTGTTTGACTCGTTCTCGTCTTCGTCGTCTTCGTTGAGCAGTCCCCCCCTTTCGTCGTCGTCGTTGTCGTTGAGCAGCCCCTCCCTTTCGTCGATGCTGTTTGACTCGTTCTCGTCTTCGTCGTATTCGTTCAGCAGCCCCTCCCGTGACCTGGCCGCGTCAACGTGACGGACGACAGTGGGCTGTCTCGCAACGCCCTGATGCCACTGTTCATCTGTTCTGTCTCGGCCACGCGCGACTTCCGGAGTAGAGGCTTGACCTCGCTCCATTTGAAGGTCAATAATGGTGCTGCTGGCCTTTCGCTCTGCCGCAACAGACTCTCGGCGCTCTCTCGGCGCTGGGCTCAATCGGCAGAGGTACTCATCCTGGGCAAGGTCATCCTCTTCTTGCTCGATTTCGGCGGGAAGATAGTGGCCCAATGATGCGCCACTGTGCCTCCAGGAGAGACTCGCATGGCCGGAGGATCGTTTGACCGGCTTTCCGGACAGCCACGAACCCTCGGAGTCGACGGAAGCGAGGGACCGAGACAACAGTCGTTGAGAATGCTCTGGGTTTGTCGAATCGGCTTCGGTGGCCGGGGCCATCTGCAGATGGCTGTCTGGCCGTTGCTTGTCGAGGGTTGGATTGCTCGAGCTCGTGGCCAAGCTTTTGTCATCGAGGGTGCCCGACAAGGATTGCCGGACGTGCTTGGAGGACAAGCGGGAGCCAGCGGCCTCGGGAGAGTGCACGCGCGAATCAGGAGGAGAGATTGGAAATTCGGGCAAGTCCTCCCTGAACTTGGACAATGTCCTCTGTGGCAGGGCTGAGTCAGATCGCCGGAAGGTCCTCGCCGGTGGAACGAGCGGAGGCGGCTGCTTGCGTGCAAAGGACTCTCTAGAGGTGTTGGAGAACTCAGAAGGCGTGGTGCGGCCCCTGTCAGCCACGGTGGGCTTTCGACGACCGCGTCTCTTGAAGAAACTGGTCCAAGAACTGACGTTGTGGCTGCTGCTCGGATCCGGCATCTGGCGGCCCTCACGGTCGGTGCTCTCAACAACATCCGGCGTCACTTTCCGGCCCATTCCTGAAGCCTGGGAAAAGCTGGACGTGTCGGCGGGCGCTTCGATGGGAGAAGTAGGCGGGGACAAGGTAGCCTGAGAGGGCTTTGCATCGTCCCAACTTTGTCCCGCATGTGCCTTGCGAAGAGGTGACTTGACCGCTATCGGCCCGCCTTGTTCGTCCTCTCGGTCGGACGGCTCCTGCATGATGTCCATGTCTTTCTCGTCTTCGAAAGGATTTCTGATCTGTGCGGGGCGCAAACTGTCCGGATGGCTGAAAGGATCGTGTCCAGAGGAGGGTGTACGGTCGCGCTGTGCTGCGAGGTCGTGCCCAGCAATGCCATGTCCCACAACCAGTCCCGATGCCGCTTCATCATCAGTCTGATGCGGAACCAGATCTGCATGCAAGTGTGCAGACGACTGTGAGGCGAATTCTTCCACGCGCTTGCGCCGGGTCTCCTCCTCTCGCTGTCTGTCGGCGCGTCGCTGCAACTTGCGGTGCAGCCTCGCTCGGTCGGCCTCCGTCCTCTTTTCGCGATACCTCCTATCTCTCTCCAGCAATTCACGAATGCCACTTGAGTTCAGATTGTCTGCCAGTTCATCTATTCGCGCTTTGGAATGGGCCATGTCTGCTGATTCATCCATTCGCGCTTTGGAATGGGCCATATCCTCCTCGTGGAGGACGTGGTCTGCCGACATTCGATTGGCCGCTTGCTTTCCAGCAACCGAGTGCCGCCGCGACTCACACTTGATTGTCGGCCGAGGACTCAGTGCCGACAGCACTCCTATCCTGAAAGAGGCCGGCACTGCGTCTTGGCCCGCGATGTCTTCCTGCCTCGGCAGAGAAATGTGTGAAGTTGGGCGCGCTAGGCGCCTGTTTATATTTCCGGGAACGGCTGTCGTATCTCTGACTAGCAAACCCGAGCCTGAGTAGGTCGCCGGCCTCTTTGACCTGGGCATAGGCACGGATGCGCTCATCGCCTGGATCTCCTTTTGGCGCGCGTACTCGTCGGCCTTCCGCTTGCTGGACTTGCTCCGATGCACCGTGGGGTCGTGGTCGGGGCGCTTGGCATGGAGTGTTGGAGCGTGCGCCGCAGAGGCAAAGTCATCGGGCCCGATGCTGAGCGGGGAGATGGGATCTTGTCGGTAGACATTCGACCTTGGTTGGCGGGGGTCAGACGGCGACACACCCGTCTTGTCGGTGTCGCGCGCAGGCCCTAGGCCGTCCGTGGTTGCGTGTGGTCGAGGCTGCGGGAGTCCGACGGCCTGGTGGGCAGCCGTGCGTGGCTTTGACAGCTTCTTGGGTTTGTTGTCGGCCTGTCTGCTGGTCTGCCGCGTCACTGCTGCTGCTGCTGCCGCCGGCCGTCGGGCCATGGCGGATGCGGTGTTCTTCCCAAAGACTGCGCTTCCTGCGACCGTGTCTGCCGTGCTGCTGTTACGGCCACTCTTTCCGCTCGACCCAAAGGGCCAGAATCCCATCGTGGGGGGGGGGGGGGGGGGGGGGGGGGGGCAGGGTCACGGCTCTTCTAGGCCAGAGCGGACCGTGTTAGCTTTGGCGCACGCGGCTTGCGGAGTCGACGAGGAGATCGGCGAGGAGGGTGCGACATTAATTCTGCGACTGCGCGACATCGATCCTTCCACGCACTCTCACAGGCGAGCGGCCAGAGGCCAATCGAGGCCGTCTTGAGTCAAATGTGGGGGCGAGAGAGGGTGATAGTAATGCAAGGGCACTCGGCTCTCTCGACGGTTGGTGCAACAACTAGCCGGGTGCCTGGGAGGTGGCAAGGGACAGGGGCCGGGCGCAGCTCCGGCCAGGTGGTGTGGGATGGGAGGCGGGCGGAGTGTAGAGTGGCGGGCGCAGAAGGCGACTGTGTTTTAGGCCCGGGCCAGAAAGTTGCAGGCTCTGGATGTGCGCAGCGGAAGGGTGAAGTCAGAAGAAAGCCATGGCCTGCCGCCACGCCCGCAGCCACAATCGGCAAGCCCGCGGGTCCCCGACACTGGCACCGGGGGGGTGGGCGTGGGCGTGGGTGTGGGCGCGGATGTAGGCGCCGGCGTAGGCGCGGCCGTCGCCATGCGTAGCGGGCTCCAGGCCCTCGGCTAGGGCGCGGTGGGCACTGCAACGCCGCTCTCAAAATTACTCTGAGTAAAGTGCCCACCGCAATTTACCCCGGCCATCCGGCCTTCTCGATCCTCTCTCTCTCCCTCGCGCGCACTGCCTTATCCTCCGGCCTCGCGCAATACGAGTTCGGAGCACATGGCCCATTGCATTGCAACCTTGCACTCTGTCGGCTGTTCAGCCTCTTTGCCTCAATCACCGCGCTTCAGAGGCAAGAGGCCGTCTCGCGATGCTCACTGGCCACGCCACGGTCCAATGACCTGACCGGCTTGGGCCTCAGGTGACCTACGGCGCCCGCAACGCACGCCCCCCCCGGCTTGGTTTGTCCCGCGCACAGCCGGGACCGGACCCTCTCTCACTCATCTGTTGGTGCAAAGTATGGGTGCCATACTCATCCTTCTCCACGCACGCAAGTCTTATCAACAGAACCACTCTCACTCTGGTCACCGCCAACCAGTGAGTGGCTCATCCGTAAATTGGACCACCCCGGGGCTTACGTGTGTATCGCTTGACGACGGCTGTCAGGTCAGGGCACCCGTGCTCGGATAGGGCCCAGTTCTGTATGCGCTCCGAGTCAAATGTCATACATAGCTTAGTTGTGTGAGTTGGGCCAACTTGGTTCAGCCATCTTGATCTCGGTTAGATTGCTCGACGACCTACCCGCTTCTCTCACCGTCTGCCGGGCTTGACGAGAGAGACTGCAGTTGTATTCCCGGATCGTGGTTGGCTCGTGATGACAATTCACTCTTGTTCCTGCAGCCGTCCCCCTCGATGCGCTCCGTGTCTCACCGGGGGCGGAAGACACAAGTCCAGAGTAACAGGGCTGATGCCTCCCCAGGGCGCGCGTGACACGCGTGACCGTTGACGGTGTCGACGGAAATTTCTCGCAGCCACTAACGGACTCGCTTCTGATCATCCAGACGTCAAACATCGCTAGTCATTCTAGTCATTCTACGTCGTCATTCCAGGCGTCAAACACCACTAGTCACTCCAGTCATTCTACGTGGTCGCTAGTCATTCTAGTCATTCTACGTCGTCATTCCAGGGTCAAACACCGCTAGTCATTCCAGTCATTCTACGTAGACGTAGTCATTCCAGGCGTCAAACACCGCTAGTCATTCCAGTCATTCCAGACGTCAAACACCGCTAGTCATTCCAGTCATTCCAGACGTCAAACAACGCTAGTCATTCTAATCATTGCCAGACGTCAAACACCGCTAGTCATCACATCACGGCCATCGACCAGGGGTCGGCGTAATTAAGTTCCCTGTCTCGACACAACTCGCTTGGCCCGCCCCTGTCTTGGCTTACCCGGATGTCCAAAACATTGGGAAAAGGCAATATTGACATACTCTGGCGTCTGCCGAATCTTCATAGTTTTGGTCTGGCTGGCCCGAAGGTGCCGTCCACCAGCGCTATGGCTTCTTTAGCACATCCGTACGAGAGCACTGGTACCCTGCTGCGCCTTGTCCGTACAAGTGGACCACCGCTATGCCGTCGATGATCTCTCTCACGATGCGCGCACCACCCTCTTGCACTGGCCGAAATGCGACGCCGCAAGTGTCGAATGCCGTCGAGGGCCTCGATGCCCTGGCCTTGGTAGGTTTCGGACACCTCTCCACCGCACGTTTCATAATCCGGAGTGCCAAGCTTGGGTCGAGTTCAGACTCCCTCCCAATTGCCTCTTTTCTGATGGCCGATGGCCAGCAGGACGGGCAGATGAGCAGAATCCGATGATTGAAGGGATTGAATGATGATCTAGGATCTACGAGCTATGGATGAGCTGGTACAATACCGCTCTCATCGCTCCTTCGGCGACATCTTTGGTACAATAACTTAGCAGCAACCCAGGGCTGTGCTCCCCCCCCCCGGCGGCAGCTCTGGTCATGATAGGGGGTAGATAGCCGGCGCGACGTTCCTGACGACCACAATCTGTGCTCGCGCCGGAACCACGCCACCCTTGTCTGCCACTCCCCCAAGCTTTGAAGCCGAAAGACGGGTGCAACTGACCGCCAGATCAGCTGCTTGGCCTGAATGATGCGCTCTAGGTTCAGCTGCGTTACAGATGTGTATGTAGACCGCTCGCTTGAAAACGACGCCGTTCTTTAAGCATTGAGACACCAGCCAGGGAAGGTAGATGGCTGAGTTGAGGCAGGCCGATGTCAAGGCGGTGCCATTATCAATGTCCGGCCCGGGCTGAGACTTGGGCATTTCTCTGAGCTGGAGCCGGAGCCATGAGCAGTTGGAGGCCTGCTAACTTGGTTGGCCTCGGCGGAAGTACACATACGGGAGCCATGACCAGTAGTAGACAGTAGAGTGGAGAGCCACGGTCGAGGCGAGAAGAGCTCTGCGAGACGACTAGTGTCCTTCGTTCTCTTGTATCTACAGAATTCGACAGACCTGTTAACTCTATGGTTGTAAGCGGTCCATCACCAGCGCGCCGTGATAAAGAACGCCAGCCTCAGGGTGGTTGCGAGGGGCGAGTCCTGAGGAGCCCGAGTGTTCCAATCCCGTTCGCTCGGCCTAATATAATTAGTGCCTGCCACCGAGACGGGCATGTAGTTTGCTCCAGCCCAAGGTGATGCATATTCGTCGTAGTCGCGTCGTAGTCGCGTGGCACATGCTTCGCTGCTACAGCACTAGAATTAGAATACGTACTGGCGTTTGCAAGACACTACCATGGCTGTAGTCAGCCCAGCAACGCCGACCCCGTCCACCAGTCACGAGGGCACTTGGCTTGGACTGTGAATAGAGCAATTGTATAGTGAATAGAGCAATTGTATAGTGAATAGAGCAATTGTATAATTAGTGAATAGAGCAATTGTACAGTGAATATAGAACAATGCAACTAGATGAATGCCCTACCCAACAACCAGCTCTGCCATTGTTTGATGCACCACTTTTTCTATCTTCACTGCCTTGAGGCCTTGCACAAGTGTTGTCTCCTGCTTGAAGAGCTGCCACAACTCTCTTCTCTTCCCTAATCATCTCCTCTCCCCACCAAGTCCACATCTTCCATCATTGTACGCCTATTGGCAGGAGGTCGTTTCCTGAGTACAGTTGCATTCATCAGCCAACCGGCCTGCTGATAACGATAATAGCATTGGCTCCCTTATCGACCGATAACCGGTCAAAGGGTGCCCCCCTCCCCCCCGAAAGCTTCCCCAAGGTAAGCCAGTGCCCGCCCAGCGCCCGAGCGAACTTTCGCCCCATCAGCCCCCCCCCCGAACCGGGCCACCTGTTTGGCCGGTGTCTCGGTTCGGCGGCCTTCAGGGACAGGACACATCACATCGTCACTGTTTGCACTGGTTGCCCGCCTGTGCAGCAGACTGGCATCATCATTCCTCGCTTTGCACAGTGCAGGGACGTTGCCTTGTGGCCCGACTGCCTGCTGCAACACCGTCAGAGGGCCTTTGTTCTTTCTTTCCTTGTCCATGGCTCATTTGCAAACACCATGGCTGACCATGCAGCATCTTTCAACCCCGAGCTGCGCGAAATGGTTCGACGACCCAAGGTCGTGTGGCCTGGGCTGCTCAAGCACAACCTGAAGCAGAAGCACATCCCCGGCGACGGTATGTCTTCCCCCCCCCCCCTAGTTCGCTGTTCGCTGTGAGGTGTCTGGCCACCGACTGACAAGCACCACTGCCAGGCAACTGCCTCTTTGCCTCGCTCTCTGACCAGCTCTACGACACGCCCGACAAACACGCAGAGATCCGAGCCAGGATCATCGAACACATGCGGAATTTCCGGCCTCTGTTTGAGCACTATGTGCAAACGGAAGATGTGCAAACGCGTCGAGCCCTCCGTTCAACCACAGCAGCGCTTCGTCAAGAGTCGGATGATCCCTACGCAGACTATCTCACTCTGATGTCTCGCCTGGGCACCTACGGCGGCGAACCCGAGCTGGTAGCCTTCTGTCAGGCCTATGACCAAGATGTCCGCGTGCACCTGCCCCGATTCCAATCCTACGGCAGAGAGAATCTCGACTACACCAACGAGTATCGGAACCATCAAGCCCCGCCACCAATTCTGCATGTGTGCTACGGCGGAAATGAAGAGACACGTGCTCACTACGACTCGGCCCGAAACCGAGACGGCTCTCACCCCAGAAGCCAGAACAGTCCCCGGCTCGAGCCACAGGATTTCCGCACGCCTTCTCTGCCCACTGCTGTCTGCTCAAGCCCGACCCACAACCTCACGGCGCGGGCAATCCGAAACAGTCGAGCTGATTTGTCGTCCGAGCTCTTTCACGAGCTCCATCCGTCCGAGGCCCGCCACAGTGCCAGCTGCCTCGATGCACTCAGCCATCGGGCCAGAAGCTCGTCGGTGTCGTCGTCTCATCGAAGCTCTAGCTCCAAGCGGTCTCTCGACGACGACGGAGACAATCCCCGCAGTGCCAAGAGAGCAGACAGACGACGGAATAGGCGAAAGCGAACTGACCTGAGCGTCGTCACAGTCGAGCCAGCCGAAGCAGATCTCTCCTTGCCCGTTCCCATCGACTATGCTCATCCAGCCACACCCAGTAGCACACAGGATACCGAAATCTCCTCCGAGGCCCCCGATCCAGACAACGACATCGAGAACAACGACGACGGCGACGGCGACGGCGACGAGGACGAGACTCAGTTCAGTGCTGCCCCATATGAAGGAGAGAGCGAGTCGGAAATGCGACCACGCCGAAAACGAATAATCAAACCGACCCCACGGGCCGCCGTGGCGATGCTGCCCAAACGCAGTCCTCTGGCGACCACCACCAATATTGTCACCATGGCAGAGCGCCCTCGCTCAACATTACGTGCATAGCACCGCTGGCGACTTCCTCCATTTACCACATTGTGATGAATTCATGGCAAGCATGCATCCTTCCTCCTCGCCACATTGGCCCCTGTTTTCCCCTTTCGTGCATAGCGTGTGGGCCTGGGTCACCGAGGCATTGATACCCCTCTTCATGGGATGGTGGTGGCGGCGGCAAAGACAGACAAACAAACGGGCATTGGAAGGACAGAGCTAGCAGCTAGAAACGAGCTCTTCTATGCATTAGATCTTAGGATAGATCGTGGAAGGGCCTTGCTTCCCAACCGTGCCAGGGGGGCCGGTGGGAAGCTTCGCTTTTCGATCCCTCAATCAACTTGCCCAGGACGGAGATAGATGAAGAACTCCTATGGCAAAGATGATCAAATCAATACATCTCCGTGGCCGACGCGCGCCCCATTCTTCGCTCGAACGGTGAAGAAGACGCCGCACTTGTTGCATGCCATCCTACGATGGTCAGTGTAGACGCCGTACTTGTTGCATGCCATCCTACGATGGTCAGTGTAGACGCCGTACTTGTTGCATGCCATCCTACAATGGTCAGTGTAGACGCTGTACTTGTTGCATGCCATCCTACAATGGTCAGTGTAGACACCGTACTTGTTGCATGCCATCCTATGATGGTCAGTCTAGACACCGTACTTGTTGCATGCCATCCAACGATGGTCAGTGTAAGTGTAACTGTCCCAAGCTAATTAATTATTGGTCCGACTTCATCTGATCGAGACGGGGGCGGCAAGCTTCTGCAATCTTGGCGCAAGGTATGAGCCGTGTGGACTTAGCCACGTTCTAGCTTCAGTATCCCTGGATTTTGTTTTGTTCCTCGTCAGCTCGCGATTGACGTCTGCCTGTCATTCCAACATCGTGTAGAACAACTGTAACTTACACCAATCATCTCTTAGAGCCTATCTGTCGCGCAAATACAACGCACGTCGAAATCAGGCCTGTTCTAATCCCCGCTTGCCTTGTCTACACCTCCTGAGCCTCTCCCACGAAGCAGCTCCTCCGCGCAGCTCCTCCGCGTCATCCCTGTATCGAGCAAAGCGACTACAAGCATCAAAATGGACTTCTCAAATATCTTGTGAGTTAGGCGGCCTCGGTGGAGGGTGCGCAAGAGACGCGCCCTACAGGACGCTGCTCCTGCTGCTCCTGCTGCTCCTGCTGCTCCTGCTACTCCTGCTTTTCCAGTGCTAACACCACGGTAGCCGGCTGGTCAACCTGGCAACAGGTGTCATCATGGTCTTGGGAGGTACGCAGTCCCTCCGCACTGATGATGCCTCTTGTGGCGCCTTCGTTCGCCACCGACTGACTCGCTACAGGAATTTCCCAATTCTTCCCCATCGGATTGTACGACCAAGCCTCACTGGCGCGCCGCTTGGCGCGCAGCTTATCACCTGGCTAATGGATATACAGCCGCGATATCATTGTTGGAGTATATGTCATATTATTTGGCCTTGGTACGGAGGGCTGCCTCCCAGCACACTCGCGCAAGCTGACGCAAGAAAGCCGTGGGCGGCCTTGAGCTTCTCCCTCAAGTTCCGCCTTACCTCCCGAGATATGCCAGTTTCCTCTTCTCATTCCTTGGTCGCGGAGTTTGTGAGTCTACAACGTTGTCGCAGCAAGCCGAGGGTGACGCTGATCTATCCCAGTCTACATTTTCGTCGGCAGCTTGATCCTTGAAGGCCATGTTCTCAGACACATTGCGGGCGCGCTGATCATCTTCGTTGGAATTGGCTATGTGGTACTTGAATTCATGCCTTCGGTTGAGCCACCGTCGAACATGAGAGACAGTGATGCCGGTTGGGGTGCTGAGCAGGTCTAGTCTTGTCGCTCCTCCTTGGGGATCGATTTTATCAGACCGGGTACATGTGGCGTCCACGCGCGCTCACCCCGGCTTTCGACCACGTCGAGGGCGACAATGTGCAGGCCCAAGTTGCGTAGGTGGCCGTGGTGGTGTGGTGGAATGCTTCCCACGACCTGGCGCGCAAGAGCCGGCATAGTTCCCTCCTCCCGGACGCGCGTGCTTGCACGGCGACAGGGGACAGGGAGTCCTATCTCGCGTTCTACATGAGATGCGTATAATATAGATAGGACCATGGATGCAATACCTCCATTCATCTTACATTAGCACGCTAACGCCCTTCTGGCTATGGCGTAAAATCCTCTTATCGCTAAGCCCAGGCAGGTCACGCGAAACAGCTGGCCAATCATCGCCAGCCTGTTTAACATTACGACCACTCGGCCTCCTCGATGAGCCCTCTTAGGACAGGCGGATTCATCACGGGCGGCCGTTTGTCATCATTGAAACCCGAGCATCCTTCCTCCTGGTCGCCATTCCCCTCGCCTTCTCTCATCCGCGGGATTAATACAAGTTGAGATGCTTTGCACAATGTGTTCTCCAAGTTAGTGGACGTCAGTCCCCCTCCCCCCCCCTTTTTCATCGCCAGTTCCCTTCCGGGCGCCACCATCAATCGCGTGATTCTGCTGGTCGGCTCTCTCCATTCTCTCATCATAAACCACGAGCCCGCCGCTATATGGCCATTGCTTAGCACCCAAGGTGAGGGCGGAATGCTAGCAATAAATCCTGTCATGGACCCACTGAGACGCTCTCAAAAATCGGAAAGGAACGATCATCTCCCGAGAGAGCCTTCGGCTGAAGACTTGGATGCCGCCCATCAACTTGTTTCATCCGCACGCGCGGAGAGAACCTTTTCCCGTCGACCAAGTGAGGCTTTGGGCACCAACCCCCCCCAACACCTGACTCATCCTCAACCGTCAAAGGCTCCTGCAAATCCTCCGGAAGGCTCACACAGGGAGCCCGCATCCAATTTCAACCAAGTTTGCAGGTATGTTCCCGTGAGACGCATTCAGGTCGTTTTCGGCCAAATGAGCATCTTGTCCCACATAACTCTGACTCCGTTCCTGCCGATATTTATTTTTATTTTTATTTTTATTTCGCCACCTGTCGCCACCTTGCTGACTCAGTCAATAGTAATTGTGGCACCACAAAGACACCACTGTGGAGGAGATCACCCACGGGAACCACAATATGCAATGCTTGTGGACTGTATCTAAAGACCAGAAATGCGCCGCGTTCTCCCAACTTTAAGCGGGGATCCTCAAATCCATCTGCCGATGACCATCGCCAGAGATCAAGCCTGTCTCCTGCCACAACTTCAGCGTCCCATACGTCCACGCAACACTCCTCGTTACCTTTACGAGCCGCTGAGCATGCCCCTGGCTCGTGTCCGGGTGGCGGCCAGTGTAACGGTGCCGGCGGTGCAGAGGGATGTGGGGGCTGCCCAGCCTTCAACAATCGAATGGCAAAGGCATCCAAAACATCCAAAGCTCCACCGTCAAGGAACACGCCGTCCAAGACCCCGCCCAATGCCTCCGACGGGGCGAAGTCGAAAGCTGGCACCCCAGACACCACCGCCGACCCGTCTTCATCTGCTGAGAACTCTCCCTTACTCGTGGCCTGCAGAAACTGCGGTACCACGGTGACACCGCTCTGGCGACGAGATGAAGAGGGTCATCCTATCTGCAATGCCTGTGGCCTCTACCACAAGTTGCATGGCGCCCATCGACCTGTACAGATGAAGAAGTCTATGATCAAGAGACGGAAGAGGGTTATGCCTGCATATCCTGACGCATCTCGCCCGGAGGACAGCACGCCAGAGCTAGTGGGATCGCCCTCTGTAGATTCAATGGACGATGGCCGCCAAGACCAATCACCCTCCTCTCCTGAGCCGGCCTCGAAGCGCAGGCGCCACCCACCACCGTCCATCGACTTCACCGGCTATAATCCGATGGCGAACCGAGGAGAGAAGCCGGACACTTCAGCAGAGCCGACAGACGATGTCGTGAATCGGGTAGAGAGAGTCACCGAACATGCTCAGCGCATCTCGATCAACTCCATCACCAACCACGACGGAGACACCGACAGGCAAAAGGCTGAGCGACGAGCAGCATTGCTCAGAGAGACCGAGGCAATGAGGGATGCATTGAGAGCAAAGGAAAAGGAACTGCAAGATCTGGGATGAATTTACAAGACGAGACGAGAGGCCAGGCCAACAGCATGCATTAACTATGGACGACCTTCTCGGAACTTGCCGGGTCCCTTCTTATTTTAGGTAACGACGAAAAGCGTGGCGCTGGTGGTTTCAACTCGACGGTTTTACAAGTCACATTTCTCCGATGCAGTCCAGACCATGGATAAATAAAATTGAAAGGTCGGTGGCTGTGACGAGCTTTAGCTTGTTTTTTGTTTCACTCTCCAGCCCACAGCAACCGTGGCTTTGAACGAGCTCGAAAGGGAGTAGATCGTTTCCGACTTTTGAAAAAAGTCTTGGCCTCTTTGCTTTTTTTCCCCCTCCTGACTTCTTCGTTGGTCTGTCGTCATGCTAACTAAATGGCTGGTGGCTCGGCTATGGCTTAACTTGCATCATCATATAAGAAGTCGATATCAAGTCTACACCAAAACTGATTACGTGATGATGATGGTGGTGGTGGTGGTGGTGGCTCTTGAATCTTCGTACTAGGATTTAAAAAAAGAGTTTTTTTAATAAAAAAAACTATATTACTGGGCGGCCAAAAAAAACTAAGATAATTAGACGAGGATACCAGAATCTCAGAACCACAATTTGATCAACTCCTCGCTGACACTGCTTGGTGCCATTATTCCGTTCTCGGTCACGAGCGCTGTGATCAATGCTGCTGGTACAATCTCCACCGTGTCTTCTGCTTCTTCTTCTTCTTCCTGTGTTAATGATATCTTGGCTTCATCTTGTCTTTCTGGTTTCTTGTTCGGGTGAGCACCGGAAACACCTCTTCCGCCGAGTCGGAGCACGTCCTGCTTCACTCCAAGCCTCTTTAGCTCCGCGCCATCGCCACTTAATGGATACGACCGCACAAAGTTGAACGATTCGACCGTGCAGTACACAGGGATACCAGCATCGCGAGCGGCGAGCGCGAGCATGTGTGAGCCTAGGGGCGTGAGGAGGGCGCCGTTGCTGAATACTGCGTGGCAGGACAGGACGAGGACGGAGGATTGACGTTGCATAGCGGAGCTAGAGGAAACGGCGGCGCGGAAGGTGTGGAGAGGAAGAGTTGAAGATGGAATGCTTGGCGGTGTTGTTGATGTAGATGAGGTAGATGAGGTAGATGATGTTGATGATGTTGATGGCGATGATGAAGATAATGATGGTGATGGTGATGTGTTAGGGGAAAGCCGAGTGTTCGCGAGCTTGATAGGAGTAAAATACCGCCCATTGTCCATGGCATGCCGGATCACTGTCTCAATCAGGGACGTCGTCGCATATGTAAACACCAGGCCGTCGTCCACCACAAACGGCAGAAAGTTCACCGCAACCTGCTGGCCGGCATTCTTCGCCCTGGAAGTGAACAGTTTGCTCGTGGCCACCAGCTTCGCTCTCAGTGTGCTGAAGTCAGTCTGAGGCGATGAAGATACAGCGGAGCGCTGTTGGAAGGAGGCGATCAGGTAGCGTTGAAATAGATCAGTGCCCGCGGATATGGGGATTGGATTGGGTGCTGATTGGCGGAGGACGACGCATTGAGCGTCGATGAGGGCAAGAGTTTCAGATACCGTAGTGAGAGGGGTGTGAGTTAGAACGGCCACCAGGGATTCGATTGCCGCGATGGGTACAGGTAGAGAAGGATTTGATTTGATCGAGTTGTTGTAATATGCAACCACATCGAAGTCAGTCTGTGGTGGATGTGAGAGAGTGCGAGTTAGGCCAGACAATGATGATGACGATGCCGCCGCCGGCGGTGCCGGTGGGCTGGCAAGAGCCATCGTGGTAATAATAATGATGGTAAAAGGGGCGCTAGGCTTCAACTTCCACAGACCCAATCCGACGTTCATACATTGGTAGCCGGATCCGGCATCATGGTTAATATTAATTACTGTTGTTAGTTTGACTTAATAACTTGATTACGCTGTCTGGATGTTCGTAAAAGCTTGGCGTGTTTGGTTTACTTGTGTTTACAATCGGTGGCGGCCGTCGGGGCCTGCTTACCTTACCGCATTGGGCAGGTTGTTGACATTGCTCCTTTCAGAGATATGTGCGCTTCGTCCATGCTACATTACAACTGTTCACCCTGCGTTTCTACATCTTGAGCGTTATTTCCGACTCAATCGCAATAGAATTGGCTTCTTTGAAATCGCCATGTCTCAACAATATCGCGCATCACAACATCAGCAATCGCGCGTCAAGAAAAAGGAGGAGGATCCCGATGCATTTATGAGATTGGTAACGTGCTTCACAGACGCAGTCGCAGTCGCTGCCCTGTGCAGTGCTAATTTGATTTTGCAGTCTGATCGCGAAATCGCGGGATGCATCACCGACATAGGCGTCCCTTTCCAGCCCGCCGATCTTCAAAAGCCCAACCCGCAACTCATCCAAATGGTCTTCGAGCACCTGGGCGACCTCTTGATGAACGCGACACGCGATTCGATTGAGCCGGCCATGCGCGCCGCTGCCGAAGATGTGTGCCCAGATTTCCCTGAGATAGTCCCCTTGGACACGCGCCTATTAATGGGGTTCTTTGTCACCCTGCGCCAAATGCTGGTGGAATGCGGCGTCCACGATTTCTCGTTCAACGATTTGGCGAGGCCAACATATGAGAGGCTGGTAAAGATATTCTCATACGTGATCAACTTCGTCAGATTCAGAGAGTCGCAGACGAATGTGATCGATGAGAATTTCAACAAGGCAGAAACCACGAAGAACAGGATCGAGACACTGTACGTCGAGAACCAGGATATGGAGGCTAGGCTGGAGGATATGAAACGCAACCGGAAGGCAATGGAGGTTGCCCTGAAGGAAAAGATGAAGCGGAATGACGAACTGAAGGTGAGATTGCTGGAGCTGAGAAAAGAACAGGAAAGGGTAGCCGAGCACCTGGAGAGAGCAAAGGCGGATAAATCGAGAGCACAAGCGACCTTGGAAGAGAAAACCGAAAGGCTGGTCCGAGTGCGACAAGAGGGTGATAAGTTAAGACCATACGCACAGCAGAGTCCAGGTGACCTGAAAAACGCCTTGACGGAGCTCTCGGATAACTTGATGAAAGAACGGCAGCAGATCGACAGACTTGAGAGGAGGAGCCGGGCCCTCCAAACCTCATCTGAGAGCTTCACGATTGTGCATAATGACGTCCAGTCATGTGCAAAGGTGTTAGAGGATATCTCCGTAGAGCTCCAGAAAGAGGAAGAGGAAGACGCGAAAGCGTCAAGAAATCGAGACATACTTGCAGAACGCAGCGCCAATTGTCGTGAGGTTGAGCAGAGCGAAATGATGCTCAAGAAGCAGCTCGACAAGTGGTCCGAGAGGACTGAGGAGCTAAGGAGGAAGCACAAGGAACGTGATGAGGCGAACAAGACCAAGATGGACGAACTGAGGTCATTGCAGAAGCACCTGAGAGAAGAGCGCGCCGACAAGGGCCGTGAGATGGATAGGAGGAGAGCCAGGATAGAGCAGATCGAGAAGAAGGTGAGCAGTGGCATCGTCTGATATTCGACTTTACTAACCCTCATACAGATGGCTGATTTGAAGGAAAACATCGAGAATGAGGTGCATACAGCTCAGGAGGAGTACCTGAAGCTTGATGCGCATATCAGGCTCTACCTCACTGAGATGGAACAGTGCATTTAGCTTTGGCGCGTGTAATGATGTGATGATGGCGTTTTGATAAGCGATACCAACAGAATGGTGCAAACGGGTGGAACTCTGGCGCAGCAGCTTTTAGGCGCACGACTCCGATATTAAGAACTTCTGTTTCAAGAATTTAATCGATCCGCGCTCTTGAAAGCTGCGGCTGAGGGAGGCGTCGCCTCGAAGCTGAACCACCGAGAGACTATCTTCCTAACAGGGATGCCTCTTCGAGCCCATCTGGAGCCTTCCTCGCCGATCTTGATGGAACCACTCAGAAGTGGCACCTCCGCATCCCACAATCTAGAGCCTCGGAATGGGTTCATGGGGTCGTCGATGCTGCAACATTCAACCAGTCTTAACTCAGATTGGGATAGACAGGCAGCTGAGACCAGACTAGCAAGAGTGCGCGAGATACCCTGGAGGGAAAACTCTGACGTCCCATGATGAAGCGCAACCAAGTCCAAGACCTCGAGACGATGTTTGGATGGAGCAGTCGTGGCCGGGTACTTGGCTAGATATGCACGCAGTACTGGCAGGGATGAGCAGTAGGCAATTTTGATGCACTCACTGGCCGCAAGCAAGCCCAGAGTTGGTGTTAATAGGGACGCCTGGAAAGGAGAGGTCGCTGCTCTCACTGCAGCATCTGAATGGAGTGGGCCAGTGGTTTCTGAGTCGTGGCTTACATGCTGTTGCTTGACACTGATCTGCCGAAGGACTTCAGCGAAAAAGTCTTCTTTCGAAGAGCAGACGACCAGTGTTGCAGGTAGATGCTGATGCTGACTGCCTCTGACCAGGGAGTCGAGAAGTTCAATCACCAAGTCGAACTGCACCGTCACTTGCGGCATTCAAAGGACTATTATTGCAGGCTCTTGGAGGATGAATTTTTTAAAGCCTGTGCGAACTTTTCCTTGAACACTTGTTGGCAGGTTACAAGTTTTAGATGCATCATCTTCCCCATTGTCGTAGCACAGACACCTCGAATGGAGTAAGAGGGGAAATATGGTGGGTTGAGATGATTATGATGACATTTCAAATTCGGTCTTGGCGAAGAGGCGGCACCGCAAAACAATGGCAACATGCACAAGGCAACCTAACCACTTTTAATCAGCAATGGACTCGGTAGCCCAGGTATCGAGTTCCCTTGACCAAAGTAAGCAACAATAAACCTAGTGTAGCCAGCTACCACTCCCTAACGCTTCGCCAGCGCGAGACTTGACCGTCGAAGCAGCTCAAGCCATCGGGATCGGCAAACTCCTCAGGTCGGGCTCGTCCTTGAAGAGTGTCCCGTTTGTAAAGCTTAAGGCTTTGCTAGACAGCCGGAATGACCGTGAGATTCTCGAGGGCCTCAAGAAGGTCATCTCGATGATTTACGAAAATAAACCATGCCTCCCGTACTTCTCATCAGTTGTGAAGAATGTCGCCAGCCCCAACATCGAAGTCAAGAAGCTTGTCTATATCTACTTGCTTCATTATGCCGAGACCGACCAAGACCTCGCCCTGCTTTCTGTCAATGCCATTCAAAAGTCACTCACTGACCAAAACCCCCAAGTCCGCGCTCTTGCGCTGAGGACGATGGCAGGCATGAAGGTCCCGCTCATCAGTCAGATTGTGTCACTGGCCATCAAGCGTGGGGCCGGAGATATGAGCCCTCACGTAAGGAAGGCAGCTGCGTTGGCCATTCCAAAGTGCTACGCCCTGGATCCGAACACATTACCTCAATTGCTGGATCATCTCTCCACCCTTCTAGGCGACAAACAATACTTTGTCGTTGGTCCTGCCGTGCAATCATTCCTGGCAGTCTGCCCTGACCGTATTAACCTTCTCCATAAGCCGTATCGAAGTCTAGTGCGAAAGCTTGTGGACATGGATGAATGGTCACAGCAAGCTACTCTAACTGTTCTCCTTCGGTATGCTCGTCAATGCTTTCCTCGACGGACGAAGAAGGCTACGAGAGTGGACAAAAGAGACTTCTACGATGACGAGCAGGTCGAGGTGGTCGAGACTGGTGAGGTGATCCAAGTCCTCGACCCCGATTTGGAACTCTTCTTGAAGGCCTGCCAGACTCTTCTCACCTCGCGAAGTGCAGCTGTCGTCATTACTGTCGCAAAGGTATTTCTGCACCTGGATATGCCTTCGTATCTGGAATCAGCCATCGGGCCTCTGGTCTCTCTTCTTCGTGGTCCGGGAGAAGTCGAGCAAGTAGTGCTGTACAGCCTTGTATCCATCGCCCTCGAGCACCCAGCGCTGTTGGTACCATTTGCTTCGAGATTTCTCATCTGTGCCACAGACGCCCCGAATATGTGGCGTCTCAAGATGGAGATATTGACACTGATCTTCCCACATTCGCAGCTACGTCTCAAAGCACTGATCCTTTCAGAGCTTGAACATTTCTCGCACTCTTCCGACGTGGATAGGATCCGTGAAGCAGTTGGCGCGATTGGTCGATGTGCACAATCATCTCCAGATGCTGCGACATCCTCACGTTGCTTTCGTGTCCTTCTCAACCAGATCTCAAGCTTTGAAGAAGTGCTGGTGTCAGAAGTGCTGACGGTGATGCGTCATCTAATCCAGCGTGACCCTGCTTCTCATGGCAAGACCGTGGTTCGGCTGGCCAGAAACTTGGACCGGACATCCTCTCATCAGGCGAGAGCTACGATCATCTGGCTGGTTGGGGAGTTTGCCAGTTTGGATCCCGAGATGCAGATTGCGGCTGACGTTCTCCGTATACTTCTGAAGGGCTTTGCTAGCGAGAGCGAGCCGGCGAAATTGCAGATTGTCCTGCTTGCTGCGAAGGTGTACTTGTTGTGGTTACAATCTCAAAACATTCAGACAAAGGAGCAGCGACCCGTCGATGATGGCGACGAGGGTCAGCCTACTAGTAACTTTATGGCTGGCGGTGACGACACAGGGGGGCACGCGGTGCCCAAGCTATGGGATTATGTACTGCTGTTGGCACGCTATGATACAAGCTACGACCTCCGCGATCGATCGCGGCTCTTCAAGAACTTGTTGACCAGCGCAGATGCCACTCAGCTCGCAGCATTGCTTCTTCTGGCACCGAAACCCGTTCCCCAGTCCCCGAGCCCCTCCGAGGGACGCAAGGGATTGCTGCTTGGCAGTGCGACACTGGCGCTGGGGAAAGAGGTGACAGGCCTGCACGGATTGATGGGTTACGAAGAGTTACCTGAGTGGGTAGAGGCTGGGAAAGAGCCAAACGCCACCCTCCGAGAGTCTGAGGTGATTGGAAGCGTAGAGCAAAAGCCTGGTATCGTGGCTGCTAGTCAAAAACTGGATGAAGCGGTGAGAGCGCAAGGTCTGGAAAAGCTTGTCCACTCGCAAGCCTCGAGGGAGCAGGGGCATGTCGGTAGTTCAGGCAAGAGCCTGGATGACTGGCTGGAGGAAAGTGAGGAAGAGGAGGAAAGTGAGGGGGAAAGTGAGACGACGGAAGAGTCAGGGGAAACAGAAAGTGAAGACGAGGAGACCGAGGAAGAGAGTTCCGACGAGGAGAAAGATAATCCACAGCAAGGCCTCCTGAGCTGAGAAGGCCACCGCGAGAATGAGCGCACGGCACCTGCAAGCTTCAATATTTGGAAGGTGCTTGGAGGTGGCCCTCCAACGTAACATGCAAGAAGGCTGATGCTACGTTCGAGTTTATGTTCGATTGGGAAACTCGAGACCAAGTGGCACACTTGTGGCACCTCCCTTCCGTCACCTGATGCGCAAATTCCACCGCTTTTACTCTGTGCTCTGCCGCATACCACAGGCCATAGTGTCCAGTCGCTGTGGATTCTCCGTTTCATGACTGCCCTGGCGGTCATGAAACTGAGAGCAGGTTGACATTGTTTGCCTCTTAACTCGTTTGACTCGGTGCCAGGGGCGCCGTGAGCAGTGTAACAGACTGGGACTTGCCATACTTCCCCCTAAAAATGAGTTCAGGAGGTAGGCACAAGGTAGTTTCTTCTTACAAGCTGCGCCAGTCACTCAGGATACTATGAGGGACTCTAGTCGTCTTGAATTTCCGACGAAGTATTAGAGATCATTGTGGATTTTGTCATACCACGACACGTCGAGACAAATCAAACTTTCAGAGTCACCGAGATCCCATTCTTGGTAGCGCCGGAATATTACACGCTGAATATGGTTCATGCTGTGAAACACACATTCGCCCAGGGTAAGCCTCGTTAAGTTGCTTAAACTTCAGGGTCGGGACGGCTGGCACCGCCCGAACAGTCGATATCGACCACCCTGCTTGGTGCGCGATTATGCACACGAATGCTTGATCGCCATGGCACCACATCTGCCAAGTAAGTTCTCTTCTAGACAATCACAGCAAGCTTGTCGTCCTTTAATCTGTGTTGGTTCAGGCAGGTCTAGGCTACCTCCTGTTCATTTGTTCTGTCAAACTCGGGGGCATCTGTGAGAGAGCTCTCTACTGCAGAGCTTGCATAAATACATTCATTACAGTAGTAACAAGGAGACCGGGAGATCCGCATGACCTACATGTATTTGTGCAGAATATGGTACCGAAAAATAAAAGTCCGTCCTAGTCAGTACCGCGGATGTGTCTAGTGTGCCGCCGGAGTGCAATTGTGGAGTTAGGCCAAAATTAAGCGACATTGCAAGCGGCTACAAAGTGCCTTCTTGTGAGAGTTTATCAACCTCTGACTGGATGCTAGGCACCCTAGATGAAGCTATATGCAGAGTGGCAACATGTTCCGCAGATGGACTCTTGCGGGTAATCTTTAGCTCTGCACCTTCCTCTCTATTGCCAGGGGCACTCGGCCATACAAAACAGTCCAAAATATGGGACCACATCGGGGGTACCCCGGAAAGCGGAATAGTATGCAGGCCCTTGTGGGCAGCATAGTCAGCTGATAGGTAGATATGCTGCCCACTTTCCTGGGTTATCTGGTGATTGGGGGCAACAAAACAGTGTGAGCTGCGAAGCACCCTGAAAGCCGCTGATCTGTGAGTGCATGGAAACCCCACTGAGGAGCAGCTAACCGAGAGAACGGTACAGTGGGTTCAGAGTACAGCTTGCCCTGGTCGGGTCAAGTGCCATGTGGGGAGGAGATTTTTGGGTACGGTGGTCTGAGGTGTCTGCCCTTCGATTGGAACCACTCCTCAACAGTCGTCAAGACGATTGACGGCGTCGCATCTGACGTGTACTAGTGGACATTGGCGGAGCCAGGTAGGGGATGCTGGTTGGACACCACTCAAACCCTGGACCAGAATATGGTGAGCTGCAAATTCCAGGTTGGCTTGGATGCCTGGGATGGATTTGTGCAACGCTCCGTTTCGGGGCCCTCCAAATGCTAGGCGGGGGCCTTTGACTCTAGCTTACTGCCACGCAGCGGCAGCGGCAACGGCAACGATTCATGCTCCGCTAACCTTAATCGTACAGTCCCAGATCGCACTCCAATGCCCCAGGTTGAACGCTAGTGCTTTCCTCGCCTCGCCTGCGACAAAGTTGTCGCCCTTTAGTTCTTTCTTTAACTTGGGAAAGCCTGGTCAACAGCACCAATGTCCTCCTCCAGCTTCTTACAATTCTAGGAAATCGGCCAAGACCAACTGTGCAAGCTGAAACCACTGTGTTTCAGCAGCGTGGGGAGCACAGCACTGTACATTGCCGCTGAGCGGCACTGTCCTGGCAAGTCACATTCTAATCCACTGCGTCGGAGACACTCTCCCCGATTAAAAAGATTTATGCGGCACGCCAGAACCAGTCCGTCGGAATCCCAAGATTCTCGCATTGCCTACCTTCTCGCATTGATGTCCCATTCTGTTGGGAGAGCATGCGCAATTGGATATTCAACTTCTGATCACACAGCCTTACAGAAGACATGAATCCCCAGCAGCAATCAGGCAAGGTGGCGAAGGAAAGGAAAGGATTCAGAAAAGTATGGAGTAGAGTCAAAGTGGCATTCAAAGAATCCACGTCAGGCCAACGGGCCTCGACCCCGGCTGCACCGCTTGTTGATCCTGGAGAACCGGCATCGGCCACACAAGCGACCTCCGTACAAGCACCTGCTGAGCAAGTAGACCCATGTCATGGACGGCCTCTCCGCTAATGGACACAGGAACCCTACACCAGCACCACAGCCGTCTAGCAGCACAGCTGAACCAGGCTCGAGCAAGCCTCCCCCGAGTGGGGAAGCCGATGCTCGCCTGCAAAGAATCAAAGCTGCTTTGGAGAAATACGACTATCTCCTCAACGAAGATGATGGGAATGTGCCCATCACAATTTCTGACTACAGGGGAGTGCGAGACGTGCCACATGAACGAGTCCAAAAGAATATCAGGATGCGAGTCAAGTACACATGCCACAATTGTCAGACGGTATACGGCGGCCTGAAGATCTGTATCAGCTGCAATCACAAGCGCTGTGCGGATTGCACTCGCTATCCACCGAAAAAGAAAGGGGGGGGAGAAGCCGTGCCGCAAGACAAGCAGCAGCCAGGCCATGTGGGCGAGGGAACAGGTCAGGCGGGCGCCGAGCATCCTGGTGAAACCGAACCACAGTGCACCTGTCATGAATGTCGAACAGCTTTCGAAGTCGGGGCTGCCGAGTGTCCAAACTGCCACCATCAAATATGCGAATTGTGTTCGAAGAAACCTGAGCTCACAATCGCCATTGAACCTGAGACATCTGGTGCGGGTATAGAGGCGAAGTCATGAGAGCGGGCTGAAGGCATCCCCCCAACCAGGCACAGGTACTACGTCCGCCGCTGCCCGCTAGCAGGAGCCTGTGCGTCGAAGCGAACTTTTCATTCTTTTACAGCGATCTACGATGCGATGACCAGTACGTCAGCAACTTGGTTGACTGGCGTTCTTCTTTCTTTATCTCAACTTTGGATGTTCAGGTTGGCGAGTGCGAATCGGTGGAAAATCAGGGTACTCTTTGCTGGGACCCACTAAATGTCAAAATGCATGATTGAATTCCATTTGACCCAGAACTTCCTGAATTCTCTTAAAACTGGAACAAGCTCAAAGCGCCAGAGGGTCAATGGAGCCTGATTGACTGCTCGAGCCCGCGGTCTAGATTTTGCGGGCATATCATCCGGCAGAGCTGAGCAGAACCGCGCTGTCACGGGTGTCGGCCATCTCGCAGAGCCCAGCATTCTGAACAAGAATCAGTTAGTGGTCTCCTACGTACATATACTGTCTCCCGTTTCCTAGTAGGAAAAAAAAACCGACAAAAAAGGTAACGAAAGGTCACGCCCAGATTCGAACAGGGGTTGTCGGAATTTTTACCATAGTCAGAAATGATCAAAATCCGAAGTGATAACCACTACACTACGCGACCATAATGGCGCCAAAAGTTCGTAGCCATTGATGTGACATTTTAACCACGAATTTTCGGGCGTTTTACCAGGTTGGAAATATAAGTTAGTAGTGCTAAATGATCATGGGGTCGAGACCCGGAAATCGGGCGAACATTGATCCGGCTACGACTCTCCACACGTACCAGCTTCTTTATTATACAAGGCAAATATGGATGTTAATGACCAAGAAGAGGCTGAGGGGGGCTTGCCTCTTGATATCTACGGATGTTGGTATTTTTTGGCATGGGGTTGGTCGTCAGTGTCGGGTTCGCTGTCAGTGTCATCTTCGCCCTCGTTCTGTACCCTGTTGCCCTTGACACCCTTGGCGACCTCGTCTTGTAAGGAATCCATGTACTCCCTGTCCTTACCGACCAGGGTGACGATATTCTTCCTCTTGCCCCACCTTGGATAACTGCCGACCTTAACACCCCTAGGTTCGACCCTGGCAGCCAGGTCGGTGAGATAGGGTGCCACAGCACTCTCGCCCAGAGGAGTGCTGAAGAGGATCCTATACAGTCCCTTGCCCTCGGGATCGGCCAGCCGTGGCAGCAGCGTGGGCCGCAGACCGGTCAGCAGGGCCTCGAACAGGCGCGGCACGCCCGGCAGGATGTGCACATTGCCATTGACGACGCTGATGGGCACCCACAAGTCAGGGCTGACGTAGACGACCTGCTCCTCCTCCGGCTTGTTCTCGTCCCAGGGCAGCTGGGCCATGCGCATCCTGGCTGTCAGCGCCGGGCTTGGCGTGTCCCAGTCGAAATCGGGCTGCGAGCGGTGGGTTCTGCTCATGCGGCGCATCTTCTCAAAGGTCGGCTCGTGCAGCTTCAGCGGCAGGTCAAAGGCTTTGGCTATCGATTGGTAGGTGATGTCGTCGTGTGTGGGGCCAATGCCACCAGAGGTGACGACAAAGTCATAGTTGCGCGATATGCGCCTGACCGCCTCGATGATTTCGTCCTCGTCGTCGGCGATGACTTCGACACGCTTCATCGACATGCCGAGGGAGAAGCAGAATTTCGCCATGAACGCGCTGTTCGTGTCGACTGTCTTGCCGCCGAGAACTGCAATTGTAAAAATAAAACCAACAAAAAGAATGAGACTTCTGACGAGATTGAATATCTTTCTTTTTGTATTTGTGTGTGGGTAGTAGAAAGGAAGAATAACTGAGAGATGTAGTGTTATATACCTTCATCGCCTATTATTATGCATCCTGCTGTGTGTATCTGCCGCAAATTTGGCGAAGGCTGCTGCTTGGTGTGTATGGGAAGAGAAGCAGATGACGTCGTCATTGCGCTGTTCATAGCCGAGGTCCCACGATGTTTGTAGCTGGGCAGAGGCCGGGACAGGTGTCGAGAGAGGCCGGAGAGACGGGAAGACATCTGAGAAGGGACAGGAGAGGAAGGGTTTCTGTCAGTGCATAGCAACAGCTGATGCGAATGCGCGGAGGAGAGTTGAACAAGGTTCAAGTTGCTTGTGTGACAGGTGGGTGGTAGTATAATAACTTCGGATCGGGGAGCGGCGAGAGCTAATAACTAACAAGGTTGTGTGCCCCTCACGAGTCACGGCCAACCAGTAGTACCGTACCGCTGACCACAAATAGACGCCTAGGCAAGGTAAACTAGATAATCAGTAGTCGATTGTTCACAGCATCGTTGGGGATCTAAGTTGCCTTTTCAATTGTTCTGAGCGTGGTACAGCACCTAAATACGAGTATCGAGGCGCCGCGCAGCACTTACACCCAAGCGTTAGGGTGCGGCACAGTGCCTAAACTGAAGTATCAAGGCGCCGTAGAAAACGAAAACTCTAGGTATTACGTAGGATGGTATAGATAGTTAGAATACTGGAGGCTATGACGCTTCAACTTAGACGCCCTGGGGTATGGTTCTTAATATTTAAGGTGCCCCGGGGTAACTGATGTTAATGCTAATACACAGTTCTAGTTTAAGTTAGTAGCGGCGACTAGTGAGATAGCACAGATGGCAACACGTGATTTTATTTTCAGCAGCTAATCAAAGCTCATGAACTCCTTTGCCAAGACTCGTCGGGTCCCAAGGGGCCCGATCGCAAGAGAAGAGAGAGTCTCTCTTGCTCCATAAGGGAAAAAATATTCAAGCTAGGCAGACGTGATATTACATTCAACGAACCCACCGACCGACCGTGGCTGGCGAGACCCAAAAAATAGTTTATCAGACTTTGCCAATTGATACTACGAGCCTGGCGAGGCTCGATCGCAATTGCGACAATGGTAGGTTACTAACCTGCCTGCCGTCCTCCATACTGGGGAGAGAGAGAGAGAGAGAGAATTTGTCCACCTAGGGTCACGGAAGGCTAACACTAATTGCTTGGTGACCAGTCCCGGGGTGTCGTTGACTTCCCCCAGGAGGCAAAGGATGTGCTTCGCAAGTTCCGCCTGGGAACGTCTCGAAGTTCCAAGATGCAAACCATGTTCCGTAGGGCCACTACATTACCGGGACTGCAATCCTCCTGGCTGACCAACACATTGCAACAGTAAAAATCGATAGGAAGTCACTAGCAATTGAAGTGTTGCCAGATGAAAACTACGAGTCGTTACCCGACATGGCGGATGAGCTCCCAGAAAACTCGCCTCGGTTCGTGCTCCTCTCGTATCCGCTCACGCTGCCTTCGGGAAGGTTGTCGGTGCCATATGTGATGCTGCATTACGCGCCATCCAGCTCTGAGACGGGAACGATGATGCTGTATGCAGCGGCGGTTGAGGAGGTACGGCAACAGGCCGGGGTGCAGAGGGTGATTAAAATCGAGGACCCTGAGGAGTTATTGGACATTGAGAGCAAGCTCAAAGGCGTGGAGTGAGGGGACGGGAGAGCGGGAAGGGGGCATGTGCTGCAACTGGCAGAAGGATATCATAGCTAATAACTAAGATGAAGGCCCGAATAGAATGGGTTCCTGTTGGAGATTCTTTCCTTGATCCAACAGACCTGCAAGTGAAGGGGAAGCTCTCCTTGCATGTTTGATTGGTACAAGTCTGTTGGCAGCGGAGGGTCCGTCAAGGGCAGACGACGCGTACAATGGAATAGGCGTCCCAGGGCAGGCCCCAAGAATAGCAGATCTGGAGATGGACACGCGGCAGGCCTGCGTGGGCGCGTTCGCCTATCGACGCCACAGCACATGGCACAGGCCAATGGATCGGCCGAGTCTGCTGCCGCGGTGCCTTGAGTCAAGGGTTTGACGGCATTGCCCGTCCATTTCTTCAGGACGGGGGGGGGAGGATCTAGTTAGCGGCAAGATCTTGCCTGGGGCCGATCGTAGCATGACATTGGCAGCGGCCCTCCCCACCATGGAATGTTCGAAAAAGGGGTTAAGTTGATGAAGCTATTGGCGAACGGCAGGCACTGATCGGCTTCCCTATTCTGGGGAGTGCCGGGCGGGGAGGGCTGAGCCTAAGCCCAGCAGACTCTTTCGCAGGTAGCATTGGCATGCGCGGGAAGGGGGGAGTGCATAGGGAGTGCATAGGGAGTAAATAGGGAGTGTGCACACAGGAGGCGAGGCACAGAGCCATCAGACAGATGCATCCAGTCCCACTTGCGGGATGCAGCTACACGAGAGCGATAAAGTGCGGGTACCATATCACACCAGCACTACTCTTGGGGGCATGGCGACGAGTGAGCGAAGGGAAAGAAGCAAGCACTTGCGAGAGATAGGGTGCGAGTACCATATCACACTAGCACTACGACTCTTGGGGACATGGCGACAAGCGTGATGGAAGAGAAAGAAGCAAGCACCTGCACGGCCGATGCACAATGACGGTGCAACGAGCTACGCGGGTGGTGATGCTAAGTGTGATGGGCGGTCGCGGCAGAGAGCACATCCCCCTGGAGAGCCCCCTTGCCGCCGCCGTTGGCTAATCTCTTAGGCCCCAAGTTTGGTTGGCGCCGGCGGGCGACCACTCGGAGCTTTGGGCCCATCCGCGGGCGTGGAAAGCTCCTGCCAAGCCCTATTTGGCGATTTGGGCCCCTGCTCGCTTAGAGCTGGCCGCTGGTGCTGCAACTTTGCTGCAGCCGGTGCTCTTTTGGCGTGGGACTGGTCAACGGGTTTAACTAGGGAGCTAGAGGGTTAACTGCTTACCCTGCCGGTGTGGCCCCCGGTCAATTCTGCTGCCGCCGCTGCAAGTTGTTGCAGACACTGCATGCCATCTGCTCGCAGTCGTCCACGTCCATCTCTGGTTCTATTTCCATTTCCATTTCCATCTCCATCTGCAGAACCGCCGTGGCCCCCCGTAAATTCGGCTGCCCGGTGACTGTCGTCTGATCCATTGAGGGGCCGCCGTCAGCCGCTCGGCGCTTCCCTTTCCTCCCTCCGGTCCTCCCTATCTCTCGCTCACTCTCCACCCGCCGCCCCCTCCCTCACAATGGCTTCAAAGGTTGGTCGCACCCTGGGTGCTGTAGCCCCGGCGCCGCCCTGGACACGAACGAGGTGGCACCTGCTGACTCAGATCGTCCATGCAGTTCCTGCGAGAGTACAAACTGGTGGTTGTTGGCGGAGGTGGCGTGGGAAAATCGTGCTTGACGATCCAGCTGATCCAGTCTCACTTTGTGGACGAGTACGATCCTACAATTGAAGGTACCGGCGCCCCGCCCTTTGGAGCCCCGTTGATGATGCAGCGCTGATGACCCGCCCCCGGCAGATTCTTACCGCAAGCAATGCCTGATCGACGACGAAGTCGCCCTCCTTGACGTCCTCGACACGGCCGGCCAAGAAGAGTATTCGGCCATGCGCGAACAGTACATGCGCACCGGCGAAGGCTTCCTACTCGTCTACTCCATAACCTCGCGGCAGTCCTTTGAGGAGATCCAGACCTTCCAGCAGCAGATACTCCGCGTGAAAGACAAAGACTACTTTCCTATCATCCTGGTGGGCAACAAGTGCGATCTGGAGAATGACAGGGTAGTGAGCCGTGAAGATGGACAGGAGTTGGCCAGACAGTTCAACTGCAAGTTCATCGAGACCAGCGCCAAGAACCGGATCAATGTTGATAACGCCTTCTATGATCTTGTCCGCGAGATCCGGAGGTACAACCGCGAGATGAGCGGCTATGGCGGCGGCGCGCCCCCGCTCGGCAGTCAAGCACCAGGCCACAAGCTGGAGATGGACAACAGCCAAGAGAGCGCAGGTTGTTGCTCGAGGTGTGTGGTGATGTGAGCAGCGAGCGAAGAAGAGAGAGCAAGAGAAGAAGAGAGAGCAAGAGAAGAAGAGAGAGCAAGAGAAGAAGAGAGAGGAAGAGGGAGAGGCACGAGGTGGCAGTGCTGGCTGTGGTACTGAAAAATAATCAAAGAGCAGAGGAAACACATGTTGAAGAATGCTGCTTGTGCTTGCTTTCGCGTGGAGTCGAGCGCCATGGCGTTGTGTTGTCGGCCGGCAGCTGCAGAGGCGAACACAGGACAGCGCACAACACACTCTGCTGGTTGCATCGGGGCCATTTTTTTTTCTGGGACGGCAGCAAGGATGCGAGTACTTGTGTGAGTGCGTGAGTGCGTGAGTGCGTGGTGGGTGGATGGATGTGTTGGGCGGCCGGCTTTCTGCAATCTCCCGTTGGCCCCATGGCCGCTTGATCTTTTGCTTGAAATCGGAAACCAAAAAAGTCGGAAGAAGCTGCCGATGCCGTTGATTTTCGTTGGACTTTTGGACTTTTCGATCATAATAGAGGGCTGCGGCAGAGTCGCAAGATGCCAAACTCGGTTGATGTGGCCGGCACCTGGTTCAACTTCAGTTCAGTTCAGCCCTAGGGAGGACCCTGCTCGGTTCTGTCTGTGCGCGTTGAGAGCGGGAATGTATAGCTGGAGCCAGAATCAGAGTCAGAGAGCCAGTACCCAGGGACAGCCTGAGCACGAGCCAGAGCCCAGCCAGCCAGCCAGATCTAGGTATAGCTAGCTAGCTACCTTGAGCTGTTGTTCTAGTACTCTTAGTTTTTTTTAATCGGCAAAAACAGCACCGTTTTTTTGAGGGGGGGTTATAATTCCTCTTTCAATCGGGGCCTCCTGCTTCCCTGTAGTCAGCTTGTTTGAACGGCCTTCTGCCCTGTACCTTGGTCCCCCAACAACCCTGCTCGCCGTCTCTCCCAAGCGTCAATGTACTCGCTCCCCTTGTTCGCCTCCAGCATCCTCTCCACCTCCTCGGCCACTCGTCTCCCCAGATCATGCTTCTCCACTGCCTCCCGTGCCTGCACCACGGCCAACCACTCACGAATCCCCACCCTGGTAATCAACGTATCTGCGCCTTTGCTGCTCAGCCCGCCATCGCCATCTACGACGGTAGCACCAGCATGCACTAGCCCTAGGACCTTGATCCGCGCTTCTCGCCGCGTGCTCGGCGCGAGGTACAGGCTGCACAGCCGCTCGAACACGCCCGATTTGCGGTACAGGTCCATATCCAGCTCGGTGCGCAGCCCGGACACAAGCACGTCTAGCCACCGGTTTACGCCGGTAAATGGCGCTGCCAGATCGTCCGACTCCGGTTCGCGCAGGAGTACGACGGTCGTCCAGTGCGGCAGCAGTCGTGTGAGCGGCGTCCATGTGGGCGAGCGGAGGAGGAACCGATTGGCTGTGCTGTACATTATGTCGGCTGGATTGGTGATGGCGGAAAGGAGGAAGATGGCCAGACTGGGGACGATGGTCGGCAGTGGCGTGTTTGGAGTAGCAATTGTGAAAGAGTGAAAGGTCTCGCTGACTTCGCCCAGCAAGAGGTGCAGCGATGTGCGTTCACTGTACGTGCATGCCGGCAGTGAGAGCACGTGTGTGAGTTTGGCCAGAGTGGCGTGCGCGCTGAGTCGGAACTCGTTTGTGGGTGAGGAGAGGAGTAGGAGGAGAGAGGCAAGGCGAGAGCGTTGCGGATTTTGCAGGTCGGTTTCGAAGTCTGGGTTGGCAGACCAAGTGGTCAGCTTGGCGAGCGAGGTAGGAATGGGCTGGACTGCCTGGAAGATGGCTGAGAGTTCGAGTGCTTCTGCAGCCGTGGAGGCGCGTGGTGGCTCAGCAGTAGGCGTCGATAGAGAAGAAGTGGTCGCGGGTGCGGGAATGAGGGTCCCGGGAGGGCGCTGTTTCCACTTCTCGATACGTTCCATGATCTGGCGGTTGCCAGAGAAGACGTGCCGGAGATTGTCGAGAATGACGGTGGGCTCGCCGATGACTTCGAGACGGGCGAAAAAATCCGCTGCAAAAAGGCCGACTGCAAGAGAGGCTTCGGCGTCTGTGATATAGGTCCATTGCTCGGATAGACAGCAAGCCACGAGACTAACATCGCCGTTCGAAATGTCAAAGTACTTGACTGGCTGCTTGGTGACACGACTTATACAGTTGTCGAGACTTGCGATGACTCTGGTCGCGTCTGTGCCGGGGGTTCCAAGCGCTGTGATGAGAGCCCAGAACGCCTTTTCGTCACGCAGAACTGCCTTCTCAAGCAGTTTGGGCATGAGGTAGTCTCTTGCCGATGCTTTGAGCTCATCATGCGCCGCCGCGTAGGCAAGTAGATAGACGAAAGATGCCCATTTGGTGCTCTTTGTCGCGCCCGCAAGCTTCATTAGACTCGCCAATTGGCGGGTTACGCTAGCCCGCGCGTCCTCAGTAGTCTCGCTATTTCCTAACGTCGAAATGGTCCGTTGTAAAGCAGGCCCAACATCGTAGGCAATTGAACCGTCACTCGATCTTGCCATATATTGAAACAAAGCTTCTCGAACATGAACATCATCTGCTCGCTGCACAGCAGCCACGATCTCGGAAAAGTTTGGATGCCTCGTGGCTACCGTCTCCCTAAGCATGCGAGCGCCTTGATTCCATAGCTTGGAGTCCCCGTCTTTGAACACGCTTAGGACCCTTTCCAGTTTGTTCTCTATCGCAATCAATATTTTGGCTGCTGAGATGACCATCACATCATCCTCTGACTTTAGGCTTTGATGTAGGCTTGCCCGGTCGAGCTGTCTCGGAATGACGCTCTCCATGACCACCGACAGTGGCGGGGGTGTAGAAGGAAGAGTGCCATGCCACCCACAGTTGCTCGGCACTGGTAGATTGATGATCGAAAAGAGGAAGGCAAACTGTCCTCGCCACTCCGCATCGTCCCTTGGTGCACCAAGCGGCTTCGACTTTTTACAGAAGTAATCAGCCACAAGCTCGGGTACATACTCAAAAATGCGGACTATGAGCTCGGCTTGCAGTGTATCCTTACCTGTGTTGAGCTTCTGTAGGAAAGCAGCAAGAATCGAGTTCTTCACAGGGACACTATTGGAGAAATCGTCTGAGTAGTAGGGTGATTCAAGTCCAAGATCGATGGCCTCGCTACCAGTCGTAGATTGACGCTCAGCATTGAACTCTCTAGGATACCACCCTGTCTGCGGAATAGATATCCCATTCCGGGATGTGCATGCATAGATAAGAAACTCATGAATCATGTCGCGGACGGATCTGCTCACATCCGCCTCGTCATGTGACGACTGGCTCTCATCATAGTCGTACAACTGGGCCAAGAGTCCAAGATTGTTGGAGTTCAAGAACTTCTTTTTGCTGTCGCGAGACAACTCTGCGTCAATAATACATCTTTTGAACACGGCAAGGACGTCTCTGATAAGAGCTGGGCTGTCTGAGGGCAGTCCTTTGAGACAAGCATGCAGCAGCCTTGCTTGTGAAATCATTTCCTCTTTGGACTCCGCATCCAGGTACTTCAGACACACCAATAAGAGCTTCAATGCATGGCTTCTGATGGATCTCCTTTCATGCTCACCATCTTGCTTTCGTGACGATGGCTCTAGCAGAGTGTCGAATCGCTTGAAGATGAAGTCTCGCCTAGAGAATACAGCGCCGACCATAGCTCCGCCATCAAAATTGACAATCTCGCTAAGCAGCTCAAGACACGAGGTGGTTAGAAAGGCTTTGGACTTTGGTGCTGAAAGCCCACGGTCGACAAGCTGCAGTTGCTCGCGCTTCAGCAGTGTCCGACAAAGTGAGAGACCAAACTCCCGAAAGTCAAGCTCTGATGAGATGGTCCGGAAGAACTGGGTGAGAGCGGCAGGGACCGCACCGAAAATTGCATCGTCGTTGTTTTGTGCACCAAGCGCCCAGGTAGACAAGAGATCGGAGAAGTCCTGGTCTTCGCCATGACTGGATGACTGTTCGTCGCAATACTGCTTGAGAACTTTGAGTTGGATATCTCGTTCGCCCGAGTTCGCATTCGCTGCAATTTGGGCGCAGAAATTCTTCAACTCGTCAATGCCGGCCTTGATTTCGGGGCCGCCATGCTGCTTGAATCGTAGCAGATTGTGAAGTTCGAAGGAGCCTCTGATATTGCCCGAAGGCAATAGTTGATCATGGCTGACCTTTCGCCGCTTGTTATGACCATCTCCACCCTTTGCCATTGAACACTTCAAGAGTACCCCCAGATGCATAAGAGGAACATTGCTTCTGACTCAGTGTGGCCAAGCTCACACTAACAGCTAGCGTTTGTTAGTGGCCGCGGTGGGACCATTCGGGTCGGAAAAAGCCTCTCCGATCACACGACAGCCACATGCACTCAACAAAGCAAGCAAGCACTGTTGGCTCGAAGGCCTGTGGGTTGGCATTTCGGGCCTACTCTAGAGCATGGGGAATGGTGAAATTTTTTCTGCTATGTAGTGAAGTCGAGGTGTCTGTGCTAAACTTGTACATCTCAGCTTTCTTTGCCTCCTAGCCAAACGGGGCAGTAATTAACTGCTCAAGCTAATTCAGATCGTCCAGCTTCCTGACATATTCCACAGGCCCATCATAGACGTGCCTTGCCGAGACTAGGTAGTGAAGGAGAGCAAAGATCATGACAACCCCATAAATCAAAATTGCCCAGTTCATTTGTGCTGCCGTGGGATTCGGATTCCCGGGAAAGAAAGAGAAGAAAAAGACGAGTAGCAGAAAGGCCAACGAGAAAGCATTCAAGGCCAGACCGACCGGCCGGCTGAGGGTAAACTTGGCCGGTAAAAGTGGTCGGTGGGTGAGTCGCCGCCAGAAAACAAGGCCAATCGAGACAATGTAGGATGAAAGGATGGCCGAGAGCGAGAGAGAGGTGATGTTATTCAGTGCGATGGTACTGCCAATGTTGATGATGGAAAGCAGGCAAGAGACCACGAAGGATACCAAAATGGAGTTCATGGGCACATCCCATCCAGGAGGGATGTAGGCAAACCATTTCGCAAATGGCACGCCCTGGTCTCGCGCAAAAGCGAACAGCTGTCGGGATGCTGTCGCGGTAATTGACAGGTTGCAGAACATGGCCATGACAATGACCAGGGCTGAGAGCACTGAAGCGCCGACATAGCTTTGGGTGACGTCGTAAAAGACCTGGATGTACGGCTGACCAGTCGCTGAATCAATAACGTCGTCGAGGTTGCCAAGAACCATGCAAAAGGTAACGAGGATAACCCATCCCATAGCACCATTGACAAGAGTGGTTAAGATCATCGCTTTTGGGAGAACATTTGAGGCGTCTCGCAGTTCTTCAGACATATGCACAGCACCATCGGCGCCCAGAAGTGGAATCATGACGGCCAAAATGCCCACCAGCGCCGAAAGTCCATTGCTGCTCCAGCCACCATAGTTATTGAAGGTGGTAAAGACTTCAGATGCCTTGCCGACAGGTCCGAGAACCCATAGGGTGATCAAAACGGCGAAGAAGCCAAAGATATGAATAATGAGCACAATGCCCTCAACAAGAGGCAGCTTCCTGACAAGGAAAGTGTTGAAAAAGACGGAGAAAGAGGCCACGCCGAAAGTGATAAGCGTACCATGCCACCTCTGAGACACGTAGTTTGGGTAGTTGAGGATTGCTAGACCTTGTATTTGGGTACCTGCCAGGAAAGCGGTGTTGGCAGCGCCTGTTTGCCATCCTAGCACACAGAGCCAGCCGACAATGAAGCTGAGAAATTTCTGATATTTGCGGGGAGCAAACTCAGAGACCCAGTGGTATTGCCCACCGCTGGTTGGAGCCATACTGGCCATCTCGGCCATCGACGTGTTGACGCAGATAAAGCCAAGCCAGGAAACAAGGAACATCCAGATGAGGCCGGCTGTCCCACCGTTGATTAATCCAATGATGGAGGTACTCAATCTCTTGTCAGTCCAGCACCGAGCACCTTGAAAGAATAAACCTACCCCAGCATTGTCTCCCAACTGCACATGACCAACATGGTGAATCCCAAAATGGAGACAAATCTGAAATTACGCCTCATCTCTTGGGCTTTGCCCATACGGTACATGTCTCTCTGGTCATCTGCAGTGCCCTTCTTCTCCTCCGACAAGTTGACATTATCGCCATTGACAGGAATCTCCTGTGACGCGAAGGAATGATCTTTGTAGTTGGCCATGTTGAATGATGTAACTCACGAGGCGGCGCGATCAGATACCGAGGTTTTAGGAAGAAATTACACAGTAAGGAAGGCTCTGCTGAGGAAGACGTGAGAAAAACGTGGAGTACATGCTGAATCCCTCTGACTCCATCTGGAATAGGTCGCCATGCTACATGAATTAAGCGAGAACGTTTCCTAGGCCACACTATGGGGCGGGATGGACCCAGCCAGAGGCATGGGCCACACATGCGTCAGGGACATAACGAACAGAGGATAACATGGGTGGTATAATGATGAAACTTCCCCCCACAATGCGGAAATGGCCTCCCGGCCGAAGAAAAGCAAGTTCCTGCAAGCCAAGGCCACCCGACCAATGAAACAAGCAGGTAAGTTGGCTCTCCATTGGTGAGGCCGCCTGATAGTGCGAGTTTCCTGCGACAGCATGCGGCAGTATGCAGCTAAAACATGCAGATAGCCCCCCCAAACGATGCGTCTTGAGCCACCGCAGATCTGGACCAAAGGCTAAATACTATTGATTTGCTTTCTTCTTTTGTCAGAACTTCCGGATATCTTAATACCCTCATCATTAGGCGGCTAATTTGTTGGGCACACTTTTCCCCTGGCACCCTTGCAACTAATAATCAAGCAATCAGGAACAGCTTGTACTATAGGTTTTCTTATGAACCGTATGCTGGGATATGCTAGTGGGAGGGAACTGCTCAGCGTAACCTTACTCGGGTAGTTGCTTCTCTTAATTGCCCTGCATCTTGGCTATTCGTTTCGATCCTGGCCATCGGTAAAGTGTGGGGGTTCAACTATTCCAAGAGGCACGTGAGCCCTTCTCGCTAACGCAAAGCCGGACCGTCTTATCTTTGCCGTGCTTTTCTCTAAACAGATCCTCGCTTGAGGTGATAATTTATTATCACGTCGCCTCGGTCGTGGGAACGTGGGCGGCCTGAGTTTTACGATACTGAGGCATCACTAAAAGAAAAATTAAGGGTCGGTAGTTTTGACATCCACTAGGTTCAATAACGACTTATCGCCCTCAAGCGATGTATGGCTGGCTCATGGTGACGCAGCATCGCGGAGCTTTGGTTGGATGATCATCGATTTTCATGCAGCGTGATGTTGATCTCCCTATCATTATAGACATGCCCTCGTCTTCGTGAATGAGAAAACACTTTTTTTGTATGCATCTCTGTCATTCATGGCCACGACTTCAGAAGGGCATCGCTTTTCGCCTGTCACACCTAATGACCACGCAGGTTCAATATGGATTGTGACCATATTGTGCTTCGTCTATGTTGTAATCACGATCTCAACAAGGGCCCACATACGGCGGAAGACCCATGGGGTGGACGACTATCTTATTGTCGCAGCAACCGTGAGTTGTTCTTTACCCAAAAGACAAACAGATGGTTAACGCAACAAGCCAGGTTTTGCATCTGAGTGAGATGGCTACGGTGATAGTTGGCTTGAAGGCGGGAGTGGGTCAGACTCTTGACCTGCTAACCCGTGCGGATATTTCAAGATCAAGCAGAGTACGTCTTGCACTAGACCTTTCTGCACTGAGATGACGCTGACAGTCGACTCAGACTCTATTTGTGGCCCAGATCCTATACATTATAGCAGCCTGCCTAGCCAAATGCTCAACGTTGTTCCTCATGATGAAATTGTTCAACCTGGATGGTCCGAAATGGCAGGATCATGGCAAGTCCAAACTGTATCGTTGGGTTTGCAGGGTCATACTCAGCGTAATGATGATCTGGGGAGTCGCATCAGCCATTGGTCTCTCTGTCGATTGCTCGACGGCCAATATAATACGTGCTCAAGCACTCTCGCAGTGTCCACAACAGCTGCTGAGATGGGAAATCATAACTGCTGTTGATGTTGCAACTGAAGGAACTCTCGTCCTGCTCACAATTCTAATCGTCATGCCTGTCCAGCTGGCACCATACATGAAGTTTCAAGTCATCCTGGCGTTCCTTTTCAGATTACCGTGAGTATCTTTTGAGTCCTGCTCTTCTCCCCTTGACTGAAACACTTGTCAGTTTGATCGCCCTTTCAGTTCTGCGGATGCACTACGTCCGTAAATACACCCACTCCTCCAATTCTGGCCTGTCTCAAGAGCCTATCTTGATAGTTCAGCAAGTCTATCTGTGCTGGTCGATCATTTCAGCAACCATTCCAAACCTGCAAGCCTTTGTTCGCAGCTTTGGAAGCGGGTTTGGCATTAGCGTCAATATGGACTTGTACGGGAGCGCTTACGGCTCCAAAGTGTCTCAACGCAACCGGTATGAATTGGGTTCAATCAAGAGTACAGTGAGATCGGTGCAGATCAACGGCCCCCGACCCGACATGCCGCGCAAGACCAAGGTTTTCCAGGAAATCTCAGATTCTGCTGGTCACCTCGGTTCGCGAAGAGGGACCAGCCAGATATACGCCGATGGCGACTCGATTGAGAGCGCTGGGAGTCAGGGCCAGATTATTCGAAAGGATGTCCAGTGGCAGGTTCACTATGAGACCAATGGTGCCTGAATGCTAAAAATGGATGCATTGGCACAGACATAGCTCTGTCCTATCGAATCAATGGATTTGTAAGCCACAAACGTGCTTATCGTTGCTGGCCACTAGGCAGAGAGCGTGGATATCATTCTTGGGTGTTTTGATCTGAAGCCTCTCACGGGAGGCATCGTGTTGAGTGCCGTTTGGCTTGAAGGAGGCAGACGTTGCCTTAAGCCACTAACTAAACTTTTACCTAGTCAATATTGCGAGCTAACCGTCCCGTGCCATCCCTAGGCCGCCCTGGACCCTACATGGGAACATCCAGGAATCCTTGCAAGCGCCAACTTGGCAATTTAAGCAATGCTGGCGCTTCGTGATGCCCGAACTGGCTGATGCTAGTTAGTAGTTCGTGCAGGGGGCAGCCAACTAGCGAGGTTCCCGGTCTTGCGATGGTTGACCACCATATCTGAAACAGTGAGACCCTGCTTGAAATGCACAGCGGGCTGGGTATTTTCTTCCCTTTTTTCTGTTTTGGAAATTTGAAACTGGCGAGACCAAGTCTGAACAAGTGGATGCCGAACAGTAACAGTCAACGCGCGTAGGTTCACACGCGTTCTTAACGGGATCTAACCTGGTTCGAGGTTTTAATAGGCTGCTTCAACTGTAACTAGCATGCCCACGCCGCTCACATCATCCTAGCAAGAACCAATACGTCGGCACGACCGGCAAATCTGTCATCGCTCACGACTACACAGCATGCCCACGCACCTTACACCATCCCAGCAAGAGCCGTCTTCCTCTTCTAGCCAGCCAACGCAATACGTCGGCACAGCCGGCAATCTGTCCTCGCTCACGACTACACCCTGTGCAATCCGCCGGGCCTTCTTTTCCGAGCAAAGGGCAATCGCACGCGTCTGCACAGTCGCCTTCTGGAACGACATTCTCTTTGGGCAGCTCATCCACCCGCACCGGGAGCAGTACCCTAAGGACAATGACCTCTACTGGCTCCGGCGGACGCAGGTCGACTGGTGGGACTGGAGCCACGTCTTCATCGTTGCGACGATAGGGAAAGGCGGCGCCTCCAGAACGGGCAAGGACGACGAAAAAATCATCGTTGGGCAAGCGCACTGGTCTCGCATCGCCGACTCGGACGCTGAGAACTATGCTGCCGGCTGGGGGCTTGCGTGGTGGGATCCACGGAGACTGGTCAAGCCGATTGTCTCGTTGTACGCGCGTCTGACTGCCTGGCTAAGACCGAACCGTGCGGCGGACCCGGAGCAGGAGGACATCATTGAGCGGAGCTACGGCTTTTTGGATCACATCTGGACCAAAGTGAACGCGAGGAGTCCGAGCTGGTATCTCGAGTCATTGGCCGTTGCTCCAGCGTATCAGGGACAAGGGGTCGGTAGGGCGCTTGTGCAATGGGGACTTGGTCAGGCTGAGAAGGAGGGAATCGCATGCAGTGTGATTAGTGCAGTGGGCAAGGAGAGCTTTTACCAAAGGTGTGGGTTTGATGTTGGCCCCGTGGGGAGGAGTGGGGAGGGCGAGGGAAATCCGCTGGACAAGGTGCCTGGTGGATTGATATTCTTCAGAGAGGCAAGGCCTGCTGCTACGGAGGAGAGCGGAAGAAAGCTAGCCGGTGAGGAGGGGTAAGTAAGGAGCAGATGGGCAAATAAGACCATCATCCATGTTCCAGATAGTAAATAGCAGCTCACAGGTACTTGTATATATAGACAGACCGGCGAGATAGATCAAAGTGTGATAGAAGCACACACACGCACACTAACTAACAACTAGCCTGACCAAAAAAAGGGTAAAAGATGAGTGAATCTAAGGCGAATCGCGCAAAAAGAGAATCTAGTAAGGTCTTGCTGAGAATCGAACTCAGGTTGCTGGAAGGCGATAAGAAGGGAAATCAGAATCCAGAGTGCTAACCGCTACACTACAAGACCTTGGCAGCGCCAAATTGTGTGCAATTCTGGTGGGCAAAACAAGGACATGAATTTATAAACTTCTGATACCACCCTAGTGAAACGAGCCCCGAACTCGGCACATCTCAAGCCCTAACCCTACCGTTTGCTTTACGCAAGACAGGATCCTACTGTCAACTTCGACAGCTTTCCTGGTATTCATCTATCTTCCTACAGCTCTCGCTATGGCACCCCCGGCTGTGCCGTCGCTCTTCCTCCTGCGGGCAATGCGCTCCCTCGCCATATTGCACACTTCCACTAGCACACCCCTACTACTATGCACACGGCCATCCATCTCTCGCTTCGCAGCATCAGCAACTTCCACTACTACTACTGCTACTTCTACTACCACCACCAGCCCCATGCGTTCTTTCAGCACGAGCCCCATCCGTTCTTTCACCACGTCACGAGTGCTCTCAGCCACCCTCAACCAGATCCGGCGGTCACCACGCAAGCCGAAAAAGGCGCGACGGCCCGAATCGCCGGCGATGCGCAACCGGCCGGAGATGAAAGGGGTGTGCCTGAAAGTGGGCATCACGAAGCCCAAGAAACCGAACTCGGGACAGCGCAAGACGGCCAAGATCCGGCTGAGCTCGGGCCGCATTGTGGCGGCGTATATCCCCGGGGAAGGACATAATGTGCAGCAGCACAGTGTGGTCATGGTGCGAGGGGGCAGGAGTCAGGATTGTCCAGGTGTCAGGTATCACCTAGTCCGGGGGGCGATGGATTTGGTGAGTGATGGTGTTTTTTTTAATTCAATTGCTGACGGAATGCGCGTGTGCGACATTTAGGGCGGCGTGCCGAATCGTGTTCGCAGTAGGAGCAAGTACGGCACGAAGAAGCCGAAGGCTGCGTCGGCGCCGTGAGAGAAGCGGGAGAGAATGGTGTGAGAGAAGCGGGAGAGAATGGTGTGAGAGAAGCGGGAGAGAATGGTGTGAGAGAAGCGGGAGAGAATGGTGTAAGTGGGTGTTGGGAGAGATGGCATGCAAGACAAAAGCCATTGACCCATCTTTTGGTTCTCGGGTTGCTCGGTGAATGCGAATGCAGAGGCCCTCGGTACTGACTACGACGGAGAAGAATCTGACTTTGGTAAAGAAAATGTCGTCATGGTGTTGGTACAGGATGGGAAGAACGTGCACGCGCGATGAGGCGACGAGACCAGGATGTATGCTGGCTTCGCAATTCGTACAGGCTAAAGTGTAGTAGACAATTGTATCATGGCATTTTGCGACTCCCATCACTCCGCTTACTCTGGCCGACGATGCCGATCTGCTACGGATCAAGACTGAACTTGTTTCGCTGAGCACTCGGCCCTTGCTTGTAGCGTCCGTCCTGCCGGCAGAATACACACACCGCTCGCATCAATCGTACACAAAGCACCTGAACGTGATATGCACGCTCCAACGACAACCGTTGTCCTCTAGCAGCCAAAGACGAATCAATGCTTCACGTCTCGATTCAACCAGGACTGATTCAGCATCACCACAACCGTTCTTGTTGTACACATAGGCAGCCGATTTTTCAACGCGCCCTCAACAATAGACGCCCCACTTTTTTTGCCGCTACTGCCTGATTCCTCTCTCATGCCATTCAATCATACGTCCTATAGGGCCTTCCAGAAGTGCAAGGATCCGCCGTCGCGTGAATGGGGTCATGACCAAAATGAGGCCAACGCCGAGGCTTGTGCCAAGTGAAATGAGCACGATTGGGATGAATGACCGTTGGCCGGATAGTCACATTTCGTCCGACCAGCCCTCTGGCTTGGTCATTCCGTTGATGTCAAAGAAGCGCGAGGTACACGAATAGCCCTTCCAGTCGAAGTTGTCAGCCGGGTTGCAGTGGCAACGGAGCTTGAGGCGAAGATCAACGTCGTTGGGGCAGTGCGTGAAGGGGACATGGTAGTATGCAATGTCGTTGAAGAAGTGGATTTCGTCTTTTCGCAGCGTCAGGGCCGCTGCAATGGAATGGATGGGTGCATCACCCCAGCGTTCGTAGAAGAAGCCACCATCGTTGTCAAGCGACTCGAAGAAGTCGAGGTATGCCTTGGATCTGAGCCAATCTAGATTTCCAATCTCGAAATTGGACCACTGAGGCAGGTCAGCAAGGCGGGCAAGAAAGATAGAGAAGCAAACAACTCACAAAATGGCATTTGTTGTAGGTGTCGCCTCCATCGTCGCTCAAGAAGTCCATCGAGTTGTCCGGGCTGATGTGGTCGGGGTGTTTCTTGATGAACTTCTTCACACTGTCCCAGAGCGTGGGAATTGTCTCGGCGTACTCGTACAGGCTGAGAACAAAGCTGTACTTCTTCTTCTTCTCCTTCATGAATTTGAACGGGTCGTAATGGATGTCGCAGTACAGCTCAACGCTGGGCTCAACTCGCCAATAGTACTCAAACTGGTTCATGAGCGGATGGCGGAAGAAGAAGCCGGATTCAAACCTGCACATGTGGCGGTAGCTGACCGAGTCGCCGTAGATGATCTTCCTCCGCCTCATATCCTCACGCACCTGCTCAGCCTTCTTCTCATCGATCCAGGATGGGAAGGACCAATGCTCCTTGGGGATCAGGCCGTAGTATGTCTTGCCGGAAACCAGAGACGTTGTGATGTTAATGAACGTGTCGTCGAAGGGTTTGTCGTTGAGGAACACCCAGGGGTAGTTGTAGTTCCGGTTGAAGCGGTCCTCTACCTGGCGAATGCTCCTGGCAATCTCCCACACGTCTGTATTTCGGGCCAGTGTGACAAAGGTGGCGTTCATTCGCTTGCCTGGCGCCGGCGGAGAGAGCACTTCGGGGTCCAGCCACGAATTCACGTTTGGTGTAGTGGGTGCGTTGTCAGCAACCGGGGTGGGTTTTGAGGCCACATGATGTGCAGTCGAGGTGGTCGAGGTTGAGGTCGAGGACGAGGTGAGCGCAGCCTTGAGAGGTTTCGACTGAGGATCGACCTTCTGGCCAACTGGCTTGGCCTCTTCCGGAGTCGATGCAGGCGGTGAATAGGTGGGCAGCGACGAGGTGGAGACGAAGTACAGGATGAATATGCCCTGGACAAGTGTCAGTAGTCAGGCCCTGGACGGAGCGGCCTCGGTACTCACAAAAAGTGCAAACAGAGAGTAGCGAGCCCAGCGGCTCGATCCGCTGGCCATGGCGCCGTGGGAGGCGGTTCGCTGGCCTCGGAAATCGAAATACCGCCTGGCAGGAGAGCGCGATGGGCTATTCGACCGGGGAGCAGAAAGAGGCAGTTTCTCGTCGACGTCTGAAGGCATGCGCGGAGGCTTGGGGCAGGAGCGACGGGGTCATTCAGCAGAACGGGGCCCGTCTGACGAATCCGGCGGTGACGAATTGGGGGCGGCGGTGCAGGCAAGACCGGTTCACGACGGAGAATGACGCGCGGCGGCGCGTGGTACACGTAAACGAGCGACGGGGCAGCCGGCACTGCACAGTTTTACTACAGCAGCGGATGGAAAGACGTCGTCGCCGTCTTCATTAATCGTGAGTTAGGAACAGAGGAGAGAAGAGGGAACGGAGAAGGGCAAAAGTCATTTTGAATATCTGGTAGGCCGCAACGCACTCTGAGCACTGCTCCGCATGCCATGAGCCGGTCGAGCCACGCAATTCAGGGCCCCCGAAATTGGCATGGGCCCTCCTTTACAGGTACGGCAGCTGGGCTTAATTGGCATAATGGTTAATTAGTTGGCTAGCTTGGTGCCTGACAGACATAGCGCGCGCCAAGCAAGTGTAGTAGGTCCGGCCGAGTGCCGAGGAGCGCACGGTGATGTAGAAGGAGTTCACAACAGGCCGGCCGCTCACTGCTACTGCTACTGCTACTGCTGCTGCTGCTACTGCTGCTGTTGCTGCCGCTGCCGCTCCCCCTCTTCTTCGCCGACCAGTTCCATCGGCACCAACTCGGCCTTGACGGCAAACTCAGTCGTGCACTGCGGGCAGCTGAGCCGAGTCTTGCAGAAGGGCTCGGCACAGTCGTCGTGGTAGCGGTGCTTGCACGGCAGCTCAATGGTTGCGTCGCCCTCGACAAAGAGTTCTCTGCAGATCGAGCATCGATAGGGATCTGGGTCCTCCAGCGCCTGAAAGGCATGGCCCGAGTTGGCTGCCCGCCAGTAGTACTTGCCATCGTGCTCGATGACGTCCGTCTGCGAATGCCAGGGTGAAGTGTGGAATACAATCTCTGTGCAATGGACACGGCGTGCAAACCGGTCTGGCATCCCATACTGGTCTGAGGCTGCAGTCGCCTGGCCGTCTCTGCCATCATGCACCCCCTCGGTCAATCTCTGCACCTCCATCATCAATCTCATGACTGTGTCCCGGCCCTCCCGATTGCGTTGAATGAGAGAAGAGTTCTCAGCCTCGACGAACTCCAAGCGGTCCTCTAGCTTGCTGGCTGCCTTCTTCAGGACCTTGTTAAGTTTCTGGTAGTGCCAGATGTCATCTTCCAAGTCGAGCTTGTCCTCGTCGAGCTTCTTAACTTGGGCTTCTAGGCTGTTAAGCTCCTTGGTCATGATCCTGATCGTGCTGCTGAGTCGTTTGATCGTGAGCTGATCAGCATCCGGAGTAGGTGATGGAGTCGGAATCTTTGATCCCATGCTGGTTGCTGTAGCTTGTTGTCTGTAAATCAGTTGTTTGTTGTCTGTAGATCAGGTATTGTCTGTAGATCAGGTATTGTCTGTGAATCAGTCTGTCTCCGATCGATTCACGCTGCCTGTCGACTTTTGCTTGCCCGGGGGCATTGCATACGGCCCATCTCAAGCAGTTATATATGCATGGACCTTGGAAGTCTCGTAGGTCCTCACGGCAGTGAGCATGGCATGGATGAATTGAGTCCAGACTATTGAAGGCCATCCCAGTGGTTCAACCGCGGGTGAGGATGGCGCACTCAAGCAACCTTCGGTACCGTCGAACTATATGCATCGCTGCGCGTTGTGATGGGGCCTAGGGGAAGAAATTAAGGTTTGGGTGTCCACAAGCACCACACCACACACACACACACATGCACTCATTACTGTATTGTCGTGAGGCGGGATCTATTCCCTGGGGGGGTACGGCTAACCCAGCATCTCCACATCGAGTCCTATGGCGCGCATGAACAGATTCACGTTCCCTAGCCTCGCGGCCGACATTTCTGGCGGCAAGCTCTTGCTCTGCAACACGGTCTCCATCACCCGATCTTTCACGCCGATAACCAATCTCTGCTGCTGCTGAGGATCGGCGCCAATGCCTACCGCGGCCAAAAACTGCCAAACATACATGTCATCCGCGCTGTTGACGGGCCCGGGAAAGATGAGAGGGAAGAGCGGCTCGAGCACGTCGAAGAAGTTGTTGTATTGGCCCGCCCACTGTTGCGTGTCTTGGTCGCTCACCCCACCCGCTTCTTTGACCAGTTCTGCGCGACTGAGGAACATTGTCAGCATGCCGAGGCCGATCTTGGTCGGCACAACATTGGCCATGTTGGTGTGGTCCAGCAGGAGGCCGAGCAATCCGCTCATGATGTTGATGGGCGCCTCGCTGACGTAGCCCAGGAGAGAGGGCAGCACGGTGTTGGAGAAGAGTTCGATGTCTGCCCTGGTCGATGCCGGCGGCTGGGACTCGCCCGGCAGTGTTCGGCCATTTCGCACCACGTCGAGTTGATCAAGATGCACCACGATCATGGTCAAAATGGTCACCTTCTGCTCCTGGTCGATCAGGCGGAAAACGCGCGGGATGGCCTTTTTGCCCTTGGAGAAGGTCATGAATGCAATGAATGGATGTGTGTCGAGCGAGCCCGGCACGATTGGATCGAGGATCTTGAGCTCCTCCCACAAGCGCGCGTTCAGTTTGGTAAGCTCTTGGCGCCACTGAATGTGCGCTTCGACGGCGTCTGCATTGCCTTCTTGGGCCGGTGACGGCATCGTCCTTTCGTGGTCTTCCAGGCGCATGAGTGTAATGTAGACTGCCTCGATGTTGCGCAGCACTATCTTGCGGTCGCTGGGATCCGCCATGTTTAGACCTTTGCGAGAACTGGCCGGCCGTATCTCGGCCCCTTCCTGCTTCCTGATGTTGAGCAGCGGCTTGGGTGTCTTGGCATTGCTGAATGAAATCTTGCCCAAACTGCCCTCGATGATCAGCTGCTTGTTCTTGGGCTTGAGCTTGGCTGCCTCGACCGCGCGCTGGACCTGCTGCTGCATCCGCTGCATATGCGTGTCACCCGTGATGTGATGCCGTCGATTCCCACTTGTGCGGGTGCCGGTCTGAAGGAGATAGGTCTGCGCGAAGTGGCCCAGCGGTTGGCCAGGATGCTGTCTTGGGGCCCCACGGATTTGGCTGTAGACCTGGTAGTAGAAGTCTTCGGCCAGAGCGGCCTCGGGATTCGGATCAGCAGAGTTTCCGGTGGCGGCCACAAGCTGCTGCAACTGTATGCGTGTGATGAAGTTCTTATCCTGGGGGGTCATCAATCCGTTGCCCTTGGACAGCAGGAAGATCTTGTGGTTTCTCTTGGCCCGTCTCGCCTCTCCCTCAAGCAAGGCTCTTCGTTGGTCTTCAGGCAGCTCCATCAGCTGCTGTGGAGACGCGATGGCCGACAGGCCAGTGGCCTGTGTCATTAGTGGGTATCCAGGCTGCGCAATGTCGAGACTAGATCCAGGCGAATGTCGAGGCCGGTTCGGATTCTGGAGAATTTGAAGAGGCTGGCGAGGGTGCGTGGGAGGCGACTGGATGCCAGGGTGCTGCTGTGGGGTGGCGATCTGAGGGGGCCTTTGATGGTGCTGAGGTTGAGTTGGAGGCTGCTGCTGATGCTGATGCTGCTGCTGCTGCTGCTGATGCTGCTGCTGCTGATACTGATGCTGCTGGAAGGCTGGACGTTGCGCTTGCGCTGAAGGCGGGCCAGTTGGGATAGGCAGAGGGAAGGGCTGTGGCGGAGGGGCAAACTGGGGCTGCTGTGGTTGCTGTGGTTGCTGTCCCTGGGATCTCATCTGCGCCTCCACTTCTTCAAGACTCATTACCTTCCTGGTCTGTGTCTGGGCTCGCACCGTACTGACGCGCTCAGCGGTCGCCTTGGCCGCCGCCGACTGAGGCTTGGAGCTCCAGGCGCCAGATTTGGCCTGAATGTCAGGAATATAGCCGGGGTCCTGGTACTGCTCATAGCCAGTCTTTTTGGCCTTCTGACTGGCCGTCGATGCAGAGGCTGCCTGGTGCGGCTGCCGGCTCAGATGGTAGCGCATCTGCTCCTCACCTATGGCGTCTGAGACTTGGGCCGTCTTGCCAAAAAAGTCAAAGTCGGTGCCAACCTTGGTCTGCGCCGGGCCGTCTTCCACATCTGCGCCGAATGTGTCTGCATTCATCTCGTCTCCGGTCTCTTCCAACCGGTCTCCAAGGCCATCATACGTGTCTTCGAAGTCGATTCTGGCAAATGCTAGTTAGCAGGCGAGGCAACCTTCAGCAGATCTCCCTACTCTTCGTCTCCGGCATCCTGAAAGGCCTGGAGCTTGCGCCCTTTGTCTATCTCGGCAAAAGGATCGCTGTGCTCGAAAATGCCTTTGGACCCATCGTTGGCCGCCCGGTCCCGCGGAAGACTGGTGTCGAATCCAAAGAAGGACATGGCGACATAGATTTGGAGATAGGCTATGTCCGATGCAAAGCGACAGGCACGGCGTCTGCCGCGATGAATTTGGTATTGAAGTGGCAAGGTGCAAGAGGCTTTGGTGTGAGACGAGGCATGTATAATAAAATGTGCCGCTCACGTGAGCACACGTCTAACGTCCAGCCTAAATCACTCTCATTTCACTTTTCCCCCATCCCATCTCTGTGTCCTGTCTGAATGATTGAGTGTTACGAGCGAATCTATAGAATGAACAAGATTCGGGTCTGGCACGTGACAATGAGTCAATATTCCTTCCACCGGGCCACAACGCTCCTTCCCTCCGGGTAACAATACTCATTCCCTTCAGAGCACTAAACTAATTGCACCTGACACTCTCCGAAAAACTGTCAGTACAGTCCCTCTTCCCTTGGTTACACCAGTTTGCCGTGATCCAAAACTTCGTCACGCTTTGTTGTCGAGTTCAAATTGACTACAAGAATGGCCACTTAGTTTGGTGATTCAGAAAGCGACGTCAGTTATTCCTCTCGCTTTTCTAGTGCCATGGCTACATCAACTGCCACCAGAACTTCCACCTCAACCAGCACCTGCAACAGCTCCACCTCTGGCCGCCCAATCCAATCTTCGCAGCTCTTGGAAGGGCTGGAAGCCGGGGTTCAGATATTCTCTACTGTTTCTAATCTGCGATCTCATGTCAGAAAGTTTGCTGACCAATTGTATGAGGATAAAACCTCTACTCAATATCTGGTTTTCCGGCGTGTCAAAGTGGATGACTTCTCCAAGATTCAAGATCAGCACTGCTCTATCAGCAAAGCCATGCTCCTTACTTACTGTTCTGACATTAATACCTTGATCATCAAATTCCCTTCTGGACATCATGAAGCAATAAACAGGTTTTTCTCAATCAAGGTTTTATCAAAGCTTGGTACTATGGGATTATCAGCAGGGGTAGACTTTCATGTCCTTGGTTCAGCAACATACCAAGGAAATTCCGTATCCAAGCAGCCTGATGAATGCTGTAAACCCCTTCCTCTCCGATCAAAGTATGAGGACTGGCCAACACTTGTTGTTGAGGTCGGTTTGTCAGAGTCATTGACAAAGCTCAGAATTGATGCGCAACGGTGGCTTACTAATTCTGGAGGCTTGGTGAATATTGTGATTATTATTCATCTTAATCTTCGATCAAGAACAATCCAAATTGAGAGGTGGGAGTGTATGCCAGCAACTACTGGACCTGTCACTCGATCACGGACACAAATCCCTACCCAAATGCAAGCAATTACTATCAACCAAAGTGGTGTCACAGGACAGCTTCCCCTGGCTCTGGACTTTCAGAAGATCTTTCTCCGCCTACCTACCCCACCAGAGCAGGATGTGACATTCACCGCACAGGAGCTTCAGCAGTTTGCAAATCAATCCTATGCTCCGATGCAGTAGGGAATAGATGTAAAGCAATTTCTGACTCCTGTAGGTGGAGCTTAAGTGTTGTACCATCAGGGCAGTATCTGGCGTTTGTGGACAGTCAACTCGGAGAAGAATTGTGAAGGATTGCTTTCAAGGTTGAGGAACAGCAACATGCCTATCTGCCTGCAGAATATGAGACAAAGGTTAAGAGGTTCTGGGATCTATGTTCAAGTATGATGGAGGCGCCAATGATCTCAGTGATTGTCAGTTTGACCCATCTGTCCGATTTCACCTTCCCTCACCCATCTGTCTGATTTCACCTTCCCTCACCCGTCTGTCTGACATCACATCTACCACACGGTCCTCAATCTGCAATAGTCTCAAGCAAACGCGACTTATGCGCATCCCTCCGAGCAACACAAGCTGAGGATATCGCCGCACCCAGGCTGCCATGGAGTTGGCCTGCTTGTTTGTACAGTAATAATGCCACATTGCTAGTTCAAGTCCAGGTTCGTCACTTTATTTCTCACTCAGTGCAGAACAATCAAGTGGTAGTGGTCCACTGATCAGCTTCGTTTTCGAAAAAGAACTCATGCGCTTTACGCCCAGAGAGATGCATGTACTTTTGGCGCGATTGTAGACCCGGTGCAATAGTACGGCTTGACTCATCAGCTGAGATGTTGGCTCTAGTATATTCTACTATTACTCTATATTAGTACTCTTATTCTACTGCTCTGTATTAGTACTATTATTAATGTCTATCCAGGCCTATAGCCTATATCTAGAATACTTCTGCATGGAATGGAAAAACGTTTAACTTCGTTATTTTGCTAATAAAAGAAGATCTATCTCTTTTAGTATACAGAGTTCTTGAAATGATTTTTCAATGCATGCGCAGTACATTGAATGAGACCATGGGAAGTTGTTGCACAATGCGGCCATTAGTAGTTGTCGCTCTCTACTTGCACGAATATTTCTGACGTCCCCTGTTTCGTGGAAGAGCCGTTGTGCTCACGCACAACCGCCGAGGCCACACCACTGGCCGACGTGGAGAGATGAGGGATGAGGGCGGGATCACACTGTCTCGAGACTGGGTATTTGCTTTGAGAGGTAGCTTACTCTACCTTCACTCAAACAAAGTGTAACTCGGTAGATTCACAGTGGCTAGGCGAAGATCGAAGCACCGATGATACGGCGGCGGCATCGGAATCATAAATTAGCCTTGCCGCCGATCTGCAGTTGCCCTGTGTGGCCCGCACTTCACCTTCCCGTCGAACGTTGTTCGTCGTTCGTGCCTTCCCCAATTCCAGCTACCATCCAACATCACCTGTTCCCTGCTAATCCGCTGATCTCACAGCATTTGTTTCACCTCACAAGTAATTCTCTCCTCTTGTTGTTCCTGAGGGCCTCCTCGCCACAATCCCTCGACTCGTTTATGCCAAGCACCGCCCCCACCTGTCACCCATTTCTTTGTCTTCTTCGCTGCCTACGCTTCCCTAAACGCACCCTTTTCTTGCAAATCTGACGTACTCTCGACGTAAGAAGCACTCGGCGCGCTCACGCTGTTTGCCGCCAGTGGTCAGAACCTACGTCTTCACACACTAATCGCTTTACTGAGTTTGCCCGTGGCTCCTTCCGTCTGACCGACATGATTGTTGGAAAGCATGTCTGGCAAGTACTCTCGCGATGACTTATACAAGTTACGCGCCTCCCCCCTCATCGGCAAACCGACCAACCTCGCTGCTATTGTGGAGATTTGCGCCGCCGCCGATGTCAAGACGCAGCGCCCGCCTGCCAGACGAGGTGCTGACGATGCCAATGGCGCCACCGAGGCTTTCGTAGGCAGACCACTTGACTCGCACAGGAAGTCAACAACAGGTATTCTCCTGCTCGCCTGCCGCCTCAGCCGCTCAACGCTGACTCTTGAATTCAGACCCTGATCGAATAGTTCTCGGCCCGCCGCGAAGATCCTTTGCTTCATCCAACGCCAAAGGGCCGGGCAGAGGCGCCGCCGCAGAGAACGGAGATGATGACCAGCCTCCAAGGGAAAAGAGTGGTTTTGGTCGTTTCAAAGACGGAGATGCCGATCGCTTCCCCGACAAACGAATCAACGGCCGATTTTCTAGGCACGAGCCTGCTGACTCTGCCGAGGAGAAGCCACGCAGACGATTTGACAATGCCCATGGCGACGACAGACCGCGAAAAGACCACGAACGGAAGCCCAAATGGGCATTGGATGACGCTGATGGCGGCGACAAAGACCCCAAACCGGAACGCCTTTCCCGTTCCAAGTTTGAACAGTCCTGGCTAAGACCCGACCGCGGCGCAGAGTCGTTGGACGACGGCAGGAGAGAGGGAGACCGTGCGCCTGAATGGCGGGGAAAGAAACAAGACCGCGGCTGGGACCGAGCAGCCGCTGTCGAAGACGACCCTGAATGGCTGGACGCGCCCGTCGACGAGGCCAAGCAAGCACCGGCGCGCACACAAGAAGACTTCCAGCGCTGGAAGGAGAAGATGAAGGCGGGCAAGACCGCACCAGCCACAGAAGAGACAGCTGCCGTACCATCCTCGCCAGAGCCGCACGTCAACAAGCCAACCAAATCATTCGCTCCAATCCCGGATGCTGAAGCAGACGACTCAATGGACAAGTTCTTGGCCAGATTTGACAAGACCAAGATCACGTCCGAGAAGGCCGCTGCCACCAAAGCACCAACAAAGACGCGATTTGCATCCTTGTTCAGTCCTTCACCCGACTCTGTACAGGCGGGAGGAGCCACAGGACTTCAGCCTCAGGTCGAGCAACAACAAGTACAGCCTGTGCAGTATGCTCACCGTGAGGTTGTCACACCAGCGTCCCAGGAGCCTCCGGTTGACCCTGATCAAGCTGGCTTCGCCAGGATCATGGAGATGCTCAAAAATCGAAGCAATAGTCAGACACCACAGAGTCAGGAACAGAAGCCAAAGGCCACCCTCCCCCTGTACGCGAGAGACGGTCACCCGCCGCCAGATTCAGACCTCTCCCAACACAGGTTACCGCTCACGGCACTGTTTGGCGGCGGCCCTCAGGACACCACAGACGTTCCCCTCGCCTCGACTCAAGACCATCTTCAAGAATGCCGCTTGCCGGTTGATGCACAGCATGCACGCGAGCCGAGTGAGAAAAATCCCTTTCTCCTCGATCTTCTCAAACAGGCCAACCAGGCTGCCAAGCCCACTCCTCCACGGCCGCGTTATGGCAATGAAATCCTCATGGGTCCAATCAACGAAGCCAGTATGCGCGACATGTCGAATCATAGTGCTACCTACGCGCACCCGATGATATCTCCCGACCCTGCCGTGCTGCCCCACTATGGACGGATGGAGAATGGCCGAAGTCCGCCTCTGGAGGACCTGGGCAGACGTCCGACGAACGCAGAAGGCCAGCAACTTCCGGACCAGCTTCTCAACTTCGTTCGAGGCTACAACCAAGCTCCCAAACCCACCAACTATCAGCCGCACGCACCCCTCCCACCCGGCATCGGCCGCCCTCCCGGCCTCGACACTCTTAGTAGGCCGCCTCCAGGCTGGCCAGGTTCAGCCAGTGTTCCGCCACAGCCACAACCGCAGTCGCGGCAGCCAGCTCCACCGCCAGGCATGCCAGGCGGCGCTCGCAACTTGGGTCCAGCACAGTTTGGTGGTCCGGGTATGGTACAAGGACAGAGGCCGCAACCCCCGCGCAAGTACACGAGCGATTTCCCACCAGGACCTCCGCCCGGATTCATGAGTGTGCCTCCTCCAGGCTTCCAGGGCTACGGTGGACCGCAAGGCCTGCCGAGGCCGCAGTTCATGGACATGCATGCAGGTGAGAGCAGGGGTGTAAGAGGGAACGCAGGCATGCCCGGGTTCAGATAAGCAGGGATTCTGAAATGTGGGACAAGTTGACTACCAGGTGGGACAGAAGTATTGACTTCTAATCGCGTGGGCTAGCATCATAGTACTCCCCAACATGGGTTTGGGTGTGGCGCGCAGAGACGACATGCCGCCATCTGCTTTCAATATCAAGGACTATCTATGCCAAACAATGATTCGATGATGAAAAGGATTGTCATCTGATCCCGCCTGCATCTCTCTGGTGGCATCCATGTCTTTCTCTTCCTGATCATCGTCTTGTCTCAACCTTGGCGTGACGAACATGTCTTTCTCTTCCTGATCATCGTCTTGTCTCAACCTTGGCATGACGAACATCATCAAGAAATTCCTTAAGATGCTTGTGCGGCCGAACATCAATCCGTGTCTTGGCACAGATTGGTGAAGGGAGCCTTATGGCAGGGAACGCCGGGAACGCCAGGCACATTCCCCTCGTAAAGCGATTGGGCGTTGAGGCCCCCTCACACAACCCCTCATCACCAGAAACGGACATCTGCCAGAATGAAACGCCACTGGCCATCAAAAGGTAAGCATGTGTGCGCTCGCTATCGCCCCTCGCCCTCTGCGGGCGCGCAGGAATACGACAATTTAATCAGACGGTTACGACGGCACCAGAATAAAGGCCATCTCATACCCCATCGCGGATAATTAATTGATGATTACTGTTTCGATACTATACTCCCTGGGTAGTTAACCGTCTCCAGCGGGTTGCGCCTCTTGGGCCATGATGATTGGGAGGTTCAAGAGGAAACTGTCAAAGACGAAATCCGCTGTTGAGCCAACTGTCAAGCGCAGGCCTGGACCTGATGCAGAGGAAGCTCCAATAGCCCGATCTTTGAACTTGAGTCCATCCGATGAACAATTGATAGCAAAGCTTTCTTTTGCTGAAGACACAGACATTATCGAACGCGCGCCAGTCCACACGGCAGCGTCCGTGGGTACACGGTGGTCAGAACGCACTGTCTTCAATCACACGGACACTGGCTTGCTGGGCCTACCAACCGAGATCCTGGTCACTCTTCAACGTTACCTGACACCCTGCTCTGAGGTAGCCCTCCGGCACAGCTGCTCAAGATTTTTTCACCTTTACAGCACCCCCTCCTTCTACCTGAAAGGAGACGAGCTTTTCGAGTTCCTGTGTATGACCGAACGGGACCGAGATCCCACAGAGCTGAACAAGCTGGTGTGTGGATTATGTCACTCATTGCATCCGCGACAAGCCTTCCCATCATCAGAAGTGACACAGCCGCCGCGCGAGAGGGATTGTCGGCAAGTGTGGCTTTGCCCTCACAAGCATATGGGCTACGCCAAAACCATAAAACTGATCAAGGCTGGAGTCGACTCTCCATTCCGTGCGGAAAACATCGCACCATGCAGCCGATGCCGAGAGGCAATTCGCAATCGTTCCGTGGCTGATCGGCCGGAGAAAGGGTCGTCGCAGATTCACCTTGAGAACCCCAGATCTGAGTCCCTACTGATCTCTAAGATTGGGCTGATGCAGGCACCATCCCCAGTGTACAATGCCAAGGCTCACAACGGGACCAGCGGCATGTACAAGGAGGTCTTTCAGGTCAAAGATGTCTCGGCCGCTCTACAGGCGATTAATTTCCAGCTTTGCCCGCATCTGTGGCTAGGAGACCCTACAATACTCAGCAAATTTTGCCGCTCGTGCGTTAATACTCAAAAACTGCCTCCTGGCGTGAAAGGACCCCACTGCATTTCAGAAACCAACAAGAAAGACTCTGATCGAACCAAGTTGGTCGGTCGGTGCAAGGGAAGCTGCTTCACCTCTGGGTGCAAGACTAAGTTCATGTTCCAGGCACGAGAAAGTCTGACTCCTGATGCTTCAGGCCGGCGCCAGATCTGGCTTATCATAGTCATCTACCGATGGCTTGGGCCTCTGTTAACTAGTCAACGTGACCGCAGCTGGAATGATCATACATGCACGTACTTGGACCGCTTTCAAATGAGGGAAAACTGGAGGGAATGGGAGAAGCAAACGCGACAACAATGCATGCCGAACTGGAGCGTGTGCTTGCTGCATCCTGACGACTGCAATTTGAGATGACAGCTTTTGACAGTCAACAACAGATTGAAGTTGCTATGGAAGCCGGTGATGACGCATGTCGTTACCGCGCTTCTTGAAGCATCAATTTTGCTTTATGGAAACTCCATCTATGTGGATCGCATGAACCAGTCTAACGTCTCTCGTTGATCAGACGGAGATGAGGTATACGAGACCGTGGTTTTGTATTTTCGACACTGGCTCCCGGGAGCTATTCCTAGCTGAAGCTTAATTTGTGCGGGGTGTCAACTCCAGCTAGCCATAATAATAGCCCCCTGGAGCCAGCATTGAAATTACAGCATCGTGCCGACGTATTCCTCAGAGCTGTTGTGACTAAGAGGAAGCTTCTAGCGTGATGGGCAGCACCTGTTGCTAGAGCGATGAAGAAAATGCCTGCGACGATTGAATCACTCAACCTTGCGTCCAGCCACTCATACTCCAAGCAATGTCCCGAGAAGCTTGTTTCTGAGCATCGACTTCTCACAGACTTAATTCGCAAACAAAAATCTAGTGCGTTGTGTGGACTGTTCACCAAGGTGAGACCGTGGTAGTTCGCTCTGCTAATTGCACTATCAATCTCTAGTCTAGCAGGTGTCTCTGCCGCAGAGCTGGCATCAGCCAAGACGGTAGGTATCGCCGCAGGCATCATGGCGGCGTGGTTGCGAGGCAAAATCCAAACAATTGCTCAGGACTTCAAATACCTCAAATCCCCTGCTCTTGAATCTTGTCTGGCCAAAGCCTCAAGCTCACACTTCAGTCTCCCTTCCTGCTCGCAAAGCTGGTCAGGACATTGACTCGAAGAATAGATTGTTTGTGTCTTAAGCGCATCCCCCTCCACTTCCTCTCTTCCCCCACACCATGCCTCAGTCCCTACGTACCATTCTAGTCGCATCAGCCATGTCGATATGCCTTCCCATCTGCACTCAAGCCCATATGCAGATGAGCTGGCCATATCCCCTCCGCAGTTCGCTGGACCCCGAGGTACAGGAATCGTTGAAAGACTATTCCATGACAAACCCCCTTTTAGCTGACGGAAGTGATTTCGCGTGCAAGAAGTATCAGTACACTGAAACAAACTCGCAGGCCAACGACATCAAAGCAGTCTATCAGGCTGGGAGCACTTACAACATGACTATCGCAGGAACTGCAACGCATATGGGAGGATCTTGCCAGATCTCGCTCTCATACGACAACGGCGCCACCTTCAAAGTCATCGAGTCCCAAATCGGTGGCTGCTCTCTGACGCTAACTCACAACTTCACCATACCCTCCTTCGCACCCTCTTCGGATTCCGTCCTGCTCAGCTGGAGCTGGTTCAATTTACTGGGCAACCGCGAAATGTACCAAAACTGTGCACGAATCTCGATCCAGAATCAGAGCCAGCCTATCCCACGTTATAGACGAGCTCTCTCCAAGCGACAAGCCTCTTTGGATGACCTTCCGAACATGTTTGTCTGCAACCTGGGGGACGGCTGTACTACGATTGAGCGATCTGAGGTTGTGTTCCCAGACCCAGGTGACAACATTGTCTATGGATACGATGGCGTTACTCTCAACCCTGGGCCAGGATACACACTGGCGTCCCAATCTACGGTCTCGTGGAGCACCACATCCGCAGTTTTCGGGTCACAAAGTTCCATTTCGACTTCCGATAGTGCCCCCTTTCTGCAGCAAAACACGACCTCTGTCGGACCTACTGCTACTGCTGCTGGATCTGGATCTGGAACTGGAGCTGGAACTGGAACTGGATTCTCCTACCCTACAGCCTCCACACTAACAAGACTAACAAACAGCAACAACGCAACAACTTCGAGCGACATAAATACGCCGTCCCCCACTACCACAAGCTTACTTTCTACAAACTCATTCAGCACTCCCATTTTGGCCACGAAATCGACCAGTTACTCCTCGATATCAACTTCAGCAACCAGATCACGAAGCAGTGTCAGCAGGGGCACACCCTTTTCAACCCCGAACAATAGGGTATCGTCGACTAACAGCCATTCCACAAGTGTCAAATCCCTAGCACTGCCGTCATTGAATGCTATCGCATCAACAACCTATACCAATGGTACAGCATCACCAATCCCTACGGATACTACAGCATCACCAATCCCTACGGATACTACAGCATCACCAATCCCTACGGATGCTACAGCATCACCAACCCCTACGGATACTACAGCATCAACAACCCCTACGGATGTTATAAACTCCACCTCCTCGGCACGTCCTCCCGTCAATTTCTTGATCGACTTGATCATCAACGGCACGTTGGTCACAAACACTACCGTCCCCAGCAACACCACTGCCGATGGCACTAGCACTGCCAACTCTACATCCTCACAACACCGGCCCACCACCTTGGAGTTCAGTGGTACCATTACCGGCGAGATAGAATGTGACAACTGTCAGTTCAAACGAAGAAAACGATCAGCGGTCAAGGCATGGTGATGCATGATCAAGCAAGAAACTAGGTCCGATTGGCCGAGTCACGACTGAGATGGTGTGGCTACGATATTTGCATTGGGTGGTCCAATTGAAGTAACTGTTTGCATAGCGCATGGTCGGAGAAGTAAAATGAACTTGGAGCCACTGGTGGCTGCTGTATTTGGAGCATTTTGGTTGGGAGGGCAAAAAGTGGAATGTTAGAGATACCCCGGTGTGTATAGATTGAATGAATTGTTTCATTCCCGGCGCGACAGGTTGGATGGGGACTACCGGCGAATTTGTTAGAGAGGTAGAAACCATGCAGTGCAATTAGGTCCTGGTAAGTATAAATCAAGTCTATTAATTTGTGCCTTTGTCCCACGGTCTGTCTGTATGAGCCTAATCTTATCAGCTCTTTTGGCTGAGTAAGTCGGTACTCAACAATCCGAGAAAACTGTCTCCCTCCCACCCATTCTGTGATGCAACCTTGATTTATCACGTTAGTCAACCGACAACCCCAACGTAGAGGTGATGAGGCCTCTTCATCTAAAGGCTTCCTGCATCACCCCTGCAAATGCTTCGGGGGATCAATGGCCGATAGGAAAGAACCCCGATTATTAGATCATGACGTCGACGGGATGAGTGGGGGTGGAGGCACACAAAAAGGCTGACTCTCTTCTCTCTGATGGTATCTCTCTATACCTCGATTACTCGATTCTTCTTTTGGCTGTCCCGTATCCTGGGTAGTTATATTTCCCCCTGCTTGATTGACTCTTTTGTTTTTCCACTTTGGCTCGAAATCCACACAACTAAAAGTACTACTGAGCAGCAGCGAAATAGCTTCACGCACGCGGCAACACTAGTCGTCGTCGTCATGGGTTACCCAGACACTTTTGAAGGATTCGTCATCTCTGATCAGAAAAAATGGACAGAGTTCAAGAAGCAAGAAGTACGTTTTATGACTCCTGGCACTGGCTCCACACAAGCTTGAGTCGGGAAAGAAAAATGCTAACTCGCGAGGTGACACAAAAAGATTAAACCCAAGAAATTCGGGGATAACGACATTGATATCAAGATCGAGTGCTGCGGTGTGTGCGGCTCTGACTTGCACACCATCAATGGCGGTTGGGGTGAAGCTCCGCTTCCCATCTGTGTGGGCCATGAAATCGTCGGCCATGCAGTGAGAGTCGGACCCGAAGTTAAGACGGTCAAAGTGGGCGATCGTGTGGGTGTTGGTGCTCAGATCTGGGCGTGCTTGAAGTGCGCGGTGTGCAAGAGCGACAATGAGAACTACTGCCCTCACCAGGTCGATACTTACGGCGCGCCTTACCCCAAGTCTGAGGATCCGGACGAGACCATTTCGCAAGGCGGGTATGCCTCGCACGTTAGAGCTCATGAATACTTTACGTTCCCCATACCTGACAATATCCCGTCAGAGTCTGCAGCGCCAATGTGAGTTGTGAGGACCCCTGCTCCCCCCGGTGCGATGATGACTGCTCTTGTACTCACAACCGTTCCCAGGATGTGTGCCGGCCTGACTGTGTGGTCCCCTCTGGTACGTAGTGGTGTCGGACCGGGGAAGCAAGTCGCCATCGTAGGCTTCGGCGGGCTGGGCCACTTCGGCGTGATCTGGGCCAACGCACTCGGGGCTGAAGTGACGGTGATCTCACACTCACCGCACAAAAAGGACGACGCCCTCAAACTCGGTGCCAAGCACTTTGTCGTATCCAGTGGCGACAACTGGGAGAAGCCGCTGGCGTTCAAGTTCGACATGGTTCTCAACACCGCCGACATGACGCACACCTTTGACATTCAGAAATACCTGTCCATCTGCGCCGTTAACGCCCACTTCCACCAGGTCGGCCTCCCGGACGAGGCGCTGCCGGCGATCAAGGCCCAGCAGTTTATGGCTAACGGCAGCAGCATTGGCGCCTCGCATATTGGCAGCAGACCTGAGATGCTAGCAATGCTCAAGCTGGCCAGCGAGAAGAATCTGCTTCCCATGGTGGAGACCTTGCCCGTGGGCGAAGAAGGCTGTGCCGAGGCTGTCGAGCGCGTGTCCAAGAATAAGGTCAAGTACCGATTCACTCTCGTCGACTATGACAAGGCTTTCCCGCATCGTCCGTAGGCCCTTGACAAACAAAAGTAGGAGAGAGTAAGTAGCTTGGAAGGGCAGGGAAGGGAAGGGAAGGGAAGGGAAGGGAAGAAGAAACGGGTAAATAAAAGTTGCCCAACTGCATTGCCCGACAGATGAGTTTAATTCATACTACTAATCCTAAATGATTCTCTTTCATGTTGTTGTAGCCCTACCAAACCCATCCCAGTCCAGACAGACAGTCAGACATATATCCCGTAGGACAGTTATTGAACGAGCGCCTGGTAAAACCAACCCAAACCCAACACTAAACCCCAACACTAAACCCCAGCAGCAGCAGCAGCAGCAGCAGCAGTAGTAGTAGTAGTAGTACAGGAAAGTACATATACGTGGAAGATACAATTGGATTCCTTTTCTGCTTGTCTGTCTGTCTTCTGTGTCTGTAAGTTAGGTACCTTCGTCAATGGCTGCTTGGTACTGTATAAGGACAGAAAAGGAATGAAGTTGAAGCTGTGGGGGAGGGGGGTTTTGATCGCTCGCCTAGTTTGCACTGTCATGCTTGTTTGATTGTTATATACGTGATCCCCCTTCCTCCATCTGCCTGTTCTTTCCTGCGAGCCTTCCAGATTGATCCTTAATCTACCAAGCTTTTTCTGCTGGCGATCGCCGCTCGCTCTGCCCGCAAAACGCTCACGGCTTCACAAAAGGACAAAATAAACATCATGACTTCGTAAATGGACAACTAAGGGTGTAGTGTACTTCACTCCAATACTAGAGTTCTTCCTCATCCCTGACGGAGAAATCGCGCATGCTGCTGCCGCGATCCGGAATCATATGAGCGGGGATGCTGTGCAAGCTGGCGCTTGACGTGTTATTGACATGACCGCCTTTCCTCGTGAGCTTGTAACGATGACGAGAGCGACTGGGGGATGCAGAGTAGGGTCTGATAACCGGTGAGGGTGCAGCATCCATGTCATATGGCTCGTAGATGAAAGGGTGGGGTTGTTTGCGCTGTTGTTGTTGTTGATAGGGATAAGATGGCGGCTGCTGCTGCTGCTGCCGCTGCTCCTGACGCGATGGTCCAGCTGTTTTGTCCGGTGTTGCAGATTGGGACGATACGGGAAGGGGGAATGAGGAGAGTGATACTTCTTCTGGACTGCGCGGGAAGGACGACAGGCTGGGTTCGTACATCTTGTCTTGGCCAGGTGGATTCGGCATGGTAAGTTTGGGCTGCGTCATCTCGTATACTAGTCTTCGCATCTCAGATATGGAAGGGCTTGTCTCTCCGCGTCTCCTCATGGGTATCCTGGGCGCCGTTTCCTGCAATGAGTGCATCGGGGAGCGCCGGTGAAGCGGCCGCGCTGTGGACGAGATTGAACTAATCGATTTTGGGCTTGTGGGAGGCTCACTCATGGACAACGAAGTCCGCGCTAGAGACGGCTCTCGAGGATGGTAGACCCCATTAACTTGTGAGCTGGTTGCTCTGTGGTGTCCGAGAACTTGTCCAAGGCTGTATGTTGGAGGCGGTGCATGTGGCCTTCCATCGGTCGACGAGCTTGAGTTCGAATACCTGTTTACACCATTCATTTGGGGCTGGGCCCACGTTGCCTGTGGTGTCGCATTGTCAAAGTCCTCGTTCAGACTATGCTGCAGTTTGATAAGGGCAGCTCGAGCCTGTTCTTGTTTTCGCCGGAACGCTTCCTCGTTGAATTCTCCACGATGCCTCGTGATTTTTGATTTCACAGGCGTAACCGGCAGGCAAGCTTCACCATTCGGTAGAGTGCTCACTTTCCTCGCTTTCGGTGGCGATATAATCTCTGCACTAGTGCCTGGCGCTCGGCTATCACGCCCATAAAGAGCCATTTCAGGCGGCGCTTCCATTTCCTTTCTTGGGGTCAGAGCAAAGTCTCTCGTACGTATTCCATAAGGGCTGCTCGGATCGGTCAAGTCTGGGGACCACTGAGATTCGAACGGTAGTTTGGCCTGGGTAGGCGTGGATTGAGAAGACTCTGGTTGTGTTGTGTCGGTGGATGATACTGGTGAGGAAGGCGGAATAATAAGCTTGTTGACCAGTGGCGCTCTGACGCCTTCTCGCGTTGGGCCGTCCTCGGCCTCTGGTTCGGTTTCGGCGACGGTGTAGAGCTTGTTCGAGGCCGGCTTTCTGCTTTCTCTTGCCAGAGGGGCAACCACCATGTTTGGCTCGGGAACCGGTTGGATTTCCTGCCGCGAGATGGGCAAGAGTGACACTAGAACGTTGATGGCAGAAAAACTGCTCTGCGAGGGATGCGGTATTGCTGTTTGTGGCGAACCTTGCTCTGGTTCTACAGACGTCGGTTGTGGATGCGGTATTGCTGTTTGTGACGAACCTTGCTCTGGTTCTACAGACATCGGTTGTCGCGGTGTGACGTTGCTAATTACACTATGGTGCGCATCCTCTGAACTATGTTCGGGAACACTGGCTGAGTCAGCCATCGGGAGTTGTTGTTTGCTGAAGGTCTCCAGGCCACCGTCCCCGAATCCAGGACTTGCGCTCGTGAATGACTCAGGGTAGCCATCAGACAAGGCATCGGAATCATCGCCTACCGAGTCAATGACCGTTCTGTTAGGCATGGTGGCTGCTCGATTCACGAAGGAGGTATTGCTCAATGACGACGAGGCCCTCTCTGCAATCACAGGCTGGTTACTGGCCGATGATTGCGCCACGGGAAGCGCGTCACCCTTGTGATGTTCAGGGAACTCAGATGGGAGTGTTTGATTCGCCGACAGTTTCGCAGCGACAATGTTGTCAGCCTCGTTTGGTGGTAAGATCTCGGAGGACTGAGCATCGACGTCTCGGTAATTATTCTCCTCTATGGGCCCATCTAGCGAATTTGTAGGCTGCTGAGGTTGGAAGTTGGGTTGAGTTTGCGGCAAACGACCATTCTGCAGGGTCTCAGTGACGTGTTCGCCGACAGTCGCGTTAAGCCTTGCCGTTAACTTTTCTCCTCCTGTTGGCAATCTCGTGGGCGCTGCCGCTTCTGCGGCAAGGTCCTTGGCATCTCGATCCTTGTGGTCCGCGGTTCTTTCCACTTGGCTAGGTTTCTGGATGTTTTCATCATTCCCATGGCCACCTTGCTCCAGGAATACTTGCAGGGCAGCCGCCCCTATGCGGGGCTCAGTAAGGTTTGGAATATGCTTGGTCTGGTCTGAGGCAGATCTCAATGGAGGGGCGGCATTTCGGGCAGCAACTTCTTCTTGGTACATTGAGCCCGGTACATATTGGTGCTTGGTGAGGTCGGCATTGCGACTAGCAACATCCTCATTGTAGACCTGGAAGGAGGCACCCGGCCTTGAGATGCTGAAAATGTCTACGTGACGGGCAGACAGATTCCTTGTGTGACTCTTCTGCGATGCCGGGGATGACTGTGCAACTCGGTCCGCGGCCCAGTTGACCGCACTCTGCAGGCTGCCGGCAGTATCAGGCCGGGAGAAGGTGTCAGACGGTCTGGACACACCGACCAACACCGGCTTGATTCTGGTGTTGGATCGGGATCGGTTCGACAGCGACTCATCGTTCGAGCTCCTGGGGAGGAAGTGCTGTTGGAGGTTTGCAACCTGTCGCGGAGGACTCGACAAGACGGGTTGGCCATTTGCCCGGGCCAAATCCGCATCATCTCTGCTTCCATCCTTCTCACCGGCATCTCCTTGAGTCTTTCGGCGAACGCTTCTGGCTCGAGCCCAGGCCGACAGCTTTTTCATTTTGGCTGCCAATAGTTGATTATTGGGAATGCTCAACTCATGGGTTCTCTTGGAATCCAACTGCACATCTTCACACGACGATCTCTTTTGTCACGAGAGGCCAGTGAAGCTCTTGATTCATAGCATGGCTTCGTCAGCACAGTGAGTGCAGCCACTCTACGGGAGAGTATTCACGATGGATTCATTGTCGATAAGTGAGTTATCGCATCACCAGGACCACTGGTGCAATCTCTCTCAGTGGGCAGTGCAATCTTGTCTCAGTGGGGGGAGTGTGTATTGATGGGGGTGGCAGATGTGAGGCAAGAGATTCGACAAAGGACACTGAATTGATACAGACAGAGGAGGGAATTCAAAGCTTGCGTGTTCTGCACGTTAACACGAGAAGTAAGTCTCGCCCATTCAATTCGATTGACTTGTCGGTCTGGCCACGAGCGCAGACGCGCGATGCTTCATAGGGCTCTATGGGGCTGCCGCGGCCTGTTTTGGGCTCAGGGCCAATGTGCCGACGGCCGGGGTCGTGTTTGAGACTGTGGCGCTCTTCCTCTGCTGTCAAGGACAACCAGCGGACATGGTGGGGCGCATTTAGTTGGTCCGCCGTCCTCGGTTAGGGCATTTTCCGGCTAAGAGGATGTGATTGTCCGGTCTTGGTGAGTGGTCAGTGGCCGCAGATCTTCTGTGTTTGGTTAGATCTTATGGGAGTGGCGGCGCCCACTCGATTTCCCCCCCCGCCCCCCGGCTAAGCTGCAATCCCACGAGTAGCGCCAACACATGGCTCGCTTACAGTATTCCTGATTGGACTGCACCAGATTCATCCCTTTGGCGGGGGTGTTCAGCTAGGTGGTGGGCATTACCATAGTCCTTCCTACCTCACTGCCTTCGCGCACAAGACCAGAATTCTCAGTCGGAAAGTATATCCCCACGGCGGGCCAGAAGCAAATAGGGACTGGTCGGCTATTAAAGGAGAACTAGCGACGGCTCGGTACAGCCAATTGACGTGCTGGGGGGTACCAGAATTTGGGGACTGGCAGGGCACTGCCAAGGGGGTTCCTGGCTAAGCCGCATCAATTGCCTAATATTGGACCCAGACTAAGTTATAATGCTACGGTCGAGTCAATCCCTATTCTCTCAGGCAGGCACATTGTCAGCCTTCGGTTACTGTGGCTGCGGCCTCGGATCTAAGCATCGTGCAGCAAGAATAGACGAGGTTGTCACTGCTGGTCTATATGATGATGCACACACGCATTTGAACCTAATTCACTCAGGTCGGTGACACAACGAATTGTGAGGACTGTTAGCTCCGTGCAAGTAATTAATTAGCCACGTCTTGTTCGCGGTGTGTCTTTTCTTTGCCTCCCAGAGTGGCGGATCCCAGCGCACACGCCGGGAAGGCTGTCAAGCGAGATGGCCAGATCAAATCCAGCAGCAATCAGATCAAGGGTAGGCAGGCATGGGTAATCTCGCAAGCACCAAGCATCCAAGCATCCAGTCAGTCAGTCAGCCAGCTGTTCACAGACCCCAAACACGATTCCAACCGTGTGCGGATTGGATGGAACCTCGGTCACATCTCCCAGTCTCGACAGGGCGGCCATTCTCGATGACTTCGTCTTGGCCCGGAAGCCGGACGTATTCATCGACGAATGCAGGAATCTCTTCCTTGACATGGCTGACAACGATGACAGCTTGCTTGTCGGTCAGGCCTTTGAAGCGGTAGTCAGAGAGCTCTGGGAACTGCGAATCTAGAGCTGGGTTGCGGCTGGCGTCAAGGAGTTCTTCCGTGGACATACTCCTGACTTCGCCGTAGCTTCCACTGCGTCTCCGATTGCGGATCAGGATCTCAATGTCCAGGTCCAAAGCCTTGGATAAGCGCAGGACATCTAGTCTGCGGTTTGGAACGGTGGTGGCAGAAGCCGAAGGGTCTGAGGCATGTCCAATTGGGAATCTGGTCTCGCCAAACTCCAACCAGGCCATTGCTTTATCTCTTGTTGCTGCAGACAGGCCAGAGAATGCTTCGTCGAGGATGAGAATATCAGGTTGTTTGATGATCGCCCGCAGGAGGAGGAGGAGTCGTTGTGTGCCGAAAGGCAAAACACCAAAGCGGTGATTGGATGCGTCTTCGGCCCAATCCAGCCCGTCGTAGCTGTTTAGGTAGTGCAGTTTTGCGTCATCAGCCCCCCATGTTGATGGATCCAGTAAGAAGGGCGGGTGGCTTTGTTCAACAAGGCCCTTCATGTGCCACTGCTTCTGCCCGAGGTGGCGTGTAGGTCGTCGACCCACCTCTCTGCTGGTCTTGGATTGATCCGACTGATACGACTGATCTTGCCGGAGTTCTGGTTCCCACCAGTGCAAGAATGCGTTGACCATCTCGTCCCTCTCGTATGACAGTGTTGGACGGGCAGAGTACGTCTCTGCCCAGGCACTTTCCAGCACCTGGCGGACATTGAGCGTCTTGGGGAAGAAGGCATGGATTTCAGGAGATGAGTGGCCCAGCCTCGACTGGATCTCCCATAGTGACAAGCCTGGCTTTCCTGCCGAAGGTAGTCGAGATCGACCAAAGAACTTGATGGGCAGACTGTACGACTGTGGATGATCCGAGGTCAGGAGCGACAGTAGAGTCGTCTTGCCTGATCCGTTTGGGCCCAGCAATGCCAGTCGTGTTCCTCGGTGGATGGAGAGGTTGAGGCCAGGCTTGTCGTGCCCCGGTTGAGCGGGCGGGTGGCCGAGCACTACCCTATCACCGTATTTTACAACGACGGACCGCAACTCGATCAGTGCATCACCCAGCTGTCTGTTCCATCTCTCGGCTGGCAGATTGTCCAGCTCATCCTGGCCCGTCGAGAGAGGAGAGGTCTCGACGCCGCGCTCGCTCAGAACATCTCCCACAGACAGGAGCGGAGGGCCATATAGCTTTGTCATCTTACCAAACCTGCCGTCACCGGGGAGTTGCTTCGTCTCGCTCCTTGCACGACTCCATGCTTGGACCCAGCTGTGCAGATCTGATAATACATCTTCTTTCCGGCCCATCAATGCGACCGTGTGGTTGTGGCCGAGGATGACCAGATGTGTGATCCATTCCGGAACAGGGTCTTGAGGACGCAGAGCCAACAGAAGCAGAGGAGCGGAGCGGTAGGCAATGTTCTTGAGAATGGGTGAAAGCGAGACCAGGGTGGGCGGGTCGAGGCCCACTAATGCGTGTCAGCTTGCGTGTTTCCAATGTGTGGGATGTGGCTGCCAATGCTCACTGAATGGCTCATCAAGCAGCAACAGCTCTGGCTTGCTCAACAGGGCCTTAGCAATCCGCGACCGTCTTGTCTGCCCGTTGCTCAAGTTGCTGACTGGCATATCAAGCAACTTCTGCAGTTTGAGATCCGTGATTACCTGTTGCAGCACCTGCTCTTCTTCACCTGCATGCCCTCTGTCCCCGTCCTCCCACGGATTGAGCTCGGTGTCGCCCTTCAAATACTGCAACAGTGACCAATCCGTCTCTTCTCTCCGTGACTCATACCTCGCACTCAAGTAGGCTCCTCGCACGCCGGCACCGACGTTCTGGCCCTTGCCAGCGTTGAAGCCAACATACTGTATGGCCCGAGAAGGCACGCGTAGCCTGTGATCTTGTTGGTCAATCTCATCCCACGAGAGGTAGGGATACGTGCGGGCATTGGGCGGCAAGCACACGTAGCTGCCCCTCAAGACCTCAAGGAAGGAGGTTCCGCCGCCGTTAGCAGCGATGACGGCCCAATGGCCATCTTCACGAACGCTCCTTCCCACGTCTGCAATGCGGGTCGCTGCAAGAGCGAAGGTCAGGTTGTGGAAGAGTGGCGGGTTGGAGACTGCGTCGCTGCCATCCGCGGCCGGGTGCTCTCTGTAGAAGGTGCCACCCCGAATCTGGATGAGATTTGGCCGGGAAGCTGGGCCATTGCGTGCCAGAAGCGCGAAAGTCCTTCTCATGTCACCGAAGAAGGCCTGTCATGTCGCGCGTCCTATTCAGAGTCCGCGGCCGGCCATTTATATACACGAATGAAATGAGTCAAAATCAATACCAACAAGTTGGAGAAATGATATTATTATTATTTAATACAACTGCTTCAAGTCCCCACTAAGCTCCTCCATAGTCGCTTCCATGCCCACCACCTCTTTCTCCGCCTCAAACTTGTCCTGGGCTTCAGCGATGCCGCCTTCTTCCAAGTCATGGCAGGTGCAGAGTGGTCCAACAAGGTCTAAGTTAGCCCAGTTTCTCCAATGCCTCCTCCTGCCCTATGCTCTTGGAAGGCTTGCAGCCGGCAGCATTGAGAAAAGACCTCTATACCCTTGAGTATACTGTTCTCTCCTAGTACTTGTCCACAATATGCGTTACAGCTTCCTACTTTCGGCCCAAGATACACTCCAACTGCTGTCATGCGATTTACATCTGCAGCAAACTCACAAAGACATAACTAAAGATGAGATCAATCCACCCGTGTCCGACAATTCTTTGGGCTAATAGCCCTGGCTACAGTGTCTGGGATATTGCACGTATGACTCACAGGTACAGTCAGAGTCCCTGCAATTGACTAGCGTACCGGACCGGCAGTACAGTGCAACCAGCACAGTGTTTATTTGTTCAATCGCCGTGTCCGGCGCACATTCTCGATCGTTCTCCAATCGTAGCCATGAAGGCCTGCTGGTCAACCCAGACATCGTCATGCTGCCAGTCGCCTTTGGCCTGAGTCTTGTGCTTGGCGTCGGCCGTCTTGGCCATGTAGTATTGTAGGCTCCGCGGGAGGAACATGGAGTGGGTAAGGCCTGCGCCGTGGACGACGACTAGGACGTCAGTTATGGCAGAGATTTGAACTTGGTTTTCAAAAGGGAGAGATGCGTAGTCGACTACGCTGATTGCGATGGAAGGGTGTGCGTTGCGAAGCGCGTCCATGCATCGATCCTGGTCTACCAGCCGGGGCTTTGTGACGCGGTTGATGTATGTCAGTGTGATTGGTGCATTGGAGTGAACATCAGCCATCGGACTTATGCTGTACCGGTCGAGTGCCTTCGTTGAGAAGTCCTCGAGAAGGGTGGAAGATGTGCAGTTCAGATCGGTCCAGTCGCCTTGCCAGAAGGGCTTGCTCTCCCCAGGTAGGGGTACGATCATCTTGGCGATGGCGATTGAGTGATTGACAGACTGAGAGTCCACGTTTGATAGTCGGCGCGGTGGGCCGGAGGCGACGATTGTCCACATATCCCAGTACGGGCCGTTGGCAATGTCATCGAGGATGAGAATTTGTGTCGGTTCCGAGTGCGAATACAGTGGCTGCCCGGACTGACCGTCGGCAATGTCATCGAGGATGAGAATTTCCGAGTGCGAATACAGTGGCTGCCCGGACTGACCATCGTGTGGTTTGAGATAGGATCAGCAAGTACTCGCCCGGCTGGTGGTGGTAAGCTGCCGCCGGCGTACAATGATAAGAAAGACGCGTCCAAGCTGGGTGCCAGTGAGCTGCGGCAGAACGAAGAGGCGAGAAGTGAGCTTGGTGCAAGTCAGGACTTTCCAAGAAGAGAGTTGGATGCGACCGAGACACAGCCGGATCAACAGACAAGGTAGGAACTTGAGTGAAGGGGTGGATGGAGAGAAAATAGGGGGAGGATAGCATATATTCGCTGTACATAACTAATCTGCTTTTTCTGACATCATGAGCGCTGGAGTTGGGGTCGGATTGGATGCTGGGTAGTGTGTGGTATATCTAGTCAGTTAGATTGAATATGATAGCGCACAGCTGCGACGAGCGACAGGTGTAAAAGACAGGTCCAGGGCAATATGCTGCAGGGTATTATTTGCCAACAAGAGAAAAAGGTTGTCGGTGGCAGCCGCCGTCTCTGCTTCGACTTACAGCTTGGTGGCGGCCCAAGCATTCTTGAAACTGCCGCGGTATGCAAGGAAGCCACTCAGGGCGACCAAGCCTGGGCTCATCCAGGACAATCCGCCCTCGAGACTGTAGTGCAGGGCCATCGGCAGCCACGCCACGTCGGTCTGCAGGCTCGCCCACCAAGCGGCCTCAAAGTTGGCCTGCTCCTGCGCAGTCACCTTGCCCTGATCCTTCAGCTGCTGATTCAACTGGGCGTCGCGGCCCAGTCGCAAAAAGTCGCTCAGGATGCCGACGACCCAGGCACGACAACTCCATAGCATCCATTTGTCGGCCCCGCCGCGCGTTCCGATGAAGGAGGGAGGGATGACGTCTTTGCGCGACAGATGCCAAATGTTCTCTGTGAGCTGGAAGCCGATGTAGGCAAGACACTGGACCAAGGCAATGCGGTACGAAGCCGGATCTGCGCGCTTGGGCGAGTTCTTGTCGAGGAGAGACTTGAGGAGCAAGTAGAGAGGAACGAGGCCGGTCAGGCGAAGGGTGGTGCGCGTGTCGCTGAGCATGGCACCGAGCGGGGTGAGGAAGGTGGTGGTGGGCGGGCCGAGCGAGGCGGCCACCTTGGCCTCACGGCCGAGGAGCGTCTGCAGGCGGGCGATGAGCTTGGTGCGCGATTGAGTGGAGACAGCGTGGAGATAGGCAAGCAGGAAGATGGCGTAGTTGGCGTAGCCGAGGCCAGCATTGAGACCGGCGGTGGTCTTGATGAGTCTGCCGCACGATTGTCAGCTTCATTCTTAGCAGCGACGGCCCGGCCAGTGCAACGAACGCACCTGCTCAAGCGGAGAATCAGCTCATCGAGCTTGCCAAGCGTCGCCGGTTTGCCCACGGCGGGCAGGTTGTTAATAGGCTTGCCGGGGGAAGGCGCGACTGCGGCTGCTTCTTTCTTCTCGCCGGCCGCCGCAGCCTCGGCCAGGGCAGGCGCAGTCCCCACATCCGGGGCTGCCTGAGCCTCCGACTCGGCCATGATTTCAATCTCGAAGTCGAGCTCACTGCTATCCGGATCGAGATCGGAATCCAGCTGGGGATCCAGATTGGCAAGCAGCGAAGACTACAAGGGTGAAAAGTAGGACCGGGGTGGACGAGAGCGGAGAGTGCGCGATGTAGCTGGTGCGGCCCGGGGCAAAGGAACTTTATGAAGGAAGCCCAATGGAACGAGACTGCCCAATAGAGCGAGACTGCCTAATGGAACGGGACTGCCTGACTGCCGCGGCCTCGGCCCAGGCACAGTCACGTGATTCCTTTCCCCAGGCACGGTCACGTGATTACATCTATCCCCGGGGCGGTCACGTCATTCTTGGCGCAAGCGGACTAGCGCGGCAGACCCCCGCCAAGCAGTGCACAGCCAATAGCATCGTCAGTGGCAATCAGGCTGTGCCCTCCCGAATTCGACGACTGACGCAGACAAAACGGACTTGGCCTCCTCAGGCTGCCGCATTTTCAAGACCTCTAGCCAGTTTTCCCTCTTCTCGTGTCAACGCCCATTACTCCCCCTCGACCTCACTGCCCACCGACACCTCGACAACCACGACAACCTCGACAACCACGACAACCTCGACAACCACGACAACCTCGACAACCACGACAACCACGACAACCACGACCATGTCGGCCGGTGACCTCTTCCTCGGCCTCATTGCCGTCCTCTTCCCGCCCATCGCCGTGTGGATCAAGCGGGGCCTGTGCTCCTGCGACTCCGTTATCAACATCGCCCTGTGCATGCTCGGCTACTTCCCCGGCCTGCTGCACGCCTGGTACATCATCTTCACATACCCCGAGTACGACTATGACTACGAGCCGATTGCCGACGAGGAGGCACGAGTGACGTATGTCGTCGTCGCCCCGGCGCCACCGGGTAGCCGACACTACGGCACGCCGGGGGCCGGAGTGCCCAAGGCAGCCAGAGTGCCGCCCAGTGTGCCTGCTCATTCGAGACCTGTGCCCCAGGCCTCGGCCACGACCCCGCCGCCGCCGCCGCAGCAGCAGCAGCAACAGCAACAGCAGCAATATCAGCAGCAAGACAACGGCGAGGGACCGAGCAACGGGAGCAATGCCCCGCCTCCCGCCTATGACGATGCTATCAAGGGCGACTACAAGATCCAGACCAAGGATTAGTAGTAGCTGCCTAGTCTGGAATGGATCGAAAGCAATGTCTGGGCGGGAGCCGGCATTGTCGTCGCCACAATCATCATCTTAAGCCTCTGGCACAATCGTCATCTTAAGCCTCTGGCGCAAGCATCATCTTAGGCCTCTGGCACAAGCATCGGCCTGGCGTGAAGGGTGGGAGGCGTGCATGATACCTCGTGATTAAATCGAGTGCAGCACTTTATGTGCATGGAAGCCACTAGGTGGTTGACTGAGCGTCGCCCAAGAATGGGGTATATACATTAATACTTTGGTCAGAAGCTGAGCGTATATGATACGCCCACGCGAAAATGTCACTTTGTATTTGCATATAGTTAACTGTATGTATATTCCTTTTTCGGGGATTTGCTCGGATTTGCTCGGATTTGTCCGTGGTCGTCCTGACTGCATAGTGTCGTGGCGGTCTACATACACTTGGGCTATTTACCGAGATCGCGAGTTGCACTTCCTGCTGGTCAGTTCGGCCTTGCCACCCTTAGCTGTCGGCAATCTTGATCTTTCCCTGCTTCCTCAGCTCCTCCAACCGATCCAGGAGATGCTGCGGAGGCTGCTGCCGATAGCCCGTGGGGTTGTTCTCCGTCCAGCGCCACAGGTCTTGGCACGCGTCTTCCATCGTTTTCTTGGCATTCCAGCCAAGCTCCTTGTTCGCTCGTGTCGGGTTGCTGGTCAGGTCCAGGACGTCGCCGGGCCGCCGTCCAACAACCTCGTATTTGAGGTCGCGGCCGACCGCGTTGGAGAAGGCTTTGATCATCTCAAACACCGTGCTGCCACGGCCCGTGCCCAGGTTCCAAGCCCGCACCCCCGGCTTATGCTCACGTAGGTGGTCCAGCGCGGCCAGATGGCCCTGTGCTAGATCGAGGATGTGGATGTAGTCGCGGATCGCAGTGCCGTCGTGCGATTTGTAGTCTATACACAGCCAGCCAGCCAGCATCTTAGCGCCAACGCCGTCAATCGGGGGCGGGGGAGACGGTGCGGGGAGACGGGGGGGGAAGTCAGAGATGAAAAGGTCATACCATCGCCAAACACCAGCAGCTTCTCGCGTCTCCCCGTTGCAACCTGGGCAAGAAGCGGCAGAAGGTTGTAAGGCACACCTGCCGGGTCCTCGCCCATGATGCCCGAGGGGTGCGAGCCGGCGGGATTGAAGTAGCGTAGCAGCGCGCCATTCCACTTGTCGTGGTCAGCGGCCGAAAGGTTGTCGCGCTTGGCCTTGGCCCTTTCCGCATTGATATGGTCGGTAATGAGCAGCTCAGACGCGAATTTGGTGTTCCCGTAAGGGTTGGTGGGACCAAGAGGGCATTCTTCGGGGATGGGGATCATGTTGGCGAAGCGTGTGGCATCGCCATACACGGTGGCCGAAGACGAATAAACAATGTTGGTCACATTGTGCTTCTTGGCCGCTTGCAGCAGAGCCAGCGTGCCGCCAACGTTGACATGGTAATAATCCAGTGGGCGCTCGCCCGATTCTCCCACTGCCTTGAGCGCGGCAAAGTGAATGGCCGAGTCGATGTCGGGGTGCTTGGCAAAAACCTCGTCCAGGGCCTTTTGATCTGTCACGTCGACATTGTACAGCTCGGGCCTCTGACCACAGATGAGTTCAATCCGGTTGATGACTTCAGCTGACGCATTGTACAAGTTGTCGACGATGACGACTTTGTAGCCGGCCTCGAGGAGGGCCAGAGCAGTGAATGATCCAATGTAGCCAATGCCACTGCGAGCGGTCAGCTCCTGTCGCGTTCCAGATGCCGGCGAATTGCCCCTACCCAGTGATCAGGCATGAACCCTTGGCCATGGTGGAGGATGGATAGTAGGAATGCGGGGAAGGGCGGGAGAGTGCCAAGAAGGAATAAACAAGTATTATTAATTGATTGAGAAAGATCTGGGAGCGAACGTGATACGAGAAAAACAAGCAGCGAACGGGATGCGAGAAAAACAAGCAATGCCGTAATAATTTTCCCCGCCGATTTCTCTCGTCATAATAATACCTCTTCGTGTGCCGGTCCGAAGAACGAAAATGTTGATCTGGCTGGTCACCGCGCCCTTGGCGCCACACATCATCGCCATCTAGGGTAGGATACTCCCGACGACGCCAAGCCATACACCATGTCCAGCCAATCCTTGTTCCCAGACATGCCCTCGACACCCCCTACGCCCCTAGACATCTCCTCTACACCCATATTATAAGTATTGATGCCCCCTCCAGTCCTGTGCAAGTCCAACGCTTGCCCAACTGCGTCTTAGACTGTCCCTGTGGCTGAAAAGCTACGTGCTCACGGCAGTTTGGAAGAAGCGCCCTGTAACTATATTTTTTTTTGCAGCTAAAGATACATCGGGAACTAGCCTATTTGGGACTAGCAGTTCCGCCGCATTCTCCGTACCTTGGCGCTCGGTCTTGGCTTCACCGGGCCTGCTACATCGGGTATCATATCCGCCAAACCTCGCGCAAAATTTCTTGAGACGACTTCTGCGCCAGTGTGCAGTAAGCAGGGTTGAGTAACTGCGAAGCGACAATTCCATTCATCTGTCGTAGGCGAGCTAAAGGGAGGCAGGAGCAATATGCCTCAACCAGGCAGCAAGAAACGCAGGACCGACGGCGCTGGCTCGAGTCTGTTCAGCGATGCTCCCGCCAAGATTCAGCCCGTCACCGATCCTCGCTTTGCCAACATCCAGTCGGACCCGAGATACCGTCTTCCCTCGAAGAAGCACAAGATCAAGCTCGACAGACGCTTTGCGCGCGCCTTGAATGACGACGACTTCAATAGAAGAGCACGGGTCGACCGGTATGGACGGCCGCTGGAAACGCATACCGAGCGGCAGCGACTGAAGAGAAAATACGAGTTTGAAGATGGAGAGAGCAGTGGTACTGGCGACGAGGGAGACGACGACGAGGGAGACGACGACAAGGGAGACGACGACAAGGGAGACGACGACGATGGAGGCGACGACGATGGAGGCGACGACGAGGGTGATGAAGACAAGCGTGTGAGAAACGAGCTGAAGAGAGTGCGGAATAAGCCGGCACGGGATGTGTTGAGAGAGGGCTTGATCAGTGGCTCGTCTTCGGATAGTTCGAGCGAGAGTGACGACGAATCGTCGGAAGATGACAGCGTTGATGACATCCACGTGGAAAACGAGGCAGAACTCGCCCCTGGGACTACCAGCCAAGTGCCCGAAGGTGAGGTCACACGCCGCCTGGCCGTAGTTAATCTTGACTGGGACAACATCCGTGCTCAAGACCTCATGGCTGTCTTCTCCTCTCCCGGCTTCTTGCCCCAGAATGGCCGGTTGCTGAAGGTTGCCATCTACCCTTCCGAGTTTGGTAAAGAGCGCATGGCTAGAGAGGAGATGGAGGGCCCGCCAGCGGAAATATTTGCCAACGCCAGTACATCCCAAAAGGATGCCGATCTCTCCGATTCAGATGTCTCGTCTGACGACAACGATGATGGCGACAGCACCGACGAAGCCATCAAACAATCCATACTCGCACCCGACGACGGCACTACCGACTTTGATTCCACCGCCCTGCGTGCCTATCAACTCGAACGCTTGCGCTACTACTACGCCATTCTCACTTTCTCCTCCGCCGCCATCGCCAAACACATCTACGACACCGTCGATGGTACTGAGTATTTGTCCACAGCCAACTTCTTTGACCTGCGATTTGTGCCCGATGATACCACCTTCGACGATGATATTCCCAGGGAGGAATGCGAGACTGTAGAGAGTGGGTATAAGCCCACCGAGTTCGTGACGGATGCATTACAGCATTCCAAGGTCAAGCTGACCTGGGATGCCGAGGATGGGGGCAGAAAGGAAGCCAAGGAAAGGGCATTTGCTGGCGGGAGGAAGGACATCGACGAGAACGACTTGAAGGCTTATTTGGGCACCGACAGCTCAACTGCCTCTGAAGACGAGGGGGACGGCGCCACACCATTCGACCTAGGTGGGACAAGCAAGAAGGACGAAGAGCGCCAGAAATTGCGCTCTCTGCTCGGCCTACCCGCAGTGCCCGTGGCCAAATCTACGACGAAGAATGACACCGATGCCGTCCCCGTCGGCGGCATCCAGGTCACATTCTCCGCCGGCCTGTCGTCCAATGCCGACGGCGATAAGAGGCGCTCCGTCTTTGAAAACAGCCCGGAACCGGAAGAGACAACGGTGGAGAAATACGTGCGCAAGGAGCGAGAACGAAAGCAGAAGCGGCGCGAGCGCATGAAAGCCAACCGTGAAGGCGCCTTGTTGCCTGATGACAATAGCAACGAACAGAACGCAAGCAACGACAAGGCTGATGAAGAGGGCAAGGCGAAGGGGAAGGAAGAAAATGTGGACCTCGGCTTTGACGACCCCTTTTTCTTGAACGAATCTACCCTCGGCTCCAAGGCAGCTACTGCCGTCTCGACCAACAAACAGCGCAAAGAAGAACGGCTGAAAAAGAAGAAAGAGCGTGAAGAGGCCGAAGCTCGCGACCGCAAAGAGCGCGCCGAGCTCGAACTCTTGATGAGAGATGATGACGATGACGATGACGATGACAATAACTTGTCAGGATCAGGTGGACCACCAAAGGCGAAGAAGCTACCAACGGTCCGCCACTTCGATATGCGTGACATCGAGCGCTCCGAGAAGCAGCAGCGTAAGGAGGAGAAGCGTAAAGCAGCCAAAAGGAAAGGGAAGGAAAGCAAGGCTGCTGCTGCTGCTGCTGCTGCTCCTTCGTCGAGTGCAGATGGCTTCAAAATTGACACTACAGATCCTCGCTTCGGTGCACTGTTTGAAAACCACGAGTATGCTATCGATCCGACCAATCCAAAGTACAAGGGGACCAGAGGCATGGAGGCGTTGCTGGAGGAAGGCAGGAGGAGGAAAGAGCAGTCGGCCCGACGGTAGCGGAAAGGAGGCGCACTGTGATCAACATCAAAGTCTAACCGAGAATAAGTTACTTGTGAAGATGAAGTTGCAACCGAACATCGCTCTGTGTCTTGGCCGTAGGAGCAGGTGTTGCGGTGAGTTGCTAGATTTATGCAGTCGAACATTCTGTTGGTTACAGTCACTACCCTCCATCTTTGCATTTACCTCTCTTCGGCATCACGAACTCAACTCATTTCTGAATCCCAGCAAAAACCACATGGTGGGGCTGTGACAACCATATTCCGTTAGCTGTACTTGTCAGCCGACCATCAAGGTGAATGGGAAGGAGTATTCACCAAGGCAAGCAGAGGGGCACCTGCGCTCATCAAAGGAGAGAGAGGTGTTGTCTACTGATCGGGTCTGGTCGAGAAGTATGATATAAGACATTGGTGGGAAAGGACGACGGTCACAAGTCGACAAATCACCAACCAATAAAATACCATCCACTCAAGTGAAGACAATCCCTCCGTCGACCACGATTGTCTGTCCAGTTACAAATTCTGCGTCAGGCCCGGCCAAAAAGCCGGCCACCACTTTGCCCACGTCGTCAGGTACACTGACCCTGCCCAATGCCGTCAAGCTAGAGCTATATGCTTTGACAGTCTCGCCCTTCTTCCGGCCCTCAATCGCACCGAGCTTCTCATCGATGAGGTCCCACATGGCCGTGCCCACAATCCCAGGTGCATAGGCGTTGACGTTAATCTTGTGCTTGGCCAACTCCATGGCAAAGACTTGCGTCAGTCCTCTGACCGCCCATTTTGACGCACTGTAATGTGATAGCAGGGGGAAAGGCTTAAGAGCCACGATCGACGCCGCTCCAATGATCTTGTACCCTGTGCTGCCTTCTGGGACCGGCCCCTGTGCTATCATCTGCCTTGCAGCATGTGTATAGCAATTCCACACCCCGAAGAAATTAACATTGAACATTTTGACCACGTCTTCGTCAGATATTTCAAGGGCCGGAGCAACTTGAGCAATGCCGGCATTGGCAACCATGACCGTAAGGGGCCCGAGCTGTTCAACTGATGTTTTGATCATGTTTTGCACTTCAGAAGGTGAGCTCACGTCGGCCACGATTCCAACGGCCGAACCGTTTCCATAAGTACTGTTCAATTCGGCCACCAGTTTGTCGATGCCAGCCTTGTTGGCAGAGACATCGTTAACAGCGACAGCGTAGCCCTCAGCCGCGAGACGACGGACAATGGCTTCACCACTAGGGACAGGTTAGTAGAGAGAATTAGAGGACCGAGGCGAGACTTGTTGCTGACATTCCTCGGCTTGAGCCGGTCACGATTGCTGTTCGCTTGCTCATTGAGTCTTGTTTACTGACGGGGTTGGTGGAAGGATGAGTGGGCAGACATGAGACAGACACAGGCAGTGACTCTTCGAGCTTTCATATATATACTTATATTTGCCGATTGGGGCACACTCCCCTCTCCGGGCTCCCGGAGAAGGGCATACTGCCTTGGTAAGAGGCACTCCAATATCTCTTGCGAACTCCAACATCTACTGCAAACTCCAACATCTCCTGCAAACTCCAACATCTATTGCGATTGCGGGGATGTCAGCGTTTAGTGCAACTCCACAGCAAGGTCGCGCGCCAACGTAATACACGAGTCACGTGTTGATTACGTAACCAGTACACGTGACCCGTCGGTCTACTTGTATTCTCTGACCTTGACAAACCTACCAAGCTTGCTGATACATAAAATAGCCGCACTTACCTGCACTCTTTCATAGTTGAATTCAATTCTTAGTTCGCTTCCGCTATTGTTACATACTTATAAGCAAATCTGTCGACCTCCTAAACAAACACGAGTTTCGCTCACACTAGCATCAAGACCCTTCGTCTGTATAACGCCGCTTCGTCTCCTCATCCTTGATGTACGTCATCATCTTCACACTACGCTAACGACGCTGTTATTTAAGCCGCTGACCTTGGTTTCTAAACTGGGGATGGAGGCGACCAAGTGGCGTATCCGTACGCTCGGTCTAATGAGCAGGGGGTTCAGAAGAAGAAATATCCTTTCCCAAATTCCCCACTGTGTCAGATCCTATCCCATTCGGGTGCTCTCTGCCACCAAGACGCGGATCGATGTTCCGTTGCAGCATCATGACAAGTAACTTAATTTCAGTTAGAATTTGATGCTTGTCACAATGCTCGTCATCGTGCCATATGCAGCTGCTCAGGGAATTAGAGTATAAGTCAGGTTGAATGAATGTCTGTCTTTTCTTCCATTCTGCCGTCAAGATCAGGGCGTTCGCATGAGTGTTTTTGCTCCGCGACTTTTCTTTCAGTGCCGCCCGTGGACTCGAGCTGCCCAGGTTGCGAACATGCCCAAGCGAAAGAGGTACTCTGTCGTGGGAGTAGGGGTGTCTGACAGTCCACCCTCTACGGTGCCTAGCGGTGATGCCGCTTTGGTTTCCACAACGACCAGGTCAATGCCCATCCGACATACCAGGGCGCGAAAGGCTGTGCAGCATCCAACTCCGACAGATGATCCTTATTTAGAAACGAATGGATGTTTTGAAGACGGCCAGCAGGCCTCTGTAGCATCTCCAGACCCAGCAAAGCCGAAGAAGCTGAGAAGAGTGGGCAAGGCTCCGCCTAGTTCTCGCTCCCGTGCTCAGAATGCTCCTCCAGACTCGCCGCTGGTAGCCGTTTCGGAGAGTAAGGATCTCAGTGAGACAGCCCAGAGGGAACCTGGCCCAGAGAAGAGTGTGACTCCAAGAAACGATGCTGCTCCTGTCGCAACTCTCGCAGCAGGAGGAGTGTCTGATCCAGAAGCAGACTGTGACAATGAATCTGAGGATCCAGAGGAGGTCAAGCAAGGTCTGTCTCGGCCTCCTCCTGTCAACAGCTCGTATCTGCCACTTCCTTGGAAAGGTAGATTGGGATATGCTTGCCTCAATACATACCTGCGCACCGCGAATCCTTCCATTTTTTCCTCCCGCACTTGTCGTATATCTTCCATTCTCGACCATCGGCACCCATTGAAAAACCCCACCCAGCCTGAGCATGCAACCAAGAACAGACCTGACAAGGACCAGCCGGCTGATGCTGCACGAGGGCAGGCATGGGTTGAATCCCTCGCTTTGGCCAACGCACGCGACATCTCCAAAATGATCAGGTGGAACGACAGATACGGCATCAAGTTTCTGCGACTCTCTTCCGAGATGTTCCCATTTGCTTCGCATCCAATCTATGGATATAAATTGGCACCCTTCGCTTCAGAGACCTTGGCTGAAGCTGGTCGAACTGCTGCGGAGCTCGGCCATCGTCTCACCACACATCCTGGCCAATTTACCCAACTCGGAAGCCCTCGGAAGGAAGTCATCACCGCCTCTATTCGGGATCTAGAGTATCACTGTGAGCTGCTCGACCTGCTTAAATTACCCCCACAGCAAGATCGGGATGCAGTCATCATCCTGCACATGGGAGGAATCTTCGGCGACAAAGCAGCAACCATACAACGCTTCAGGGTCACCTACCAAAGTCTTTCAGAGGCTATCAAGAAAAGATTAGTGCTCGAGAATGATGATGTGTGCTATAGCGTGCATGACCTCCTGCCAGTATGCGAAGAGCTTAATATTCCTCTTGTTCTTGACTACCACCATCACAATCTCATATTCGACACAGATAAGATGCGAGAAGGCACATTGGACATTATGAGCCTATACGATCGCATCCGGACAACTTGGATGAGAAAAGGGGTCACACAGAAAATGCACTATTCCGAGCCAACACCTGCGGCAATCACTTTGAGGCAACGGAGGAAGCATAGTCCTCGAGTCATGACCCTGCCGCCTTGCCCGCCCGACATGGATTTGATGATTGAAGCCAAGGACAAGGAGCAAGCAGTGTTCGAACTTATGCGAACCTTCAAGTTGCCAGGCTATGACTTATTCAACGACATCCTGCCCTACACTCGGGACGATGAGAATAGAGAACAGAAACCTCGAACCAAGAAGACTCCTAAGAAGAAAGGAGCCAACGAGGCGACAGATGTGAACGACCCAGAGCCTCTGCCTCCACCACTGATCCCAGACCAAGAGGTAAGTATGGGTGGTCCGGAAGGCCGTGTCTACTGGCCGCCGGGGATGGAGGAATGGTTGCGACCTAAGAAGCGTGAGGCCAAGGGTCTGGACCGAGAGAAGTCTAGTCAACATCAAAGAAAACGGTAAAGAGGAACGAAACCATCCCGTGGCTTGAGCATACCACTCGGGGATTCAATATCTGGGGTGTAAAATACATTGTGTACCACACAAATTCGATAAACGAAAGCCCTGATGGTTTCTCATGTCCATTTTACTCCATTTTCTCTCCATTTTCTCTCCATCTTCTCTCTTAACGATGATGTCTGAAATACTCACCCCATAAACACGCGACATTTGATGTGCGTGCTCCCATCGGGATCAATCAAGTACCAGCCAGAACATACATATCGCTCAATGGCCGCTTTTCGTACTGACCTCTCAACCAAGAGTAACACAACACCTCTTTTGATGCTTGTCTCCCTTCCACAGTAGTCAGCTCCTCAAGCACCAGCCAATTCGAGGTAAACTCCATCTCCGCTTCCGTAACGATCGATCAGGCAACGAACAGTCAAACGAACGTGTCGCCCCGGGAAGTCTTTCTCCCACGAACAAACAGCTCCACTCGACTCCAGCAATACCATCAACTTCACATACAATTTCCTTGAGTAGCGACAGCACAGGCGGTAAGCAAACCACTTATCAAATTCCCTGAGGCAGCTGCCCCAGCTCGAAGGCCAAGCCAGAGTGGCGGTAGCCTTCTTAATACACCTGCGCAAACCCTTCTTCGCTCAAATTATCGCCATATTCATCGTCGTCGTCATCGTCGTAATCGTAGTCTTCATCTTCTTCAGTGGCGTCAGGGTCGGCGGCTTCTTGTTCATGATCTTCCTCATCTTCAGAGGCGCTGGAATCAGCGGTCCCTTCGTTTGATGCTTCCTCATCTTCAGAAGCAGGCGATTCGATGGCGTCTTGTCCTTGTTCTTTCGCACCTTCAGAAACGTCGGAGTCAGTGGTCTTCTCTTCTGGCTCTTCCCCATCTTCAGAAGCATCTGAGTCGACGAATTTTGGTTCTGGTTCTTTCTCATTTTCGGAAGAGTCAGAGTCAGTGGTTTCTTGCTCTTGTTCTTCCATATTTGCAGTAGCGTTAGGGGCGGAGTCAGGTTCTTCCTCACCCAGAGCATCTTCGCCTTGATCTGCATTGGAATCGCCAGTACCGGCACTGACATTGGGATTGGCATCGTCGTTGTCATCGTCGAGAATTTCCAAGATCTCGTTGCAGGGACAGATCAAATCTCCATATACACTGCAAAAGGAGCTGCATGCGCAACGATCCCAGCATACACACATTCCTTTCTCCAAGTACTCTTCGACAGTCAAGTGGCCCTGGTAGTAGCGATACTTGCCAATTGAGACGCCGTTGAGACTTGCATTAGCGAGCTCGCGGTGAATTTCAGTGCGGAGCTGCTCCTGAGCAGGGGCGCGGCGGAGAGTCGTGAGACTGTCTGTGGAAACGTCGATAATGCGAGCGACGCGGAAGAGGCGACTATGGTGGCGGCTGATGGGCGAGGGAGCTTCATGGCGGCTGCGGCGGCGGTAGCTGCTAGCCGGGATTACAGGGAGAGCAGGATGGTAGATCATGGGGTTGGCGTGCGTTGGGCTGCCAAAGACGGCTTCAACCGGCTTGCGCGGCGTGTTGCCTGAGAAGAATAAGAAAGGAAGTAGTTAGTGATGACGACAGGACACGGGGGATCAATAATTGGCTGTGCTCACGGATTGTCATTGGTTCGCGGCTCAAGACGTAGAGATCGTAGAGGCTGAGGCCGTTGAACTGACCAGCATAGGCAGGTGGCGACTTGACGATGGCAGATGGAAGGGTGGCAGCACGCAAGGCAGACATACGCAGGCTACCGGCCGTCGAAGGGGTCTGATCCAACGAGAGTGGTGCCGCAGGATCGTTCCTAGGTCCATGATGGCGCTGCTTCTTGGTGCCTTTGCTGTTGTTCGAATCTGTTAGAGGTCAGAAGCGTGGTCAGAGAAGTGGGGATGCGAGTGATTATACCCGAGCCAGTGCTCTGAGCTGATCGGGTTGCGAAGGTGTGGTCAGGAGAACGCTTTGCAGCATAATGCTTTGCAGCAACTGTAAAGGTTAGGCAAAGCCACGTTGTCAAGCAGACACCATCATACCTTTTAGGAACTTTGCTTCGGTGCCAAGGTTGTGGGTGATGATGGATGGGGGTGGTTTCGCCTTGTTCTTGCGCTGACGGTGGTCGATAAAGCTGGCTAATTCGCCTTGGAGCTCTGGAAAGGTGCGCGACAATTTGTGAATCTTGGCTTTCTGAGAGACTGGATTGAGTATAACTCGTTCAGGAGCAGAATCGGAGTCACTGGTCAAGCTGACAACGGAGGTCTCTCGCCCGACACGGCTAGGACCAGGCTGACCATCGTCCTCACGGGACTTTTGACTGCCCTGGGACGGTTGCGCCTGAAATGGAGGGGACTCAGTGGAGTGAGACCCTGGAATCGAGGGAGATCGGTTATAAGGAGAAGGATACTCAGAGATGTCCGAAGATACATTCGTCTTGTTGGAGCTGTCGATACTGCTATTCTCGCCTTTCTCTTTGGACAACGCAAGGGACTGGGCAACAGCGTCGTTTTCAAGGATTTCTGTGATAGGAATGGTCAGTCAAGGAGAGCACAATGAGCAAAAGATCATACCGATGGTGGAAAGGTTGAACCCCTCGTTGGCAATATGGAAGGCAGCAAGGGCTGTGTCTCTCAGACGTAAAGCTTCAGCAGTATTTGGAGTGCGGCTATTGTGGTGAGCGTCTAGTGGAATTAGCAGAAGCGTGAATGGGGTCTATTGAGACTAACGATCATGAGCGGAGTCATAGGCCTCGACAGGGCCGCGGGATGACTGGCCGTTTTCGCCTTCAGGGTCGCTGGAATCCTCGACTGAGGAGCCTTGGTTGGCCTGCTGAGTGAGGAGTTGGCCTGTTTGGTTACCAGCGCCTGGAGACGTGGATTTGGAGTAGGCCTCTCTGAAGTTGATATCAGGGTTGTACTCAGGCGGGATGATCATCTCAAGAAATCCAGGGGTATCAGGAAGTGTAGACAGCTTGCCAAGGCCAGGAGTGTCTGCAAGGTCAACTTCGTATCCGATGGAGCGGACATGCTCTGAGATCAGTTAGAGGGAATCGCAGACTGGAAACCTATGGACTTACCTTCGAAGCGATCCTTGTTCTTCTGTGCGAAGTCGTAGAACCATTCGCTGGGGAGGCCATTGAAGTTACCGTAGTGCAGGCGTCCAGGCTGAGGCGTAATGAGAGTTTGAACGACTCGAGCGTGCATGGGAGAGCCAGTCATCTGATGAAGTCTCTCGGCATCTGCTGATTTACGCGGATCAAGTGCAGTGGCAGCCTTGTACCATTTCTCCATGAAGTTGTTGCTGTTGTCGTAGGGATTGTAGCCTGCACCAAGGCCGGCTTGGTCAGTAGCCATTGCGTTGTCGTTGGATGGTGATGGGGCTCTGAGCTAGAAAGGGCTGATCTCAGAAGTGTCTACTGGCCAGCAGTGGATGAATCAGAGAGTGTATGATGTATGACGAGGGTAGAGAACAGGAAGGCAACGAAACCCGAGGATCGCGATTGACAAGTTGATGGATTCGAGGAAGAAGAATAATGAAGACGACGGAGGAAGAGCCTCAAGGCGGAAAATGAATTCATTGCTAATATCGAGTGGCTGGTCAATAAGAGTATTCACGCATGCAAAATTGAATAGAGACAGACAATGGAGGCGGCTGGAATGGGGGTTAGGGACTGAGATTCAGTGAAGTCGCAATACTGAGTCGAGCAGCAGAAACTGTTGGGGACGATCTGTTCCTTTGCAATCAAAGGCTAAACGTAGGGCTAAATGACGGGCCGACACGGTATTTGGCACTCCAGCGTTCTCTGTTTGTGTTGGATAACTTTGGGATAGCGAGGTCTTTCACCACTGGACGATGGAAGCCATATCCAACACTATCAGCCAACCCCCGGCTTATATCAGAAGTCGAAACAGCCAGACATCTAGTCACTGAACTCGTAGATTCCTGAGAAGGACGTGTCGTGTCGTATTCTCTTACCGTAGGTGGCATTGAGCACACGGATACGATCATACAATTTGGACTGGATTAACCCGCTTCCTTCGCGGGATCCAGTCCATATAGTTGTTCTCCACCCATCCCACGTCGTCGAGAGAGACATGACAGTCAGGGTGCGGCCTTATAATGCGGCCTACCCTTGATCCAAAATAAATCGTAGTGAATGTGATGATTGCCAAGAGAAAGTTGAGTGGGGCTGAGGTGAAGGCTTGGCGCGGAAAGCTGATAGGGGACTCACATGACCTGTACTGACTTACTCCCTGGTTGTTTCATCCCGTTCAAGCTTGCTCATCTGAGGATCAATGAGACCATCCTCGTTATTCCTGGCCCCATGTGCCTCGTACTGATCTGCCTCATTCGGTTCAACATGCTCCGTCAGTGAGACGTCCATATCTCGCTCCTCCAGCTTGTCTACCTCTTCAGACCTCCGTTGACGTTCCGATTCTTGTAGCTTCTCAAACTCCACGCTGCCTTCGACCCACCTTGGTTCTTTCCAGTCATGCATTATGTTGTTTGGTAACCAAGCGTCGAAACTGGGGTAAGTGTTGATGATCTCGTCAAAGAACCAAATACCGCAGTTCAGTTTGGAGACTGTTGCTTCGATCTTGCAGCCGGGGCGAAGCTGGTTGAGAATAACAGACTCGAGCAGGAATAGATACTCATCCTTGGATTGTGCTGCTGAAGGATGTGCGAGTGCCTGCTTCTCCTCATTTGTCAGATCATCTGGTGGTAGGTCTGGGTTCTTCCACGATCGAGCGTAGAGGCGGCCCACAGAAATGAAGCCTTTGGACTGCTGTTTGTACAGCTGGATGCATTGCCTTGTGGGTGGCACGAGCTTGGTGATCTCAAATCCTCCGCCGGATCTGGTCTCCACGACCTGGACCCGATCTTCAAAATTGTTAGCCTGATTGTGAGCCTGGAACGCGACATAGACGTGTTCGGGCGCAGCGCCCGCGATGCCGAACTTGAGAACAGCCTCTGCGGTGTCTCGGGTCATGCCAAGAAACGTCGGCTCGGAGCCACCTGGGGTCCAGTCTGACTGTCCGTCGTAATTCCTGGCATATTGGCCGTCAAACAAGGTGGAGCAGGCTATGTTGAAGGAGCCCGGTAGCCAAAGGGACGCTTCCGCGAGGGCCCGTAGCTCGGAGTTGGCTTGGCGGCAGAGGTTCCGAGTGGCCAGAACGTCATCTTCGTACTCAGGACACACGTTGTGCTGCAGGAGATAGTCGAGAAATCGTTCAAGCGTAGTAGTTACCAGGCTGACAGAGTCGTGAGTCTCAAAACACCAGATATCCGGGGCTCGACGGCTGAGAAAAGCTCGCACACACCCTTCGAAGTCGACGGTGTAGAGGGCGTCTGGAGAGCTTGTGTCGTACTTGTCGTCTCCGATTGAGAGTTGCGACATGGCTTCGGCTAGCTCTGTCTTGGACATGGCCTTCCTTGCGTCCTTGTCGAATGCCTGAACAGACTGAAACATCTGTGGGCCAACGTCGATGCCTCCATACGCGAGATACTTGTAGAAGACATCGCGTCGTTCCGACGAGAGCTTGCGTGTCCGCTCAAACCGCTTGACAGCAGTCAGGATGCGGTTGATGAACGGATAGTTTGATGAATAGAGCTCCTGGTCTTCGGCTGCTTCTTCAGGCCGGAGTGGGCCATCAGCATGGTACTCTTCGAAACCTGTGGGTTTGTTCGTTGGGATCGTCAGCCTCAGCTCATATCCGGTCGTGATGGTGGGACATACTAGACCACGTTGGCTCTTTGGCCGCGCCTTCTTCCGCTTCTTCTTGGTGGCACTAACATGCTCGACCTCGACGGGCACGCCTCCGAGGTCATCATCGATCTCGCCATCTGCCGTGAGGGCTACGACTTGGCCGTTGACCACTGCAGATTTGTGCCCCGCGGCCGCGGCTACCTCTCCCTCTGGAGGAGGTATTTCTGGACTAGAAGCTGACGGTGGCATCTTGCTAGCCGCTACCTCGTGGTCACGCGGTCTAGCCCGCTGATGTTGCTGCCCAAATCTGGTCCAGGATGGGGCAAGGTTGGATTTCTCACTTGACTTGGAGGGGTAGCGGGTAGCTTAAGCTGAGATGACTGTACTGTATAGTAGCCAGGTTAGAGTCACAAACAATTCGTTCTTATTCTTACGTGCAATCGAGCAAGTGTAGGGATGACAAACAAACAACGCTTCACGCTTCACGCTTCACGCTTAACATCTGCCCAGTATATATGCGTCTAACCAATCATCTCATTCTGCTGGCTAACACTCAACATCCAGGCGGCAGCCTCTTTTTGCCCGCTATAGCCTGATCTCCAATTGTGTATCATATACATAAAGAGCTATGGACATAAGGAGGATGAGGGAGTCTGTTTTCATCGGCCAACTAAGCTAACGGCATCAGGAAAGTTTGATGGAAGCGCCATTAGGCCCTCAGTGGAGCGGCGCCCGTGAGCTCTTGTTCCACCTGTCATCAACGATGATCCAAGGCAGCATGGGTCCCGTTTCATGCTAGAATCATACGTCCATCTTTACCCAAATCACTCATTACCACGCCCAGAGCCAGTTTGTTGTCTAGCTTGGCAGCACCCACCCAGGATGAACAGTCCCTCATTTTCCCTTTGTGCCACAACCCACCCCCACTGTACCTTCAGCTAGGCCCAAGACACCTGGTGCCATATATATATATCAGCCTGTTCAAAATGACTTCTCGCAAGAGCAGTGCCAAGAAAAAGCCTGACCTGCCCACCAGCGCAGACGAGATCGTGCCCTTCTCTCATAGTGCCGCAGGCCACGAAGGCATCTCGACGTCGGCGTCGGGCAGTGTGTTGATCAAGCCCTGTACGCAGGCCGAGATCGATTTCTACCACTCGGCCGCGACAGATCCACGCCATGCATTCTTCTATGCCCACATGCCTACCTTCTATGGCGAACTCAAGATGGCACCTGATCAATTCCGACTTGGGCCTCTGCTCAGCCAGCAAGGTGGCGTTGCGCCCCTGCCAGCCCTTCCTCTTCCCGAGACAGACCCCGTTCCTGCAGCCGAGTCCGCGCCCGGGATTCTCGGTCTCCCCCTCACAACCACTGCGCTGTCCGTCAAGCGCAGTTCTGGCACCTGGAAACCATCATTCGGAAAGAAGCTGGAGACGGGCCTCGCGATTGCCATCGAAAATGCCGCAGCAGGTGTAGAGCGTCCATGCATCCTCGATCTGAAGCTCGGTGCAAGACTGTGGGCGGATGACGCGCCCTTGGCCAAGAGACAGAAGTTCGATAATGTTGCAAGAGAGTCCACCTCAGGCTCTCTGGGCTTCAGAGTGGCCGGGGTGAAAGTGTGGCTAGGTGAGGACAAACCAGCGCAGAAGGAGAATCTGGGCTGCATGCCCGCCATCAGTCAGGACGCGAGTCACTTCATAATAGACGAACATGGCTACGTCGGATACGGCAAAATGTACGGCAGAATTTTCAACAAAGATAATGTCAAGGATGGCTTCGTCACCTACCTCGGCGGCCTCAATGACCAGGGCAAGCTGCTGCGTAAGCACGCAAAAATGGTGCGAGATCGCTTCGTCAGGGAGCTCGAGAGCATTGTGTTTGTGTTGGAGAATGAGGAAAGTCGAATGTACAGTGCAAGCGTACTTTTGGTCTACGAAGGTGACGATGAGAAGATGGAAGCGGCCCAACAGTATGAAAGCGAACGGGCAAGAGCTTTCAATGATGTACAAGAAAAAGATGAAGATGAAGGAGAGCGACAGGACGAGGAGGAGGAGGAAGATGAAGACGACGAAGACGGTGAAGACGGTGATGACGATATCGTTCCCCCAAAAGTCTGCGACGTTAAACTGATCGATTTTGCACATGCACGCTGGACGCCAGGCCAAGGCCCAGATGAAAATGCTTTGCAGGGTGTGAGAAATGTCATCAAGATACTAAAAGAAATTGAATAGACGGACCGTCATGCTTCGACTTCCACGCCCAATTGTTCCGCAAGGGACATGTGGACAAATATTCGGCTAACTATGTACACAAGACAATACTTTTCACTGCTTCCATCGACATGAGATCGATCTGAAGACAGAAGCTTGAACCAAGTTCCCTACCTGCAATCCTTCAGGCTCCGGTTTCTAATTTGGCATCCATTGTTACCGACACATTTCTACTGCGTGACAAATAGTCAACGGATAGCCCTTGTATAGAGAGGGTATCGAGAGGGCAAGGGTATTGTCTTCCTTTCATACCCTCGGGCACTTCCGTACACATGGCGCATATCCGCATTTCCATGATCTTGATCATCTTAGCGACGTCGGCATGTCGAGTACTTGAACCCAATCAAGTAACCAAGATGCTGCCATAGTTCTTGGTGGCACTCGGCTCTGTGGAGATCCAGAATTCCAACCCTCTGTCGCGTTTCTACGCCTGACTTGCAGGAACTAAGGTCTCTACAAGGATATCGGCCCACGTAGTTGGCTGCATCTAGTGTGTAGGCAGACGTCTACTGCCTTCTCCGTGCAGAGGGCGGGAATACGTCGTAATAATGGAGTTGCATCTCGCTTAGATCTCCGAGAATCTGAGACGTTGAATGGAGGATTAAATATGTAAGTACGGCGCATTCTCGGGTCCCGTTACCCGCATCTCTACAATTTCATTTTTAGCTGGCTCATTCTGGCCATTACTTCCTTTCCGCCGCCCTGTTTAAGAAGGCAAGGTACATTGGCCGAACCGAGCAACGGGATACGACAAGATAGGAGTAAGTCACATTCATGGCATCTACCTGTTGGGGTCGATGACGGCATGATAAGGCCCGGTGCAGGCCATCCGTGGGAAGCCTGAAGAATGGGAACACCAGTGTCGGTTTGATGAACCAATCAATGACACGAGAACCATTCACCTGTACTCTGTACTCTCCCCCCCCCTCCCCCCGGGAATAATCGTGTAAACCAGGGTGTCCGACAGGGGTCTTGACAAGGAATATTACCAGGATTCCACCGATTTCAACAGGGATATCTGCCAATCAAATCTAATATCTTAACGCATTTTGGCTGCTGATTGGTAGATACCCTGTCAAAATATCATATCCTGGTTTACACGATTATTCAGTGCGGGGGGAGAGTAATAGCATGGTGGGTGTTGCATTGCTTTGTTTTCCCCTTTGAAATCACTCGAGATCTAGTTATGGTATGGTCTCAGCCAAGGTAAGAGGGCCCCCCCCCATGTCAGGTGTGGCTAACTCCGAGTAGCAACCTGCAGAACTGTGTGCAGAGATCCAAGGGACTGCGAAATGCAGAGGCTTACCTAAGGTGGAAAGTTGATTTGAAATCCCGGGTAACGGCTCAGACGATCATCTAAACAGGACTAAGTCGGGTTAGAAATCGCGAGCTTTTGCTCTTCTATCCTTGGCTGCCTGGACTGTCTTTTGTCCGAATGACACCTTGGATGAACGTATTGCCCTGGCCACTACGTCGGCCACGTTGCGACCCTGGGATTTGGAGCTAGAGCGCCTCCTGAAACAGTATGGCCGCCGCCGCAAGCGGTGCTCCCGGACTTGTTTGCTTACACTTTTACATGGTTGAATCGCGGAATTATTACCAGAAAGTCACGAAATCCAAGTTCAGGATGAGCTGAGTAGCACTCTACTAAAGATAGTGCCTAGAATGCCCTCCAGCCTCCGAGTCTTTCGATGCAATACCGGGGGGTACATGACTGACGATTATAATTATTAATCCGTCTGCCACAGTTGCTTCAGGCTAAGGCCAGTTCTGCCTTAAAAAGGAGCCTACTCAAGCTTCGCTTGAGACCCCATGCAGAGACCGAGCACAATCATTCGTACGCCTTGTGGCCGAACATCTTTATCTGTCCCGTAGATGCATGTCAGCCAAACGTGGGCTATGACTCCGTTGACCAATGCTTTGAGTACGGTGAGCAATGTTCTGACCCCTCCTCGCCCTGTGACCCATGCTCGTTGCCATAATTTTGGCTCAGAATTATAACATTGATCCACACTCGTCGTCTGGATTTCGCTCACACTCAAGATTACGACGGCAGAGTTGAAGTATTGTCCCCGCGTATCTAGAATCTGTCATTTCGGAGAATAGCAGGATGGACTTCCGCTTTGTTGGGTCGCCTCCACTACCCCGCAGTCAGTCTACATTTCCAACAGGACAATATTTCGACACCACATCAGAAGGATCAAGCCCGGACTCCCCCAATGTAAGTTAGAACCAAGGACGGAAAACATGTCTTTCAGACTGACCGAGACCAAGAACATGAACCAGATAATGTACGGGTCTCGGCCGATGCCAGACGACATATTCACCTATAATACCACACAGGCGAACTTTTACCCAACACCCCAGTCAGACAAGATTCCCGTCGAGTACACCGGCTCGAGCACACTAGATGGCCGGGATAGAAGACGGAGCAGATCGGGCAGCACATCGACCTCGAGCAAGGACAAAGAAAACATCACGAACATGCACTTGGTATGCAGCATCCAGCACCGAGCCTGAACAGATGCAACTGACGCTTCGCAGAGAAGACGCGCGCAGAACCGGGCCTCACAGAGAGCATTTCGAGAACGGAAAGAGAAGCATCTCAGAAGCCTCGAGCACCAGCTCGAAAATTTGCATGAAAAGCATCAAGACCTCATTTTGTCGTACAGCCGCCAGGCTGATGAAGTGAGTCGACTCAACAGCAAAATCACCAAGCTGAGCTCAGAGCTTGACGCCCTTCGATCATGCCATGATCAGTCTTTCAGCGAAATGGTCCCGCCCGACAAGTTTAGCAAGTTCGACGCGTTCCCATCGCATGACATGCTCTACAATGGCCCCGAGGTCTATTTCGATAAGACTGCCGTCGACCTTAACTCCGAGTTTGCGTTACATTCGTTCGAAGACTCATTATGATCATCACGGCGTTTTGATTTGGGTGGCCGAGAGTTTGATGGATTAATATTAGATGTCAGTCCTGCAGAGCTTATTCTGAGGCTGTGGATTTATGATCTCGTTGATGAAGCCGTTGTTTAATTTAGCGGCATTGAGCGGAATCAGCTTGGTAGGACTTGTGACTGGATTAATATTCGGAGTGGGAGGGGGCGAAAAGAGGATGCCATTTTTCAGGTGATACTGTTACAACAGAACGAACCGTAATCTCCCATACGAGAGAGGAGGACGCTGCCGCTGATTGCCTGACCGGCCCTGAAGCGTCTCAACGTCGAAGAATAAAAACCTTCACGTGCCCCCCCTTCACGTTTGCACCCCGCTCACTTCCAGGGTCTACCCATGAGAAAATTCATTAATACGAGACGCAAGTTCTCCCGCATCCCCGGGACACTGGGGGCCTACTTCCTATTTAGGAACCAGGCCACCTGCCAAGTCAGCAGTCGGACTTGGTGGAGTTGGCAATCATGCAGGGCTTCGCCGGGGATGGGGCACTCACCGCAAGGTGCATGCATGGCCCGTTTGCTACCTTAGCGCAGATAAAAGGGGATACAAGTTCCCCACCGGGACATGTACATGGGCCTGCTTCCAAAGTGAGGTAGGCTGTTAACTGCCGTGTACCCACCACCGGCGACCAGTCTCGTGCAAACATGCGAGATGACGACACTTCGCTAAAGTCGGGGATGAAAGTGATCAACCGCGCATTAGGAGATCTGGTACGCACCTGGCGTTCTAACTAGTGTAGGCGCGTGGAAAATCACATTTGTTCCTCGCGCTAGACCACTCCGAGATATGGCCAACATGCTATGGTACAGAGTCTGTACTCTACGAAAGGAAGATGACTTGCATACACCTAGAGAAAGAAAGGCGTAATTAGCCATGACTACTCCTTCATAAATCTAACCCAGGAAAAATGAAGGTGCTGCTCTTATCATGTCCAAATTCTCACAGGCCAGCTCGTAGCTGGCTCTGAACGGACGGCCTCGGCTTTGAGACAGCAACGACCGTCAGAGGTAGTTTTTCTTCCACTTATCAGTAAGAATCATGCATTGGGGAGACTAGGCTCTACATTAAGTGTAGCGAAGTGAGGCTACTCTGTCCATAGTGCCGAGTAGGCTGAAAGGGGTACCGATCGACTCGTGTCGGGTCAGCAACAAGATAGTTGAAGCTCATCTCTCAGCATGTTAGATGACTTTTAGGAACACCTAACAAGCATCTACATATTCTCGTACTGCCAACGCCCCTGTCAGGCCCTCTGCAGGTGCTGAAACTCAAATTGGCCAAGCATGGAAAATGCGGTGAGAAGTACCAACTGGGTGGTGGGATCTGTGAACGGAGCTTCAACATGTTCAACATGCTCTCCGAGAATGCCGCAGACCGAAGTGTGCCGAGAGGATACTTCCTGCTTGGGAGAGGGGTGCTGTGCCCTCGCCTGGTCACTAGTAGTTTGAATACCAAGCCACCTCTCCTTTCCGCAGTATAAAAGTGGAGCATATACAAGCCAAGGACTATCATAGAAATGTGGTCGCTTCCACTTGTAAGGCTCACCAATACTAATATCGAGACGCAGGAGGGAGTTTCAGGACCCGACACTGACAAAGATGATGGTGGCAAGAAGCTTAAGCAAGCAAGATCGCCATTGGTGGACCCGGCAGCGAGTTAATTCGCTACCGCTAAGCCAGTTAAGGCGAAATGTCAATATGCCAAGACTGTCATGGGGACCTCCATGCACGGAAGTTATGAGGGCAAGAGCATAGGTGGGAGGGATGCAGAAGGAGCAATCATCAGGATGAAAGGGTGAAGATGTACCTTCTTTCAGATTTGTGATCTGATCCGTTACTGCCTTGGTTTTCTGCTTTTTCGCAACGTTGAGATTGCTTATACGCGGAGAAAGGAGAAGCTGATCTGCAGCTTGAACTTGACGGCACTTCCATTTCCGCCTGGAGGGGCTCACCCGCGAGATGAGAGACAGCCATGGCTGCCCACTCGTACAGCTTGCGGAGCCGACTCAATGGGCAGGTGCCTTCCCCTCGAACGACTGCAGCTAGCGCCTTCCCTTCGAAAGCAGGCCCCAAATCACCACGAAAACAGCCCTCGTCCACCGTGTCTTTGCAGCTCCAGAGGGTCATAGGGACAACAACTAGCGGTCCTGCCGGCCTTGCCTGTTGTGCCTCGAGCAGCTCTTTTGCCTACTGCGCGGGTGCCGTGGCTGTACTGTCTACTCTCGACGCCGATGGGGGAGCTACTACTCGATACTATAAATCGAGGCCAACGGTAATCGCAGTCAATCCTTCTCGCTCGTACTATGACTCAGGATCTCCTTCTCACACGCCATCACGCCGACGCGCCTCAGCTTTCCCAGACCGTGCAGTCACAGACCCCGACAAGGGGGTTGGAATGGGAAGAGAGCGAGCCGAGGAGGGTAGTCAAACATGGGCAGCAAGAGAACGCATCAAGACGGTAACATGTGTTGCCTTGAACGAGAATGGCAGATGGTTGGCAGTCGGCGAAAGCGGTTACATGCCTCGAGTACTCGTCTACTCAGCTGCTTCTGAGGCGCCTACTGATATCCCAACTTCTATCATATCGGACCATTCCGTTGGTGTTCGAAGTGTAGCTTTCAGCCCAGACTCGAGGTTTCTTGCCACACTAGGCACACTAACTGACGGTTTCCTCTACATCTGGAGCCTCAACTCGCGCACTGGTTCTCTCGCCCTACATTCGGCAAACAAGTGTACAACACCAATTGCCGATATGATATGGTGCGGCACCCAGTTGATCACTATTGGCACCAGACACGTCAAAGTTTGGCAAGCAGGCCGGGTTTCCATGCCATCGCCTCAAAGATTCAGCCGGCGAGTTAGCACTGAGAAAATTGCCAGTCCGGGTCCTGCTCCATTGAGTGGTCGAAATGCTCTGCTTGGTTCGTTGGTGGAGTGCAACTTTACCTGTGCAGTGTCCATCAGACCCACATTAGTTCTCATTGGGACGGACGCTGGCCATATTTGTGCTCTCAATGTTTCAGAGGCTTGTCCAGAGCTTAAACTGCTCAAAAGGCTTGACTTCGAAATCAATGCCTTAACATGGCAGCCAGCAAGACAACGCCTAGTGCTTGCTGGTCAATACGGCATCGTTTACGAAGATTTGTCTACCATTGACCGAATGCTTAGCAGTCCTGCTGTTATGTCAGGAACTCGAGCTCGCTCATCCAGAAAAGGGCGTAGACTCTCTGCCATCCGCCGGTCCTTGGGCGTGGATCATATCAGCAACACTGGCATTTCAGCAGTGGGATGTATCGCTTCACAGCTGATCCTTCTGGATGCCGAAGGCAACCTACAGGTCGAGTCGAGCGCAGAGAACACCACGGCAAACTCTGATCTGACTTTTGCATGCCACAACGGCACCATACAAGGAGTCATCTCTTTACCCCCCGCTTCTGGGCATGGTGCTTTCCTCACCTGGACAAGGAACAGCGATGTTCGTTTCTGGGATACTGGCGGGACTTTGAGACAAAAAGCGCATATCCGACTTGAGCTGCAGGATGTTGAGCGCGACAATAGACAGAATGAATTGCGCATCGTCAGGTTCGCCAGGGGGGCATCCCGATTTGTGGCGGGAGATCGATTCGGCGTGCTCCAGCTCATAGCCCCATCTAATTGGAATGCGCTGTGGAGCGCCCGTGCTCATGGCGCAGAGATCACTGACATTGCCATTCATGACGACACCAGCCTCATTGCTACCTCGAGCCGAGATCAGACACTGCAAGTATTCTTGCATCGACACGACTCTTTAGAGCTTCTTCAAACAATGGACGATCATATTGGTGCCGTCAATGCTGTGCTCTTCAATTCTACAGGAAGTGTGCTACTATCCTGTTCAGCAGACAGGACTATTTTCGTGCGGGAAAGAGCCCATAGGGAGACGCACAGCGCAAGCTCAACTGCCTATCTACCAGCCAGAATCATCACGTTAAGGAGTGCGCCGCTCTCAATGGACTTCTTGGATGAGAAGTGCGAGACGCTCCTAGTCTCAACCATGGACCGGCATATTACCAAGGTCGAAGTGGCTTCGGGGACGGTGATTGAGAGCAGCAAGATCACTGACCCTGAAAATGAGGATACGGTGGCACTCAATCGCATCGCCATCATCGGCCACAGGGGGCTTGCTGAAGGTGACACCAGTCTTCTTGTGGGTGTCTCTTCGGCCGACAAGTCACTTAGGGTGTACGATGCCGATAAGAACCTACTACTGACGCGTGAGCATGGCCACACTGAAGGTATCAGCGATATGTGCGTTCTCGAGCACTCTGTTCAGGACCCACCAAGCTGGACCGTGGTTTCCACTGGCCTGGATAGAACGATAATGGTCTGGACGCTGACAATTGCTCAGCCGCCCTTGCCTCTACCTGCTACGGAACCGTTAGCGGCTGATCGATTCGCCACGGCCAATGGCGATGCAATAGCAGGAAAAGCCAGTCCGGTGTCATTGCCACCGCTACGTAAAGTTTTAACCAAGGGCGAAGTACTAGAGTTCTCGAAGAACTCCGGACCAGCATCTCCGTCTTCTTCCAATTCCTCACCTCGTTCGCTGTCACCGGGGAGACTGGTGCGTCAGATGTCAAGTCTAGCGTTGTCAACAACAATTGACGAGCATGATGAGGATTCGACGCTAGTGGTTGGAAGTCTGGTAGAAGAGCACGCATCTCAAGGCGTTTTCGAGCCAGAAAAAACCCCATCTCCTCATCTACCAGCAGTGTCGATGCCGAAGAAACAGCGACCTAGGTCCAGGACCGATGATGATGCCGATCGGCGAGCAAGGATGCGACATTCCCCTTCACCCCCGCCGGCCTCTCCTCGGCACAAGACTATTGCTAACAACGGAAGGCTCAGACGACCACCATCTGTGCCTACTGACCTCCGTGGCCAAGCGATGGCGTATGGCAGGCGACAAAGCATGAATCAAACCAGTGATTTCGGATCTGTGGTAATGGCCACAGAGCAGACTTGCAGGATGCTTCGTGCCTACCTGAAGAAACTCATGGGCAGCAAGGAGGAGCTAGCACTTGATGAATTGGAAGTTGAACTCGAAAAGGTGGTGAAGGCGGTGAGAGAAAAGAAGGGGACAACAGCCAAAGCAGTCACACAGAATGATGCGGATGAGCCAGAGCCGGCAAAGGCGAAGGAAAGCTTCTGACAGGGGACGCGAGGTTCAGTAAGTATTAGGGGGATTTCTTTGTACTAGATCTTTTGATTAGGTTTTTGAGCGTGTTGGGGGAGTGGTGCCTTCTCTCGTGCTGGAGTCGAATATATATGCTGGCACACGCTTTCGTGGAGAAGCTGGAGTTTCATGATATGGATTTGCTAGGTACATGGGGTGATTTGGTTTGTATCCCTTTTCCTCGTAAGGAAAGTGGAATCTCTGATGGATTCGGCGGTTGGTGCCCCAAGAGGACGGAGGACGACAGTACAATGGTATGTATCAGTATATGACGTTGAAAGATAAGAGAAAGGAATCAATGAAATTAGCTGCTAGCTGCTCAGAAAGGAAAAGTAGTCCAAGTTTCAATTAAGAGTTAAATGTATATTCTTCGGTGTGGATTAAGTAAAACGATTACCTAGCAGCGACTACGACACGACAAAACCGTGTGGTTCCTTCCCGTTTTCTACGCCAGTTTTCTCCCTCCAGCATACCTGTATCCATCACAAGTCATCTTAAGATAAAAAAACTGCATCTCTGTAGACGCCACACGTGTGTGAACCCCCGTACGGATGTACAGTACCCGAATAACATAATGCATAACTTGGCTCGCCTCCTTCGCCGCAAGGTATTTCGTTTCAACGGTCGTTTAATAGTTGTTTTGTCATTTCGTCATTTCGTCATTTCTCATAGATGCAGCCATGCGTGCTTCCGGTATTTTGCATCGTCTGTTCGCAATCGTGTGAGATGTTGCGAATGGATAGTGGTAGGAGAATCGTAATCGTAGAATCAATGAATCGTTGAATCGTGGTGGTTGGTGGGGTTGGCCCGGTGGAGAATGTATGGCGTTCCTTCAAACATGTATACTTCCCACATATTAGCTGGTTAGGGAAGTATACCAGTAGGAAGCATCGCCTCTCTTTTTCTTGATAAGGAATTAAATTCCCTGAGGTTCGGCTCCTAGAGCGCTGCGCCCCGTTGGAAATGGCCTGCTTTGATCCGTCCCCAGACGGCGGTGCTGGTCGTACCTCATCGAACAATGACTTCGTCTGTGGTGGAAGTGACTGCATCATCGCTCTCCTGATTGGTAGGTTGTGTGATAGGTCGATGAAACAACATGCGGCCTAGTTGTACCACCCTGGATATGCGCCGTAACCTAATATCCAATCGAATGTAGTGGCCGCTTGCTGGAGTGCAAGAAGAGTGTGCGCGCGCTCGGTTAATCATCACACAAACTGCACCATCATCGCGATCAAGGCGATGACGAGCGCGATGTAGCTTGGCTGAGCTTGCTCGCTATCATTTAGGACATTGATGATTGAGGTTACAGGAGCGACCACGACACTTGTCACGGTGGTGTATCCTTGTGCGATCTCTGAGGTCAGGGTACTCCATTTACTAACGAGGATGGTCGTCGCGCTTTCAACAGGCGCCTGGCTGGAAGTGATGACCACAACGGCGGTGGTTGGATTGTTCACATAGGATGTTACCGTGCTCTGCTCAGACGCCGTCTCGACAACGACGGGCGTGGTATAGACGGTGGTAGCTGGTAGCGCGGCAGTGATGACGCCGCCTACTGCTTGACATGACTGGCCCGCGGGGCAGCAAGCAGGAGTTCCAGCGCGATCAGCCCAGTAGCAGACATCTGGGTAGGGACAACACAGCTGTTCGAACTGCTTGTTGCCCTTGCAGTAGGGATTCTGGTCAGTGTTACACCCTTCGGACGAAACGAGGGTCACGCAGAAGCAAAGCACAAGAGCACGAGCGACTCGCCAGTACATGGCGACAGGCAGTAAGCCAGGAGCAACAGGTGTGAGTCGCAAATGGAAAGGGCTGGGAAGTGCGTCATTTTGTAGAGCTACCTTGCGAGCTCTGATGCTATTATCAGGTGCGCAGCCTTGGAAGAGCCGCCGCCACCTTCCAAGCTCTCCAGTGGAAAGGCCTGGGGCAGCTGCACCGAAGACCAATCGCAGAGCTCAGTGGGCAATGAAACATGCTGAAAGCTTGGAAAGGCTAACACCTGTATGACGTCTGCGGGTGACTCCGAGATAGCACTATGTATAGGGATGATCAGTGAGTTGGGAGATAGTGGGCCGATAAGAGGATTGGGGCGGAGGGGCTCAGGTTTTGGGTTTGGGGGGCGGATAATAAACTGGGGAGCCAGCGGAGGGCCAGCGGCTAATTATTTTACATCGTGCTTTTACGCCGGGAGAGGCTAGAATAGGCTTAGAGATTTTGGCGCTCGCATTAAAGTTAAGTCGGGAGCTTTCCTGAGCTGCTGTGAAGATTTCTCGCATGAATCAATGAATGACGGATGGCTTGCATGAATGGATGAATAAAGGATGGCTGCATGAATTGATGAATGAAGGATGGCCTCCATGAACTTGTTGGGTGGCTGAAGTGACCCCGGGCCATCATTCGTATGCTTCGAACTTGTCTGTTTAGTTAGTCTACCCGACCCCGCGATCAAGGCGGCCATCGTAGCCTACCTACCAGTCAACTGCTAAGCTTGGTCTTCGGTAGCCCACAGCCAAGAGCACTAGCTGTCAATTGTGGCTTTGCTGCTTCACTCATATCAAGCATATTAGACAAGTTTGTGTGGCAGTGCCAGTCTGAGACGGTGCCGTTCGACCTGGCCTCGTAAGTTACTACCCTTTCTATGTACCATCATCACCACTCCACACCCCTCACTTGGGCTCGACGCCGATGTAAAAAATGGCCCATCGACCTTCTAGCAAATCGCGTGCCCCGCTGAGCCTTGAAGCGTCTCTCGACGAAGAGAACCGCGAAGTGCTCGCTTCACTGGAGACGAGGCGTGCGTCTAGTCCGGGCATCAGACAAACCCACCGCACTGCGACTCCTCCGATCACAACGAGAAGCATGCTGGACGCCGATCGCTCCCCCCACTCCACACCACGGCATGGGTCAATCGCTGGTCTTTCCCCTGGCGTGACTAGTCCCCGACACGCCCCTCCCTCCAGGCTTGACCCCGCCGATCCTTCGACATGGACGAAAGCCCACTCGAGCAAACCCAACAGCCCCGTGCTCGAGAAGAAGCAGCCGGTCACGCGAGCAAGAGGTGCATCTGATGCCAACTCAGGAGCTGGATATGTTGGGCTTCCAATGCCTGAACACTCAAGCTCCAAACCGGCGTCGGCCTCGTCAAGAGCTAGAGAGCCATCAGGCGACGCCGCAACAGTGGCAGTATTGGGTGGTGTGTCCGGCGAGCATGTTGGGCAGCCCGCCTCTCTCTCTCACCGGCACAATTCCACAACTGCAACGGGCAAGCATTCACGCAGCCCAAGTGGTAGAATCACAAGTCCGGTTGTGCACAGCCCCGGTCTTCTTTCCCCCAGCAGCCCTGGAAAAGTGGTGACGCCGTCGGGTGCGACAGATAACGGTGGAGCACGCCGCACGCTGTCCGACAAGTCCAATAGCTTCTCAACGATTACAGACGATTCAGAAGAGGCCCCGGTACGCGTGCCCATTGACCAGACGCAGGAGGAAGAGGCGTTGGAGAGCAGCGACGAAGCCGGTTCATCAGGCAGTGAAGATGAGTCTAGAGGGCGTTCGAGGTATTCTGGAACGGGGTCAGGGAGCAAAGCAGACACGTCACAGTCATCGGTGGATAACATAGAGCCCCCAGCTTCGACTGGGCCGCGTCAGTCGCACTCGCAAGTGATCAAGTCGCTCCTGGAGCCCTCGATCAAGATTACCAGCCCGAGTGGAGAGGGGCTGCAATCATCGCATCTGGAGGCTCAGGCCCAGGTGACGGTGAAGGATCGGCGTCTTTCAACCTCGTCAATGGTTTCGGATGACGGCGAGGCTCATGCAATAGCGAAGGCGAAGAGTCTGGGACTGAATATCTCGCCACTTGACACCAAAGTCACGGACAGACACGTGAGAATGATCATTCGAGGGGACTGGGCGCACATTCACGCTGAAGCTGAATCGCACGGAAAGACGGTGCGTACGTACCTGGCATGCACTGATCTCAGCCAGGAGGCTACGTATGCGCTGGAATGGACTGTTGGCACAATCATGAGAGACGGCGATACTCTGTTGGCCATCTATACGATCGAAGATGAGACAACTGGTAGCCCTGGAAAAGACTCGGAGCCGGAAAAGGAGAGGCTGACGGCAGAGGGCGCACAGGCCGGCAAGCAGGCCAGCGATGTGATGGAAAGCTTGACGCGCCAAGTGACCAATCCAGACAGGCCAAACCAAACCAAGTTCGTGCCTGCAACAGAACTGGAGAGCTTGACGGGCAGTGTGGATGCGAGGAAGGTGGGCAAGAAGGAAATGGAGAGGCTGAAAGCGATCGACGAGATCACGCAGACATTTCTCAGGTTTGTGCGAAAGACGACTCTACAGGTGAGATGCATGATCGAGGTGATCCACTGCAAGAGTCCGAAGCACCTAATCATAGGAGCGGTAAGTGATGGACCTGCTACGTGGCGGCGGGACGTGAGACTGATCTGTTCTGATAGATTGACGAGCTTGACCCGACGCTGACGGTGGTGGGCACGCGAGGCAGAAGCTCGTTGAAGGGCGTCTTGCTCGGTTCGTTCTCAAACTACCTGGTGACGAAGTCGAGCTCGCCAGTCATGGTTGCGCGGCGCAAACCCAAGAAGCCCAAGGCCCATGCACACATAGGCAGCAACAAGGCACGGCTGAGCAATAATCTCAGTGCCGCGAGACTTCCGCGGAAGAGCTTGACACAGGCGAGAATCGATTGATTGTGAGGCATGGACAAGGAAGGTATGTCAGTCGCGCCTCCTTGTCGGCCGCACGGCCCCGTTGGCAGCGGGACGTCGCTCTCTGTAAGTAGGAAGGGGCAATTGATCTTGATGATAGTCGGCCCGCCGGGCACAGGGCCCAGCAAATTCAAGGGCAAGGAGAATGACTAGCGCCCCTGACGGCGTTGCTATGTAGAGGATCCAACTCAGCGCGTCCATGTCAACCATCTCAGCTACCTCGGGCTCACGCTTTGCATATAATTATATACGGAGTGTCGCTGATGTGGACACACGATATGTTCCCTGCAGGCGGCCAATATCCTGCGGGAACGTGGACTTGCTTTCAGTCGGGACAGCTTGAAGCAGCATGTGGATGCGTGGCTGCGTGGCTGCTTGGATGCGTGGATGCGTGGATGCGTGGATGCGTGGATGCGTGGTTGCATGGATGCGTGGATGCATGGTTGCATGGATGCGTGGATGCGTGGAAATGTTTGAATAGTGTGCCTCGTTCCATGATTAGCCAGGCAGTGACATGAGGCAGGCAATGTGGAATGGGGAAGCGTTCCGCGCCTTCCGCGCGTCAGCCAATGAAAGGCAGTCATTCATTTTGGTTAGCATCTTGTGACAGCCAGCGAATGGCAGTCGAGCAGAGGGGTGTGATTGTGGCCCCTGTTCTTGGACTAGCGTGGGGAGCTACTGTTATCTGATTTGCTAGAACGTGCTGATATGACACTGGGCTTTTTCCTTAAACCAGGAACACGGCCTGGCAATAACTTCCATCAGGAGTTAAGACGCCTGGCTTCTGCTTCAACATAGACACGGACTTCTCCTACAGCGTGCTGGAGATTTGTGCAAAGGAGTCTTATATTCCCATTCCCATTTCCCTGCCCTCGTCGACACTACCAGCCTGTCTTCACTACTTGCGCCATCATAACAGTTTCCCCGCTTTCCACTTGTGCCATCATAACAGTTTCCCCCCGTATTCTCTCGGTGTGACAAGCCCCAAACGATCGCGGTGTCCAGGCTCCGGCTCAAGCACAGGCCCAAGCTGATGTCGGTTGACACACGAGCCTGTTATACTTGTCTTCGTTTTCCCTCTCGCACCGTGGCAGTGTCGAGAGCTCAATTGTCGTCGGTGCATACCGGAGACTCTACTCGACCAAGCGAGCGAGGTTGACAAAGGGCGCTGGCCTCGTCAAAAGGTAAGAAAGACACACCCAAGTGATTGGATCATGTAAACCGGCTGACGCGCGTTGAGAGGGCAAGACAGAGAGCAAGAGGAAAAAACAAAAAACAAATCGAAGCATTAGGCGACCATGACTACTGCCGCCAGTACTGCAAAGGCAGTATTGGACGTAAATCTGGGACTGGAAAAGCGCAGCTCGACAGCCGAGCGGATGGCGGCCAGTCAGCCGCGCAGCGAGGTGCGCGTCGTGGAAGCTCACGAGTACAAGCAAGCGGCGGCGTGCCTGGCGGAAGCGTTCAGCGAAGACCACGTAGTGCGATACCCAATCGACACGCCGGATCGCATGGACATGAGTGAGGAAGAACGGTTCAAGATGCACAGCGAGAGCATGGAGTACGTTACCTACGCGCACTGCCTCAATGGGCTGGTCTTGACCATTGGCGAGGACTTTGAGTGTGTAGCGCTGTGGTTGCCACCAGGCAAGAATATCGACGACTGGTGGACGATCCTGCGCAGCGGCATGTGGCGGCTGAAGTGGAAATTGACTCAGGAGGGCAAGGAGAGGTTCTTCCAGGAGTTCTTGCCGCTTTTGGGCAAGAGCAAGGCCGAGGTGATGGGGGACCGCGACGGCGATAGCTGGTATCTCAACTACATTGGGACCAGGAAGGCGAGCAGGGGCAAGGGGTATGCGAAGAAGCTGATGGAGTACGTGATCAGGCAGGTGAGTGTGTGTGTGTGTGTGTGCATGGAGTCGTGCGCGAGAGGATTGTCTGGTGGCTGACCTTTGTGCAGGCGGATGCAGATGGCAAGGCCTGCTACTTGGAGAGCTCGCATGCGGTCAACGTGAAGATTTACGGTAAGATGGGATTTGAGCTGAAGCGCGAGATCTATCTTTTGAGAGGGGAAGAGCCGATCAAGATGGATGTCATGGTCAGGGAGCCGAGGAGCAAGGAGAAGTAGAGAAGGAGAAGTAGAGAAGGAGAAGTAGAGAAGGAGAAGTAGGTGTGAGGGGTCAGGGTTAGGAGCAAGACGCAGATTGGGATCAGGAGCAGCACACAGATTGGGATCAGGAGCAGCACACAGATTGGGATCAGGAGCAGCACACAGATTGGGATCAGGAGCAGGACGAAGATTGGGATCAGGATCGGAATGAGTGACGCGTAAGCACTAAGGTGCAGTATAACTTTACGGCGCATACGTATAACGTATGTAACTCACGTACCAGTCAACCGCGTCGGAGGCATGAAGCAGTTCCCGCCGAGGAGGCTTCTGGCGTCGGTCTTTTAGTGGACGGCGGCAAGGCTGCAACGTTGCGACAACACCCCCTTGCGCTGCCGATTCACCTGAACCGTGTTGGCTGGTTTGGCTGGTTTGGCTGGTTTGGCTGGTTTGGCTGGTTTAGTTTGGCTGGTTTGGCTGGTTTGGCTGTGTTGGCTGTGTTGGCTGTGTTGGCTGTGTTGGCTGTGTTGGCTGTGTCTGCTGCGCCCGGCCGTGCTCTCCTGACTGTTTCCCTCCTTCCCCCCTTGGACCAATTCCTTCCAATTCCTTGGTTTGTTGCCACACCAGCCAACCAGTGCACTCGCTTCTTCTTCTTCGCCGCCGCCGCCGCCGCCGTGCCAGCGATGCAGTCGCGGCCGCAGCGTGCCTGACCATGTCGAGCCGCTCGACTCCGGCGTCATCTCCGCGGCCGGCGCGGTCGCGCTCATGCCGGCACACGAAGCGATGTGCGCAGCGATGTGCGCGGCGGTGTGAAGGCTGCTGCTGCGCCGTCGGCACCTACTTTCCGCTGGCCTTTGTCTACTCGCTCACCACGTGGGCGGTCTTGGTCGAGACGGGCATCGGCTACGGCGGCGGCCACGCACGGCACCACGCCGGCGCGGTGCGGGCAGCGTCGGTACTGGGCGTGGTGCTGTACGTGCTGGCCAACGCCTCGTACACCGTCGCCGTCTTCACGCATCCCGGCTCGCCCAGCAGCGCACCAAAGACGAGCAGGAAGGACCAGTACGCAGCGCTGCCGACGACGGAGCCGGCCAGCAACGGGCCCGCGCCGGCCTCGGACTACACCACGGTGACGGTGTCGAGCCGGGGCGGGGCGCGGTACTGCAAGAAATGCCAGTGCCCCAAGCCCGACCGGGCCCATCACTGCAGCACGTGCGGCCGCTGCGTGCTGAAAATGGACCACCACTGCCCGTGGCTGGCGACGTGCCTGGGGCTGCACAACTACAAGGCCTTCGTGCTCTTCCTGATCTACGTCTCGCTGTTTGCCTGGCTGTGTTTTGCCAGCAGCAGCTTCTGGCTGTGGTCGGAGCTGCTGACCGACGGGCCCCAGGTCGAGGTGGCCCCGGTCAACATTGTGCTGCTGGCCGTCATTGCCGGTGTCATCGGCCTGGTGCTGACCGGCTTCACCATCTGGCATCTGACTCTGATCGTGCGCGGACAGACGACGATTGAGTGCCTCGAGAAGACGCGCTACCTGAGCGGTGTGCGCAACCGCGTCGAGAGAAGGCGGCTGGAGCAGGCCAGGAGCGACCACCAGCGGCTGAACTCGGACGACATCGCCGAGCGCGTCAAGCGGGCGGGTGGCCAGCTACTGGAGTTCCATGCCAACGCCGTGCCAGGCGCCTCTCGCTACGAAGAAGGCGAAGAGCACTCGTCGCCCACGCCCTTGGCGCGCCCGCACATGCACAGCACCGACTTTCCTTCGTCTGATGCTGATACGCCGGCCCAACAGGCGCTGCGACGTGCTCAGTACCAGTCTGGCGGCCGGGCCAGGCCGTCTTCGTTGTTGTCGTCGTCGTACGACTTGGAACGAGACCGCGAGGCCGATCGATACGCCGAGTACCTCGATGATAGAGACAGCGAGAAGCTACCCAACGCGTTTGATCTGGGCTGGACGCGGAACTGGACGGCCGTCTTTGGCCCCAACCCGCTGCTGTGGGGCCTGCCGGTGATGAACAGCCCGGGCGACGGATGGCAGTGGGAGACGTCGGAAAAATGGGCCAAGGCCAAGCTGGAGTTGGAGCAGAGGCAGTGGACCGAGGCTGAGAGCGTGTACGGCCAGGGCGGCGGTGGTGGCCAGTCGCAACCCAAGAGTTTGCGCGCTGGCCGTGACCGTGACCGTGACCGTGACCGTGACCGTGACCGTGACCGTGACCGTGGCTTTGGTCGACAAGGGCTGGATGAGGAAGTCGGCTATCGGAATGCCGAGCCCCGGGCCGACTTTAGCAACAGCGCGCTCAGCATGGACACGCTGAACAGCCGCGGCCGCGGAAGAGAGCGGCCCAGTGACGTGGACAGGGGCCGGGCCTGGGGCGGCAGATTCCGCAAAGACATCGACCGCTCGGGCGAGGATGCTGAGGCAGCCGAGTTCGAGGTTAGCAGTGACGAAGACGACGACCGGATTAGAGACCGATTTCACGCCCAAGCATGGGGCGAGACTTGACGCGACGGCCAGATGCATACACAGCTTCTTGGAATCTCTTGCTTGGACGCCGGCTTTGGACATCAGCGAGCAATCCATTGTTGGCGGCGGCGGCGGCAGCAGCAGCCACAGACAGACGCTGGGCTGAAACATGTACAGCAGGACCCCTCCTCGCGTGTTACACACTCGCCGTGTGCCTCGTCCGCCCAGGTTGCGCTGTGCGAGATGTAGTAGCATGGTGTTAATACATGAAACCATTCCATCGACTAGCAACTTAGTATCCAGTATCATACTGACATTTTCAGTGTCTAGTATCATACTGACATTTTCAGTGTCTAGTATCATACTGACATTTTCAGTATCTAGTATCATACTGACACTTTGACCCCGCTAACGGGTACTACTTGCTGTGTATGCTGTGTATGCTGTGTATATTTGGGGCAAGAGCGGCACACGCCACTCCGGCTTTTGACTACAGTACGTCTCTTATCGCCGCGGGGGTGAGAAGGAAAGGCAGCGACGGATTGACCAGTCCTGACTGCACAATTAGATGACGGCGGCGTCATGGAAAGGGCGAGCACCAGAAGGCAGGTTGAAGCGGAAGTTGGATGCTGATGCAGCCCTCCCGCCGCCGTCGCCCTGCACGTCGCCCTCCGCATCGCCCTCCACATCGCCCTCCACTCCGTCCCGGCGAGTCGGGCAGCGGAGGCTCAGCCGCGGCCTTGCCACGCCCACCGCCGCCGCCGCCGCCGACTCCGACGCAGACCACCGGTGGCCGTCGACGAGAAGACGCACCCGGCCAGTCCCCGCAGCAGCAGCTCCCACCACCGCCACCACCGCCACCACCACCACCACCACTACTACTACTACTACTGCTCCACCGCCATTCGCCGACATGTACCACTTCACTTCCAACCGACCAAAGCCGCAGGGCGCTATCGACCTGACGGCCTCTCCGTCGGCGGAAAAACGCAAGGCCTCCTTCTCCAACCACCACCGTGCCACCACCTTCGCCCCCCACCAAGGCCCCAAGAAACTGGTGGTCAAGAACCTGCGCACAACCCCGCGAATCCCGCCCCAGCAGTACCTCGACCGCGTCTGGCAGCAGCAGGACGTGTCGCTCGATGCCATCTTCAGCAACAAGAAGGAGCCCTACTCGCTCGAAGAGCTGTACAAGGGCGCCGAGAACGTGTGCCGCCAGGGCCAGGGCGCCGAGCTGTACACTCGCCTGCGCCACCGCTGCGAGCGCCACCTCGAGACGACGGTGAGGACAGGGCTGCAGACCGAGGCCCGCACTGCCAGCCCCGACGACTTCCTGGCCAGCTTTGCCAACGCTTGGGCCGTGTGGCAGAAGCAGCTGGTCACCATCAGGCAGATCTTCTACTACTTGGACCAGGCCTATCTGCTCAGGTCGCCGCCCGACAAGGCCACCGTCTTGGAGACCGGCTTGCTCTTGTTCCGCCAGCATGTCTTTGACGAGCCCGCCATCCAGCAGAAGGTCCTGGACGGCACGGCCGCCCTGATCAACAAGGACCGCCGCGGGGAGATTGAGCAGGACGAGGCCTCGCAGCTGCTGATCAAGCAGGCCCTTGACATCTTGCACGAGCTGGCCGAGTACTCGAGCCATTTTGAGCCCGTCTTCCGCCAGGCGTCCGACGACTACTTCCACTGGTGGAAGACCCACCGGTCTGGCAAGGACAATCTGGCCGACTACGCGCCGAACTGTACGCGGCTGCTGGATGCAGAGATGCGGAGATGCGATCTTCTGTCTCTCGACCGCAGCACAAGGTCCATCCTGGCCCAGCTCTTCGACCAGATTCTCATTACTGACGAGCTGGATGGCTTGCTCAACGACGACGCGGTTATGGACCTGCTCGACGACGACAATGCCTCCGCCCTCGAGCAGCTCTTCACCCTGCTGCAGCGAGTTGGCTCGGCCGAGAAGCTAGTACCCGCTTTCGGCAAGTGGATCGACCAAGAGGGCACGCTGACCGTCTTTGACGACAAGCACGAAGCCGACATGGTGGTCAACCTGCTCGACTTCAAGCGCCGCCTTGACCATCTGGTCAACCACTCCTTCCACAAGAATGATGCGCTTGGCAACGCCATGCACAAGTCCTTCGAGACCTTCATCAACAAGACCAAGAAAACACAGTCCAATTGGGACACGGACAACGCCAAGCCCGGCGAGATGATCGCCAAGCACATCGACCTCCTGCTCAAGGGAGGGGTCAAGGCCATACCCAAGCTTGCCGCCACCCAGAAGACCACGCGCCAAGACGACGAAGCCGACTTTGACGACGCCGCGGCCGCGGCCGATGACGATGCCGAGATCAACCACCACCTGGCCAATGCCCTCGACCTCTTCCGCTTCGTCCAGGGCAAGGCCGTCTTTGAAGCCTTTTACAAGAAGGACCTTGCTCGCCGACTGCTCATGGGCCGCTCACAGTCCTTTGACGCCGAGCGGTCCATGCTCACACGCCTGAGGAATGAATGTGGCGCTTCCTTCACTCACAATCTCGAATCCATGTTCAAAGACATGGACCTGGCCCGAGAGGAAATGATGGCGTACAAGCAGCTCGTCTCCAACCGTGCCGAGGCCGCACCTGCCCCTGCCCCTGCCCCACTCGACCTGGACGTCAAAGTCCTGTCGGCTTCGGCGTGGCCCACGTACCCCGACGTGCCCGTCAACATCCCACCCGCCATCCGCGAAGTCAGCTCCAAATTCGAACAGCACTACAAGGCCAAGCACTCGGGCCGCAAGCTGACCTGGAAGCACTCGCTGGCCCAGTGCCAACTGCGCGCCAAATTCCCCAAGGGCAACAAGGAAATTCTTGTCTCGGGCTTCCAGGCCATTGTCCTGCTCCACTTCAACGACGTGGCCGCCGACAAGAGCCTGTCGTACACGGAGCTGCGCACCTTGACTGCCCTGCCCGACGCCGAGCTGCGCCGTACCCTGCAGTCTCTGGCCTGCGCCAAGTACCGCGTGCTGACCAAGCATCCGCGCGGCCGCGACATCAATGACACCGACACCTTCATCTACAACGCCGCCTTTTCCGACACCAAGCTGCGCATCAAGATCAACCAGATCCAGCTGAAAGAGACCAAGGAGGAAAACAGGGAGACCCACCAGCGCGTCGCCCTGGACCGCCACTACGAAACCCAGGCCGCCATTGTCCGTATCATGAAAGCCCGTGCAGGCAAAAAGGTCACGCACAACGAGTTGATCGTCGAGGTCATCAAAGCCACTCGCAGTCGCGGCGTCTTGGAGCAGAGTGAGATTAAGAAGGAGATTGAAAAGTCCGTTTCCCCTTTCTATCCCCCTCTTTTCGTTTGTTTCCCTTCTAACCTTTCTACAGACTAATCGAAAAGGACTACATGGAGCATGAAGATGGTAATTGCTATAGTTACGTTGCATGAGCAGGAGTCGTCAGCACGAGCTTTGGAGCTCTTAGTACTATTGCATCAATCACCATTCTGCGGTGTCGTACTGTAGACAGACAGGTGTTAGTTATGGTGAGGCTGCTGTCACCGCCCACACATACACATGCCAAGATGGACCTCAAAGGGACTGGCGTGATAAGAAGCGCATTTCCACGACGATTCCTCCCTGGGATCGTTGTCGATGGAGCGTAGACTCCAATAGTGATCGAATCCAACTGTCATTCACCTTCATCTCTCCGCCGTTGGGAGCTTCCGCTACTGACAGCTGCAGCGCCAATAGCATTTTAAGGCTGTGTTACTTGGGCCTTTCCCATTTACTTGTGGGATACCTTCCACTTTACTCGGGACGTACTTTCCCTCTTCCCGCTTAAATACTTGTCGGCCTATCGCCCCGCTCACCTGTAGCCTTCTTTCGACGTGTCATGAATGACAGTACGCATATACATTAGAATACCTGAATCTTGGCCGCCTTGGCAAGATTCCCCGTCATTTTGAGTGAGGGTTGGGGTCCTCAGCCTACTGCGATTCCACGCCTAACAGGGGGATCACTATACCCCTAAAAGAGATAGGGTATTTTGCTTAATCTGGGGCAAGATTCGGCGTTCTGATATATGTGTCTGTCACGGGATAAACATCCATGACAGTGTTGTTGTTGGTGCGGCTGGCACTGGGTTGGTTCTGTTTGCTTGCCTAATCGCGACAGAGTTGAAGTGATATTTGATCGAAAATTGATCAGTTGAGCGGTGGTAGCTGTCTCTGAAATGTCCATGTGTCAAGCTCCGCAATTCCCCGTGTCAAGAGTTTATCCCGTGTCAAGAGCTTATCCCGCGTCAACCTAGAATCAGAGAGCCCGTAAATGTTCCGGCCGTAATAGAGTCATGGTACTCGCCACTCTTCCACACCCTTTCCAGCGTATCCGCGGCCACCTCCAGCTGCCTACATCCGGAGGCTCGCATCATAGCATGCAAGAATTGTGTCAGCCACTGACGCTTTTGGCAATATTCCCGCCCCTCAAGCCATAGTCCCGCTTGGAACAGCGGCCAGAGCGAAGCACGACTCCACGCGTTTGGCCTTTGTAGGGCCTGGGCTTGTTGAAACGCCCTCTCGATAAGGCTGGTCGTGTTGAACATCAAGTCACCATGCTGATGTAATCGAAAAAGCCGAATCATATACAGCTGAATACCTGCGTGCCACACGCTGACGACATGGGACATCTGTTCAGAATAGCCAGGCCTAGGCACCCATGCGTTAACGCGACGATAGAGAAGCTTGGCCTTCTCGATGGCGTCCGTGGAGAATACTTGACCTAGAGGCTGTATTTTGTATAACATGGTGATGTCCACGATGTAATCGAGAAGATCTATAGGACACGGAAAGGCGTCATTGCCCCATTCGCGCACCTTGGCAGACTGGTATCGATTGAGAATCGTTTTAAGCTCGGGGGAGGTGAAGGTAAGAAATCGATCCGATGTTGTGGAACGCAAGATGTCGAGCCTGTTATGGATCAGTCCTTACTAGTTCCTCTGTCCAGATTCACTCAGATTGAGGGCCGCAGATCGCTTTCTCACCACGCGAGTCGCTGTTCACAGTAACTTCTGTCAGGTAAGGTCGACCCATACTCTTCCACGAGGGCTTTCGCAGCAGGTATGTGGGTGTCAAACTCGGCACAGGCGCCCGAACACATCTAAAGAAGCGGATTCAGCCATTATACGATCTGCCTCAAGCTCGACCGGGTTCCATACATCTATTTGAGCCATGATGATGATGCTAAGCAATATCCCATAGTCTGCGGTCGATGCACGGGACTCCAGCCTCTGGCGCATCAGCTTCATCGCAGTTAACTGCCACTCCCGACTCTTCGTTTCGAGGGCCTTATTCTGAAATCTGCATGCTAGATGGCCCGCGGCTGATGCTGCCACCGCATACCGAAGCGGTAGCACTCGATTGGTTAAAGGGTATACGTAGAGCAGATATGGGCTCTCCTCAGGTTTCGATCCAATATAGACGATCGTGCTGAGGTCATAAGCAACTGGTGATGCATATCGGGATTAGCTTGGCTGAGGTCTACCGGGGTTCTCAGAACCAGATATACTCCTTTCTTCTACCCAGCATCCAAACAAAAAGACGAGTTTTGTCAATGCTCATTTTCGAGGAGCCAAGAAGGACTTACAGTAGTCGATAAAGGAATCTAAGCAGTCGGAAATTTTTGGGCTAATTTTCTCAACGGTCAACGCCGCCGGATCTGGAGGGCTCTTCAACTTTTCCTGCATCTGCCGTCGCTGCTTTTGGGATCCAACAGGCGGTGATTTAGCCAGGACCATAGTCATCGATGGAGCTTTCGTTAGAGCGCGTGTGCCGGAACCGTCTTTGTCGAGAACAAGAGGAATCGTCTTCCCACGGAGCCTGCCGCGGGCGGCGAGCCCAGCCCAGCGAGTCACATAGCCCTCGCATACAACAGACCTGTCCTTGCAGCTCTGACAAGTAGGCAAAGTCTTATCGCATCTTCGGCCGCGGCGCCGACAGGTGCGGCAGGCTGTCGGATGGATAGCATGGCGGCTCGTTTCAGCAGAAAGCAGCATCAGCAGCCCGATCGGAACAATGAAGTGGCCACAATTGCAGAGGAAATGGGACAAGGAAGAAGCCTTGAAACCGAAGTCTCAAAGAGGAAACTATGTTAGTTGGGGCTTTGAGGTGATAAACCTGAGTCTACTCACTCTCTGGGGTGTTGTTGAGCTTGACATGCTTCCCAGATAAGGTCGTGCTCAAAGCCGGGCTGCTCTTAGGGAATGATAAACTTTTGAATCGCTCCAATGAGGAGCATAGACGCACATTGCAGCCTATTTCGGCCTAGGAGAATACTCTGATTCGAAAATCTGACCTCAGACCACGACCTCAAGAACCTATGAGAAATGAAGGAGAAAAGAAGGAGAAAAGAAAGCGAGGCGTCAAGACTCAGCCTCGGCACGTGGGCAGAGATATAATTAGGGATTCTGGCGGCTCAGCTTTGTTCCACTATTTACTAGACCCAGGTTGTCAAACACCAAGGCCGCATCAAATAATCCCCAAGTGGTAATTAAATGCTTCAAGCTATAGGCTGCGACACCATTTCGTATGTATAGTCATCCGGTCTCAAACCAAGTGCTTTAAGTTTCTTCACAAATGGGTGAGTCGGCCTGTCGGCCATCATGCCCCGGATATGCTCCTTGCCAATGTTTCTATGGAGATCTTTGAGACCGTCGTCCTCGACGGGAATCATAGGGTATATGGTGGTGGTAGGACTTGGAGAAAAGAAGAAAGGAAGAGATGTCCGGTCAGTGTTGCCCTGAGAGAATCAATTTCAAGGCTCTTTGCTACTAGGTGGGGGAAACCTTCTCACCTTTGCACTGACACGATGAATAGTTGAGCGCCATCGGCCACCGGAAATCAACTCAAAATAGCTGCCTGTATTCACAACAAAGGCATGCTCTATGACGGGGACTTTCACCCAGATTGCATTGGCGTTCAGGACCTCGAGGCCTCCTATTTTCCCTATTACAGTCAAGTTAGCATTTGGGTCTTAGCCTAGGGAATTCCAGGTCTTACGCTGAGCTAGCAGAGTGAAGGCTATGAAAATAGAGTCAGCCACGGATCCTTGTTGTCCTCTGACAAGAGAAGATATCATGCCTGGACACAGACACTCACCTCCGTAGTCAGCGTGAGGATAGAGCACCTGCTTGTACTCGGCCTCGTCAGGCTGCGGTGGGTAGTGGTTTATTGTAATATCCGTGAAAGGGGTTTCAAAGAATTGGTCTAGTGCAGTCTCTTCAAGTCCCAACGCTAGCGCAAATATTTGGACCAGTTTCTTTGCAAACAAGTACACTTCTGTAACTGACAGTGCACATTAGTATTCGGCTGTTAAAGACACCCGAAAGTGGCCCTCACAATAGCTGTAAACATTTTGACGGAACTCTGGAAGCTCCTCGTCCGGCCACTGATTTAGGGGGACCGTGCCGGCCGGAGCTACTTTGATGGCATGTTGCTCAGGATTTGTATAGTCGTTTCCCATGCCAAATGATTCGCGGGTTGCTCCAAATCCCTTTCTCTTATCGGCAAGATTGACCGGAGTAAATCCTTTTGCTGCTGGACTGTTGTTGACATGATATTTCATCTGCGTTGTCAAGACTCTTAGCCGGGGTATAAATCGTATTGAGAGGGCAGGCGTTACCTTTACGTCTTGCGGAAGCGCAAAGAACTTTGATAGTGCATCAAAGGCGGCATCTATTAAAGATGGCCCCCCGTTAGTCTACAATGAACGACACAAAACGCAGCTATGTGATACGGGATCCCGTACATACCCATCTTGTCGGCAGAGACTGGTGGGTTGACCAAGTAGAAGAAGCCTACATCTTTGGCAGCTTGACCAATCTCTTCTGCAAGGACTTTGCGGGCTTGAAAGTCTGCTGAAAAGATCCGAGAAGTGTCTATGGTTGGGATCGACTCGAAGGTTGGTTTGGCGTTTTCGCCCGTCAGTATGGGCCGACACTGTATTCTGTCAACAGACTTGAAGTAAACGAAGTTAGGGTCAGAAGGAAGATCTTCTTGCGAAGCCATCTGTTCACTCTGATATGTTGCTTTGTCAATGACTTCAATATTTGCAGATAAATATCGAGCTAAAACGACAAAGTAGCGAGGAGCTGCAGTTCTTATACCCTCATGTGGGGTCAAATTCACGACTGATGAAACTTTCAGTCAGTGTTAGACAGGCACAGAAGCGCTCGTATTGAGTCAATGGGGTCGATATTTCAGTCTCCAACCTCAACTGAAGCTACCAAGATAAGGCCTCGGAGCTCTCCGAGCTCTTAATTCGTCACTGTGCTATATCTAAACAGCAGCTAGCGGAGCTAACTCCATAGATCTAGCATCGTCAGTGGTTTGGATGAAGTGGGCATGCAATTACTGTGGAATATTCACAGTTCTCATGCCATGTTGTAGGATCAGTAGTCTTATATTAAATAGTGCAACAGTGCGAGATATCTTGGGTCTATACACCTCCCAAACGCTGTTCAGCCAAGCCCTGTAGCTCATTCAGAATAGACTTCTTCAGGCTTTCTGGCGCCCAGCTGATGTGTACAGCATTCCGCTGCAATTGGACTATGTCGGCGTCCGTGAAATCGCACTTTTCGGCCACCAGGATCAGATTCTCCTGCACGTAATTCATGCCCATACAAGCTGGATCGTCGCTATTTATGGTGACCAGAATGCCATAGTCAAATATTTTCCGTAGCATATCCCTGAAGAGCGCCTTCTCTCCCTCGATGTGGAAGAGATAGCCGTACGCACCCCACAGACAGCAAGTCAACCCCGTACCTGTGGCCTTGAGCATTTCCAGAAGCTCGGGCTGCTCCACTGCATTGAGCCCGTGGTCGATTCGGCGGATGCCATCTCCGCCTAATTTTGTGAGACAATCACGGATGTTTTGGTGTGTGCCCTGAGCGTTGACGTCGCAGTGGGCTGTCAGATGGAACCCGTCGGCTTTCGCTCGTCTGTACACCTCGTCGAAGAGCATGGGTGATCTCCCGTTCTCCAGCGAGTCTAAACCGATGCCGTGAATCTGGTCGCGGTACTTTAACGCTGCCTCATATGTCTCTAGCGCGTACTCAGGGCTTTCGTCGCGCAAAAAACACATGATCCAGTTACAATGAAACTTCGCCTCTCCGTCAGCCTCGCCCAGATTGAACACCAGAAATCAATGGATTTGCAAGGGGATTACTCACACCCAGTGTTTCTTGCGCGTCAACTTGGGCTTTCCTTAACCCCGTCATCACGGTCTCGATGTCGACTCCGCGGCGAGTATGAGCTTGGGGGTCAAAGAAAACTTCCGAATACCGGACTTTCATCTCAACAGCCTTCTTGAAGTAACCCATCGCCAGTTCGTAAAAGTCCTCCTCAGTCTGGAGGACGTCCATTCCGCCGTAGTATAGGTCGAAGAAGGCCAGGCTCCCGCTTTCCTTCTCATTGCGAACTCTCTTGTCGAAGCTGTCCAGGTAGTCTGCCACGGCCTCTTCCTCGGTTGCCCATTTTAGCGGTATTTGGTGCTTTTTGGCTAATTTGTACCGTAGCTGAGGAGTCAGTGTCCCTTCAATATGCACATGCAATTCGACTTTTGGGATTTCCTTGATGAAATCAACATTTGCTACCATCGTATCTGGACAAAAGAGGCGTGAAACCTGTCCTTTTCAACAGTGCAGAGAAAGCCTGAAGTTGGGATTTGGTCTTCAACTTGTATGTGATAGATCAATCTTGCTATCGCTTTTCGTATGTCTCGAGATTAGCCTGAGGAGGAGCTGGCATAGGTCCTTGCGCGAACGTCTATCTCCATGACCAATCAGGCTGTGACTGTTCTGTACTAGCCGTTTTAAGTCAATAGATACGTCGCATGCATATCCATCGCTGATCTCTGACACCACGCTGCAAAAAACGACTAACAGGACACTGGGGGTGACCGACATGAGCCGCACATGCCCGATGAGTTAAACAGGTCTATCTGAAGCAGAGAAGCGAAGATGAGGCGTCATGTCTATTAGTTAGACAGAGATATGTCTTGGTCGCGGCGAGAAAGTCACTGTCATTTGTCTTCAGGTGGCCTTTGATCCGCTGGAGCCAGCCCGGAAAGCCACGGCCAGAGACTGTTTTTCAACAACCATCATTATCCTCATCAGCGAAAGCAACACGCCCGGGCTGCTAAGGGTACTGACCGACCTTTCAGCCTTGATGTCAGGACCGGGGCGGGCTTATAAAGAAATGCCAGCCTCTTGGCTAGCTGCAAAGAAGGGGTCGAGGTCAAAGACGCTCTTGGTTCTGGACGTGCCCGGCTGACCTTCAACAAGGGCCCGGTCGATGTGGAAGCTGGCGCTAGAATAGCCAAGGGCTTTGATCTTCTGAAAGATATCTATCCATAGTGAGGGAACGGGCAGTCGGAAAGGATGTAACTCTCCCGAGTAGGATGGAACTCTCCCGAGTAGAAGAGAACGCCCTCACCACGCACCGAGAGACTGTAGTTCCCAGGTCATGTGGAGCCCATCTGAGAATTGTCTTCCTGATGAAGGCTAGATACAGTAGACAGGCCGGCCAGCACTGACAATATCCTGAAGAGGTGCTCGTCTGTTCGAGTCGACAAGCCGATTAGCGCAAATAGTGCCTTTGAGGCACATAGGGAGGCCGAGAAGTGGGCAACAATAATCGAGAACATACGCATTACAAAGATGGTAATTAAAGATACGGCTATGGTGCCGTGCTAGCAGCAAGTTGTGCTGGTGTAAAACACTGGTCGAGTGGGAACTGGGCTGGATACTGTAGGACAAAGTTCGAGAGTCAGGATGGAAGCTGACTATGCGGCGAAGCAAACGAAGCTACCGCAACCAGGTGAATAGCACGAGGAAACGTGTAGTGTGATGTAGAGATCCAAAATCTGGTACCATAGTGGTGCGGCCCCCGGTTGTAGCCCCATGTGCGGGGGATCTACCGTCAAAGGGTACTTACTGGCCATACAGCTAAGCTGATATGCACACGGGCAGTAGCACGACCAAAAAGGGGAAGCAGCTGATCGCTGGATTCTCGTTCTTCAACAAGTATTCTTTTCGTCGTTCTCTTCACCTCATATGACATTTGGCGCAAGGTTGCGTGCGACACATCTCGGACTTGGCCCATACAAATCTTCTGGTCTTGGGGTGGGCGGTATCGAAGCTCAACCCTTTGCCCACGTCCAAGGCATCGCATAATCCGCCCACTCTGACAGTAGACGGCCAGACGGCAAGTATGTCCCCGTCTGCCGCGCTCTCATTACAGGCATCCAAATGCGACATGCTCTCGTAGTCAATCGATCCCGGTGTCAAAAAGTCCCGCCGACTAGTCCGAAGACATGGCCGTGGAGCGTCATGGGCAGTTCATATCTCGTCAATGGAATAGGAAAAGCCGCGGAACTCTTCCTGGTGGGCGGGAGAGAGCACTGTCGAAAGATTAGCTTCTGTCTTTCTCCCATAATCACGAAACTTACCACTCTGGACCGGCGTCAAGACCGGCGTCACACTCGTGAACTCTTGATCAAAATTGCTCGTATCCTTGGCATCCTTGACAGTCGGCTTGAATGGAGTGGGCACCCTCTTGTGGTAGACATCATCCCAGTTGACACCCTTGAAGAAGGCGTGACTCATGATCTCTTGTGCATCTCCGGGGCCGCTTCCTAGCCTGAGCTCGGGCTCTCTTGTAAGCAGCTTTTGCAAGATTGACACGCTGTCTCTGGGCATGTGAATGGGATAAAGCGGCTCGTCTGCGAGGATGGCATCGTAGATTTCATCTTCGTCTTCGCCACGGAAGGGGGATTGTTGCAGCAGCATCTGGTAGATGAGCACACCAAATGCCCACCAGTCGACCGCGCGGCCGTATTTCTTGTCGAGCAGAATTTCAGGAGCCATGAATTCGGGCGTACCGCAGAAGGTGGTGGTGGTGGACCCATACCACATGTCTTCCTTGCACAGGCCATAGTCGGCAATCTTGATGTGGCCGTCGAGGGTAAGAAGAATGTTGTCCAGCTTCAAGTCACGGTAGATGACACCATTCTCGTGGAAATACTTGAGCGCCAGGCAAACCTCGGCGGCGTAAAATTGGGCTCGCTTCAAGCCAAATTGACCGCGTTGAATGTGAAGCATGAGATCGCCGCCAGAGATGTACTCCATGACAAAGTAGACTCGGGTCTCGGTTTGGAAGCAGGCATGCAGATTCAGCAAGAAAGGGTGTCTCTCCCGGTTGGCAATCAGGAAGACACGCTTCTCCGACTTGGTCGATTCGACCTCGTCATTCTCGATGATGAACTCTTTCTTGAGCACCTTGATCGCGTACAGCTTCTTGGACGTCTTGGCCTCAGCTAGCATAACTTTGCCAAAGTTGCCCTTGCCGAGCACGGCCAAGAAATTGAAGTGATCCAGACCAATCCTCGGGCCGGGGCCTCGGCCAGCGGGGAGGCCATAATCCTTTCTTGCCACTTGCTGCTGTTGTGCCTTAGGCTGCTGCTTCGCAGGAGCAGGCTGATACTGCTGCGGAGGCGCTTGCTGCTGAGGAGCTGGTCGGGGCTGTTGCTGAAGCGAAATTGCGGCCTGTTGTTGTTGCTGCTGATGATGATGCTGCTGCTGCTGTTGTTGTTGCTGCTGCTGCTGTTGCTGCTGTTGCTGTTGCTGTTGTTGCTGCTGCTGTTGCTGTTGCCGATTGATTTGATCATAGGCACGAGGATCATATGTGGCATGCTGCGGTGGATTGATCTCGGGCTGAGGCGGCCGTGCATTGGCATATCGATCAGCTGGTCTCTGGCTGGAGTAGTCAGCGGAAGGTCGATCATAATTTTGCGATGCCGGCCTCATGCTAGTTGCGGCGGCGGCGGCAGCTGCTGCCTGGATGGCTTGTGTCGAGGTCGTTCTTCCCGAGGGCGGCCTGGTGTGTTGAGGCGAAGGAGGCCCTGTCGGTTGGTTGTACATGTTCTGCGCAGCGGAGACGGCGACAACGGAAGGCTTTGGCTGTTCGTAGTGCTCCTCATTATACTGTCTGCCCGGCTGCGGCGAGAGCGGGAGACCGTCAGCGGTGACGCTCGGGGTGGGGGACTGGGGACCAGGGCGAGCGGAAGTGGGCCGCAGTGTCCTCCCACTCATGCCGGAACTTGTGGACGAGGATTTGTTGTGATTCTTGGTCTTGTTGATCGTTTCGAGAATCTGGTTGGCCACGATCATGGACATGCCACAGAAGTCTGGAACCAGATGCTGGCAGCCAGCGTGACAGGTAAGGCCGCATTCTGAGCACTTCTTGGCATTCTTCCGCCCCAAGGGCAGCACATAGCCACAATGACAGCACCAGTTGGCCCCGATGTTGGAGAAGTGGTCGAAGCGATGAGGGATGCGGTGGTTGATCTTCTCCTCGTCCGGGTCGGTCTCGTAGTTTGCTTTGCTGATACACTTGGTGACCACCTTGGGATAGCATTTGGTGTGGCACGTGTACTTGCAGTCCACGCACTGCATGCCGGCCGAGTACTTGAGGAAGTCGCCACAAAGGGCACAGCGCATGACGTTGTAAAACTGCTGCTTGACGAACTTGTGGCCCTGCTTTTCGACTACTTCTTCCTTCTTCTGGCGAACAGCGCCCTGCCGGTTCAGACCGAGGTCGAGGGGCCGTCGGCCGCCGGTCTGCTTATGGAAGCTCATTTCCAGTTGGATGCGTCCGGCCGGCTCGAGAGAGAACCAGGCGTCAATCATGGCGGGCTGAGGCGCGTGGGCAAAGCCGGCCGTGTTGCCGGTGCCCGCGGCATCGCCCGGCGGCATGAAGGGAGCCGAAGGCGGAGGCGAGAACTCGGGAACGGACTTGCCGCCTCCGTTGGCCATCTTGTCGGCCGACACCCATCCGGCCTGCTGGAACTCAGTCTCAATCTTCTTCCGTCGCATCTCCTCGGCGATGTCGGATATTCGGATCCACAGAAAACCAATGGGGATGGGTCGATCGCCCGACTTGTCGTACACGGTCAGTTCGATCTCATTGGCTTTGTCAATATCGACATTGAAGATCTCGTCCGTCCAGCGATCGGTCCTAGTAGCGCGCGTCTTGGCCCGGATGTTGTCCTCCACTTTCATGATGACAAAAGTCTCGGGGCCGCGGGAAAAGCGCGAGGAGGCGGCATGGTCGACGTCCTTAATGGCGTGAATCCGCATCTCGAGGTGGCCGGTCAAGGGCTTGCGCATGTTGGGCGCGTTGAGACTGTCGTCGTCGTTGTCGTCTGCCTCCTCGGCATCTCCGACGTGCAGATCGGTGTACTTTTTGAGCGCCTGTTTGAGCAGCTGCACCTTCTGGTTGCTTTCGATGCGTCTGCCCTCGGCGTCTGACCGGCTTTTGCGGTCGCCCTCGTCTTGGTAGAGCCGGACCATCTTCTCAATCCCGGCTTTGTACTGCTTCTCGACCGAGAGCTTGAACTCGAGCTGCGACAGCATCAGCTGGATCTTGGGCCCGAGGTAGGGCGTGTCGTATTTGATCAGATCTGTGCGCGGTCAGAACAGAGAGGGAGAGGCTGTGTGGGCCATGGACGCACCTAGCTTGGAGAAATTGGGGCGTGCCTTGTGCAGGGGCTGGTTGTACGGTCTTGGGCCCCCGTATGGCGCTCGAGGAGCGAGTGTGCCGGCGCTGCCCTGGCCATAGCCGTCTGGGCTCGGACCAGCGTAGTCTCCCCGCTCGGGTCCTCCGCCGTACCACCGCGAGTCTTTTGGCGGAGGCGTGGGCCCGCCTACTGAATCGCCTGAATTGGCGCGCCCCTGCGAAGCGTGGGCGGGCAGAGGAGGGGCAGCGCCGCCGCTGCCGCCGCCGCCGCTGCCGCCGCTGCCGCCACCCATTTTGCGGATCTGCAGTTCCTGCAGCTTGGTCTCGAGGTAGGTGATGTTGCGCCGGCTGTCACGGATGTTGCTGTCGACACGAGCCTGGACCGCGGCATTGCTGGTGCTCTGGCGCATGTGGCTTGCGGCGTTGATAAGAGCCTTCTCGCGCTCGATCTTGCGGTACACCTCGGCGATGGCATTGTCGGTGTCGGCCATGGTGCGAGGAGCACGTCAGCCACGAGTCTCAAGGCCGCAGCAGTCGGAGGCGGGGCGTGGTATCGGATGGGATTGGGCGCTCACGAGACGAGGATGAGGAGGCCGACACGCGATTGCACATTTGTACGATCCCGGCGGTGGGGCGATTGATGTCCGTCGACAGCGGAGCGGTGGAGAGCGGAGGTGGGGGAGTGCGGGACGGAGTGTAGCAGATATTGCCGGCAGCGCCGCAACAAGAACAAGAGGCAGGAGCTGATGGCGGGCAGAGGCAGAAACAGAGACAACAAAGAGCTGGACTACTCAGGTGGGAATGTGGAAGACCGTGTGTGCGTGGGTTGCGGTCAGCGGGCCAACTGCCCGAGCCAGAGCCGTCTGACACCGCCACTCTCTCTTTGCCACTGGCCAAAGATCCACTGGGAGTAGATCTGTCTGCTCAGTCTGAGACCAGCAAGGGCAGCGGACAAAGGGCTTGCTGAGTCAGGCTGTGTAAGAGGCCGGAGGAAGAAGAATATAGGCAAAATGGGAATATGGCGCTTCAGCGCCGACTGTGCGATGGGCAATGGCAGGAGGTTTAGTTAGTTAGTCGGGCAAATCGAACACGAGAGGCTGAGACTGGGGATGCATTGGCTGAGATTGAGCGACCGGCTCAAGGCCTGAGAACGGATTGGTTGGGGCGCACTGTGCACCACGAGCCAGGGCCGGGTGGTACGATAGATGATAAGGCACTACGATTGGGGGCCGGAGTGGGAGTCCATGGCTGGCCTCGGGCTCAGGCTCAAGCTCAGAGGCTCAGGCTCAGGATTGGGCTAAAGCCCAGGCTCAGGCACAAAGCGTAGGAGCACGTGCGATGTTCCAGAAGGTACGTACTCGAGCTGGTTCATGTTGGCGCCCACACCTGTTACCGAGTTCTCCTCGTAGATGGAGATCATACGACTGGGAATAAGAACATCTGCTTGCGACAGAGTTGCAGGCGTCCGGGTGCGCACCTTGCGTGCGCAGCCAACTTGTTTACGAAGTCTAAAGGAATCTTGAGAATGGGCATTGTTGTGGTTTTTGAAGTGGCCAATCTCCTCGGCCACTCAATCTATACATGGCGGCCTCCCAAGTTCATTAAATCACCTGCGCCCAAGTTAGTGGTACAAGAAGAACCTTTTGCAACCTGTCCGCAGATCGCTGTTTGCTGATCTACACCCTGCCATTATCTGTACTCTAGTTACAGAGACCTCCTAAGCCATAATATATTACTATTTCTGTATTTATTCTATCCATTACTATACTATCTAGCAGATTGTACTCCCATGGTAGCGAAGATTTACGATAGATAGATATTATCTAATTATAGTGCTAGTTGGGTGAAGGCCGTGTCAAGCTCCACCATGCCCTCAACTAAGTGCCCTTTGTTACATGCGACAGTGGCTAGTTTTGCACACGTCATTGCGCGACCGTAGCACCCATCGCTTGGCCAGATGTGACCTCAATAAATCATCATTTCTAGTCCGCTCTGTTCTTATCTTGGCAAATCTGCTTCCCATTGAATCAGTCGTCTGTTTTGGCCCTCCATCAGTTTGTGTAACAAACGGGTTGCCAGTTACAAGCATAAACATCAAAGTTCCAAGGAAGCACCCAGGATTTGGGAGTACTTTCTCAGTCTTTTCAGGCTTCTGGGCGATCCCCAGCGACTCTGTGGAACTTAGTCTTTACAGCTTGCCATTATCGAGGTAATAGGATCAAACTTACAACTCAACCAAGCCCAACGCTGACCTTGGGAAATCCCGCTCTGCTAAGGTACGTAAATAGTCAGCCGGTGCTGCTCGTTCTGTAAACTGAATATCATAACCCGGTGGGGGCATGCTCGTTCTGTAAACTGAATGTAATAACCCGGTGTGGGCATGCAACACATGCCGACGAAAGAAAGTCAAAGGTGATGGCAAACGGCCAATCTATTTGTCATGCATCATTTTCAAACTCCCTTGTGCCTTGGAGGATTCTGGGAAACATCTCACTCGCTCCAGCCGGTGAGTCGAGGCCAATCCTTTGTTTTTGCGCATGGCCCCCTGGTATCCTATAGAAAAAGGCTTAGAATCGGTACTGTGCAGGGCATATGTTGACGAGTTTGAGCAACGCGTCAAGCAGATGGATGAGCAATTGCAGCGGTTGAGCCGAGGTGAAACGTTGCCTCAACAGAGCATTCCAAATTCGTGCCCTCCCGGTCCAGCTGAGGCTACGGCTTGGGTCTTCAAGGGTTGATCAGCCTGAATTTATAGCGGGAGGGCCTATCCATGCTAACCCCCAGCTGCTAGATGATGAAGATGGAGAAGGTTCTTCGCCTCGTCGGTGTAATTCCGATCAACCATCGCATATTCTTCGAGCAGGCGATGGTAGGATACGATTCGTAAGATGACTTGGTAGCCTAGGAGCGTCTTCTGCATTTGGTGTCCCTTCCTCCCAAGAACCCAATCAATCAATAGCCAACTAGCCCAGGCATGTTTGGGGAACTTCGGCTCGGCGGAGTGCCATTCAGTGGCCATTCACGAACTGGGTTCCCCGGATACTTCAGGACAGTTTTGACCAACGCACCACTCGGCCGCTTCCGTCAAAGGCACTTACAATGACACTAGTGGCCGAGTTCCTTACTACCTTCAACCACTCTATCCCGTTAGTTGATGATACATCACTCCTACGATTAGCGGGGAGGCAATTTTCACGGAATCCAGACGATAGTCTCTTATCGTGGGTTTTGATAAATGTGGCCATTGCGTTCTCTTACCGGGAGAGGGAACATGTCATGAATGGCACACACACATATATCGGAACGCCTGAATTATACCCGAGAAAGGTATAATTCCCGTCGTTTTGTAGGTGGGGCCCTCCAACTTTACTGGCATTCCAAGGCCTGACAGAACAGGCATCTACCGAGGTGAGTAGTGACTGGGAGAAGTCATTGTGTCACAGAGTGCCGAATCATGCCTAAAGTAGGCAAGATTCCCTGTCTTTTTAGGGGTATAGGGTTCCCACCATATGTCATGAATGACACCCATCAAATCTGTCGACGCCAAGACCACGAGGTCCGAACGGAGTGGAACCCATCGCATTAAGACAGCGGACGCCGTAAGACGGGAGGACCCGAACATCGATCTGGACATCAACCTAGGTCGACCGCAACAGTCCATTAGCTACACCAGCAATGGTATCTTCAATGGTGAAGTTGATCTTCTCTATCACGTGCCCAGGCTTGGCACTGCGGAACATTGGAGCTTATTACACAACGCTCGTCCACTCGTTTAGTTTAGACATCATCGTTCAGACAGAACACTCATTAGATAGTTGCAGGCCGCCCACGCCGATCAGCTGCTGTCCCGAGTCCTCTGTCTCCCTCATTCCTTCTCGATATCGACCCTTCAGGCCCTCCGGGCCTGCATGCTTGATAATTATCCAAGTTCCGACAACAATGCAACATCTCAATATACGCAGGGCTGTTCAGTTGGGGATGATATGAGGTATTATGGCTCTAGCTGGCAGCCAGGATAAATCTCTCCAATTATTGATAAGTGTGGACCGTGTTTCCTGCGCTAGTTCGGTCTGCCTGGGCGAAATGTCCTACCACATCTGGCCCTTGACTCAGAATACTGAGACTATCGAATAACAACTGTTTCTCACCAGTCAAACTCAACATCCAACAGGGGGGTATATCAAGCTCTCGGCTTTTTACAGCCTGATCGCTTGTGTAAACGGCAACCGTGGTCTCCTTTTCGGTGTAAACAGGCTTGAGGGGTTCTGATCTTCATGGCTGATGGCATTTCGAAGTTCTGTAAGGTGAACTTCCTTTCTAGTGGTGGCGTGGAAGTAGATGTATCGGAGGAGCCAGGTGGTGGAGGTCCTGGTGGCGGTGGCGGCGGCGGTATAGAGCTAGGTGCCGATTGTGTAGTGGCAGCAACCGGGGGTCTCAGGCCCAGGCGCTACTGGCTTCGAGTCTATGCCTGCTGCACTCAGCGGCCGTGGTAGAGCCATGTTGCCAAAGGGGGTACTAGCAAGATGCTTGGCGCTCCCAGCGGTAGGTGTGTCGGCACCATCATCAGACTCTTCATCGTCGTCAGAGCCGGCAGCGGACCGTTCGGCTTCCTCTGGGTAGCGACGGGACTGGGCGAGAGTGCCGCTGAAAGAGGGCACAGCGGCCTTGGGGCCTCCTGCTGTGCCATGTGGTGGAAAGGACTAGTGCTGGGGAAGTCGGCAGAGGGACAGTAGCTGCAGGAGTGGCGTTGGTAGGGCTTAGCTGAGGATTCAGTGGATTGAGACTGCTCAGTTAAGGGTGGGGAGGACTCGAGAGTGGGACTATCAGCCTAGTCTGCTGCTCTTTTCTGGCTTTGGCTTCTTTTTCAGCGGCCTTTTTGCGAGCTTTTCCTTCGTCCTGCCAAGCCGGACTTGCTCTTCTACGGCCTTTAGCCGTGCTGCCTGTTCTGCCTTCTCTCTGGCAAACTGATCTTCTTGGCTGGCTGATTCAGCGCTGCTTGAAGTTAGCGACGTCACATGGCCCGAGTGGGGGACATACTCATGCTGCTTCGGGCTCTGCCTCCTGAGCATTTTGCTCGGTCTTGATCTCTCGTGCAGCATCTTCGTCGGCTCTGGCTTTTGCGATCACTCAGGTCGCTACTGCCTGATCCTCCTTGTGAGTAGTGGAGCTAGCTTCTTGACCGGCTTCGGTCTAGTGATGCCCTGATGGGTAGTAGGTACCGGGACAGGAGTACCACCTTCGTTGGCCAGCCGTGCTTAGCGTTCCTACTCGTGCTTGGCATCTTCAGCCTCAGTTTTGCGAATCCGCTCCTCTCGCTCCTTCCTTCTTTTCTCTTTCTGCGCCTGCTTGGGCCGTTTTACAGACCCCTTTTTACACACTCAGTCAGTGTCAGCGCTTGCAGGTTTGACTCCAGCAGGGGCCATACGCTCTCTGGATACGCCGGAGGGCCTTCTCTTTAGCTGACGCAACGCGGTCGGTTTGCGACAACGGGGGGCTTGATCAGGAGGCTGGTGGTGCTGGCTGGGTACTTGGCTGTAGGCAGGTCCCAGTTTGTGGCCTTGGGCTCATCGAAATAAGAAGAAGCGGGGGGGTGGGCAGCGGCGGTGCTCCGAGCCTTGTCCTCTTTTCAAATTTTGGCCGCCCTGTCCCCTGTCTGTAGATCGAGAGCTTCCAGCAGCATCACTAATGCTCCTGAGTCTCTTTACCGCCAACTTCGCGGCGCATATGTCGCGTTCGGCACCGGTATCAGAGGCTCCAAATCTGGCGTTTGATGAGTATCAATCTGCCTGAAGAGATGCTCGTCTTCGCACCTGGCCTTCTCGCCGGATAGAGCCTGTGCACCGCCTGTAGAGCCATTGGTTTGGGTTGTCGCGGCCGTGGAAGACACAGCTGAGGTGAAGGATTTGGTGATCTGGGAGGATGTCCGCTGTCGTTGCCGCTGTATAGGGAGCCAGTCTTGAGGGTCCAGATAAAGGCTGCATTTACTGCAGTGGCTGCTGTTGTCGTGAATTTATGGTGATTACTGTGCAGGCCTCAGGGGTACGTACTATCAGAAACATACCTTTCTTGAACTGGGAGGCCGCGATCTCAAAGCTTAACAGAATTGCGAGTCTCGGCCTGGAGGACAGTGACCGGTTATGTCATCCCTCTTGTGTGAGTACAGGTCTAACGGTACGCAGCTACCTCTGACGGCAACTTGCTCTTTATACTAAACCCAAAGCCAAGTCATCACAGAGCTGTTCCCACTATTTTCGTTTTCAAGCAGCACTTCCACAAAACTGTTCCGTGGTTATAAATTCTCAAGGAAGGGAAGATGGACCACACCCTAATCATACAAAAATACTAATTAGTATACGCAGGACGTAAATCCATTCTAAGGCGCCCTTGCGCAGCGCGAGTATTCCAGGGGCGGGGCGCTTCGCTAGACATGACAGCTAATAGCGTCGCGATAGAGACAAGGCAACACTGAGAATTAATTGTTCCAGGCATAGTGCAACACCTAAATACAAGTATTAGGGTACCTCACAGCACCTAAACTTTAAGCATCAGGGTGCCGTGCGGTGTCCAAACTCTAAGTATGTAGCTAACATCAAAGGTAATAACGCCCAAGCTTGTGTGCTCCAGGTATAGTTCTCGTGATTTAGGGGCCCGGAAGTAATTAACTAAGATTAATATTAGGCTGCCAGTAGTGGTGAATCAATGAAATCATACAAATCGCATCACGTGATTTACCTTCGTTTTTCAGCAGGTAATAAATTGGTTTTGACCAAAGCCTTACTGTTGTAATTCCTGCCAACCATAGTTGGTAAGACAATGTTTAGTGCAGCTTTTTAGCGCACAAGAATTAATCCCTGCATCAGTACCTTACAGGGGAAGGGCTTACTTGCTCCGCAAGGGATAATCGAGTGATCTGATTGGTTGTGATGGAATCCATCGCTCCCCCACTTTTAGATCCGACGGCTAGCCTGTCGTCAATAATTAGCTATTTATCATCGCTTCACTCTTCTCTCACCTTCCCATCGCTCCATTGACACAAGCGACGAAGCCTTCAATCTTATCGATGTACGGCGTTAACTCTTGATCGGCTCATCATTCCAATTGTAAACCTCTCGGTGTTTTAATCCTACCAGACAATGGACAAGGAGTCGCAAACATGGTGCAACCTATTTGTTAGGACAACCGGTAGCCTCATTGTTGCAACCACCGTATATGTTAGTAATTTCATCCATCACCTGCTTCAGCTGACCATCCCCCCAAGATTATTGGAATCTGTATATATCGAGTCATCCTGCACCCGTTAGCCAAGTATCCAGGTCCATTTCTCAGCAAAGTCACAGATTGGTCGATTGTCTTGCAGGCGAGGTCTGGAGATCGGCATATTAAAACATGGGAAGAGCACGAGAAGTACGGTAAGAAAATTCCGCGGCCTTGGGATCCGTTTCTCCATGGATTCTTACACTGTGCTCCCAAGGGCCCGTTGTCCGTATTGGGCCCAATACACTGTCTTTTAACACCGATACCGCCCTGAAAACCATCTACAGTAGTCGAAAATCCAACGTGATCAAGTCGGATTGGTACCGCACGATCGACGCGGGCTCGAAAGCCTTCAGTCTACACTCAGAGATTGACGAGGTCAGGCACGCTTTCCGTCGAAGAGTTGTTAACCGTGCGTTCTCAAAAACCGTCAATGCCACAGTAAGCCTCATTTCGACGGACATAAATAGGTTTCTTGAATCTTTAGGCGCAGAAGCCGGTACTAACAGCTGGACCAACCCGAAGAGTATGGAGGATTGGTTCGATTGGCTAAGCTTGGATATAATGGGACTTCTCACCTTTGGCCGTGGATTTGGTTGTATTGAAGGGAGCAAGAATCGGATTGTCAGCCAGCTTGCTCTGCAGGCAACAAAGTTCGTATACGTGGTATGCCCCTTCTTCAGCCCCCCCCTCCACTGGAACAATGAAGGTTCTGATACTAGAAGCAAAGGCTGGCTTTTTGCCATTTATCTCACTAGTCCGGCCCTTGCTGGGCACAAAGTGGGCGGCGATGCTGTTTATCAAGGACGTCAAGATGAGTCAAGACTGGAATACATTGGTTAATAATCTCATGAACGAGTGTATAACCAGATACCAGGACGAAAGCAAAAACTACAGTACCATGGCAAGGCCGACAGACTTTATTTCCCATCTTCTTGAAACGCGTGACCCAGAGACAGGCCAAGGGCTGACATTGAACGAGCTGCACGCCGATTCGGCGCTACTTATCCACGCCGGCTCGCATACAACGGGTATCACACTCAGCGCAGTAATATTCTATCTCACTCGACCCAACCACGAACGTATCCTCGAGTCGTTGCAGAAGGAGGTTCGCACGACATTCTCGAGTGTCGAAGAGATTTGCATGGGAGCCAAGCTCAGTTCTCTCAAATATCTCCGCGCCGTTATAGACGAGACGCTGCGGATGTGCCCGCCTGTGCCGTCGCATTTGCCTCGCGAAGTCTTGCCGGGTGGATTGGAAATTGACGGGCAGCACTTCCCCCAAGGGACGATTGTGGGTGTGTCGCCATGGGCGATCCATCATAACGCCGAGTACTATCCAGATCCATTCAGATTTGATCCAGAGAGATGGCTTAGCAAGAGTGATAAAGAAAGAGTAAGAGCACGTGCAGCATTTTGTCCTTTCAGCATTGGCCCAAGAGGATGTGCAGGCATTGGGATGGCATACGATGAAATCAGCCTTGTGTTGGCCAAATTGTTGTGGGTGTATGATGTAAGAAGCGTGCCAACCACAGCGACCGATACTCAACAGTCCTTATGGTCGAGACATACAGTTAGAACCCGTGAGGACGTGTACCAAATCAGAGATTATTTTGTGGCGGAAGGGGCAGGATTAAAGGTAGAGCTTAGGCGCAGAGCCTGGTAACATATAAGGGGACCAGAACCGCAACGTGAGAGTATGTGTCGTTGGCTCATGTTGCACTTGCAAGGACACCTGCAGTTAGTTAAGGTGACAGCATAGAACAATCCAGACAGATGCCACGACTAGGGAGTATGGCGTTTGCAGTATGCTCTTTCGCCCGGTGTAAATAGTCCGAGAATTCTGCTTCGTAGTTTCTCCGATCAAGAACCTCCGCACGGTTCACGCACTTTTGAAAGCCGAACTGCTAATTGATTAATGCCTAGGGGAGTGGAATCCGAAGCAATTTAAGCCTCAAAAGACTCGTTTCCACTTTCCCACCTTCCCACCGCGTGCCAAAGCTTAATCTCGAGAAATTTCCCGGCCGGACCGGGCCGTAAAAGGCCACTCTTAGTTAAGCAGCAACATGGCTCACGAAGCAGCAGTTTTGCTGTGATGACTGTGACGACTGTACTGTGTTAGCTGTACATGAGTGTTGGTTGGATAGCATGCTTTGGAGGGTCTCCCTCCGTGGATGACCATCAGATGTCTGGAAATTGGCGCTCGTCGAAAATCACCAACATACGACTGCGAGCAGCTCTAGACGCACGCCCTATATGGTTGCTTTCTAAGTGGTGATAGTCAATCTACATTATTTACAATGCCATCCAGACGTAGGATATTGATTTGCTGGTTGACATGAGGTTGTGAGGTTGTCAGATTTTGGCCGCACAAACGGACACTTATCCTGCCGTTTGCTGCCCCACTTGCAGTATATCCGTAGTCTGACTGTTCAGCCGTCTGATCATCATCAATTCATCTGACAGATTGCTTGTCTCTTCCTTGTTCTCATTTCTCCATCGTTTGGTAGCCCAGAGCTATCTTGCATCCTCCATTTTGCAATCTTCTCACGAGTTTCACTCCCTTCTATCCTTCATTTCCAGATTCTAACAGAACTTCACCATAACAATATATCCAGATCAGATGTTATCTTGTATCATTCGCCTGAACTTAGAGTGCTGTGCGCATCATTCTCCATCGCAGCCCCCAATACCCCATCTTGCTTTCTCAAATGCTCTTGACTGGACCCGCTGCGATAATCTCCGCGCAAGGCTGACTCCGCATTTCCCACATGGCTTGGGAGGCTATGCCCATAAGGTATCTTGCTAGTTTTGAGTTTGATGTTCCTGCCAAGTGAGGATGCTCCTGAAATATTTGTCGTGTCCTTCCCGTAGGCCGACTCGAGGTTTTCGGAGATGACGAGGCCAGTCTGGTTCGTTTGCAAGTCTGTCACGACCTTCCGCAGGCTGGGAACGCAGGCTACCCATATGCTGACGTGGACGATCAACTGGTTCAGCAGGATGGGAATAGTGTTTTCCCATGTTTGATCTCCGGTTACGGATCGTAGGGAGTTTAGGTAAGGATGGAGGCTCGCGAGTTGCGCGATGACGAGGCAACAAACTGCAATTCTCGTGGAGAAGAGCGACCACACCATAACCTTCTTCTGCATTTTCAGTTGTAGACTCGACCAATATTAGCGACAAGAACCGTACAAAACATCCGGAAGACTTCGGTTTCGTGGGGTTCGAAGAAGAGGAAAACTCACCCCCACACGACAAATACTGGGAGAATAACAAGTACGATATCAGTTAGAATGTTCAGTATGCCGACGTAGTAGTATAACTCTTTCTGATGGTTTGTCAGCCATACCTTCAATGCTTCCGAGAGCATTATACTGACCAAATTGACACACTGGTCAGGGGCTTGACGCCAGGGGTTTGGTAGATCGCACTGGAAGGCGAGAGCAAAGATGGATGTTATACCCCATGCAACAATAATGCCTTCCAGAGCATAGCAAGCAATGCGAACCGGAGGTTTCGGCCTAATGGACAGTATAAGGCGAGAAACACCGAGTTTGGCAAACAAAAGTGCAATGATGGTGAGTAGCTGGCTCGTATAATTGAACTGGCCACAGGTCAGGATGTGGCTCTAGGTTTGATCCAGAATAACTAACCTTAATATACTCCCAAAATTGGTGGGATGAGATATTGCTTCGATGCTTCCCCAGTCCATTGTTTCTTGCAATCTGCACACAAACGGATTGGGCTGTTGCGAAGACCTGAGCCGATTAGCTCTGAGCAAGAAAGGGGAGAACTATAAAGAGGTGCGACGTACGAATGATATAAAGACCGCCAAGTTGTCAAGCGCAGACACCTTTGCTACCTCCAGCTTTGCTAACAGTCTTGAGATTACAATGATTCCAGAAAAGATGATGAGGATGACATTGACGACAGATATGGAGGCACCGCGATCATTTGGGGATGCTGCCTCGAAAGGAGGTAAAGTAGGATTCAAGTCCGACATTCCCGGTGTGTCCGCCTCGGTTGAACAAGTTGTAAGAGATATAATTAGAGAGAGGAAAGCAAAGACCTTAAGCTGGCCGCAAGGGTTCTGTCGCTTACAACGCCATATTAATGTACATCTTCCACCAGCTAGTCAGTCCGTTTCCAGGAAAGAGTCGAAGGTAGTTAGTTGGGTGATGGAGACACTAGGATGTTTCATTTGAATTGTAGAGGGAGAAGAGTACTCATCGTATCACGCGCGAGGCCGACTTAATCCTTGTTCGTTCTTCGCCAGCTGCGTTAGCTGATGCGGGTGGCGCTTCAAGACCAGAGAATTGGGCCAATTGGGACCATTCCCGCTCTCAGCCCTAGTTATGACAGACAAATGAACGCCCAAAATAGCCGAAGATTAGTCCATACTAAATCCCAATTAGGACTACTTGCAGCTTAGTTTGCACGGGTACCTTCGTGCCAGGCTCTCTAGCCTGGCATGATCATCGTCCCCATGCCTTCCTAGCAGAACTAGGATCCTGATTTCTTGTTTTCTCGCAATCCTTTTCATCTTGTTAGTTGATCCTCGTACCTCTTGTTGCTCGCTCTGTAGACAAAAACACAGACAATAACGACAACGATATGGAACTGAGTCATCGGCCCTCTGGCAATAAGCAGGAGAATGGGTCCAAAGAGGCCTCTGAAGGTCGAGAAATTCGGGCTCCTCAGCTCTTGGAAGTAGGTGGTGTATCTTTCCTCTATTGTACTTATTTTGACAAATTTGGCAGCGATACATCTCATTTTTCCCTACAGTCGCATTCCCCGCAACGCTTCAGTCATCGTGGGAAGCCCTTGCTGCCAGTTTCCAAGCTGGTCTGCTCAATGGAGGTCCAACTGCTCTAGTCTGGGGAACGCTTTTTTGTGTTTTCGGCAGTCTCGCACTGGCGCTTTCACTGGCCGAAATGGCCTCAATGTACGCAATCTGCACCGTATTTCATGTCTATTTGTTCTGACTTATTTCAGTACTCCGGTGGTAGGCGCGCAGTACCATTGGTCGGCCTTATATGCACCTCGAGGTTTTGGAAGTCCGGCTTTCTGGAGTTTGCTTCAGGGCTGGATCACTGTTTTTGCATGGATGGCCTTGTGCGCGCAAGTATGCTTCCTGGAAGGAACCCTCATCCAAGGATTAATTGTCAGTCACCCGATTGATCAAACCTAAGCTGGTATCGGAGGGGTCCCGAATGCCTCAGTTACCCCCAGAACCGTGGACTATACAACTAACTTAATGAAACTTAGGCACTAAACAATCCTGAGACATACATACCGTGAGTAGTTCACTATCCCGATAATGATGGCATCGGCCACTGCTTTGAAGCAGTTCATGCCTCTCTCATGAGAATCAGGCTTGTCTCCCATTCATCAAGTCACTAATGACCTGTATACACAGACATGGATGGCAGGGCACTTTGCTAGCTTGGGCCATCTTAGCCCTTCCTCTTGTTTGCAATATCTGGGCACGCAAGGTTTTGTCGCCCATAGAGGTTCTTGGCGGGATCACCCATATTGCCTTATTTGTTGTCTTCGTGGTGGTGTTGGTCGTCATGGTAAACTTCACATTTCATCCAAATCTTTGCATTTAAAGGGGGAACAGCTAATGTGAATAGTCTCCACGCAGCTCGGCAGATTTTGTCTTTCGAACTACTTTCACTGGATTTAGCGGATACTCATCAGCCGGCGTACAGTGGTCGCTCGGATTATTGAGTGGTGCCTTCCCGCTTGCTGGCTTTGATGGTGTTCTGCACAGTAAGTGCAGGCTCATCAAATTCTGTCACAACTTCTGCGCTCAATTTTGATATCTTGTTGACTTCGGTTCTCCGAGTCCTTGATTTTGCTAACATTCAATTCATACAGTGGCAGCCGAAGTTAAGAATGCGCCAAAGGTTATCCCGCAATCTATGGTTCTATCGGTCCTCATTAACGGCATCATGGCCTTCGGCTTCATCATCACTGTGCTGTTCTGCATAGGTGACCCGATCGCTGTCAGTCAGACACCCACCGGCTATCCAATCATCCAAATTTTATACAACTCTACCGGCAGCAGAGCAGCTACAACTGTCTTGATGACAATACTTATATTCATCGGTGTTGTAGCCGTTTTCTCGTCTCTAGCATCGGTTTCTCGCCTCACCTGGGCCTTCGCTAGAGATAAGGGTCTTCCATTTTCTGGTTTCTTCGGATCTGTAAGTAACACCGGTTGTTCCATTGGATGCTAAGCCTTTCTTATGTTTGTTTAGGTCAATCGCAGGTTACGCATTCCTCTCAACTCCCTTTTGCTTATTTCGACTGTTGTTGTCCTTTTACAACTCATCAACATTGGCTCTACAACTGCCTTCTTTGCCATTCTCTCACTGAACACCCTGGCACTGTACATCAGCTATCTTATTCCCATCCTATTCTGGATCATCCACAAACTTCGAGGCTTCCCCGTCGCGTATGGCCCATTCAAACTCCCGCGTGGTCTTGGACTACCTATCAACGTATTCGCTATGTGCTACGGCATCTATATCGCAATATTCTTGCCTTGGCCATCGACTGTCCCTGTGACAGCTCAAACAATGAACTAGTAAGTATAACAGGCCTTAAATTCCGGAAGAGAGAATTCCGAGGAATTGCCGTATCTGCTTCCTTATCCAAGACCACTACTGATATTTATATCCTTCTAGTGGCGGAGTGGTTCTGGGTGCGGTGATCATTTTCGCGTTGCTAGACTGGGTGATAAGCGGGAAAACTCGCTTCCAAGCACCAGTTGACCTTCGAACTGACGAACACACGTACTGTGAATCTAGAGACATGGCTTATGAGGGATAGCAAAAGGGGGGAAAGTCGTGTGAAGATTGCAGAGTATAGAGGGGTGGATGAGCTATTATATACCACAAGCAACTGATGTTACGTCAGGCTCCAGTTTGGTGTTAATATGTACCAGAAGCCTCAAATGGTGGCCCACATTTCAATATAGCCAATCAGGCTTTTCGTTCAGGAGTCCTTAATCTTTTTGTTGGTTACACGAATCACCCTTATTCTTCACTCATCACATACCATGAAAAAGCAAAAAAAACCCAACCCCTCTCAAGATGAGAGGGAGAGAGCCCGAAAGCATCTATGATGAGTAGTTCCTAGATAACTACAGCAATCACCGTTCCCTCCACCAGGTTTTTAGGGAGCCACGGCCACTGCATCCCCACGGCCGTGGACGGCCCTATCCCATGGACGCTAGAGGTCAGCACGCCCCGGCAGGAATGCAAGACCTCTTCTTCGCCATCTTTCAGACCACGTATACCGGCGATATCTGCGGAGAGAGCTACCTGTTAGGCCTGGAACGCGAGTAGGCCGGAGAGCCCTATAACTCCAAAAGGCGGGGAATCTTGCCACTCTCAGGTCAAGATCCAGGCGTTCCAATATATATATGCGTATCATTCATGACACGACCCATGGTAGGCATGGGCGAAGTAGCAATTGACGGTGGCACAAGAACGGCCACATCCTCAGTCCCTTTTACCTTCTAGGTACGATATTTAGTCCCCCGGGCCGCCATGGCGACGCAGTCTTGTCACAGAAAGCCATTGAGTACATCATCGAGCAGCTGGCCGACCAGAACCGGGGAAGCTCTGCAGCGGGGCCTGTATCAGAAAAAGTAACTAGATTACTGGGCAGGAGAAAAGTGTCAGAGGATGTGATGAGCAGCGATGACACAGCGGAGTGCTCTATCTCCATGGACGACGTTGAGATTGGAAGAGCCGTCACCGCACTGCCCCCCCTTGGGCAACGGGGGCAACAAATTATCAATTGCGAGCTGGAGAAAGCGTCAATGGCAAGCTGTGTAGGGGGGTTAATCAAGAGAAGTGGGGCTGACCACTGTGTACCTCCTATTTTCCTAGGGCATTATCTGATCTATATACTCTTGATGATGAAGGATGGTCCAGATAACTCCAGATAAACAAATTTGTTATTGTCTTCCACAGCAATTTCCGAGGAGATTAGACTGATTTAATCCATACCGACAGAATTGAGTCATTTTCTCTACGCTGCCCAGTTGCCGAGTCTCTTGACAAATGTCACCGGGCCACGTCACCTTGGCTTTGCGGGTACCGCGATTTACAAACGGATCTCGAGGAGCGCCAGAGTATATATAAAAGTCAGTACAACAGTCAAGAGATAATGAGAAAAATGATGTTCGATATGTTTTTTTCAGTCATGGTGTGAATATAGCCAAGGTACTCTTAAGCTGTTGTCCCAAGAGAACCAGAGTTGTATGTAATGAACATCTATATATTTCAAAAATCTTCGTTGAATGAGTGAATGGAAAGGCCTTGGATGCACTATCTGACGATCCGACAGTCCGACATAGCATCCTGATAAGGAATTAAAGGACCTCTCACAGGTTTTATCTGCCTCATAGCCAGTCGCCCGAGTAGTCTCAGAAACTGGATCAACCATACAATGTTCGGTCTCAGGAGCGTGGGCGGACAGTACTGGGTCAAGGCATCGGGAGACTGCTACAAATGTCTCGTGGAAGTGACTAAGAATCTCGCGGGCAGATTCGATGTATACATATCGGAAATGCAGGGTGAAGGAAGTGATATAATATGAGGTGGTTGTCGAGACATTGTCAAACGATCGAAGTGGTCCTTGCGGCTTCTCACCCCAGAGTCAGACTCTACCTTGCTACACTAGGGTAGAAAGTTTGAGAATCTTCTTTCTCTTACCAGGTTCTGTATCTCACAGCTAAATATTTGGAGTAGGAACATTGCCGTTGCTCGGTAAGGCTCTGGATATGAAAGAAACTCGGACGAAGCAGTGGACCAGAGGGAAAGCCTCGTCAAGTCAAATTGGAGTGGGCCAGATACTATATTAGGATTAGCGAGATATAGGTCCTCCAAGCATTCCCCAGGCCATCCCCCCGAATCTCCAGCCTCGCTTGGCAGCCTCATGATCCAAATGAGGATCATGCCCCTAAGGCAAAACAACAGTCTTGCACGAAAAACCGCAGGAGAGCACCCTGTCTCTGCAAGACTGACGCTCGTCGAACCAGAGTGCCGTTGGTGTACCCTCGAAGACCCAACAAATCCTGGACTGTTGAACAGCAGTTCCAACAACCAATGGCACTTTACTTTGATCGGAGGGTTAGTTGCTGCGCTAGTGATTTAAGTTATGGTTTAAGGTGAGGGCTAATTGGCCGTTTGCGCTAATGTTGCTGTTGGAACTTCTCTTAACCAACTGTGGTAAAGTCAGTTTAGTGCCAATGTTTAGCGCAACAAAATTTAGTACTACAGTATAACCATGGGATCAAGCCACCGAGGGGGACTGAAATTATGTCCTCGGATAAAAAGAGTTTGACTCTTTCACTGACTGTTCAGCGTTAAATTTATTCCTTATGATCCTGCAAGGAATCCTAAATATTGCAGCGGCCAATGCAAGGACATGCTTTTGGGGGAAGCTGCTGACCACGCGGCTGCCTGACTCCTTCCGATGTTAGCGGGAAGGGAGTTGTTGTCGAACGCCCAGCCCAACGGGTGGAAGCAAATGTGTCAAATCCGTCCAAGTCGTTGGCCGTCTGCGTCGGAAGTCTTTGCCTGCTTCGGAAGTCTTTGCCTGCTTCAACCCCCGGGGAACAGGGCTGCTCTCTGACTGGCTCCACCTTACTGACCAACACATGGAAGCCGCATGTTGAGCAGAGGCTAAGGAAGGGCTAACTCACGGAAACTAATTCCATGGGTTCGAAGCCTGACTCGGGTTCAGTGAAATGTTAATTCAAGCCCATCACGAGCCTATGTCTTCTTTTGGAATATCTCTCGCTCATCACCTCCGTCTGCTCTTTCCTCACAGTGCTACCATTCGTGGTCGTCCTCCTTTTTGATCCATCCTCTGGAAGGCTTCGCGCCCATCATGGCTGACGAGCCACAGTTGCCCAAGGAGGCTGTCCCTGCAACCCAGGCGCCCTCCTCGACACCACCATCGGTCTCTAAGTTAGCGCCGAGAACAGTGAAAAGGCCCCCGCCCACGTCGCCTCTGTTGACGCGACCACGTTAGCGAAGCCGAGGGCTATGTCCTCTATGAAGCTAAACTTTGTGAGAAGCTGGGTCTTGCTGCGGACGTCGAGTTGGAAAAGTCTCCCAAAGGCGAGGTGTAGATCCTTTAACCCACAGGGGACCCTGAAGACCCATTGAACTGGCCCTCGTGGAAGAAGGGTATCATTCTGCTGTTTATTGCTATGAACCCCTGTACGGTTATTACTCTGCCGCCACCGGTGCCAGCGCGTTGCTTCCTCAGCAATGGTATATCTCTCCAGACGAAGTCAACTACGCGACTGCTTGGTACGTCCCATGGGTTGGATGGTCTCGAACGCAAATGATCTGAGGAGAACCGTGACAACGCTTTCATGTTGGGAGTGGGTGACAACAATTTCATGTTGGGAGTGGGTGACAACAATTTCATGTTGGGAGTGGGTGGTCTCGCGACCGTCTGGCTGTCTGCTTCGGCCTCCTCCTTGTTCTCTCCTGGTTTGGCTGTCTCTTAGCTGGAACGGCTGCATGGTCGACAGCGGCGAAGAGTTTCGAGTCTTACATGACATCTCGCATCCTTAACGGCGTGTTCTGCGTGGCTGCCACTGGTGGTGGCCTCATGTGGACCAAGGACGCGTGGTTCTTCCACCAGAATGCCAAGAATATCAATATCTGGTCCACGGCAATCATCCTGTCTCCGTTTCTCGGTCCTCAATTCATGGCTGCTGTAAGGCCTTGGAATGCCAGTAAAGCTGGAGGGCTCTACCTCCAAAAAGACGGGGAATTATGCCTCTATCGGGCATAATCCAGGCATTCCAATATATGTGTGCGGGTCATTCATGACAGCTGGAGGACCGGGATGTGGCTAAATTTCGGTCTGATCACGCCAGGCCTCGCCTTGACCTTCTTTCTCGGCGACGAGCCCTTTTACCTGTGCCACTTGATGCCTGTCCGTAACCCAAAGCCGAAGTCCCGTCTCCTGTGCGTGATCGGTGTGGTGCAATACAAGACCAAGTACACCACGAACACGTTCCTTGAAGCTGGAAGTCGATTGGCATACACGGCCACGAAGTTGCTAGTCTTCTTGACGTGTTTGTTCTACTTCTTCGACTGTAAGTGCACGGCTTCCTCAAACGCGGGCTTCTGCTGACATACCTGTAGTTCCCTGGACCACCAGCAATAACACCACCATCTATACAAATTATTCCAGCCTATAACTTTAGCTTCCGCAGTCTGGCAGTCATCTACACTGCGCCAGTCGTGGGTGCTATCCTTTGGGTTAGTCATCGGATACTTCCTGTTTGATTTTATTGCCAAATTGTGGGCAAGCCGGCACAACTGTGTCATTACGCCAGAGAACCGACTGATCATCCTCTGGATCGTTCTGTCGTTCAAGCTGATCGGCTACAACTTGATCGGTGCAATCCTACATAATGCGCGTACCTGGTCTTGGTAGGTTCTAGCCGTGGGTTGGGCAATGCACAACTTTGTCACGATTGTGACCACCTCTGCCGTGATTGCATACTCGCTCGATGCTTACCCAGAGGCCGCGGGCAGTGAATGTGCGGCGTAGCTAGATTTCGCGCGTACGCTTAGTAGATTTATCGTCGGGTATTTAGACCATAGTTGCCCCCCGGCCCTCCTCCCCGTCATCTCTCTTCATCCAGAACATGGAGGTTGCTGCTAACATTTCTTCTCAGATACATCTAGATCAGCTGGGCGACAAAGTTGGGTACTCAGACCGAGTATGGCATCTAGAGCGGGGTCATGGGCGCAGCCTTTCTGATTGTGGTGTTCCTGTGGTTCTTTCGAGCCAAGTTGAGATATGCTGAAGGACCGTTGAATTTCAAGACGAACTAGGTGTTGGGAGGCAGGCGGGCTATCGGCGAAGGAATCTTTTTCAGAGGACCAATGAATAATCACAAGGCGTAAAAGCTAGTCGCTAGATTTTAAATCTCAAGAGTATCTCCGTGCTCTGGGTCTAGGATTCTACCGACGTCATCATCAAGCTTCCTTAACCCCCCCCCCCCCCCCCCCTTGCCAACTAGAGTATAAAAAGGTCAGTACTACCATCAACGGGATACTGAGAATAATAATAGTGATATTCGCTGAATTGCGATTCGTAGTCAGTAGATAGACTATCCAAGATGGCTTTGAGTGACCCTGTCGAGATGTGAGTGCGTCCAAGTGTACGACCACCCTTTGCATGGGGATATATTTGAGTTTGCCCAGAGTTAGCACAACTCTGGATGCCGAGTTTGTTGCGCCTGGTGTCCTCTCACCATGGCACTATCACTCTGCCACTGGCGCTGCTGTCATCACCCCGCGCCCAAAGAAGTCGCTCACAGTGGCGAAACGACTGGTGCTTCGGGCGAGCGCTGCCTTAAAGAACTCATGTTGGTCGCTGCTCTCTACCTGCTGCCGTCGGATCACTTTGATGGTGTCGTTGCCCGGCTTGCATATTGGGCACTCGACCGGGTCTTTTGTTTGCCCCACGCCCGGCTTGTTAAGGCACTCTTGGTGGAAAGAGTGCTTGCAGAGGAAGTGCACGGTCGGCAAGGTCAGGTTGCGGCTGCACGAAGAACATCGTCGAGCCTGGAACACCACCGGCTTCGAGCCCAGATCGTGCAGCTCCGTCTTCTTCGTGGCAGTCTCGGCCTGGTATGAGTCAATCAGCCGCTGATTATTCTCGATCTCTTTCCGTTCGCGCGCAATGTTTTCTGCAAGATAGTCCTTGACCATGCCCATATTGACTACACCTCCCTGGGACAGAATCTTCACTACCTGCAACGGTGCCATCAGATTCTCCTCGTCGATTTTGCGCAACACACTCTGAAGCTCTTCCTTCACCCCGGGCTCGGCCAGGATCTGGGCCGACGAAGCGAAATAAGCCAGGGCTAAGGGGTAGAGGTTGAGATCTTTCGATCCATATTTCCTCAAAGCTGCGATGACGCCAGTAGTGTCTTTGGCAGATGAGTATGAGCGGAAGATATCCGCATACATCCTGGCTTTCTCCCGCACCAGAGCCGTGCCTTGCGGGAAGTGAGAAAGAGAGGAGAGTAAGAGCACGTTGGCCGTGTTGATCGATGCAGGCGCATCTCCACTGCCGACTGCGGCCTCGTTGGTGATAAGTTGCGTCGCCTTGGCCTCCCATCGTGCTTTGGTCGCTGCGTCTCTGGCGTCTTTGGAGGCATCAAGATACATCTCGAGCAATGTGGTTGCTACATCAACACGATCCTCCTGTGACATGTCTGGCTGCTGGTCAAGAGCCTCAAGGAAGGTAATGAACTCGGCTGGATGAGCGATGAAGGCCGAGAAAGCTGTGCGTGGCCGCGGTTTGGAATAGGCCGTCGACGTTTGCACTGGCTCAGGTCCATCCGACTCAGCACTCTGCTCAGGCTGAGTGATGCCCACACCGTCTGATTCTGCCCTATTCATGAAGGGGATAGTCCAGAGCGCAGAGAGATACTGTGAAGCACCGCCGCCGGTCTGGGCCTGCACTTCTTCCACCGCGGGAACATCCTGTTTCGGCGCATACTTGCCAGTGTAGTAATCAATGAAGAGCCTGGTCGTCTCCTCAGGGCAATGATTAAGCAGGCTCCGCGCATACTCCATTAGCACAGGAAAGACGGACTGGGCTGGAAGACGCCAGATATACTGCAGGGCTTCGGCATACTTCTTCGAATCCTCGACTAGAATATCAATCACCACTTCGTTCTCGCCGTGCTTGGTGGCCAGGTAAGCAGCCTGATCAAAGTAGCCTCCTTGCCGGCACATGGCAATGGCCGTGTCAAGATCGAATTTGAGTTCTCCCGGCGTCCGAATGAAGGCGTCCAGCTTCTCAGTGTTCTTCAGCTTCGCATAGCAGTTCAGCAGTAGCGTGGTATGGTCTGCAGTTGCCGAATCATGCTCGTGAAGCTCCTCGAGATAGTCGACAAGGTTGTGAATCCTCTGCGTGTCCAAGAACTTGCGAATCACCTGCGACGGCTCAGTGTTCTCGATGGCGCGCAGGTACTGCTGCATCGCGGTGTCGTAGTCGCCTTTCTGGTAGAGATAGTCCCCATATTTGCGAAAGATGATGTTTTGCTGGATCTTGTCTGCCCCACACTTTTGCGCAAGATTGACGGCATGGATAAAGAGATCACGTTGGTACAGAATCTCCAGCTTCTGCTGCAATGTCTTTTCTTGGTAGCGGAACAGCTTTCCCTCCGCTGTCACCAGGAACAGCGCTCCCCATGCAATAAAGACGTGATCAACCTGAGAGGCCAGAGATTCAGTGTGGGCAACGTACTTCAGGTCGGTGTCAAGCAGAGTGAAAGAGGACGAAGTGAAGAGGTCGTCAACCTCGTCACCTCCTAGTCTTCGGAGGGTCCGAGACTTAGACACCTGAGCTACACGAGGAGGGCATATCAAGCCGACATAGTCATTGAACATCGTCACTTTGCTTTTGGGGCCATCAAACGCATAGCTGGGCCCTCGCCCGTTGGGGCCGTAGTAGTACACGGCATCTTGCCTCGCAATCACCACGTCTCCAGTCTCGGCATCGTGGGTCATGCATCCAACACCCGCACCTCGGTTGTCGACTGTGCGCACAGGGTAGCCCTGCCCCTTGCCTGAGATGATGAGGCTTGAGAGCTTACCTGTGGTCGCAATATATAGGACCTTTGTAGTAGCGCCTTGCCGCACCTCGAGGCCGGTGACAGCGTCTTCCGACTCGAAGACAGTGCGTTGCCTGGTGCCTCGGTCGTGGATGAAGTCACCACGGATGACTGTGACTGAGCCATTTGCAAAGCCCACGGCCACCTGGCTCACGTCATCGAGAACGACAAAGGCCGAGGCCGGGAACGGCTTCCGGCCATTCTGAACGGCCACGGTGCAAAGGCACTTGGGGCTGCCTGTCTTCTTGTCGATTTTGTCCAGGGCCCACACCCTCAGCTGCGGTTCGGCCGGCAGATCTTCCGACAGTGTCACAAGGTAGGCAGTGTCGGGGACTTGTCTGATCCAGTTCACCGGCGCTGTTGTCGGCGTCGAGGCGGGGAAGGTGCGCACGACCTTGAGGGCTTTAGAGAGAATCCGAACCGACCCATTCGCGGTGCCGAGGAAGAGCGAGTCGGACCCGGTGGCCACAGCAGTCACGTCATTCTGTTGCTGTCGTCAGCGGCCAGCACAGCTCCGGTAAGTCTCGACATACGTCAAACAGGTAGGAGCCTTGGTCGTCAGCCGGCACAGGCACCTGGGTCACGGTGAAGAAGGGGAAAGATTTCCAACTGGTCAGAGCCATCAGTCTGTCCTCGTTGGAGCCATGAACGGGACAGATAGAAGGCCGAGGGCGAGCTTGCTGCGGCACATCGTCGATGCATGACAATCCGCTTGGAGTAGAGAGGTAATGTTACGCTGAGAAAGCATATAGGGTTAGGGTTGGGAGACTATATATGACTAGGGTTAGGGTAACCCGGACACTACCGTAGTTTTCCACCACCCGGGATTTGCAACACCAATTCTCCACCCCCCCCTCTACCTATACTAATTCTACGCGTCAAAACGGTCTGCAGCGTGCCATTCTTGCAGGAAGGGTTCTATTCCCTCTTACAGCAATAGCTCTGCTTGTTTACGAGCCTCTTTAGCCCTATCTTGCTGCTCCCATTCCAGTTTCCTGCACTTAGCCTCCTCCTGCGCAGCCACTAATTATAGATCTAATGTCTGCAAACTGGTCATTTACATCAATTGCAACCCGTTTCCGCTTGGTTGTATAGTATTCATCCACAAGCTTAGCCTGCTTGATAAGCTGGAGCTCCTGCTCAGCTGTTTTGAACTGCAGTGCATCCAATGCCTTGCCTGTTTTGGTGAATAGAAGGCGGATTGCTCGTTCAGAGGAATTACTGCACAAAAGAGTACTGACTTGGGCCTGGAGTTGTTTTGTATTTGCAGGAGTGGTGATATAGATATCCCCTGCTGCCAATGGAGTCTCCGGAGGGGTAGCAGGTCGAGTAGTTGGACCAGAGATTACCTGGGTTGACTGTAGAGCCTTGGATAGGCGCCAGGGATAGATACTACTAGCTTTCTAACCTGTAGATATATGCTCTGGCTTTAGGCCTGAATTGCAAGTATTCTCATAGAATTAGAGGAATTGTAGCTTCTTGATTGGTGCAGAATCATCAAATCTGGTAAGATCTGTAACCTGCTGATAATACTTGCTCTTAACAAATGAGAAATAGGATAGATCTTAGGGGCTGGTAAATATGAGAAGTATAGGGATACAAATAGAATAGCCATACTTGATTCTCCCAGTAGATCTTTATGAATTCAACAGTACAATGGCTACCATGGCCATCAAGAAGAACTAGACAAGGTGCAGTTAGACCTGGCTTGGTTTCAGGAAGAAAGATCTGCTCTAGCCACTTGCAACAAGTGCTATTTAATGTCCATCCATTCTCAGAGTAGGTATAGAGAAAGTCTGGAGGTTCTTGGGGAAACCAGGTAGATTGAAGAGTAGTCTTCACTTTGAAAATGACCAAGGGGTGTAGCTTTCCGCCAGCAGCAGATATACACTCAATTATAGACACCCACTCGTGATTTTCAGGTTGTTTAACACGTGTTTGATGTGTCTGGGAGCTCCCAACAACCTAGGTATTAGTGCAGACACTAAGAGCAATGCCAGTTTTATCACAATTATAGAGATTGGTAGGTAAGAGATGAAGCTTGATCATCAGGGCCTTAGGCTTTGAAAACCAGGCTTGTAGAGTGTCTATATTTGCACTATTAATCCGCTGGGCATCAATCTTCTGCCCTAGCTTGGTTGAAAGAGCTTTGTTGTGCTGGATGAACCGGGAGACCTATGCTTTCCCAAGCACTTCAGGTTAATCTAGAGATTGCAGCAGGAGGACAAATTCTCGGATTTGTGCGTGGGTAATAGGGTGTCCACAAGTCTTACAGAATAAGATCTACTCTGTTAAGAGGCTCTTAAGCTGTTTAGGCAGTAGGGCTTGGTTCTGGTATCCATTTGACGTGTCAAGATAGATACCCTTGTCTTGACGCAGGAGGGTAGTATGATCGAGGTTGTAGGCGCGCGCTGCAGCTCGATAGAACGAGAAAACACCCGAATGGTAATCAGTAAGGGCCTGCTGGATGATTGGTTCCTTTGATAGAGGCATAGTGATGATCTGGTGGTGGGAATGAGGTTGAGAATCAAGCAGGTGGGAGGGAAATAGAGGGGGAAACTGGTGCTGCAAATCCCGGGTGGTGGAAAACTAGGGTGGCTAGCTTATGATATCCGCCAAAATAGGGTCCGAGTAGATAAATCGATCAGCTAAACAGAGCACCATAGTAGTTGTAACATTAGCATTAGCCTAGAAGCTATTCAACATGGGCTCTTGACCGTGGCACCGTAAATCGGCACATAGACCAAGAATAGATACACATCACTCTTCCCAACTGAATCTCGCACTGCGGGAGTCGGAGGGTTGAGGCTCCTGGTCAGAGGGGCCACCCGGCCCTTCTTCCACAAATCTGCTGCTGCGACTAGGTGAACGTGATGGCACTCGCTCAGGCACTTGAGGGGTGAGCCAAGCACCAGGCGCACCAGGCGCACCAGACGAGCTGGCTGTCTGTGAACGGCCGTTGTTAGGGGCCTGGCCTGCAAGGCGCCGGCTCCGTGGCGTCGCGGCCACAGGCGATATTGCGCTGGAAATGTTTCCACTGCTCCGCTGGGAGCCGTCTCCTGAACTGTTGCCAACGGGGCTGACACCTTGCTCGGCTGAGGATGGAGTACCGCCCAAGTTTTGGCTGTGTCTCTCGCTGAACGGGCTGATGCTGGAGCTGAGGCGCTGGGGAAATTCGGCCGGCGAATACGGCGGTACCGGCGAGGTAGATCGCTCGCTGCCACCGGGACCTGCTGCTGCTTCCGCTTCCTTATTGTATAATCCAGGATGGCCGAGTTCAGTGGGCTGTCGCGGATCATTGCGTTGCATCATATGCCCGCTTGCGCCAGCAGGCTCTTGAAAGAATGTCGGCGAAACGTCGGCGGCAGGCATCTCGATCGGAGCACTGCCAGCGAGTTCAAAACGAGAACCTGACGAGTCGATAGGGGCCTCGGTTGGGAATCGCTTGTCACCGAGTAACTCAGCAACTGTGGATTTGGAGCTTGAGGATTTGATCAGGCAACTTGCAAGACTGCGCCGCCCTCGCTTCTCTTTGCCATCGTCTGAGCTCGGCTCGCGCCGTCTGAGACAGAAAAACCAGATGACGGCCAGCAGAGCGACAGCAGCCAGCACCGCGCCAACCGCAATGCCCGCCTTGGTTCCACTCGACAGCCCAGCACTATCAGTCTTCGGGCCAGGGAAGATGCTGTCCGGATTCTTCGTGATGGCATACAAGGCGACGTTGTTGACAGCCTCTTCTGTGAAAACAGCTTGCGTGAGGGTGAAATTATTACGCTCGTAGTCCACCGTCAAATACGTTTCTTGCAGAAAGGCTCGGCCAAGTATGTAGTCCGACTCCGTTGCTGCCTTCCGAAGTGGAAAGTAATTAACAGCCGGGTCTCCATACTGGCCGCCGAGGAGCGGGTAAGGGTATGAGAGCTGAAGATCAAAGGCATCATAGGGAAGCGTCAGCTGGCTTGTGCTGGAAGAAAGAGCAGGGTTGCTCAGAGTGAAGGTGAAGGTCAGATTCAGACTCCGCAATGAATCGGGTGACTGGCCCTGTCCGAAGACGTACAGCTCCAGCGTGTCGTTGTAGGTCAGGTTGAGGGCATCTGCAAAATTATCACATACGTTCGAAGGCAACCAGAGAGAAGGGGTCGAGGTGTCAATGGTAAAGATGGCAGCACTAGAATCATTGAGCAGCGTCCTAGGATTGATGTCCCAATTTGACGGCAATGTGTCCGATGTGGTGGACACCTCAATAGAGTTCACTTGCACAGCTGGCACATAGCCAGAGCTCAAGGAGAAGGTCACGTCGTTTGGCGTGAAGCGGTTAGCATCAACACCCCCCAGTGTCAAGGATGCAGGCACGCCTGTCAGCCGGTAGGAAGCACCTGCCGTGTACCCGTAGCTGTGGCTCGGGATGAGACTTGCATTCTGTACAAGAGATGACAAAAGAGTGAGTTCGTTGACCGATCCGTTGAATCGGGTCAGTTCTACGCCCAGGCCAAACTGGCCGGTGAGGTAGTCGGTAGTGTTGATCACGGCGATAATCTGCCCTTGCACGAAATCGTCGTCGTTGAGAGCAATCGTGTCGAAGCCATAGTATCCATAGTCGTCCTGCGTGGAAGTTGACACCGCATTCTCAGCGCCAAGCTCGTAGAATCCCTCCACTTGGAATGAGGTCGACTGGGTCGAATTGAAGATATTGCCGCGCACCTGCTCGCAGGTCGAGCTGCCGTCGCAGCCTCCAGGGCCAATGACCCATGTTTCTTGCGACATCGTGTTTGGGAGGAGGTAGAGCCATTGCTCTGGACTGCCTACCCTGATGATGAATGGTGACCACCGTCCATCGTCGCCGAGGAAGCTGGAGCCCGTCGTTACTGAAATCGGCCGGGGTGCACTTGACGCGCAGAGCCCGAGTCTTTCACCAGCAAGCAACAAAAGCACCAGCCATCGTGTGACCGGCCCTCGCAATTCTATCATTGGGAGATAAGGTTATCGCATCGTGCTTTGTGGCGCATTCACTTGTGAGCGAGTGGATAATACCAGTCGCAACTCTGGAGGTAATTAATGAAAGCCGTTGTGGGAGGGAGCCTGAATCCTGCAGGGAGAGGGTGATGAGAGAGAACGAGAGTGATAGAGAAACAAGCGAATGGCGCTGATGATGATACCGCACTGTTCTTTGACCTGAGGAGAAACAGGAGATGTTTGCACTCGCAAGCCCAGCCCGGTCGACCGCCACACCAAGCCCCGCCAGCGAGGACGCCGGGAAGGGGCCCCGGATCTGCCCTCTACGCGATTGTCACAGCTCCACTGTCTGCGGGGTTGTAGTCCTCGTGCAGAGCAGACGGTTATCCTAGACAGTCGTCCTAGAGGGTCCTCCAAGATGGCCGTCCTATGTCCTTCTGAGAAAGCGGCCAAGCTGTGTTACACAGCCTACGCACAGGATATCATCTATATTAATAGCAGCTTATTCGAAATACGGTGCAAGCGCAGCCTTTGCTGCAACATGATACTGCTCAGCGATCAATGATTACCGTCAGATCGCCGCAAACGGTACGATCCATGATCGCACGATCCCCCGATCCCTCCAGGGGAGAACTAACTGATGGCTCGGGACACTGCTCTTTGAGCGGTCAATGCTCCGTTAACTTTTCTAACGGCCAAAAACTCCGCGCTACCAAGCCACGCTGCCCCAGCTGCACTGCCGCTGCCATCCTGGTTTGCAAGGAATTGCTGTCGAAATCAGATGGCACCGAAGGATTTTTAATACGCAACACCCTTGCCAAATGCCACCTTGTTGGGTGATGTGATTGGCCATGTGCTAAATTGATCGACCGGCTCCTCGAATTCGTGCAGGTACGAACAAGACGAGAAGAGGCGAGGCATTCGCCCACATAATTGGCTGTGGTGATTGCGGCCCCCTGATGGTGTCTCAAATCGACAACTGGCAGCGCCAAGAAACCAAACGGCACAAGCTACTGACAACTCCTTCTTCAGTAATTATAGGGCTTGGCCTCGTTCATCGAAATCGAGGGTTGGCATGCCGGGGGACAACTCGCAGAGCTGATGACAGCAATAGCCATTTCCTGTTGGTCTTGATCGTACAGGCTGTAGTGCTCTGCCAATGTGTCCATTGTACATGCATTTAATACAACAGCGGTAAGTTCCCGCACTGGTGTGCGCTGAAGGGGGAATGGTAACGATCAATGGGCTCGGGTAATGGTCAATGAATGGGCTAACCTCATGCTCTCACACACGCCGAGATAGACGCACATCTTCAGCTCCAGCCCTTGGTGCTTGCTCCCATTCCCATTGGTGGGTCAACGCGCACTTCCCGCGAAAATTTGGGCAGCTGTTAGGCGATTCCGAGCCAGGCCCTAGCAAGGCCTTCCAGGCCCCTAGCCTACTGCCTTAGGTACCACCTTTCTACCTTCAGTGCTCCACTCCCTTCCTTGTGGCAACGTGCGATGCACCGCTCGTTTTTCTCCAGCCTTGTATGCTGTCCAGCTTCCTCTTCGCTCGTTTCTGTCTTTGCGCTTTGCCCTTGTCTTTAACCAGATCGTCTTTCGTTACGCCGACCGGCATTCACAATCGCTACCTTCCCATGCCAACTTGGTCAACTTCGCTGAGCACACTTCACACCGCGACTGCTGCACTATGCTTTCATAACCCAGCATCAACGAAGAATCATTCGTTTGGGCCTTCACTCAGTATTTTCTTAGGCATGATATAGGAACTCAATGCTTGGAACTTGGGAAATCACGATGCTCCCTGTCATTACAGTGTCATTGCTATTGGCAACGCACGTACGAGGGAATCGCGTCGATCACTCGTGGAGTGACCACCACTTTGACAATTCAACAAGTTCGGACGTACATTATTCGACTATATCCACTTCTTGGTCAACATCCAACACGACTGTCAGTCCAGAATCATCGCCCTTGAACACAACGTCCCCAACCCCAGAACCGACATGTTCTGGTTCGGTCACATATATCGGCTCAGTCTATCCCACGGTCTACGTAACTGTGACCGAAGGATACGAAGTGACCATCACGGCCAGCGATGCTTTATACACAGCATCTGAGACACTGATAACCCCTTTGCCGGCCTGCCAATCAACAATCGTGCCTGACGACTCGACCAGCAATGGCATTGATGCCTCTCAGTACCCAACTGCTGCGCCGCTGCTGTCTCCAATGTCGATATCTTCAGCACAGGGCAACCAGAGCTGCTCCCCAGTACCTGGAGGTGCACGACAGCCACCACCCATTCCTCAGGTACCAACCCTCCCCGGAGGCTTCCCACCAATGCTATCTGCCAGCCCAGAATTGGCATCTGGCAACCCAATGGTGCCAAATGACGAAACACTCAGCCCTGGCCCTTCGCCCGCATACTCATCTGCCGAAACACTCACCTTCGGCCCTTCGCCGGTATACTCGTCTGCCCCATACACGTCAACCGTCACCGTGACTAAGAAGACGCCGGTGCCCACTGTCAGCCCCCCTCCCTTTCAGCCACCACCCGTTTTCACCAAACCTCCCTCACCAGATTCCGACGAGGCAGCCACGACCAGACCCTCGAATTCTCAGCCCAGCAACCCGAGCGACGGCGCGCCGAGTCGCCCGCCCAATAATCCCGGCGACGGTTCACCCACCCAGCCCAGTATTTCTGATGGAGCTGCCGATGGCAATAACCCCGCGTCATCCCCAGCAGGTCCCAGCACTGTCACAGCCGGCCACGGCGCCGCAATCTCGTCTCCCGTGTTCAGTGTCAACAATGTTCCCATCAGCGTCGGCGCTTCTTCCATCATTGTAGGCACTCAGACCATCGCCATCCCTACTACAGGCGCGGTCACCGTACGCGCGAGCTCGCAGATCTTCACCATCGAACCGTCATCGCTCCTTGCATCTGGCACGACGATTGCATTGGGTCCACTACAGCACCCGTCAGGAGCATCTCCCGCTCCCCCGACCGAGATCACCGTCGCACCCGGCGTCATCATTACTGTACAAGGTACCACAGCTATCGTTGCAGGTACGACGTACCGCATCGGCAGTGGAGCTGCACAGACCACCATTTCTGTCTCGGGACAGAGAATCCAACTCGGCCCGTCGGGTGTTGTCCTCGCCACAACCACCGTTCCCGCAAACTACGGGACTTCAGGCTCTGGGCTGGTGGTGGAATCATACGACGGTCTTACATTCAGCGTGGGAGCAACAGCAGCAGTGATTGATGGGACAACTTACGCCATTGGATCTGGGGCATCCATCACCCAAACCACGATCCACGGGCAGAGCGTCAGTTTTGGGCCCGGGGGCGTGGGTGTGGAAGGCAAGACGACGTTCACGCCAACAACGGTGGTGACTACCAGAGGGAGCGCGACTGCCACCGGCAATGTGCATACCAGTACACATGGTAGTACTGGTAGTGGGAGTGGAATTCAGACTAGCTCGGGCGCCGCAGCGACAACAACTAGCGTGCAAAATAACGCTGGTGCTGTCACCCTCGGACGCCGGAGGAAATCGGCGACATTCATCGACAATATCTTCAGTCACTGGTCATACCTTCTCCTGGCCGCATTAGGACCACTCGACTGAACAACCCGTGAGGGAACATTTGAACAAAAATACAACCGAGCGCCGCGTACGCGGAATATTCATCATGAGATTATGGTATTGTGCGAAATCACCTAATCTCTTAGCAAGGAATTTGCCGAGATTTGGTATTGGAGGATTTGTCAATTGGCACTTGGATTGAAATGTCAACAAACCATTTGCATGTATTCATTACTCTGTCACAACACATCTGCCACCAACTTAGCGGCAACTAATGGAGTCCAGTACTCTTGTGAAGGTTTTTCTTGGGAGGCCACTTCTTGCGCTGGGGATCCTAACGAATGGATATACTGTATGCAGATGCAGATGCATGTGGATTATTAAGATCGAATTGAGATCGCAGCACCGAGTATGGTATGAATATGGATACAAGCGACAGCAATGACTTATGTTTAGTCTTTTTTTCAAGATTCTTCCTTGCTGTTTTGAAATTTGGTGTATGAAGTAAAAGTAAGGGTTACAGGTAAAAGAAAGCCCGGAAGGCTGGTAGGGGTCGAGGTGGGTGAGGATGCGAAAGTTGATCATACCAGGAAGCCACGGAGGAGCAAAAGACTAATTACGGCTAGCCAGTGGAAACAGCAGGTAATTAATAAAAAAATGCGAAGGAGTAACCATAAGACCCTCCCAGGTTAACGCCTGGGCGCTACCCACACCGAAAGGCGGGAACATTAGTGTAACGGAATCAATTATCTTCCCTTCTACTGAGCCTTCTGAATTCATCCATCCATCGATCCGCAACTACACTCAGGGGTTTTCATCCAGATATTATCTTAAGCTAACTTTTAAACCGCCAACGAGGAGACTCCGATTCCGTGCCTTCGTTCGCAATCTTCAACTCTTTATGAACATTAATCATACACAACATCTGCCCGAGTCCTTCTTACCTAGCTGGTAATAATAAATGTTCAAGGTCAACACCCCACAGACCGGCTGCGATAGCCATGCCCCACATTGTCATAGTGCTAGCCATCAGGAAATTGACTTGGTTGTTGTCTAGAATATCTCTGCCGGTGTTGATCTGCCTGCTGTGCTGGTGCTCGTGCTGGGGTTTGGGTTTGAGCTCAACTTCCTTGCCGGTTTTTGTGTTTCGTAGGATGGCGGGTTTGGATGGCGTAGAAGAGGTGATGGTGCTGATGGCAGAAGAAGCGGAAGGAGAAGAAGAGGATGGTTCGGAGGATATGGCAGCAGCTTCAGTAAGAACTTTGATGCCGCCTGGGGCTTCAACGATTTTGCCGGTGCGCCGGTCAATGACGGAGGCTTGCAGGAAGGCGCCCAGCAGAGAGTCGAGAAGCGAGCCTAGCGCTCCCCATATGGAGAGGGCGAGGACGCAGAGGATTTTGTATTGGATTGTGTAGGGGGTAGAGTTGGAGCTGGAGCTGAAGGGTATGAAGAAGAGAGAAGTGAGGGCAATGACCAGACTGCCCACGTAGCCGTACCAGATGCCGCCAACGGTTACTCCGCCATTAGTGCCGCGGGGAACGGTGCGCAAGGGATTGGTGATCAGGCGGGGCGGGGCGGGGGAGAGGATGCCTAGCTCGGAGGAGAGTGTGTCGGCCGTGACCGAGACATAGTTACAGATGATGCCGACGAGCACGAGATCGGAGAAGCGGTCCTGGCCGTAGTCGGGTAGAGCAGTGCCGATGCCGTAGCGGAAGACGTGTACGAGGCAGAGGATGCTCGCGGCCCCGCTGTTGGCCAGCACCTGCGTCGATGTTCGTGGTCCTTCGCCTCCAGCATGGCCCGACGCAGACAAGGTGAGCCCTGCTTTGATGTTGTGCTTGACTCGGGTCGCCTGTGTACCCAGCAGGAAGAAGACGCCCAGGAGGGTAAAGGCCAGCGCAGACGGGTGCAGCGCGTGGACGGTGGCCGTCAGCCCCGCAACGATGAGGCCGGGCGTTGTTAGGGACTTTCGTCGGTACGCACGCAGGAGAAGCAGCCCGATGGCGGGTACGGCGATGAGCGGCTTCATCGTGCTGCCGGCTACTACCCTAGTGCGGGCGGGCTTGCAGAATGGGAAAACCAATGTTTGATAATCGTCGCTATCGTATCAATGGTTTTTACCACGACGTGTCATATGATATAATAACCTAACCTGTCATCATAGGGCGCCGGTGGGGATTCGCGTGGGATTTCTACCAGCCAAAACCCACGAAGCAGCATAGGTAAGGTAGCAGCAGCAATAAGTAGGTTTTCCATGAAATCCTATGATCTTTGATAATATTTGTGTTTCTCTACAGCATTGTCGTCTGTACCTCTTCAGGCGATTAATACCATGACTCAATTTTAATACGCAATGTCCGACCAAAAGTAAATGCAGCATCATGATACGGACCAATCTGCGCTTCCCATGCAGCTTGGCAAAGGCCGTCGCCAACAATAAATCGCAATTGCAATCACAATCTCGATCCTTTTCTCTCTCGAGGCCAGCACGAATTCAAAGGGTAGATGTCCAAGGCAACAACATAGATTCAATTCGTGCAAATGCCGACAGACTCTGGTCGGACATTCACACAACCGCACAGTGGGGCCAAAAGAATAGATATGGCACAGAGGCGGAACAAACGGGTCTATCTCGCTTATCCCTGAGCAAAGAGGACAAATTGGTTCGCGAATGGTTTATCGACACGGTGAGATCTCTCAACTGTCAAGTCCAGGTGGATGCCATAGGCAACATCTTCGCTGTGCGGCCGGGAAGAAGGAGCGATAGGCCAGCGATCTTTTGCGGCAGTCACCTCGACTCTCAGCCTAGTGGAGGCCGCTTTGATGGCGTGCTCGGCGTGTGTGCAGGGCTAGAGATGCTGAGAGTGCTCGAGGACCATGCCATTGAGACCAACGGGCCGATTGGGGTGGTGAATTGGACGAATGAAGAAGGGGCGCGCTTCCCTCTGAGCATGATGGGCTCAGGCGTCTGGGCAGGGAGCCTCGACTTAAACAACGTCTATGATCTGCCCTCGGTTGTATCAGACGACAAGTCAACCACAGTGCTGCAGGAATTAGACAGAATCGGATTCAAGGGTGCCATCCCGGCCAATTGGCAAGACGGAGTGCCGATGAAGGCACATTTCGAGCTTCATATCGAACAAGGCCCGTACCTGGTCAATTCGAACCAAGACATCGGTATCGTTCAAGGAGTCCAGGCTTACAAGTGGTTCCGGGTTGTAGCGACTGGAAGGGCCTGTCATACCGGCACAACCGGATACCAGGACCGCGCGGACGCGCTGTACTGGGCCAGTCATTTCATCACAAAAGTGCGACGGATTGCGCAAAACAGAGGAGGCCTGGCCAGTGTAGGTGTGATCAACGCTGAGCCGGGCAGTGTTAATACGGTGCCGGAGAAGGTGACGATGAGCCTGGATATCAGACATCCGAAAGATCAGACTGTGGAAAAAATCGTCCATGACACAGCTGACTACCTGGAAAATCTCGACACGAGCATTGATGGTAGCCCTCCGGTATCCTTTCACATGGAGGAAACATTCAGTTCCAGCGCTATGCGCTTCGATCCACTTGCACTCGCATGCGTAGAAGCAAGTTCGCAGTGCATCTTGGGCAATAACCGCGATGCTGTCAGGAAGATGTTCAGTGGCGCGGGCCACGACAGCGTCAACACCTCAAAGCGGTGCCCCACTGCGATGATCTTCATACCTTGTAAGGATGGGCTCAGCCATCATCCAGCGGAATGGGCTACGAAACACCACTCTGCACTGGGTGCCAGCGTTCTGGCACAATCTGCTTTACGATTTGATCAACTGGGGAAGTAGCGGCAGATGCATTATTATAATAACTGAGGCTATGCCATTACCAAGTTAGAAAGAAGGCGGAAGAAGAAGCGTGCGCGTGGGCGTGCGAGTACGCACGTGAGTCGGAGACGTCATAGCACATTCCCCAATCAGCATCTGCTTATTATTCTGATTTCATCTATTCTTCTCGGCCGGCCTTGAATCTTCTGTATACAACGAGATCTGGCCAACGTAGGAATGGAGCGCCATGTTCGCACTGCGTGAGTGTAGGTCGGCGGTCGGACACCGCTCTGTTGGCGGTCGAAGGATTCGTCCATGGAGACCAACAGCATCACCACACTTGGCAGTGGCGGGCCGTAGAACGCTATACCTGGCGCCACCATTCTTGCTAGACGACTACATACCACGGTACCAGCTTCTGTCTTCGGTCGACCAAGCCAAGAAGCGGTCGGCAGCGTACGCGCATTTGCGGCAATGCAACTTGTGCCCGCGGCTGTGCAACGTGAACCGGTACGAGGAAACGGGATACTGCCTGATCGGGGCAGAAAGGGTGAAAGTGTCGACGATCGCGCCGCATTTCGGCGAAGAGCCATGTCTACAGGGCCACAATGGCTCAGGCTCGGTCTTCTTCAGTGGCTGCAACATGCGGTGCGTGTTTTGCCAGAACCACGACATCTCGCATCAACGGCAAGGCTTCGACCTGACGCCGGAGGACTTGGCCGACTGGATGATGAAGCTGCAGGAAGTGGGCAAGGTGCACAATATCAACTTTGTCACGCCGGAGCACGTTGTGCCGCAGGTGGCGCTCGCCATCCTCGCGGCCAGAGACAAGGGCCTCAGGGTGCCGATTGTGTACAATACCAGCTCATTTGACAGCGTGGATAGCTTGCGGCTCATGGACGGCCTGGTCGATATCTACCTGCCGGATTTCAAGGTTTGGAGCAACAGTACCAGCAAGCGACTTCTCAAGACAGAGGCCTATGCGGAGCATGCTCGCGCGAGCATTGCTGAGATGTACCGTCAGGTTGGTGACCTGTGCTTCACGGGGGATGGCATTGCCAAGAAGGGTGTGCTGATCAGGCATTTGGTGATGCCGGGCAAAGAGGAGGAGGGCGTGCAGATAATGAACTGGATTGCTGACGTGTTGGGCAAGGACGTATTCGTCCATGTGATGGAGCAGTACCGCCCAGATGCACATGTTGGCAAAGCCAAGAGAGGCGCTAAAGAGGGTGCAGAAAAGCGGTACGCTGAAATCAACCGTGCCGTCTCCAACCAGGAGATTGGCATTGTGCAGAAAGCTGCGCGGGATGCTGGCTTATGGCGATTCGCCGAAGCTGCGAGGCATGGTGGCTTCAACATATGATCTGGACGGGGTGGGAGGCAAGGCCTTGCACCAAGTGGAAGAGATGGGGCTAAGGCAATCTATTCAGGAATCTAGGAACATAAATCATGTTCTCTGACCCGACTGACATGATAGACGAAAGGCAAATGGCACCACAAATGGCACCATTCGTCCAAGCGTTGGTCACTTTCAGCAATGCCTACTACACAGATTTGTCACCAATCACATTTGAGCCAGACGGAGAGTTGTGGCACATGAAGATGACTGAAGGTGGCAAGGAAGTCGAAGCACTCAGAAGCGGTGCTCGAGGTGTGCAGGCAAGTCGAATCACTCAGAAGCGGGGCTCGAGGTTTGCAGACCAGTCTGACGATGGCAACGAGAAAGTCGTTCATGGTGAGTGTCCACGGAAGTCACTGCGGCTGTGGCGGTGGTTGATATTGTCTTGCCGCTCGTCCTCCTCCACGGTGCTTTCAGGGTGGCGCTGCGGGAGTAGGTGTTGAGAGACAAGCGTATTTTTGGGCTGGAATAGCTCCGGGCGCGGTCTGGGTGTTGAAGCGTCGAGATTTGGGCAGACCAATGGTTCTGAGGACACGGGCATCGGACACACGTCTGTTGTCTAGCTCCCATTTTGGCGGCACTTTGGGCTTGTTGAGTATGCCGTCAACTGACTGCATGGCCCGGTCTCGATAAGTGGGTCGACATGCAGGACAGATTCTGAAGCCACAGACAGAGACTGGATGCTGCTCAACCTGGTCTTCGTCACCCAGGACGAGTGGCGAGTGATCTGCTTCCCAGACTTTGCACAATGCAGGCCAATCATATACAGCCTGGAGCTCTTCGTCAACGTTGGCCGAAGTCGCGATTGTCGAGAAGGTCGTGCTCTCTGGAATGGAAGAGCAGGTGATGGATTCTTGGGCCGTGCTGGACCGGCTTGTGGGACGGGTGCCGTGTTGGACAGGACTCTGCACGGCCTCGTCGTTCTGGTGGACCAACTGCGGATCCTGTTCGTTGTTGTGCTGGCCAGGGGGGGTTGCTTTGAGTGCTGCAGGGCTGAGATATGGATCTGCTGGAGAAGAAGGTGTTGGTGGAGAAGAGGATGGCGTTGGTGCAGAAGAGAATGGCGATGCTCGAGAAGAGGATGGCGTTGCTGGAGAAGAGAATGGCGTTGCTCGAGAGGAGGATGGCGTTGCTGGCTTGACAGGGGGGCCATCACCAAAGTCCGACTGTGGCAAGGAGCCGTCGGTGTCTTGAGTGCAGCGGTACAGCCAACCCAGAGCAGGGTGTCGACGGCAGACCGAACAGGGCGTAGCACCGTACTTGTCATACAGGCGGGTCATCTTCTGGTGGGTACATCCCAACTGACGAGCATCTGTGTGGTCGGCCTGGGGCTTCTTGGGAAAAGGAGGGAGGGGAGGGGCGCACGCGGGAGAGAAGGTGTCGCGGAATAGCGAGGCTGACATGAGCAGAAGAAGCAAAGGCCCTGGTTAGAAACAGGAAGACAAGCAGAGGAGAGCGCAATTCCCAGCAAGCCAGACGCAGACGAAGGAGAGGCGGGCGACGGCACCAGCAGCTGCACCTGCCTGCCGTGGAAAAACCCATCGCACCTGCCCCATCAACGAGCAGTCGTGTCACGGCAAGAGCGATGGTCGTTCAGCAACCTACCTTCCCCTCGTTTTGTACTGTGCGAGCGTCAAGGAGTTGAGGAAAGACACGCGTAGCATCTTCCGTCTCGGGTCGAGCATGCACGCATTGTTTAGCAGTAGCATCCCAGGAGGCGGTCCCCTGCAACGCCGCCTGTCCCTCACCATCGCTGTCGCCATCACCATCGCCATAACTCTCCCTCACTGTCGCTGTCCCTCACCGTCGCTGTCCCTCACCGTCACCGTCGCCATCGCTATCACTGTCACGCACGATCACATGATTAGGCTTGGCGGGAGCCTGCTCATCTGTCCATTCGTAGCTCGTAGCTCGTAGCTTCGATCATCATCATCAGATCATCTCACACTCGACTCACTTTCAGCTCATTGCTGCTCTATCGTGCCTGAATCACTGTGCCTCCCATATGTATCCGACATCGCCTCGGCCCACTGTGGCGAGCTAAGGCAAGAACAGCCCCTACTCGCTCTGGCCAATTAGACAAAAGATAGGGTGGTACGGTGGGCAACGCGCCCCCCGCTTCCGGCTTTGCGGCTAGTCCCGTTTTGGCCGAGTTGCCCGGTTGCTGGAGAGGCGAGCCAAAGCAAAGAAAGGGCAAAGGCATACACCACTCTCCCGACGCGTCAACGCCATTCCGCTGCATCCGCACAAGCACCCCATCTCAGTCCACGAGGCCATTTACAGTGGTAAGCCACCCCTCTGGATGCCCCTGCCCAGCCGTCGCGCCTCACGCAGCCGGCCAACGCGAGTCGCACCTGCGCCGTCCAGCCTCGGCTCCAGCTGGTGTCAACATTTGTTGACGTTTGTCAACATTTGTCAACATTGACCTGCCAGTGCGCGCCAGCTGACCTCCACCCTTGCAGTTGATTCCCATACGCATCGAGAGCGTTGCTACGAACGAGTAAAGGTCTTCTGCGGCCCCGAGTGCCCCGAGTGCCCCGAGTGCGCGGTGTCCATACCCCTCGACGTGTCCACTTCCCGCCAGCCATGGCCTCCGCCGATGGTAGATTCCAGCAACCGCCCGGCCAGGTGACGCAGGCCTTTGTCGGCGGTCGCGGAGCCGGACCTAACTACGGTCCCTACGCCGGACCCAGCGCTGGCCCCTCCGGCGGTCCCAACCCCGGCCCTTACAGCGGACCAAACCCCGGCCAGTACGGCGGTCCCAACAACGCGGGCCCTTATAGCGGACCAAACGCCGGCCAGTACGGCGGACAAAACGCCGGCCAGTACGGCGGTGCTTCCTACGGCGGTGGTGCTGCCGCCCTTGGCGGTGCTGCCCTCGGCAGCGCTGCATACGCCGGCGGCTCCTATGGCGGCGGCCCCATTGAGTCTGCCGTGCACAAGCTGGGCGAACGGCTCACCGGTGGCAGCCAGCGAACGGGATATCTTGCAGTACGTCAACACCAACATGGACAATCTTGCTCCACTCCCCCATGCTGACTACCGCCTAGGCCTACCTCCATGCGCTGCACTCGTACCCGCTGCGCACCAAAATGCTTACTTCTGGTGCTCTGGCCGCGCTGCAAGAACTGATCGCCTCGTGGCTGGCGCACGACCGCTCGAGACACGGTCACTACCTGTCGTCGCGCGTGCCTAAGATGGCCGCGTACGGGGCCTTCATCTCAGCGCCCATGGGCCACTTCCTGATCGGCCTTCTGCAATTCTTCTTTGCCGACCGCACGTCGCTGCGCGCCAAGATCTTGCAGATCCTGACGTCCAACCTGATCATTGCGCCGATCCAGAACACCGTCTACCTGGCCTCCATGGCGGTGATTGCCGGTGCGCGCACCTGGCACCAGATCCGCGCCACCATCCGCGCCGGCTTCATGCCCGTCATGAGGGTTAGCTGGATTACTAGCCCGATCGCGCTTGCCTTTGCGCAGAACTTCCTGCCTGAGCAGACCTGGGTGCCCTTCTTCAACATTGTCGCCTTCTGCATTGGCACCTACATCAACACCCACACCAAGAAGAAGCGCCTGGCTGCGCTGCGGAGGAAGGTGAGCACCCTCGCATCTTCTTCCCATATTCATCATCGCTTGTCTGACTTACTGATTCCCCCCTCCACAGCACTACGGCGACTCCCGGCCCCCGACGATCGGCGGCAACGGCAGACCCGAGGAGGGATACTAGATGGACAGGACGCCAAGGCGACCTACCTAGCACCTGTCTATCCATGTGTCTGCTGTAGCATGCATGACTGATTGACTGATGGATAATAAGGGGGAGTGTCAGTATACATTGCCACAACTGGATTTTGGTTGGGAATGGAAGGGAGACCGGGAGATATCCGCGAGTAGCTGTGTTGGTTTTGTAGTTTTGTCAGTGTAGCTTTTGTCGGGGCCTTTTTGGTTCTGTAGTTTTTGTCAAGGCCTTTTTGGTTCTGCAGTTTTTTGTCAAGGCCTTTTTCTTTTTGGTCCTGTGGTTTTTTTCAGGGCCTGTTTGGTTCTGCAGTTTTTTGTCAAGGCCTTTTTGGTCCTGTGGTTTTTTCAGGGCCTGTTTGGTTCCGTTCCTCCTAGTTTTTGTTGCTTCTATCTTTTTTGCCCGATAAGACAGTATTGCTGTGAACCTGTCATCATAGTTGTACGTACGCTGCCAAACAAGCCCTCAGGCCCTGGCGCTCTGTCTGCTAAACTGCAAGGTACAGTAGGTACAGTTCTGTATCTTAGACGCATTGCGGGCGAAGGAAGGGCCAATCAAAATCGGCAAGAAGGGCAGGCGAGTGGGAGAGTTTTATTGAGTAGAGGGCAGGAGCAGCAGCAGGAGCAGCAGCAGGAGCAGCAGCAGCAGCTATCGGTTCTACTTTCTCCATTCTATTTATTGTACGTACCATGCATGCAATGAATGATGGTACATGGCGGGCGTAATCTTCTCGTTAGGATGGATGGATGGATTCAGGTTCAGGCCTTTCTTGTTGTTGCTGTGGTTGTAGCTGGTGTGGTTGTTGTTGCTGTGGTTGTAGCTGGTGTGGTTGTAGCTGGTGTGGTTTGTTGTTGTGGTTGTTGTTGTGGTTGTTGTTGTGGTTGTTGTTGTGGTTGTTGTTGTGGTTGTTGTTGTGGTTGTTGTTGTAGTTGTTGTTGCTGTGGTCGTTGTTGCTGTGATTGTTGCTGCTGTGGTCGTTGCTGCTGCTGCTGCTGTAGTTGTTGTCATCCTCTCTCGACCGTGGGTGCGTCTCTCTCCTGCATAGCCAAATGGGATGGATGGATGGCCAGTGCCAGTGCCAGTGCCAGTGCCAGTGCCAGTGCTCCTGCCTGCACTAACTAGTGCAAGCCTAGCAAGGCCTTGCTGTTCTCATACACCACGTAACTGATGCCGACGGCAGGAGCCACCTTGAGCAGATTGGGCGTCACGCCCTTGAACAAGCCGCGGAATCCTTCCTGCTGGATGGTCTTGCGCGTCACATCTACGATGCCTGTGTACGTGGGAGGATGCAAGACTGTGCCCTGTGCCTGCAGGCGCGTGCGCAGCAGATTGATCGGATACACCGCCGTGGCCGAGATGGCGCCGGAACTTGCGCCAATGCTGGCCGTGACCAAGTTGTTCATCTCGACGTCGTCTTCGTGGATGTTCAGCTCGCGCGCCTGGCGCGCCTGCCACCACCACTTGGAGTTCTCAAAGATGAACAGGTCAATTGCGCTGTAGGGAAACATACCCGCCAGGCCCATGCCCAGGCCGCGGTAGAAGGGCCACAAGCGGCCTTGGGTCCACATCTTGCGCGCTGTCTGCGCAATCAGGGCGTTGCCGTGGAGGCCGCCTTCGACAGTTTCGCACTGCATCCGGCTGGTGCTCGTCAGTCTGGCGTCCCAAGGGGGCCGCTTTCCCCAACACTGCACACTTACAACTTGAGCGTGTCCAACGGGTAGACCACGCATTGGGAGACTACTCCACCGAAGCCGCCGGCAAGAAACTGTGCCGTAGGGTGGAGGTGATGAGGGTCCTCGCCCTCTATCTTGCCCAGGAATCGCTTTGCCGACTCGTACGCGCCAAACTTGATGGCCGACTCTGGCATCACTTTGGCCACGTTCAGTCCATTGCCGGCAAACAGGCTTCGCATGCCTCCGGCCCGCCACAACTCCTTGCACGCATCCATCAGCGGCCTTCCAAAACCTCTGACGGCCTGCAGCAGAGAGCCTTTCTTGGCAACTTGCACAGTTGCTTCATTGGGCTTCGTTTGCGCGATCAGATATACTTTCAATCGGTCGAGCGGCGCCGTCGCCGTTCGCGACACCATGCCAGCCATCCCACCGGCAATGAAGTAGCCTGGATCAGGAATAAGGTATTCTATTAGCTTGGTCAATGGTATGAGGAGGAATACAATGGAGTGGCAGCAACAACGTTAACAGCCCAACTCGGCCCAAGACTTTGATGTCGCCGTGCGTGCCAAACTTACCGAATCCTTGCAGCGTATCGTTGATGTGGACATCACCTTCCTGGTTGACGTTTGCCGTGGCCGAGTAGTAGCTGAGGATGGCGCGGAGGTTGGAGATGCCAGCCGGCAAGAAAAGAAGGAAATCCCTGACACAGTGCTGGTCAGATGGCGCCAGTGGCCAGCCGGGGGCAATTGACCTACCTCCACTCCTCGAAGCTGATCTCACCGTCGTGGTTGGTGTCGACTTCGTCAAAGAACTGGTCCAGTTTTGCGTTGCTGATCGTTAGACCGGCCCGTTTGAAGGCCGCTCGCAGTTCCTCCTTATCGAGGCCGCCGCTGTGGTCCCTATCGATGCTCTCAAACAGTTGCCACAGTTCCCGCTCGGCGTGCTCAACAAACACTCTGAACTCATTGAACTGGATCTGCCCGTCTCCCGAGGTGTCAACCGCTGTCAGGACCTCCTGCAGCAGCGAATCGGCATTCTTGAGCGGATGGTCGATCTTCTTGAGGCCCTTCTTCAGCCCGTGCAAGTCCATCTGGCCATCGTCAGTGCTATCGAGGCGCTTCCACAGCGCCTTGATCCGCTTTTCGCGGTGCTCGCTTGTCTCCTCCTCCATGCTCTGCAGACACTGAGACCGGTGCTTATCGATGACTGCTCATGGCTAGGTTGGCCGAGGCTGCCCTCGACGGGGCCAGGGCCAATGCTCAGAGCGGCGGCAGCTTTTGGGGGGGGTGGTTGTGGGGCAGCGCCTGTTGGTAATGGCGGCGGTGCAGGAGCAGCACTGGCCAGGAACAGGGGACTGTGGCTGGAGACTGGCTGATTCTTCTGCCTGGCTGTTTTCGCACTCAGTCAGTAGGCCCTGCAGGAACTGTTCCGAGCTGAGGAAGCTTAGAGGAGCTTGATCTGTTGTGAACACCGCTCGGCTAGCCCTGCAACAATGACGTGGGTGGGGCAGACCTGCTCTCCACCTCAGTCCGGCCACAGCCAGTATTAGAGCCACTCCAAATTGGCCGTTGATTCGCTGTCTGTCCATTGATTCGCTGTCTGTCCATTGAATCTCTGTCTGTCCATTGAATCTCTGTCTGTCCATTGAATCTCTGTCTGTCCATTGAATCTCTGTCTGACCGTTGCATCTATCTCTGTCAATTTCCTCTTCCAGGCTCAATTACAGGAAATACCTGTCAGTTTATCCTGAAAACACCTTTCACCCGGAGATTAAGTTCAAGTTTGCCGTGCCCGACTATTGCTGTCACTGATCTACTGCACGATAAAAGCATACACAGTTACGATACTATTACAATGTATGCGGTTAATATTGCAGCCTGCAGAGAGGACTTGGAAAGGATGTAAGAGGCAATGAGGCGGCCATAGCCATGCATGGAGTCATGAATTCGTTGGCATTTGACTACAGCGTAGACGGCTCATCCCAAGTGACCACTTTGGTTTGCACCCACTCTGCCAAGCCATTTTTGCCACCAAACCTACCAAACCCGCTACTCTTTGCACCACCATGTGGTAGCTCCGGCACATCGTGGATCGTTGGTCCGTTGATGTGGACGGCACCACTCACGATCTCCCGAGCGAGCCTGAAGCCGCGGGCAAGATCGCGGGTAAATACAGCAGCCGAAAGTCCATAATCGGTGTTGTTGGCAAGACGAATCGCCTCTTCGTCGCTCTCGACCGTATATAGCGATACTGTAGGGCCAAAAGACTCAGTCGCATATAATTGCATATCCGGTGTTACGTTCTCGACGACGACCGGGTACAACTGGCTCGGGTTCACCGCCTCGATATTTGGGGCCTCGAACAGAGTCGTAGCGCCCTTCGAAATAGCGTCATTCACCAATTTCTTGTTCTTTTCCGCTGGATTGACAGCGACCAATTGCTGTATATGGAGCGATTTGGCAGCCACCTCAAGATGGGCTCGGAATTCCTTCAGAACTGAGGCAGCCACAATAATTCTCTCTGTACTCATACAGATCTGTCCTGCGTGATGGAAAGCGCCGAACACACACGACTTAGCCGCAAGCTCAAGATCTGCATCACTGCAGACAATTGCAGGCGCCTTCCCGCCCAGCTCCATCAGGCACGGCTTCAGGTTGCGCCCACAAAGTCCCGCGACAATAGAGCCCACGTTGCTGGATCCTGTGAAATTGACTTTGCGTATTTCAGGCTGCTCGATCAGAACTTGGGTAATGCGTGCTGCATCAGCAGGCTTATGGAACACTGTATTGAGGCAGCCTGGTGGTAAGCCGGCTTCATGCAACGCATCTACAAAGTTATGATATGTTGCCGGAGCCAGCTCAGGGCCCTTGAGCACCACCGTATTTCCCGCAGCCAGCGGTACGACACATGCACGGAGGCCGAGAATATGTGGTGCATTCCATGGTGCGATAGCAAGCACAACTCCGTAAGGCTCGTTCAGGACCATAGCATGAGATGAGTCGCCATCGACCGTGGGTATAGTTCCCTCAACCGTCGCGATGACGCCGGCAGTGTAGACCAGGAGGTCCATGGCAAGGTGGTATTCGAAGCCAAACATGCCATCTGAGGCTCCAGTCTCAGTCTGACTAAACTTTTTGCTCTGCTCGTACCGCTGCTGTAGAATGTCGCGGGCACGAAGGAAGATGTCCCGTCGTTGGCGAGGTTTAGTCTTGCGCCACGATGGAAAGGCCTGTGCAGCAGATGCAACGGCTGCCAGAGCATCTTGCTGGCTTACTGAGGCAGCCTTCCAGCACACACTGTTCGTTAATGGCGATGTGACATCGAACGTCTCGTCGGTAGTAACCAACTTGCCATTCAGATACAGAGGTACAACCCCGTCGCCTTTAAGTAAAGGGACTGATGTGTCCGATGAATTTGAACCCATGTTGATGAGGACAAGCGCGATGAACACGGGAAACGGTACGCTGTGGGCGAAACAACGGAGCGCAGATCGAAGTGAGAGAAGAGTGAACTGAAGATGAACAGCTATCTACTCCGGTCCAGGGATTATATTGAAAAGTTACTAGGGTTTTTGATGAATGCTAATTGGCTACTTGGTAGTCTCTGTCAACCGAACCTGATAACTTTTAGTGCAAATATTTATTAGTTAGTGCAACCCTGGATCGGATAGGTTCCTTCCCATCCAGCTCTCGGCATATGTATCCGGCAGGCGAGGGCGAGCAGACGCCGCTACAGGAAAGCCCCCCCTACTTCAAGAACTGCATTCATTCAGCCGGGGGTCCCACCATGGCGACCCCCGAGTCTTCCTCGTGCATTCCATATCTCTCCACCTTTGAAAGAGGCGCGTCGGAATGTGGAACAGAGGGAGAATCTTTCTGCAAACTACCAAAGAAGCAATATGCTAGCTCGACACTAACTAATGGTGAGAAATCAGAGCAATTTCACTACGTCATTAATCCCACACCAAACCATGTTCAATATGAAGGCTGATCAGGACGATGGAGAGTTGGCCCAAAGCAAGATGCACCTGGCAAGGCTAGTATAGTACTTTGATGCACAACCAAGTACTAGCAGGAAATTCATGATATAATAATATGCAAGGGTACCCTTCCTTTAAAACTAGACTATTTTCCTTGCAACAGCAACATCAGGAACACCGATACCCTCAACCACCTGTGCCTTGACAATCTCGTAGACAGGAATCTCCTCCAATCTTGATATGATGTGATGTAGGGTAGGCAGAGCCTCCCAGTCGAGTGCGTCAATCTTGAAGCTTGCATTCGAAGCCCTCCAGACCTTCTTCGTGACTGGCTGCGGTCTTTCTTCTGCAAATGGCACAAACACCGGATACTCAGCTTCACTTTGACCCTTGAAGTCCCTTCCGACTCGCGGAATATATCTGTAGACCAGAATCCCATCATCATCCTCTCCAGTAATCTTGCCAGTTGCAGAATTGAGGTCATTGTCCTCCGTCAGTCCATCGAGCCTGAAATTTCCCCACAATGATCCTTGCCAGCTTGTTTTAATGCGGTAGGATTCTGCTCCGTGATAGATGTCGATCGCAGAGTAGAGCTTGGGCATTGCAAGCTCCTCACGGCCAGACACAATCGGATCAGTTAGAGACTCAAAAAGAATCGGCATATAGGCTCCGCTGATCACCTCGCCGTTGGGTTTCTCGTATTCGACGCCATGGATGTACAGGCCGATGTGATTATATCCAGTTCCACCCAACCATTCCATTCGATTGAGCGTTGTGCAACTAAACGAGCAGTAGGCAACGGTTCCAGGAGACTTAAATCGATATCCCTTAACTCCTGGAGGGAATAAGTTCTGCAGGACCGTCCGGGAGGACTTGAATTTGATCGACGCAGTTCTGAAGGTGGATTCAACGGCAGATCTAACGGTGCCGTCATGGGTCTGGCGAGGACCTGGCATTGGCCCGAAAGCGGTGGGCATACGCCAATAGACTTGTGGGCGTCGAGCCCATTTCCATTCGCGAAGCTTTTGCGTCGAGTTGTCGAATTCGTCGTGCCCAAAATTGTAGTTTGTATACTCGATCACTGCATTCTCAGCGCTGCTGGAAGAAAGGAAGAGAAGGTACTCACTGTTTACCCCGTTCGACTCCTTAATGTCTTTCCCCACCAGTCGTGAATACTCCTGGATCTTGTTTGCTCTTTCGTATCTAATGTCTTGGAAAAGTTTGAGACGTTCCGGGACTTCATCCCTGCTTAGTCCTCGCTCCAGTAGGACCCCTAGCGCAGCAGCGTCTTCCATTGCAATTCCAGCACCTTGGCCTTGGTGAGGAAGAAAAGGATGAGCAGAGTCGCCAAGCAAAGCCAATCGACCATTGATCCAGGAGTCGAGGACTGGCATATCGAGGAGCTTCCATGTTTTAAGTGATTCAGCATCTGCTTTGCTGAGAAGCTCAACACAGCCAGGGTCAAAGTTCTTGTATACCTCAAGAAGTGCTTCCTTGGTTGAAGTATTCGACCAGCCCTCTCCCACTTCGGACTCCTGCTCTGGGTGGATACAGACGAAATTAAGCAGAGTATTGTTCGATGTTGGGTACATGACAACCCGCCTGTCTTTGTCGTACCAGATCACAAGTTCCCCAGGCCTTTCCACGAATTTCGCTGCAGCCGGGCTCTCCAGCGCTGACTTGCGGTCAATCAAGAATCGAAATGCACTTTTTCCGGAACTGAGAGGCTTGATGTCTTTACCGGAAACGTATTGGCGGCATATAGAGTGAACACCGTCGGCGCCGAGTACAACGTCACCACTCACCGCTGTCCCATCTGCAAGGGTCACATTTCCTTCGTTGGGATCCACAGAGACGACAGCGCTACTGAGTTTCAGAATTGCTGGTGCACCTTGTCCCTCATCCTGTGTGGCAAGTCGCTTCAGAGTTTCATGGAGACGTATGCGATGTGCGAGTCGCCAATCCTAAATATTGGTGAGACGAAGGCATGATTGTCTAAGCTCTAAGTTACTTACATGCTGCCAGAGCTTATTCGATTCATTAAGTTCAACAGTGCGTTGTAGTTCGCCCAATGATGAGTATTCGGTCAGCTAGCAAGAAAGTAAGCCCAAGGAGGTGGCACAGGGCATGTAGTTCACATACTCTCTCCATCTTGTTGGCTTCAATATCGTTCTCGCTGACTCCAAGTCGCTTCAGAATTCCATTCGCATTGGGTGGAATGTGGACCGCAGCGCCGGTCTCTCGGGCAAAGCGACTCTGCTCGAAGACCTGTCCTTTGGTGTTACTTTTGATGCCATCTCACAAGGCGTTATTTCTCACCTGAACATGATGGCCTTGTTTTCGTAGGCTAATCGCGGCGGTGAGGCCCGCAATGCCCGCACCAACAACAAGGACATGAAGACCAGAAGCCGCAGCCTGCTGTTTAGTATTATTCTCCGTTCCATTGATTCTCAGCGGTACACCCATGGTGTTGGTCGCTGTTCCCTGATCGTCGAAAGAATGAATCAGTGGATAAATTATGAATTTGAGGGGGCTACTAGCATTTGTATAACTACTGTGTTCACTATATGGAGGAAACAGCACCGCCATAATTCGTCTCCCTGCGGCTGGATCGCTTCTCCACATTAGTATGTCTCGGGATGTGGGGGGTTGCTTCTTCGGCAAAATGTCCTCATCATAACCTAGGTAAGCCGGCCATCATCTTCTCCAACTATCCAACACAGGCATCACACCAACTTCGCACACCATGGACATCGGCAAAAGTGAGATCTCGAGAGTACGGATTCGTACAATGCTAATGGTGCGTAGGAAATGTCGCCCCTGTTCACTGGTTTTCACACGGGTCCACTATGATGTTAGGAGAGGAATCCGAATCTGCCTCATACTGGAAAATGTGCGGTGACGACGCGCTTGCTAACGGTATGAAAGGGGTTGTCATTATGGTGAGCAGTGAGATGGAAATTTCACAATAGACAAGCCTTTTAACGCAGTGCATAGGGTGCGCATTGGGACGCTTTGAATGACAAGATACAAGTGGCGACAAATCCGGACCCTAAGAAAAGTCCAGTTGCATACGTACATCCTTCGAAGTACGTTGACTACAAGCTTAACCCAGACCCGGAGAATGGTAAGCGATGCGTGGAAATGCTCAAAGCAGAAGGATTTAATGCTGAGGAGAACCCTGCATTCGACTGGATTCACGACACCTATTTGATTTTGATCAGGATGTTTCCCTCAGGCTGTCCTCCAACGACAATCATTTCAATGAATGCTCGCTTTGATCCGCACTATCATGTGAAGGTAGGCGCAACGTTACGGCCGTTGCGAGAAGAGGGATACCTGATAATCGGCTCCGGCGGAGCCGTTCACAACTTATATCGAAACAAATGGGAGCCGATGATCCAATATCGGGACAACTTTGCAATGGAGAGACCTCCAGGCTCTTGGGCATTGGAGTTCCGGCAAGCGGTTCAGGACGTCATCACGAAAAACAGCGGACCACGGTTGAGAAGAGGAATAACGAGGCTCATGAAGCACCCGCAGTACCGAGATGCCCACGGTACTGATGACCATTTCATGAGCGCTATGTTTGTTGCAGGTGCAGCTGGAGCGAAGGGGGACGAGGGAACTTATGGCCGGCTGATGGCCGAAGATTGGGAACTAGTAGGTCTCCTTCGAGTTCGATTCATTACTGCAATTTCTCTGCTGACATCGGTTCCAGACAAACATGTGTAACTCGCAGTACAGTTTCGGCAGATGGACGAAAGCTTGAATGTGGTGTGCAACTTGTGTTGAAGGGTAGTACATGGCTCTATGGTGCTGCTCAACTTTGTTCTAGTCTAGTTACCTGTAAATAGTGTTTAAAATACTTTTATATCCAATAAGAGAATGCTTAGACTCTTCTTTTGACCCTAGTTCATTGTGAAGAACTGAAAATCTTCCAACAACATACATTTGACGATTCTCAACTTAGAAGCGGTGTATTAGTGTTGATTTTGTAAACAACGAACTTTCACAATCTATTACAGAAGTACCCGAGTAATGGCATACTTTGCGCAAAGGGTAAATACGCCAATAACGAGAAGCGCTTCGACAGCAATGCCAGTATGAAATCCTTGCTCGAAAAATCCCACCGACTTTCCTTCGGGCTCACCAATATTGCCATCAAGTGGCTTGGTCAAATCTGCTTTGAGTTTCTCAACGTCCTGATGGCGTATTTGGCCATCGAGATATTTCATCCAGAACTGCTCCGTCTCTGTAGGAACAACAAGTTCTGGGCTTGGTGATGAGAACATGTCCTTTGTGTAGCGGCCAGAAATGGAGACCGGGTGGTGATGAGGGGCAGCAGGTCCGACTAGCGCATGTCAGCCTCAATGAGATACAGAGCGCATGGTGTGGGCTCACCTAACAACTGTGAAGGTATGTAGTTTATCAGGGACAAATCTGCACTGATAAACTGACTCAAATACTTCGCTGCCTTTGGTTCGGCAAATATGTACAGTGCCAAAAGCGCGTTGGGTGTTGATAGTACGGTCTGAGCGGTGTCTATAGCATCATCAAGACTAGTAATTGGATGGATTACTAGCAAGGGCGCGTTCTTCTTCTTAGTGACAGGTATTTGGTCCCTGTGAGCAACGTTAGACCAGTTCCTATGGGCAAGCGCGACCGGAAGTTAGACCTTTTCGCAAACAGTTCAATGCTTCCCCGCGCAGTCGACACGAGCAGCATACCATCGCTATGCTGAAAATCTTTGGTCGTGGATTTGGTAGGGATTGACCTTCCTTGGTCATTCGCATTCGAAAAAGGAGGCAGTTGGCCAGTGAGCAGCTTGACAGCAGCTTGACAGAATTCATCCACAACAAATTCGTTGACTAGAACCAAGTCTGGTGCGTAAGGGGACCCTCCACGAAAACTAAACCGAGCACGGGTAATGTGTCGTGCAGCTTCGAGAATATCTGCTGATCGATCGACTACAGCGACTGTTGAAGCAGAGGGAGACTTCAGAGCCGTTGCAAAGGGCGAGCCCTTGACATCCACCTCAGTGTCTCCTGTGACAATTGTGTATTCTTCAGCGAGGATATCATCCTGCGGTCTTTGAGTGATGATCGCAAATGTGTCTGTGTCCATAACAGGGGTCAAGGCTTCCGCAATAGCTTTGTCGAGTGCCGAGGAGTTAGGCGATAGCTGTTTCACGCTTAGTTCATTGAACCTGACCAGTTGGCGTGTTGACTGACCTCGATAACGACACAACAACCTGTAGCGACGGCCACTGCCATTGGCTGGATAATAGAATACAGTCGTGTATGCAAAGAGGGGATGATGTAGATACAGCCACGAGGCAGCCGTCTCGTTGGCCTGTTCTGTCCAAATGCAATACTGTACTCCTCTCGAAGGAAATCATCGAGTATGATCTTCGAAAAGTGGTCTTTCACCTCCCCCAAGACCTGGTTGATCTCTAGCCATGCTTCTGTGGAATTGCATCCAGATTCTTGAACAATGGCTTGTTGTATTGGACCTATCGAACGCAGGAGAGCGTTGTACAGAGCGAGCAGCTCCTTCTGAATGTGTCGTGGCGTACGAGCTCGACCATCGATGATAGCAGCTTCGATTCTGTCTAATGATTCTGACATTGTGTTCACTCACTCAACGCATAGGTAGCTGAGAATGGAACCTCATGTAGCCAGCCCGTGATGATATGCTAGGTCCAATTCGAAACGCGACTCTCCACAAGCCGAGTAATTTATAGCCCCCCACTTAAGACAAAGCATATCCGCCTCTAAATCTGCCACTTCCCTTAACCATTATATTCGACATCTATCAATTGTCATCGGCGCCGTTTGCTATGTCCCTGACAACTACCCAGAGCACCGTCTCTCAGTCGGTCCTGCACCTTCTAACAGACTACGAGTTACACCACTCGGGAGACGAAACCACCGAGGCGCCCCCATCCCCGACAAACCCAAGGGCGCCAGTACCGACCGAGAACCCAAGATGGTGGCCTTCTGACCACCGTAGAGTGCCTCCCCACCGACCCATCAATAAACACCTAGATCGAAGTTTAAGACCTAACGGAAGGGACCTTATGGAAGCCTGGTTTATATTTACTATGCTGGGAGGGGTGGTCATCATGTCTGTAAGTACCCCTTTTGCTGCCAGATAATGCTCTGCGCCTGGCACAGAAGCTAAGATGGTGGATTCTAAGCATGCCGCATCTCTCTGGGGAAGCACGGGAGGAAAAGTCTACGATCGTATTTTCAGATACCCGATTGGCGGAGAAAAATGAGCCTCTACACCTCTTACTCCTTTTATTGTATGAATTGGTTGGTTATAGATGAAGTTCGGAGAAGATCAGAACTTGAGTACAGACTTACCATAGGAATCAATGGAGCACCGCAGTTTGATTGTTCTCTCCGTACGCACCCTGCAATTGCCGGTGTACTCGTGGGTACCCTGCGGAGCAGCATTTTTCCGTGAAGTGCTTAGTGTCCCGCGGGGTGGTAAGCAACCCCGCGATCTCCGCAAAGCTACGCGTGGCGACGAAGGTGGGAGCAAGGGGCTGATCCGATTGTGAAAGTGGAGTAAGTTAATGAATCTCCCCCATCTTTTTCTTCCCCCATCTTCCCGGCGGCCACCTTACTGTTGATGCCCATGGAGGACGGCTTGTTGCAACCAGATCAGACCAGGCGAAATGCTATTGGGAACTCATCATCCAACACACCATTCTCTTGTAATGTATGCAAGAAGAGCTACACTAGAATTGACCATTTAGCGCGGCACTTTAGGTCTCGTAAGTTTGTGGCATCAGCTCTGGCAAAATCCAGCACTGGTTGTTGACAATTATCCAGACTCGCGCGAGCGGCCGTATGGGTGTCAGATCTGCAACAAGACGTTTGCACGAATGTCAGTTAATCGTCGCTACCATTGTACACATCCGCTGACTTAGCATGCTATCCCAGTGATTTGCTGAAGCGGCATGAGAGTAATCATGGGCCTATGCCCGACAAAGCCGCCGACGGCATGACCACAAAGCGCCGTAAGGTCACAGCAACTTCGCATCAGCCCAGATCGGCGCAGGCCTGCCGCGCCTGCGCCGAGTCTAAGTTGAAATGCGATGGAACGCTCCCCTGCTCGCGGTGTCAGGACAAAAATAGTGTTTGTGAATTCACTCAACCACGCGTGGACGGATCTGCTGTGACTCAATGTCCTGCACCCGATGAGAACACGCAGCCTTCCGACATACCACCGGTCACTACTAGCTTGCCTGAAGATCTTTTGGATATAACCTCGGCCCAGGCCGAAGTTACCTTTGTCCCCAGTATCAACCCAACAAATACTTTAGACGAGATGTCCTCTATAGCCAAGAAGGGTGAGTAGGACAGCATTTGGCCGCAGATTGGACGACGGCGGCTGACGTTGACATTCGTAGTACAACCCCTTGACACACCTATGTACGAGCAGGATATGATGGTCAGCTTCGAAGACCTCCCAGACCTATATTCGTTTGGAGGCCCAGTTATCCCAGGGACCGCGGTGCCTCTGATTGGACTTGAGGACATCCTTGACGATAGCTCATTGCCCAGGGATGTTCTGGACTTTGGTGTTGATCTTAACTTTGACACTGCGTCAATTTTCCGCACAGACGCCGTGTTTCCCATTCATCAGCTCTTACCTCGGCGGAAGCAAGATACGTCTAATGAAGACCCTACGGTGAATCCAAGTGGTTTCACCACCCCAGGCCTAAGAGAAAAGGTAAACATCAGAGCCAGCATTCAGGCCTTTCAAGAATCTCTGTGGCTCTGGACTCCACAGAGTGACAACCACGGTGCTGCGGAGCAGCGCAATCTCTTCCTGCCTGGTGATAGCGTGTTGTCCGCCGGCAACCCAAGTCACGACTTGCCACTCCTTCGCCGAGAGACAACCAACACCACAAGGGGCAAGATTCTGGCGGAAGTTCTAAGTACATGCGAGTCAACTATTCATCCTCATGTTATCTCTAACTTTCCGAGCGCGGAGTTGCTGACAAATCTCATCCATAACTTTGTCGCCTCTCATCTACAGCAGGACATGATGTGGATCCACCTTGCTTCAATCGAAATCAACAAGGAATCTCCACTATTCCTCATGAGCCTGGTTGCTGCAGGAGCGGTAGTTTCTCCTTCCCAAGATATCAGAAAACTTGGGTTTGCGATACAAGAAACCATACGTGAGGCCCACAGTCGCGAAGTAAGAGCCCGGGACTTTGCGAGATCTTGACTAACAGGCAACAGTTCGAAAGGGATAATCGGCGAACGCGGGACTTGAGAACCCTTCAAAGTTTTCTGCTGGCGTTGGATATTGGACTTTGGAGTGGGGATCAAAGAAAAATGGAGATATCCGAAAGTTTTGCGATGCCCTTGCTCACTGTAAGTTAATTTGTACGTTTCCATCTATCTGACTTACAGCTATTATCAGATGGTACGGCGGGCTGGCCATTACCGATTCCAGAAGGAAATCGGGCTATCCCCCCAGGAAGCCGATGACGGACCAATTCTGGAGTCAAAATGGCGAAGCTGGATTACACACGAATCGTTTAAACGGTATTGTCCACTTCTGGTAGCGAGCTTGCCTTCGAAGAGCTAATCAGTGTTCCAGCCTCGCGCTGTATCTATTCTACCGAGATACTCGATCATCTATGTCCCTTTTAGCTCCACCACTAGTATCATACGCAGAGGTGGCCACTTCCCTACCTTGCCACAAAAGCGTCTGGCTTGCCAAAACGGCCAGAGAATGGAAGCAAGCCTATTTGACGCAAAACGGCGATGGCGCGATCCAGCCGCCGTCAATTCGTTCCTGCGTGGATGACAGTACTCCAATATTCGAACACCAGAATATTGTCGATGTCGAGACGTCCTTGCTACTTGTAAATGCTGCAGTATGGCCGCTGATATGGCAATTTCGAGAGATGAAAAGCGTCACCAAGTTCCGAACTTCGCGCGACTTGCGACATAGTCTATCCACCATGCACTCGCGATTACATGAGGTCACGCAGCTACTCGGCCACATACAACTAAGCTCATCCGAGTGGCTCGGACAAATGGAGCCCGCGGCATGGCTACTTCAAGAGCAATGCTTGATGCATCTATATGCATCTCTTGAAGACGTTCAGGTGTTAGCCGGTCGAGAAGGGGAAGAAGAGGCCCGGCGGGTTTTCCCTACTTTAACAGCCTGGATAGACTCCACTGAATCCCGTCAAGCGCTTGTTCATGCTGGGCAAGTCATCCGCGCTGCAAGGATGTATCAGAGATTGCTTCTCAGAGACGCCATAGCGGTTGCTGTGTACCACGCCAGCCTTGTATTCTGGGTATACTCTGTCTTATCAAGACCACAAAACGCACATGCCTCCAGCCAAGCGCCTGTGCCTCCAACTCTGCCAGCTTCCTCAAAACTGGTTAGGTTAGACGGTGAAAACACGCTCGAAGTGCAAAGGTTCGTGACATTCGGAAAGGGCATTCCGTGTATTGGGCAGCAAATTGAAGCGCAGGGCAGTGAAATCCCAAGACACGTCTTGCTCAAGGATACTGCAGAGATCATGGTCGTTATCACCAAATTGCTACGGACACCATATGAAGGCGAGGAGGGAAGTTGCCCCCCCCTTTTGGAGAACTTGAGCAAGTTGATTGAGTCTCTGGGCAAAGCTGCGGTTAGAAGGAAACCACGGGAGGGGCGGCAAACCTCATCTCATGCCCAGAATCCTAGTGCTTGAATACCAAATGCCATTGCACTACTATAGTGCCCTCCACATCTTAATCATATGCGTTAGTTAGTGTGGGGGACCCGAAGGAAAGGGCTGATTTGTATGTGGAGATACAAAGTTCGGTTCAGTGCATAGATTAAAGAACGACACAAGTAGGCACTTCACTATGCATCCCACAATACTTGCTCTGTATTCTATCCCGGATCAACGATAATGGCCACAAAGGTCGCACTTGTCACGGCAAGCTCAGCGGGTCTTGGTGCTGCAACCGCCAAGGGACTTGCGAAAGCTGGCTTTTGTGTCGCCATCAATTATCACAACAATAAAGAGAAGGCAGACGCCGTCGTATCCGAAATTCTCCAAAGCCAGACCCTCGATGGAGCGGATCGTCTATCTGTAAACAGAGAAGTAAAATGCATTGCAATAAGGGCAGATATGTCGAGACGTCAAGACATTGAAGGACTAGTCAAAACCGTCTTCAACACATTCGGGAGGCTTGATTGTGTTGTCTCAAATCAAGGATGGACAAGAGTGCGCCAATTCGACGTTCTTGATGATAATATTGATGAGACTGATTGGGATACCTGCTTCAACGTGAATGTGAAGTCACATCTGTACCTATTTCATGCAGCATATCCATATCTAGCCCAGCAACACGGATCCTTCACAACGATAGCCTCGCTGGCAGGCGTTATTCCCAGCGGAAGCTCGATAGTAAGTACACAGCTACTGCAAACACAGGGTAAGCTTTCAAACACTAACAGGCGATAAGCCTTACTCTGTGACCAAGGCTGCACAGATCCATCTCGCAAAAGCACTGGCACAGGTTGCGAGCCCTCGAGTTCGCGTCAACTCCGTCTCACCAGGCATTCTGCTAACAGTACGCTTCCAATCCTAAGAGCTATCCCTATATGAAGTGATCTAATACGAGTTCATAGGATTGGGGAAAGCAATTTTCGCAGTCGAAACTGGACGCAGCAATCAAAAAGAGCGCTCTTAAAAGATTGGCAGAAATCGAGGTAAGTATAGGTCTTTTAGTGATTTCCGGGGCTACAGTTAACTGGGAACAGGATGTTGTACAGCAAATCGTCCTTCTAGCCAGCACACAGTCTGCCACAGGCCAAAATATAGTGATTGATGCGGGATGGTCAGTAGGATAGAGGTTCCAATTCATTTCATTCTCCATTGTTTGCATTTGCCTACTTCTGGATCCAGGAGAATAGATCCTGCGTAGCGTACCAAAACATCATCATACATGAGTTCCGTACAATGCGCACACAAACATGGACTTTTATTCTCAGTTGCTATCCTATCTTGGGATCCACTTATACTCGTCTCCCAAGAACTGATGAGCCCTGAGGTCACCGGATCGAGCATGACCCTCAAAATTCTCTGCTCTCGCGGCTCTCCCGCACAGACGTCCAAGATTACCACTTGCTTCCTTACTTCTGACCTCCTGATAAGTAACTGTCCGCAAGAATTTACCCACCCACAATCCTCCCGTGTAGCGGGCTGCCTTTCTGGTCGGAAGAACATGATTTGTCCCGATGCACTATTTCAAAGTTAGCCGTCCGCCAACATGCAATGGGCTTGAATGGCAAGGGTCTTCTCACCTTATCCCCATAGGACACACAAGTTCCCTCACCCAAGAAGATTGCACCATAGTGTTTCATCTTTTCCAACGCAGCACGAGGATTCTTGGTCAATATCTGCACATGCTCGGCAGCATACTCATCCGCGACCGAGTACGCATCATCCAGGTTGCCAACAACAATTACAACTCCATGATCTCTCCAAGACGTTCCAGCAAGAGGAGCAGTCGGGAGATCCACTAGTAGTTTGTCCACGGTTTCAATGACTTGCTTTGCTAGGTTCTGAGAGTTCGTGATCAAGATTGCCGGTGTGTCTGGTCCATGCTCAGCCTGAGATAGCAAATCCGTTGCTACTGTGAGAGGGCTGGCAGACTCATCGGCCACAATGAGAACTTCAGTCGGGCCAGCGAATAAGTCGATACCCACCTCGCCAAACAGAGAGCGTTTGGCTTCGGCAACAAATGCATTCCCCGGCCCCGCAATAAAATCAACTTTTCTAACAGTCTCTGTTCCAACTGCCATGGCAGCAACTGCCTGGACACCGCCCAGAATGAAAATCTCATCGGCTCCTGCTAAGTGCATTGCCGCAATTGTAGATGTGGGCAGTTCCCCATTGATTGGAGGTGTACAGCCAATGACATGACTGACTCCTGCGACCTTCGCCGTCAGAATGGTCATGTGAGCAGAAGCCAGCAATGGATAGCGTCCTCCTGGTATGTATGCCCCTACCGTTTCGATGGGGTTGTTCTTTTGACCAAGGAAGACTCCAGGCTGAATTTCAAGCTCGAAGTCGGACAGGGACCTTCTCTGGGCCTCTGCAAAGGTCCTAACATTGCGTTGTACTTCCTTTATATCTTTGATAATTTGCTCTGGCACTTCCTTTAGCACAGCTTCGATTTCCTTCTCTGATAGCTTGAATGACTTCGGGCTCCATTTATCGAAGCGTTCTGAGTACGCCCGCACAGCCTTGTCTCCGTTGGCTCGGATGTCGTCTATGACCCCCTTAACGACGGTTACCACCCCTTCGTTTGACGTGATTCCATTTTTTACCCCATTGTTACTGGGATTCTTCAAGTATGTTCGCTGCATGATGACGGCTCGACAACTTGGGCGGGAGACGGGATATACGAACGATGAAACTCCAATTTGCCTACAACCTGTCAAAGGCAGTCATCTCTTTTAACATCTCTTCATGAGGGCCTTACTTATTGCGCAAGCCCGCCCAGCTCGGCTCCACTGGCTACGGGTTTCTCTTCGGATGTGGGGATAATTAGAAGACTCCTTCATCCGGACAACTTCGCGTACTCTACATTTAAGGATAGGGTGGAGCTTGGCAACACAGTCATCAGAAGAAAGTGGAGGTCATATTGGGGTCGGATATGTCAGCCTAGACCATTATCTTGACTAAGGACTACTTTTTTGGCCCAAAACGCTGACCAAAAGACTGCCTGGTCTCTATCTAGCTCAAGCTGATGGGATGATTGGGAGTGTAAGATAATTGTCGTACTCCGGTCCGAAATTGATATGATTCCAGCCAGCAAGTTTTGACTCTGGTCTAACACACTCCACATTAGCTATTGTCTCATTAATGCAGTTGAGTCTGGGCTTACCTGTCTTCGGGGCCAATGTGCTGAAATCGATCGCAACCTTGCGTGTCGCCGGAAGCAACCTCAAACACAAGCTTCGACCCAACTTCTAGCACCACGTTCGTAGGCCATATCTCTATGTCGGCGTGATATATCTCACCCGGGAGTACCGGTAACACGGACGTCGAGAAATAATCTCGATATGGTAGCCAGGGTCTGTGGCGTGCATGTTGAGTGTTTATCTGGCGAAAACTCACTCGCAGCCAGCCTTTACAGAGTGGAACAGGGTCGCCAGCCGTGCCTGTATAGAACACCTCTTTTCCTGCAGCGGAGATATGCCTCAGTGTCACAAAGAGGTCAATCTCGCTTGTTTGAGGGCCGCCGATGAATGGGTTCATTGAAACATTGAGATGAGCGACAATATGGCCAGTAATCTCAAGTTCAGCTGTAAGTGGAGGCGTCGAGAATTGCACAAGCTGAGGATCATCTAATGTTCCCAATGCCTTGTAGGTGACTTTTTGGTATTGTAGAGTTGATGGTTTCTCTGGACTTAAACCTAACGTCGGTGTTAGGTAGAATCGGGTGTACTGTGTTCGTGCAATCGGCCACTCGTTCTCCGAACGTCGGGGAAACGTCTTCTCGGCCTCCGCATTATTGTGTCCAACATCACCTTTGCGGACAACCATCGAGACTCTGGGCACTTTCCCCTTGGTTGCCCATCCAATTCGATCCTCGCCCTTAAGAAAAGCATCCAAAAAGCTTCTTTGAACCTCAACCTCCTCCTCATAATAGAAAGGCAAATCATGCCTTCCTGTGATGAAACGAAGGTACTTGAACTCTGACCTCGCATGTGTAAATCCTTCAACATTGCCCCGAAGGTGAAGAAGTATACCACCCCAGTTTGCAACGCTTAGCAGTGGCACAGTAACATCGTTCAGGTTATATTCTTTCGAGGCGTAGTATTGATCGTCGCGGTAGAAGTTGTTCTTGTTGTCCACTGGCTGCTCGTTTCGATTTTTCTTGAGCTCTGTCTCGTCAAGGCTTCCTTCGATTGTAGCTGGGCCCCAGCGCCCAGCCTTTCCATACTGATTCGAGAGAACTTGCCTGTCCCACCACCACTTGATGAAGTTGTTGGACAAGATGCCACCATGTCGACAACGATCTCTGTAGTAATCGCTCATACCCTCCCAAGGAATGATTGCAGACAGGCCTTTAGGTTGAAGAGCAGCTACGCGCCACTGGCTGCCAGCGTAATAACTTATGCCTAAGAGTCCGACCTTCCCACTAGACCAAGGCTGTTCGGCGGCCCACTCAACGGCGTCAAAAAATGCTTCGCTTGTCGACCTGGACATGGTATCCAGGAGACCCGGAGATTGGCCTAGCCCGCGCTCATCAACACGAACGACGACATAGTCGTGAGATGTCCAGTAGGTCGGAGCAGGAACTTCCCACGCTGAATGTTCGGATCGATGCGCAGGGTTGACCTCCGAAAAGGATTTTGGGTGAAACACTGAGTACGGAATATCCTTCCCGTAGGGCCCGTAAGTCATAATGACCGGGTATTTCTTAGATTGGACCTTCGGGCGATAGACATTGCACCTGACGACTCCAGAGGAGCTTTTCAAGGGGATTGTAACATTCTGTTCAAAGATGTACGGAAATGATTCAGCTTCAATTGTGCTGATGTCTCGTATTTCGTTAGGCATTCTTGGGGCGCACAACAGATTGTCTTTGAGCAGAGCATGGTTTCGTGTTGCAGCACGTCCGCGTTGCATTTTATGGCCGACAGTAAATTGTGTAGTGGGGGAGTGGCCGATCATTCCGTGGAGCCGAAATTCGGGATGTCTGTACTAAATTTAAGGCCAAACTGCACATACCCTCCTACACATCTGTATCAATCTCTGTACTGGAATATTCAAGCTCAAGACTCGACAGACAACATGCAATCTATCAACAGATATATTACCGACCACGATGACAAAGGAAGGACGATTTTCTCCGACAAAATCGACGAACAACTGCCGTTTCAAGAGTTGGCAGATGGCGCTCGATTCTGCTTGGGCTACACTACACGAACTACCCCAGTCAACATGAACGACGGCAAAGATATCAGTGATTACCAGAATGATCTTGAAGATAAGCCGGGTATCACGATTCCAGGTGGAACTGTTCTCAGGATAGTTGACATGAGGCCCGGGGCTCTATCACCAATGCATCGAACCGTCAGTCTTGACTACGGTGTTGTGATTGAGGGTGAAGTTGAGCTAGTACTAGACTCCGGCGAAAAACGGTTGTTGAAGCGAGGGGATGTTGCTATACAGAGAGGAACGAACCATGCTTGGAAGAATACAAGCGAGACCCAATGGGCAAGGATGTTGTATGTGTTACAAGAGGCACAGCCTGTCAAGATCGGATCCAATTTGTTATCAGAAGACTATGGGGGCATTCCCGGCGTCAAACCTTCCAAGGGCTGATCAAGCATTGGTGTGATATCTGTATTTTGCGGAGGGAGATGATATCAACGTTGCCTCAAAAGCCTCAGACACGTGGCTACTAGACATGATACAGATTACCAAGCTTGAATTCCCTTAATCAATCTATGACTAAGCCACCGTTCACATGAAGATGCACTCCATTGACCCATCTCGACCTCTCCTCACACAGAAATGCAACGGCATGCGCGATCTCCGACGCCTCGCCCATTCGGGGAGCGACAGGAATCGCGTCAATTGTCGGCTGGAGAACTTTCATGGCCTCGGGACCAGCGGCCGCGAATCCCTCAGTTCGTGTCGGTCCAGGACTAACGGCGTTCACAGTGCAGCCATAAGTGCGCGGGAGCTCTTTAGCCCAGCAACGTGTAAAGCTATCCACCATGCCTTTGGTTCCGGCATATATTGTCTGTCCTGGTGGAGGGGATCTGGACGATGCACTGCACACGTTGACAATTCGGGCGCCAGATGGTGACAGAAAAGGCAGAGCCGCCTGTGTGAGCAAGAAGGTCCCGCGGCCATTGATGTTCACAAGCTTGTCCCAATCGTCGAGATTCTGCTCCGCAAACGGTTTGTTCACCGCTATGGCTGCGTTGTTGACAACAATGTCGACCGTACCGAAAGCGTCGACCGCGGCTTTGACCAATCGCGCTGGGCCATCGACAGAACCCATGTCGGCGCAAACTGCTTTGGTGATTGTTGGCGCACTCTTCAAAACAGCAGCTGCTTCCGCTTCCTGAGCTGGAGTGGGATAATTGATGACTACTGAAGCACCCCTGTGGGCAAGCTCGATCGCAATGGCTTTACCAATACCCGAACTCGATCCAGATATGATTGCGACTTTTTTGGCCAGACTCTTAGGAGACTGCTGCTGTATTGCAGCATCACGGAGCGCAACCGCTTCATTAACTGAAATACTACTCTCCATCGCAAAATAGACAGTCTCCGATATTGTTTTAAAATCGTTCGGTAGAATGCCGTCTCTCCTACAAGTTTTAACACAGAGACTGATCCCGCAACACTTTCGCCGAAATGGAAGTTAGAAAGCCCGGCAAGTGGAGGACTAATATTTCGAAGTAGGGGCGGATTTCGCGAACCCCTTCCCCCCCCCGGGTTGTCAGACGCAACAATGGATCACGCGGACAGAAGAATGCCAATAAGTCACGTGCCGGATCCGACCCCCGAATTGACACTGGTCCGCTCATTCCCGCAAACCGAACAAACAGTGCAAACAGTGCAAACATACTGAAAACTTTGCTTGACCAATGAGATCTACTCATTCGTCTATTTCGACTCTCACTACTCAGAGCCGATGATATCAAGCAGAACGTCAGCTGCGACGACAATATCAGCTCTGATTAAGTGTCAGCCAGTATATAGACAGGTGAAACATCAGCTGTGCATGGGATATCAGCTGGAATACCCCTGGAATATGAGGCAAACGTTGACGGCAAGACCGATTGCCTACGCGTACGAGAGACAATCAGAGAGAGCAATTTGACCTTTTGCAAGACTAAAATTTCGAACACTATCTGAACCATGCGTCGATATTCTCCAGACCTTGGCTACCGGACCTATCACCCTGATCCAAGTAACCGCATATTCTCGCCCCCGGATCCCTCTCGCGCCTTATTTGCATGAGCCTTTGTGCCTTTTCGTCAGTCCAGAACTTCGTTTGTCGAACTTGGAAGTCGGAGTCGCCAAGATATGCTCCTTCGCAATGAGGTGCTATGCTTTTCATAACCTCCCTTGTCCAACCCTGACACCGCTCGTCGTCCTTATCGTCGTCCCATACCGTATATAGTGCGAAGTAGTGGTCTGTCTGCATGCTCAGAGCCATATCGGGGAGTGTGCGCCTGCTGCACGGCGCCATGGCGAACCAAATGGCGAACGCTTTGGGATGAGGCAGAGTGCAAAATGCAGGCTTCAAGACCGCTGCAACATCTGCATCATTCTTGACATAGCCATTATCAGCGCAGTAACGATGTCCAGACGGATTCGCAATAGCTTGGTGCGCGTACTCTGCGGCAAGGCTTGTCAACTGGTTTACAGCCTCAACAAGACATCCTTCCGGTCTCGTCTTATTTGCCGCTTCAAGAGCTCTGGCGCTTTCTTCTTGGGTGGCCTTGAATGACACAAAATGGCAGTTGATGCACAGCTGGCCAAGTTCCGGCGGAGTGTTCGCGCAAGCAACAATTTCGGTTCCGGGGTCGAAGTCTGGGGAGATCTTCAAGACCCAGTCCATGACTTCGGAATATCTATCAATAGAATAGACGAATGTTGAAGCAAGCATGCCTTCATATAGTCTCTCTACTTTCAAGTGAAACTTCGTCACAATCGCAGGGAACCCTAATACTCGTCAGTTCGGCGGTTGATAAGGTCCGGTGTCTCCTACCAGGCCCGGCTCCTCTAGCCGCAAAGTAGAGGTCGGAATTCTGTTTCTCATCCGCGCGAAGCCGCTCGCCGTCGGCGGTCACGACATCTAGAGCTACAACGCGCTCGCACGCCCAACCCCAATTCTGTCCGGTTTTATTAGTTCTTCTAATGGTCATAATACTAGATCAGAGCATACCTTGCAATTCCAGCCCATGCCTCCCTGCAGGAGAAACCCACCTAGTCCAACATCGGGGCAATGCCCACCGGGGAACATATAGCCGTGCTTCGACAAGTACGTATTTAGTACACGTCCCGTCGTGCTTGGGGACACAGTCACGGTTCCTTCGTTGTCGTTTAATGATATGTATTCCCATTTTCCAAGATCCAAAAGAATCGCATTATCTCGGACGCTCCACGCTGCCCAGGAGTGGCCCCCAGATCGTACCGATACTCGACACCCAAGATTATTGGCAAGTTTCACCGCTTGGACAATGTGTTCCTCGCTAGTGACTTGGACCACTGCCAGTGGGTATCGGCTGGGCCGTCGCAAATTGAAGACTCGACCAACACGTGCTTCTTCATACTCTTCTTGATCTGACGACTCTCTCCATACTATTGGTAATTCAGCTGGAATGCTGAGCGAGCTCATGGTGTAAAGGCTGCAACGCGTATCTGATCCTCGAGGTCCTGACCTAGACTGGTGGTGGGCCTGCTTAAGAACCAGCAGAATTTTTGACTCACAATCCGCGTTCAAGACTTGGTGTTTCTTCGCCTCACGGAAATGATTCTCCACATGCCGAGAACTTGGAAAGGGGGCCTTGTTGAGATGCTAGCCTAATCGGGTTGGGTATCGGTCTCGAACGGGCCCCATGGGGAAGTGGAGTACCTTCCACGCGTCTTCAGGAGCTAAAGCATTATTACAATTTGTCTATATATGAGGGGTCAGGATTTGTCTAGCACGCATTCCACCCACACTCTTCCAACAAGAAAGTCATCCGTCAACATTACAATGGTTAACTACACCACTGAAAGGGATCCTGATGAAATCCAACAAGGTACCACCTTAGGTCACCTACGTCTGCGCCATGTCGAGACCAACGATATTATTCTCATTCCTACGCCATCGAATGATCCCAAGGATCCCTTGACCTGGTATAACTTGGTCAATTATAATGATAGACAGAACTAACAGCTAGTAGGTCAAAGACATACAGGATCTATCTAGCTTTGCTTGTATGCCTTGCCATGTTCTTCTGCAACTTCCTCGCGGCCGGGCCAACAGTTGCTATTGTCGATATAACCACCGACTTTACAGGTGTAACTCCAACAGAACCAACATTCTCTGCTGCAATCTCTCACATTGCCTACTTCTTCACTACTACAGCACTGCTTCAAGGTACTGGGAATCTTATCTGGATGCCTATCATCATCAAGTATGGAAGAAGGCCGGTATATATCATTTCCTTCTCCTGCTATACAGCCACAGCTATCTGGGCTGGTGTCTCAAAGTCTTATGCCAGTGAACTTGCCTCACGAATCATCATGGGCTTCTTCGCGGGCGCAGGTGAATGTGTTGCCCCTCTCACCATCTCTGATATCTTCTTTTTGCATGAGCGAGGGCTTTTCATGGCGTTAGTAACACACAGAGCGCACCAACTCAATTCTATCACTAACGATGCCTAGGATGTATACTGCCTCCCTCTCTGGGGGAGTGTCTGGCGGTATCATAATCGCTGGACTTGTCACTATTACTCATTCCTGGCGATACATCTACTACATTGCTACCGCTCTGATTGGGGCCCTCACTTTGCTTGTTATATTGACGCTTCCGGAGACTTCATACAATCGAGATATTTCAGCCACTACCGACCACAAACAATCTGTGGATTACACCAAGGTTGACGTCAAGAACGTTGAAACGCAGTCTGAACTGTCTAAGAAATCATTCACAGCCGGTGAGCCAACAAGTACGCCGCCTAACAAGGAGAGCTACTTGCATTCTCTCCGCCTATTTCATGGAAAATTTACCGAGGAGTCCTTGTGGCGTATTGCGTACCGACCTGTCGTTCTGCTCCTTCTACCTCCCGTGTTGTGGGCTACCCTGGTTATGTCTGTCACAATTGGATTCCTGGTTGCTATCTCCTCCAACTTTGCGTCAGCCTTCTCGACATATTACGGTTTCGCTTCCTGGCAGTCAGGTCTATGCTTCATCTCAGGTCTGATTGGCACTATGTTAGGTATCTTTGGTGGAGGTTGGTTCTCCGATTTCGTAGCCAACTTTTTCACCGAGCGAAACAATGGCATCAGAGAGCCCGAAATGCGTCTACCGGCTATCACTGTGGCTTTGGTCTGCTCTCCTCTGGCATTGGTGCTTTATGGCTGCGGCATCGAATATGGATGGCACTGGATGGTCCCAACCATTGGTCTGGGCCTCCGTAAGTACTCATCTTGACGCTTTGTCTCTAAACATAGGCTAACCATTGCTAACAGTCAGCTTCGCTATTGCACAAGGCACTAATGTATCTCTTGTATACATTGTGGATGCTTATAGGCCTATTGCTGGAGAGACAGTTGTCACTCAGCTTGCATTCAAATGTAAGTAAATGGTCTTTCAATTGACTTGGAAGATGACAAGCTAATGGTGTCTAATAGCGGCTTTTGGTTTCCTGCTATCCTTCTACACCAATACCTGGATCGCTCTCCAGGGATACGCAGGTTCCTTTGGTACCATGGCTGGGATTTCTGGAGCAGTGCTCCTACTGTGGGTTCCTCTCTTTATCTGGGGTAAACGTATTCGCCACGCCACATTGAAATGGGGTGTTATCCAAAGTCTCATGAAGTGGGACAAAGACAGAGAGGTTGGCGAATGAGCCGGTCTAAGGAGGTCTAGTCTGTCACAGGTCCAGTCTGTCACGGAAGGAGCGATGAGAGCAGCCAGGCTTGGCGGGAGCCTATTCTATCTACTCATTCGTAGCTCGATAATCAATCACTTTTAACCATCAGTTCTTGCTCATCTGCTCGTCCTGTTGGCCGACAGCCATCGGACAGTCTGCAATCTTGGGCATTGAGTAATTTCTCATAGAGCCAACCGCATCGTTCCTGTGGCACAGAAATGATTGGTCCAGAACTTTCCTGCGATGAGCCTCTGGTCATCCCATTTCTACAAGTGTATGAATGAATTTTCCTCCCAGCTCATTGAGAACTTTCTCGCAATTTGACTTTGGACTTGTTGACGCCCAACGCGCGAACCTAGTCATGCCATTGGATTTTGCGGAGGCGGACTGATTCGAGAGCTCCTCGGAGCATGGTACTCGCTTTTGCCAACATCTATGTCTAAGCATGCTTATCACGGGGAAGGAGCGATGAGAGCAGCCAGGCTTGGCGGCAGCCTATTTTATCTGCTCATTTGTAGCTCGTAGCTTCAAGATAATCAATCAATCACTTCAACCATCAGATCTTGCTCATCTGCTCGTCCTGTTGGCCATCGGCCGTCAGAATGATCGTGAGTGAGCTGGAGCCAACAAAGTCTGCTGCCAAGAACAGCCGATAGGAGGAAGGAGGATAGGAGACGTCAGAGATTGAGTAGGAGTCCACCCTGTGGAAGGTCTACGACTAGCTCACCACATGGGGTCTGTGAATTACGTGAAGTTGAAGTGGAGCCGAAAAAGGCGAACTGATAGATTAATTGTGTAATCCAGAGTATTTCGGCTCCACGTCGAATATTGCTATTTGGCTTGTTTACACTGTCTGGAAAATCCAGCTCCTGGCCTTATTGACGAAGAAACAGGGTTATGGCCACGTAATCTTCTCCGCACTAATTGATATTGGAGAAGTAGTATCCCCCGCTTACTACCCCATTACGATGAATAATCTTGTTCAATTTCAGAGCCCACGTGGAAGAAAGGGTGGTGTTCAATGAAACGACTTCAAGTAACAGTATCTTCAATGTCATACATAAGCTCACTAGCTGTTTTAGTTGTGGAAGAGGCACAGGACCATTCTTTGTACAAGATGCTACCTGAGCAGGCCTACAACTGGACATGATGAGGCTCACTTCTTGCTTGAGTATTCTGATTAAGCTACTAGTGTTGCCAATAGGACCCAGGAGCTGTTTCTTCGGCAGTGGGTTTCGGAAGCTTATCACAAGCTAGAGTAATTAGTTAGTAAAGGGTCCTGCGACCCACTTACAGCTAGCGGGGGATAGTCCCTAAGTCCCACTAGCAAAGAACCAGGGGTACGTACCATTTCACAATTGGGGTGCTGCGGGGCTGGCCCGTGCACTGGGCAAGCACACCCCAGACTCAATATCGGGACCACATTTTGCGGGGAATCCGGGGTTCTTGCAAGGAACGTTATGACTGATGACATTGCAAATTGCAATAGCCTGGGAGAATGGCAACGTAATTCTTGCGACATCCGGTGGGCAACAAGCAAGATATATAGGATACGTCAAATCCATATGAATTATGGTTCAACGCAAGCTCGAGTTTCATAGCAACACGAAGTGTCTCATCCGGCCGGGATCATGGCTTTCTCCATCCTTCTACTAGCTGCGGCTTCTCTTGTGAGAGGCTCGATCACCATTGTGGATCCTAGCGATTATGCGGACCTCACTGCAGATGCCGCTGACAACGAGATTCTGGCCGACTACACCACGGACAGTGGCGGCCCCATGTATTTGCTCTCCGCCATCACTGGTCAATACTACTACGATGACGAGGATGTGACGCTTGCCCACGAGACCCTTTCTGTCGACCAAAACGACACCAGCGTCATAGTTGGTACAGAGGGTTCTCAAGTCAACCTCACCTACGTTACTGTTGTCAAAGAAGGCTACACCACCTGGCTCAACCAAGCTAGCTTCTTCGGTGTGAACGCTGCCGTTAATATTGCGAACGAGTCAACCGCCTACGTTACACACAGTAACATTACTGTCCATAATGGTGCAGCCAACCTCTACGCTTACGGAACCGGCACCACCATCTATGTTGACGATGTTGACCTTTACAGCTCTGGTCCCATCTCTCACGGTCTCTATGCTTCTGGAAACGGTACTTTCTATGCGTCGAATGTTCGTCACTATTCAGGGGGGAACCGGGCCTCTTCCTTCTCCGGCGACACTCCCGCTGGCTACCTCTACGTTACGAACTCAGTTGCCCATACGGCGGGTATTGGAAGCGCTATCTTCTACACGTTGGGCGAGAGCTACGGCACCGATATTCTTGGCGAGACAGAGAATGCACCTTGCCTATTCAGCGATGGCGCGCAGACGTCGGTATTCACGAACGTCGATTTTACTTGTGGCCTTCTTGCTGGTACCGTGATGTTTTCCTCTTCGTCGCGTCTGAGTGGCGCTTCGTTGACCTTTGAAAACTCTCGACTTACCACCACTGGTGAGGACATGGCCGCCCTTTGGTTTGGTAATGTCATTGCGGAAGCCGAGATTATTGCCACTGAGATCGACACTGCCTCGGGTATTCTCGTTATTGCCAACTCCTCCCAAGTTACCCAGGCCTTCGATTACTTTGCCGGCTCGGAGGAGAACTCTGCGATTAGTCCTGCTGAGGTGACTGTGACAGTGTCTGAGTCTACACTCACGGGAGATATTGTCGCCTATAACGGCAGCTCTATCACTTGGAATCTGACTAACTATTCCGAGTGGACTGGTAGTGCGCGCCAGGGTGGGTCAACTAACGGCTCTGTCACCTTCTCGATCTCAGTTGATGAGACTTCCACCTGGACTCTCACTAAGGACGTGAATCTCCAGTCCTTCACGAACGCGAACTCCAGCCTATCTAACATCAAGTCCCAAGGCTACAGCATCTACTATGACTCCTCCAACTCGGACAACTCTTGGCTAAATAAGAAGACAATAAGCCTCTCTGGAGGTGGAAAGCTTAAGCCTTCCTCCTAAGGTCGTTCATTGCGAACATATTCTACAGAATCCAGTGGAAGTTAATAATCATTGGTAGAATCTAGTAGAGTGGGGAAGGCTAAGCGCGTCTGGTGAACATAATCGTGAAAGAGTACATAACTTCAAACTATATAGCTTCAGGTGATCCTTACCTGATGATTAATTAACTATCTACTTTGAACTATGAACCCATAATCCAGTTGTTAGAATTCTGCCTGTCTTATGTCACTGCGGAAACACCTTCTGTGCTATATAAACCTCGTCTACAGCTCCATAGCTTGCAATCTTCACACGAGTTTTTAACCTCTTCTATCCTGTTAGAGACCGAACGACAGGGAAGGCAAAGAGAGGACAAGAGAGGTATTGGATAGTTCGAAAATTCTATAGAAAGCTCCTTATTATAAAACTCAATGCTTAAAGAGTTAAAGGTTCTTCACAGGATACCTATACCCTTATACCTGAGTCCTTGCTCCTTGAGTTACCTAGATAAGGTAGCTTATCTATAAGTAACTATTTAGTTATAGGTAGCCCAAGGTGTAAGGTTAAAATAGGTCTTAATATATGTAACAAAACTGGCCACAGGTATCAGGCCCGTAGGCCTGGAAGGGTCGGAGGGATCTATATCGAGAGGGAGAAGGGTGAGAGAAACGAGAGATAAGGGAGAGAATGAAGGAAAGGGAAAGAGAGGAAGACAGAGGACTCGAGATAGCAGTTGATCAGCGTGGGCTGCCTGCAACTATCTAATGAGTGTTCTGTCTGAGATGATGATCGTTGATCTATGGAATGAACGAGAACGAGTGTTTCATACGCAGCGTTACCAAGATTTAGCCTGGTTACGGCAGTATCCCCGGCGTGCGCCACGGATCGAGCCCCCAAGACGCACATAGATATCGCTGGTGGGGCGACAGGGAGATATCCGATAGGTATCGCAAGAGTCCCCGCTACAGATAAGCGCCAGTAGATAGATATCTACCATTGAGATCGCAGAGAACAGTGGCAGAGGATCAGCAATCAAGATCCTGGAAGTCCCTGTTTCAGATGATGTCATGAATGACAGCATATATATATTGGAAGGCCTGAATCTTGGCCTTATTGGCAAGATTCCCCGTCTTTTTGTGAGGTTTTAGGGTCCTCAGCCTATTGGCATTCCAGGCCTAACAGATGAGGAGCATGAGGCAACACCCAAACATATGCTAGAAGAACCTGCTACAAAAGCTAGCAGGGTGGTAGGAAGTGATCCCTGCTGAGGAGATATATATAGAGAGCTATAAGGAGGCCCTCCTTAGGACTCTTTATAGTCTGGTAGCCAGTATTCATTGACTAAGTCCCCCACCCTACTTTCGGACACCCCCTACTTTCGGACAGGGATCAAATCGCGCTACGACCACGCTATCCACCACGCGTTTTCTTCGATTACTTCCTCATTTCTTGTTCAGTCTAATTCATCTCTTAATATATCATGGAATGGCTAATTATACAGAAGCTGATATCGAGAACGCGCTTATAGACCTACGAAATGGACTTGCTTTAGCTACTGCAGCAACCCGACATGGAATCCCTCGGACTACCCTACGATGGCGACTAAATGGGAGTGTATCTCATAAGCAAGCTCATACCAATAGCCAACGACTTACTGCTATCCAAGAGGAATACCTAGCACAGTGGATTCTACAGCAGGAATCCCTTGGATACGCTCCAACTCATACACAAGTCCAAGCAATTGCAAGCTCTATTCTACGACAATCTGGCAACTGTAACAGGTTGTATAGATAGGCACTACAAAGTAGGACAATGTATATCATTCGGAATACAAACTAATCTCTGGAGAACCTTGTTCTCCTCTCTGGGTCCTTTACTATTTATCCTCTCTCCCAACATCTGCTAGTCTGAAACCTCTCTGTGTACGGAGAGACACTAATGTCTTGTCCCTGTGTATTGGGCTTGGGACTCTGTTTCACTGACATCACAGAAGTAGTGTTCTGACCCCGAAGCTTGGTATCTGGGCTGTTATAATATCTCCCCTCCTGCATCAATATCCCTGGCAATGATTGTACAATGGGAGTGAACTATCATCCTATTGTTGGGTCATCATGGGCTGCTTCTCAAGGTATAGCCGCGTGATATCGCTTCCAATGTTAAGGGGTAGCCTCTGTATTAATAGGTTCTGTTGGAACGTTGTTTATCAACGTTTAAGCGTGTGTTTTGGGCTGATGTGAGAATATATCAAGTAAGTTAAGCAGAGTAGACTGCTATTATAGTGAAGAGATAATGAAATACCAGTGTTCTGACAGTATTTACCTCTTTATCTTACTTTAGTTTGTTTATTTCTCTTCTTCTTCTCTTTAGGCCTCATAATTCTTCAGTTTTTCTTCGCTTATAAGACTGCTGACACTGACAATAATAACAATAATAATAATATCATCATCATTATCATAGTCAGTATAAGACATAGGGCTAAGAGGGCTATAGCCACCAAATCTACAGTATTTGCCTGAAAGGGCAGTGTTAAGAAGATATCTGTTACTGCCGCCGCTACTACCAAGAAGACTGTGTCCGCGAAGGCAGTGTAGTTGCTGAGGAAGGACTTCCTGCGGTGTGTTGCTGCTGAGGCTGCCGCTGCTGCTAAGGCTGCTACTACTGCTGCTGCTGATACTTCTTTGTCTTTAGATAAAGAAGAAGAAGAAGAAGAGGAGGAGGAGTATAAGGGCTGTATATTACCTTTGTCCCTGCTGTCAACGCTGACTCTAAAGAGTCGCACCCTTGTCACGTTGCCCCTGACACCTAGCTCTGGGCTGAGTGTCAGGTAGATAAGAATCTGCTTGTGCTGCAGCAAGCAGATTATAGCCTATGTTTTGGCTGGTAGGGAGGTATTGTACAGCTGAGGTAGGGGTGTTAAGCAGTATAGCTACTATATGCGGCTATCTATTAAGAAGAAGTATAAGTAAGTGAGTTGTTATTTATTAATCCTTGTTGGAGGAACATCATTGACTGATAATAACTTAGGTCCCCTTAGCCTTTAAAGAGGAGGTAGGTATAGTTGCTGAGGTGATTGTAAATACTGTGGCTCTGCTGCTATCCTGCTATACTACTGCTGTCACCAAAGCTAAAGAGCTTTAGGCCACCTATACTCACTGTATTAAGGGTAAGGCCTTTATACTTTGTAACCTATTACAATACTAACATAATTACAGTGTATCTCTAGGAGGAGAAGTAGTTGGTGCTAACTACTATACTAGAGGCTACCATAGCTATCTATACTAAGCTTTGTGTTTTATAGGAGACTCACCAAGAGCTCCTTGCTGTTATCTAATAATTAGTAAGTTACCTTTGAAGCCTCTCCTTCTAGCCTTTATTAGCTAATATATATAGATAGCTTTATAGTCTATATTGTTAGTACAGACTATTAGTAATAACTTTTAGTTGTTAATATGGGTCTTTTTCTTATCTAGCCTTACCTTATTTTTACTATTACTTTTACTTTAGTATACCTTTAGGTACTAATAGCTGGTTTATTTTACTTTAGGATACCTTTAAGTATAAAGATTTATCATGGTTACTAGTCCTATCTTTTATGTATCAGTGTGTCTTTAGGTACTAGTATTTAGGCTATTTTTTGTTTTAGATATAAATCTAAAATATCTTATATATTCTCTAGATCTTCCTTTAACTACTATATATTATAATCTTGACTCTATATCTTCTATTAATATTAATATTACTTCTTTCTATACTAGATTTATTTATTAATAATTGCTTTAAGCTTCTACTCTTTATAACTATTAGGTATTACCTCTGGTAGATTATGTATCTCTAGGTCTTTACTATCTTATTAGTAGTATAGCTTAAGTAGTAAAATATAGAATATAGGGTAAATATAGATCTACAAAGATAAGTCTAGCTTATAGGCTTACTTACCTATAATATTAATGATTTTAAAAGGCCTAATAAAGTACTCTAATAGCTTCTTACTAGGTCTTATAACTTTTAAATACTTAGTTAATAGCATTACCTAGTCACCCTTTATAAATTATATAGATTTATAGTGCTAGTTATATCATTTTACCTAGGTTTTACTTACTTACTTAAGATTTTAGATAAGCTTCTTTCATAATATAATGATTTCTTTAGCTCTCTTTATACCTATATCTATTAGTATCTTCCCTTCTAGAATATTATCCTTAACAGTACTTTCTAGGGCTAACTTATAGCCATATATAGCCTTAAAGGATAAGATCCTAATTAATAAATACTTTATAATATTATATATAAACTTAGTATATAGTAGTTATTCTACCTAATTATCCTATAGATAGTTAATATTATATCTTAAATATAGTTCTAATACTTAGTTTTACTACTTTATCTAACTATTAATCTATAGATAAAATATAGTACTTAGTCTTTACTTTACTTTTAGAAGGAAATAGAGTAATAACTAGAAGTTAGAAGTAAAAAGTAAACCTCTATTACTAATAATATCCTTTAGTATACTAAACTAGTAAATTATCTTACTAGTAAAAGTATCTATAAAATCTTAGATATTCTAATCCTTATAGACTAGAATATATCTAATAAGCTTTATAAAGTAGTTAATAATTACTAAAATAGAATCATATATACTATTTTTACTTTAGTAAGATAGTAAATTAGTTATGAAGTCTATAGCTATTTCTTCCTATAGCTTTATTAACATAGGTAGTAAGCTTAGGGTTCTATAAGGATAATAGTGCTTTACTTTATTATACTAGTATACTAAATAGATAGTAATATAGTCTCTTATATCTTTTCTTATCCCTAGCTAGTAGAACTATTACCTAATAAGTTTAAATATCTTCTTAATACCAAAATACCCTACTAAGGGATCATTATAATAATAGTTTAGAACTTTAGTCTATAGTACTAACACTAGGGGAATATAAAGCTTATCATTTATATATAGTAGTCCCTATAGATCTACCTACTAGCCTATTATATCTCTAGTACTTAATAGATTTAGCATAGATTCTAACTTATCTCTAGTAAATATATACTTTTACTAAGCTTTAAGAAGGATCTCTTTTAAGGGTATATTCTCTAAATTATATACTATTTATATACTTATTACTACTATAATAGTATATCTAGGTATATAATTACTATAGTAATTAGTACTAGTAGAAGGCTCTAATATATCCTGTTACTCTATATTAGTAGTACTTTATCTAAGGCTTAGTAATAGTTTTATACTATAAAAGGGTTATCTATACTCTTTAGTATCTCTTATACTAGTCTTACTACCTAGTCTCTAACTACTAGTATAGATAAAAACAAAATAACTATTATATTAACTTATATTAATAGTTTAGCTTAATACTTATTATAGCCTTACTAACAGAACTAGCTTTATAGAAGCTTTATCTTTAAACTCTTTATAAAGGAAATTATCTTTATCTTAAAGAAACTTAACTTTATCTTAAGGGAGTATAAGTTCTATAGCCTTCTTTACTACTAATCTAATACTTACTTACTAAGGAACTCTCTTTACTTAAAGTAATTTCTATAATATTAGTAGCTTAAAGATAGTACTTTAGCTATCTACTATTTTATAATCTAGTTAATATAATAGTAGATCTATAGGATTAAATCTTCTTAGTCTATACTCTATAATAAAGTTAAAATATAATAGCTTTTCTATCTATCTTACTTATCTTATATTTAGATCTTTAGTAGTTATAAAATACTTTAGGTTATTATAGTTAGTTCTTATAAGTACTATATACTAACTATCTTTAAGATAATAATAGAAATACTTAAATCCCTCTATAATTACTAGTAATTTAGTATTATAAGTCTTATAGTTTCTTTTAGTATCTCTTAGTTTTCTTAAGTAGAATATAATAGGATATAGATAATAATTTATCTTTACTTTATTAGAAGTAGACTATAATAGTAATATAGTAATAGTATAGCTAGAGATATTAGTCTCTATAATAACTTATAGGTTAAGATTATAATAGTATAATAGTAGTACTTAGATAAATAAGTCCTTAATATACTTAAAAGTAGACTCCTACTCCTTACTCTAATAAAACTTTATATTATCTTCTTTAAGCTAGTTAGTAAGGAGAGAGACTATTCTAAAGTAGTTTATAATGAAATAGTAATAGAAATTTATAAATCTAAGGAATATCATAAGTTCTTTTAGACTCTATAGTATAAACTAGTCTCTAACTAATACTATCCTATTACTCTCTATTAAAATACCTTTAATATTAATAATAAACTTAAGGAATAATACCTTATTAGTTTTAAACTTATACTTTAATAGTTTATAGAATAAGCTATACTAGTAAAGTTACTATAGTACTATTTTGATATACTTTTTATACTCTTTCTTATTCTATAAGAATATAAGAATATTATCTAAGTAGATAATATAAAACTTATTAAGTAGTCTATTTAATACCTTATTAATATAGACTTAGAAAGTTACTAGGATATTAACTAATCTAAATAGTATAATAGTATATTTAAAGTAGCTATAGTATATTTAGAATATAGTCTTCTATTTATTACCTTTATAAATTTAGATATAGTAATATATATCCTTTAAATTAAGCTTAGTAAAAACCTTAGCTCCTAAAAGCCTATTAAGAGTCTTACTAATAAGTAGTAGGGGATACTAATTCTTCTTAGTAATTTTATTTAAACCTCTATAATTAATATATAGTTAGAGGTCTCTATCTTTCTTTAGGATAAACAGAATTAGGGCTCCTACTAGGCTAATAGATTAATAGATTCTTCCTGTTACTAGTGCTTTACCTAAGTACTATTATAGAGCTTTAAGCTCTCTAGCTAATAAATTATATAGTAAGCTATATAGTAGTTCCTTATTATTAGTATCTATAATATAGATATAATCTAATAGAGGAGGTAGCTATGCTATCTTTGCCTTATTAAAGACTTCTGTATAGTCTAATAGCTAACCTGGAACTTTTAGGTAGTCTTTGTTAGTTATTATATTAACTCAGAGGGTAAGTATCTTGTTACTTCTAACTCTTAATACTATAATGGTATAGATTCTCTAGCTATTGTCCTGTACTATACTCTTTAGCTTTTTAGGGGAAATAACTTTAATATTACTAGTATCTATACTATGCTACTGTAACAGCCCAGATGCCAAGTCTCGGGGTCAGAACACCACTTCTGCGACATCGCTGAAACAGAGTCCCAAACCCTGTACAGGGGCAGAACGTATCTGCCTCTCCACACTCGGAGAGGCTTCAGCCCAGCGGATGTTAGGACTCAGATCAGGGGCTGTAGGGGGACAGGATAAATAGTAAGGGATCCAGAAAGGAGAACAAGGTTCTCCAGAGATTAGTTTGTATTACAAATGATATATATTACTCTACAATATAGTGCCTATTATACAACCATAACATTCTAATCTCTCTTACCCTCAAAAGGAGATAGTCACTATATTATTGGGACAATATATCATCCAAGAACTCAGGGATAATCTACCCTTAATATAGAGAACAACAATACCTCATCAATACCCAGCAAAGGTCCCTCAAACCCTCCAAGTAACTCCACTCTCAGGGAGAACCTAAATACCTAAACCATTAAAGAAGACCCCCTTACCCTGATTAAGCAAGAGCTTACCAAAGCCCAGCAAGAGAAACAGTATCTTAAAGAAGAGTAAAGGTATAGCCTCTATCTCAAGCAAGCCCAAACTAAGCTCAAAGCTATTTAACAACAAATAGCTCAATTAAGAGAAATACCAGTCCAACCCCCTCCTTAAACCATCACAGCAATATCAATACATATAGTTATGCCAGATAAGACTACTCAGCTAGCACTCATTAATAAGGCAGTAATCAAGAAAACCCTTATATACCCCAAGAAGTATAGAGGTAAGAACCTTAGAGAGTTTAAAGAATTTATATCTTACTACAAAGTAAACTTCAAGAGAGACCTAATACAGTTTACTATAGATATATCAAGAGTCCTGTATACACTTTCACTGTATAAGAGCAAACCAATAAATCAATAAATAGAGTATAAAAAGACTCTACCTAAAAGTACTTACCCTAAGTAGGAGGACTTCAGAGTATTCATGGAGAACCTTATCTCTAATCCAGCTAATCAATATATCAAGAAACTCTAAGAATAGAGAGACACAAGATAAGGTTATAGACAATCCATTTAGGAGTTCATTAGATACCTTAAGAAGTTAGCACTATACATTAAAGACCTCACAGACAGCAAGAAAGCCAATACCTTATACCTAGGGCTACAAAAGCCTATTCAGGATATCATTACTATATAGCTAACCCCTATCACCAGATATAAACCTATACAGTAAATAGCTAAACATATCAAGAGGATACTTATTAAGAAAGGAGCCCACAATAACAATAGATAGTTATCATCAGGAGGCTATCATAATATATCAAATAATAGTCACAACTTAACCCAACAAGGGCAAGGTAATCTAAATTATACCCCCCTAGGTACCAGGTTTTACTATAAGTAAAGGTAAAGTAACAGTGTAGAGGAGACAGACAATAGTTAGAGAAGACCCAGAGAATTATCAGATATCAAATGTTTTAAATACCACAAGAAAGACCATTATATAAATAATTACCTAAGTAATACACCAAAAAATAGCAGCTCCTAGGGAATCATATCCAAGCCTTAGGAGTACTTAAAGGTAGATATAAGTAAATAATAGTCACCATTATATTAACAGCTATAGACCAGGCTATACAAAAAGTTTCAGTGTTAATTAACTTAGAAGCAGAAGTAAACTATATATCCTCTATACTTACAAAAGAACTCTAATAGGAAATTATATATATCCTACTATATACTATTAAGGGCTATAATAGCTATAAGATAATAACCTTCAGTACCTACTAAGAAATAGTAAAGGTAACTAATAGCCTAAAGTATATAAAACACCAGAAGTATTAATTTTATATCATTAAAGGTAATAAATTTCCTCTTATACTAGGGTATCTATGGTTAGAAGATATAGACCTTATGATTTCTTTTTACTTAAAGCACTAAAGCTATCCTAATAAGGAATTACCTAGTAGCTTTATAATTTCTATAGATAAGGTATCTAAAGACCCCACAAAGGATAAGCAAAATACTAGGCCTATAGAAGGTCAAGAACCAAGAAATAATTTTAAGCTTACCTAGCAGCATAGTATAGATACTAGCAACATTAAAGTCATTTCCCCTAAAAAGCTAGAGAGTGTAGTATAGAACAATAACCAGAGAATCTATATCATTATAGTATCAAGAGCTAAAAGTAACAAGACACTTACCCTCTAAATCAATATAATGACTAGCAAAGACCACCCGAAAGTTCTAGGTTAGCTATTAGACTATACAGAAGTCTTTAACAAGGCAAAGGCAGCACAGCTACCCCCTCTATTAGATTATATCTATACTATAGACACTAGCAATAAGGAACTACCATATAGCCTACTATACAATTTATCAGCCAGAGAGCTTAAAGCTCTACAACAGTACTTAGATAAAGCACTAGCAACAGAAAGAATCCATTAATCTATCAGCCCAGCAGAAGCCCTAATTCTATTTATCCCAAAGAAGGACAGAGACCTCCAACTATACATCAATTATAGGGGTTTAAACAAAATCACTAAGAAGAATCAGTGTCCCCTACCACTTATCAGTAAGACCCTTAATAGGCTTTCAGGAGCCAAGGTTTTTACTAAGCTTAATTTGAAGAATATATATTACTATATCTAAATTCATAAAGGTAATAAGTAGAAGACTATGTTCTAAACACACTATAGCTACTTTAAATATACTATCATACTATTTAGATTAGTCAATACCCTAGCAACTTTCTAAGCCTATATTAATAAGGTATTAAGTAGGCTACTTAATAAGTTTTATATTATCTACTTAGATAATATTCTCATATTCTTATAGAACAAGAAAGAGCATAAAAAGTATATTAAAACAGTACTATAGTAACTTTATCAGCATAGCTTATTCTATAAACTATTAAAGTATAAGTTTAAAACTAATAAGGTATCATTCCTTAGGTTTATTATCAATACCAAAGGTATTTCAATAGAGAGTAACAGGGTAGTATTAGTTAGAGACTAGCCTATACCACAGAGTCTAAAAGAGCTTATGATATTCCTTAGATTTACAAATTTCTATCACTATTTCATTATAAACTACTCTAGAATAGTCTCCCCCCTTACTAACCAGCTCAAAGAAGACAGTACAAAGTTTCATTAGGACAAGGAGCAGGAGTCTACTTTCAAGTATATCAAGGACTCATTTATCCAAGTACCACTATTATACCATTATAATCCTAACCTATAAGTCATTATAGAGACTAATATCTCCAGCTATACCATTACTATATTACTATCATAGTCCACTTCTAACAAAGTAAAGACAAATTATCATCTACACCCTATCATATTCTACTTAAGAAAACTAAGAGACACTAAAAGAAACTATAAGACTCACAATATCAAATTACTAGTGATCATAGAGAGATTTAAACATTTCTATCATTATCTTAAAGGTAGTTAGCACATAGTACTTATAAGAACTAACCATAATAACCTAAAGTATTTCATAACTACCAAAGACCTAAATATAAGACAAGCAAGATAGATAGAAAAGCTATTACATTTTAACTTCATTATAGAGCATAGACTAGGAAGATCTAATCCTATAGATCCACTATTATATCAACTAGATTATAAAACAGTAGATAGCCAAAGTACTACCTCTAAGCTATCAATATTATAGAAATTACTTCAAGCAAAGAGAGTTCCTTAGTAAGTAAGTATTAGATTAGTAGCAGAGAAGACTATAGAACTTATACTCCCTTAAGATAAGGTTAAGTTTCTTTAAGATAAAGATAATTTCCTTTATAAAGAGTTTAAAGATAAAGCTTCTATAAAGCTAGTTCTATTAGTAAAGCTATAATAAGTATTAAACCAAACTATTAACATAAGTTAATATAATAGTCATTTTGTTTTTATCTATACCAGTAGTTAGAGACTAGGTAGTAAGACTAACATAAGAGATACTAAAGGGTATAGATAACCCTTCTACAGTATAAAACTATCACTAAGCCTTAGATAAAGCACTACTAATATAGAGTAACAGGGTATATTAGAGCCTTCTACTAGTACTGATTACTACAGTGATTATATACCTAGGTATACTATTATAGCAGTAATAAGTATATAAATAATATATAATTTAGAGGATATACCCTTAAAAGAGGTCCTTCTTAAAGCTTAGTAAAAGTATATATTTATTAGAGACAAGTCAGAATCTATACTAAACCTATTAAGCACTAGAGACATAATAGGCTAGCAGGTAGATCCATAGGGACTACTATATATAAATAATAAGCTTTATATTCTCCCAGTATTAGCACTATAGGCCAAAGTCCTAAACTATTATCATAATGATCCCTTAGTAGAGCATTTTAGTATTAAGAAGATACTTAAACTTATTAGGTAATAGTTCTACTAGCTAGAGATAAGAAAAGATATAAGAGACTATATTACTACCTATTTAGTATACTAGTATAATAAAGTAAAGCACCATTATCCTTATAGAACCCTAAGCTTACTACCTATACTAACAAAGCTATAGAAAGAAATAGCTATAGACTTCATAACTAATTTACTACCTTACTAAAGCAAAAATAGTATATATAATTCCATTTTGGTAATCATTAACTACTTCATAAAGCTTATTAAATATATTCTAGCCTATAAGGATTAGAATACCTAAGACCTTATAGATACTTTTACTAGTAAGGTAATTTACTAGTTTAGTATACTAAAGGGTATTATTAGTAATAGAGATTTACTTTTTACTTCTAACTTCTAGTTATTACTCTACTTCCTCCTAAAGGTAAAGTAAAGACTAAGTACTATATTTTATCTATAGACTAATAGTTAGACAGAGTAGTAAAACCAAATATTAAAACTATATTTAAGATATAATATTAACTATTTACAGGATAATTAGGCAGAATAACTACTATATACTAAGTTTATATATAATATCACAAAGCATTTATTAACCAGGATCTCACCCTTTAAGGCTATATATAGCTATAAGCCAGCCCTAGAAAGTACCATTAAGGATAACATTCCAGGAGAGAAGATACTAATAGATACAGATATAAAGAGAGCCAAAGAAATCATTATATTACAAAAGAAGCTTATCTAAAATCTTAAGTAAGTAAGTAAAGCCTAGATAAAATAGTATAACTAGTACTACAAACCTATACAATTTATAAAGAGTAACTAGATAATACTATTAACTAAGCATTTAAAAGTCACAAGACCCAGTAAGAAGCTATCAGAATACTTTATTAGGCCTTTCAAAATCATTGATATCATAGGTAAGCAAGCCTATAAGCTAGACTTACCTTCATAGATCTATATCTACCCTATATTTTATATTTTACTACTTAAGCTATACTACTGACAAGACAGCAAAGACCTAGAGATACATAATCTACCAGAGGTAATACCTAATAGTCATAAAGAGTAGAAGCTTAAAGTAATTATTAATAAATAAATCTAGTATAGAAAGAAGTAATATCAATATTAATAGAAGATATAGAGTTAAGATTATAATATATAGTAGTTAAAGGAAGATCTAGAGAATATATAAGATATTTTAGATTTATATCTAAAACAAAAAATAGCCTAAATATCAGCGCCTAAAGGCGCACTAATATATAAAAGACAGGACTAGTAACTATAATAAATCTTTATACCTAAAGATATCTCAAAGTAAAACAAACCAGCCATTAGTACCTAAAGATATACTAAAGTAAAAGCGATAACAAAAATAAGATAAGACTAGATAAGAAAAAGACCTATATTAATAACTAAAAGTTATCACTAACAGTCTGTGCTAATAATATAGACTATAAAGCCATCTATATATATTAGCTAACAAAGGCTAGAAGAAGAGGCTTCAAAGGTAACTTACTAATTATTAGATAGCAGCAAGGAGCTCTTAGTGAGTCTCCTATAAAACATAAAGCTTAGCATAGATAGCCATGGTAGCCTTCAGTATAGTAGTTAGCACCAACTGTTTCTCCTCCTAGAGATACACTACAATTATATTAGTATCATAACAGGTTATAAAGTATAAGGGTCTTACCCTCTATACAGTAAGTATAGGCAGCCTAAAGCTCTTTAGCTTCAGTAACAGTAGCAGCATAGCAGGACAGCAGTAGAACCACAGTATCTATAATTATATTAGTAACTATACTCATCTCCTCTTTAAAGGCTAAGGGGACCTAAGTTATTATCAGTTAACAATATTCCCCCAATAATAATTAATAAATAATAACTTACTTACTTATACTTCTTCTTAATAGATAGCTACATATAGTAGCTACACTGCTTAATACCCCTACCCTAGCTACATAATACCTCCCCACTGGCTAAAACATAGACCATAATCTACTTACTGCAGCGTAAGCAGATTCTTATCTACCCAACACCTAGCCTAGAGCCAGGCATTAGGGGTAACACAATAAGGGCGCGACTCTTCAGAGTTAGTGTTAACAGCAGGGATAAGGGCAATATAAAGCCCTTATACTCCTCCTCCTCTTCTTCTTCTTCTTCTTTATCTAAAGATAAAGAAGTATTAGTAGCAGCAGCAGTAGTAGCCTTAGCAGCAGTAGTAGCCTTAGCGGCCACACACCGCAGGAAGTCCTTCCTCAGTAACCGCACTGCCTTCACAGACACAGTCTTCTTCTTAGTAGTAGTAGTAGTAGCAGCAGAGGTCTTCTTAATACTACCCTTTCAGGTAATCACCACTAATTTAGTAGCCACAGCCTTCTTAGCCCTACACCTCATACTAACCATAATAATAATAATAATATTATTATTATTATTATTATCATTATCATTAGCGGTCTTATAAGTGAAGAAAAACTAAAGAATTACAAGGCCTAAAGAGAAGAAGAAGAGAAACAAACAAACTAAAGTAAGATAAAGAGATAAATACTATTAGAATACTAGTATTTCATTATCTCTTTACTATAATAGCAGTCTACTCCACTTAACTCACTTAATATATTCTTATATCAACCTAAAACACACACTTAAACATCAATAAACAATATTCTGACAGAACCTATTAATATAGAGGCCACCCCTTAACATTGGAAGTAATGTCACACAGCTATACCTTAAGAAGTAGCCCATGATAACCTAATAATAGGATAATAGTTCACTCCTATCACATAATTATCACTGGGGATATTAATACAGGAGGGGAGATATTATAACAGCCCAGATACCAAGTCTCAAGGTCAGAACACCACTTCCACAACATCGCTAAAACAGAGTCCTAAACCCTATACAGGGGCAGAATATATCTACCTCTCCGCACTCAAAGAGGCTTCAGCCCAGCAGATATTAGGACTCAGATCAGGGGCTATAGGGGGACAGGATAAATAGTGAGGGATCCAGAAAGGAGAACAAGGTTCTCCAGAGATTAGTTTGTATTACGAATGATATGCATTGCTCTACAATATAGTGCCTATTACACAACCATGACAGCTACTAGGTAAGCTTAAAATTATTTCTTGGTTCTTAATCTTCTATAGGCCTAGTATTTTGCTTATCCTTTATAGAGTCTTTAGATATCTTATCTATAGAAATTATAAAGCTACTAGATAATTCCTTATTAGGATAGCTCTAGTACTTTAAGTAAAAAGAAATTATAGGATCTATATCTTCTAACTATAGATACCCTAATATAAGAGGAAATTCATTACCTTTAATAGTATAAAATTAATACTCCTAGTGTTTTATATACTTTAGGCTATTAGTTACCTTTACTGCTTCTTAGTAGGTACTAAAGGTTATTATTTTATAGCTATTATAGCCCTTAATAGTATATAGTAGGATATATATAATTTCCTATTAGAGTTCTTTTATAAATATAGAAGATATATAGTTTACTTCTACTTCTAAATTAACTAATACTAAAACTTTTTATATAGCCTAGTCTATAGCTATTAATATAATAGTAACTATTATTTACTTATATCTACCTTTAAGTACTTCTAAGGCTTAGATATAATTCCTTAGGAGCTACTATTTTTTAGTATATTACTTAAGTAATTATTTATATAATAGCCTTTCTTATAATATTTAAAATATTTAATATCTAATAATTCTCTAGGTCTTCTTTAGCTATTATCTATCTCCTCTATACTATTACTTTATCTTTACTTATAGCAGAACCTAGTATCTAGGGGGATATAATTTAGATTACCTTGCTCTTATTAGATTAAGTTATAACTATTACTTAATATATTATAATAGCCTCCTAATAATAACTATCTATTATTATTATAGGCTCCTTTCTTAATAAGTATCCTCTTAATATATTTAGCTATTCACTATATAGCTTTATATCTAGTAATAAGGGTTAGCTATATAGTAATGATATCCTAGATAGACTTTTATAGCCCTAGATATAAGGTATTGACTTTCTTGCTATCTATAAGGTCTTTAATATATAGTGCTAACTTCTTAAGGTATCTAATGAACTCCTAAATGAATTATCTATAACTTTATCTTATATCTCTTTATTCTTGGAGTTTCTTAATATATTAATTAACTAGATTAGAGATAAGGTTCTCTATAAATACTCTAAAGTCCTCCTATTTAGAGTAAGTACTTTTAGGTAGAGTCTTTTTATACTTTATCTATTAATTTATTAGTTTACTCTTATATAGTAAAAGTATATATAGAACTCTTAATATATCTATAGTAAACTATATTAGGTCTCTCTTAAAGTTTACTTTATAGTAAGATATAAATTCTTTAAACTCTCTAAGGTTCTTATCTCTATACTTCTTAGGATATATAAGGATTTTCTTAATTACTACCTTATTAATAAGTACTAGCTAAGTAGTCTTATCTAGTATAACTATATATATTAATATTACTGTGATAGTTTAAGGAGGGGGTTAGGCTAGTATTTCTCTTAATTAAGCTATTTATTATTAAATAGCTTTAAGCTTAGTTTAGGCTTACTTAAGATAGAGGCTATATCTTTGCTCTTCTTTAAGATACTGTTTCTCTTACTAGGCTTTAGTAAGCTCTTACTTAATCAAGGTAAGGAGGTCTTCTTTAATAGTTTAGGTATTTAGGTTCTCTCTGAGAGTGGAGTTACTTGGAGGGTTTAAGGGACCTTTGCCTGGTATTAATAAGGTATTGTTATTCTCTGTATTAAGGGTAGATTATCCCTAAGTTCTTGGATAATATATTATCCTAATAATATAGTAACTATCTCCTTTTTAGGATAAGAGATTAGAATATAACAGGTTATATAGATAGGTATTACAAAGTAGGATAATATATATTATTTAGAATACAAACTAATCTCTGGAGAACCTTGTTCTCCTCTCTGGGTCCTTTACTATTTATCCTCTCTCCTAATATCTGCTAGTCCGAAACCTCTCCGTGTACAGAGAGACGCTAATGTCTTGTCCCTGCGTATTGAGCTTGGGACTCTGTTTCACCGACGTCGCAGAAGTGGTGTTCTGACCCTGAAGCTTGGCATCTGGGCTGTTACAGCAACTATACTCCCCTGGGTCGAAAGTGGACATATCATTTCCTACAGCGAAATCTATCTCTCAAAACAAAGCTTGGTCGTCGGACAGACTGGGAGCGTGTTAATACTGCAACTCCTGCTAATATCCAGCAGCTATTCAGTCTCTATAATACTATTAAGTGGATTCCTCCTCAGTATCGATACAATGCTGATGAAGGTGGGATTATGGAGGGACAGGGTATTAATGGGCTTGTTATAGGCTTAGCACAGCAGAATCTAAGTGCTGTACCAGTTAAAACCATTAATCAGCGCACCTGGACATCATTTGTGGAGTGTATATCTGCTTCCGGAGCTGCTCTTAATCCTCTTGTGATTTTCAAAGCCAAGAGTATCCAAGATCAATGGTTCAAGAGAGATTTTCTTGCTAAATATCCTCTCTGGCAGGTTATATTCTCTGAGAATGGATGGACAAGCAATGATATTGCAGTTAAGTAGCTTAAGAGGGTGTTTATACCTCAAACAGCTCCACAAGATAAGGCAATAGCTCGTCTACTGATAGTAGATGGCTATGGTAGTTATACATCTGATGAATTCATGACTATCTGCTATCTAAACAATATCTATCTGCTTTTCCTACCTGCTTATACCTCTTATATCCTGCAGCCATTGGATATAGGCTGTTTCTTAAGCCTTAAGACAGCCTATAGACGCTTGATCAACGAGTATACTGCTCTAACAGACACAACCAAGATTGGGAAGGCTAATTTCCTTGATTTCTATGCTTAAGCTCGAGAAATAGGTCTACAAGAGAAGAATATCCAAGCTAGATAGTATGCAACTGGACTATATCCTATAGATATAGCTAAGCCGCTCAATTCACGTTGGGTAGTGGCCTCTAGATCACCTATTAGGCCTCAGCCTACGATCCCTAATATTACTACCTCTAAATGTGGTAGTGATATCATCAAGCTATTCAATCGAAAGAGGAGCTCTCCTATATCTCGATTATCACTACGGAAAGCTGCCTCAGCGCTTGATAGATCAATAATCAAGATGACAATGCAAGATCAAGAGATCAAGCAGCTCCGAGCTCAGCTAGAGCAAGCAAAACCAGCAAAGCGGCGGAAGGTGATACAGGATCCAAATAAGCGCTTTGTCAGTCTTGCAGAGATACTAGAGCAATCTAATCGCGACCCTAAACAGCGCATTCAGCAAGTGGAGCAGGAGTTGCTAGAGGAAGAGGGTAGTATATCAGAAGCAGAGGAGTCATCATCTGTTTGACGTTCGACACGTAATCGACAGCCAACCAAGCGATTTATGGAGAGAGATTCTAGTGCAGATAGATCTAGTGATCTCAGCGATTAATATGATATAGATTCCATTCGATTTAGAGCTGAATTGGTTGAGTTGTAGAGGGTTGAAGTTTTGGGGTGGGTAGGGGTGGTGGAATTTCTGCCCTGTCCGAAAGTAGGGGGTGTCCGAAAGTAGGGTGGGGGACTTAATTATACACTGTGATTGTACCTTGTTGCTCCCTTGTGACTACCCTGCGCCTCGCACACAGTAATACCCCGGGAAGGTCAAAAGTATACGGACGCCAACAGTCCTCCTATTCTAGAGCAGCTAGAAGGGTACCATCACATATAGTTGGTAAGAGGCGAGGCAGATGAATGAGAGTAGATCTGCTTGGTCTGGCAGGTCTCGGCCTGTATGTCTTGTTTGTCTCATTTGACTCGTCTGTCGGAATGAACGGAATGATCAGCACTATCGTATTCAATCGTCGATCTCGTCGATATTGTCGTCAATCCGGGAGTGATACGAAAATATGATCGGGGGAATTGGCAGTAGACGTGGCTCTGGAAGGCTTTGGAACGAGCACGTGATTCGTTTGTTGCGTCTGCACGTGACCCAGAGATCGATATTTCCAACACAAGCCCCTACACTCATAAGATTATTTGTGGGATATTAAACTACTCTGCGAGATATTGACTGCTTAATTTTAGGTCTCTGTGCTTTGTATCTATTGCAAGAATAATACAAGACTCAGTATTAGGATCTGGCATGATTGTGGTAGAAGAAGTCGCTTGGTGAAGTTGAGATGGAGAAAATTAAGAAAAGTGGCTGACAAAGTGATGTGGCCGACTTAGTGATAAACCTGGGTTAGCTGGTTTAGGGTTAGATTTGACTGAAAAGAATGGAATAATACAATACTTCAATTGATTCATTCTGAGATATCTCAGCGGGAGCTGCCATGGGGAGTATCAGGCCATAGGCCCAGGAGAATCGGGATTGAGAGGGCTGAGGACGAGAAATTGAAAGAAACGAACGAGACAAAGGACTCGGGACTCGAAATAGTTGTCATTAGCGGCTACCTATGAACTATCTGGGTCTATTGAGTCTGTCTGAATGATGTGGAATGAATGAACGTCTCAGAACTGGTCGCGTTGTCAAGACTGGGACTTGGCGCGTAACAGGGAGGTGGATAGTCGCAATCACAACCAGGGCGATGTCATATTCGGGCCACTCATGTAGACATTGATCTGCATGCCCTGGAGCTCGTCGTTATAGTACTGGAGCACTTCGAGAGTATCACCGGTGCCTGCGGTGGGAGACAGCAGCGACTGAGTACCTTCGGCTTCTACCTCATCGATCCATACCTCCTGCGCTTCCTGCGCTGAAGTCATCTTGTCCGGGATAAAGGCAGAAAGGTTCCCGTAGTAGGGGTAGACCGTACCCGGAATCATGCCGCTGGTAACGACAAAGCCTAGCTCCTCGTCGATAACCAAACCCACTCGCGCGTTCGTGTCGGTGGGATGCGAGTCGGGCCAGACGCAACCGAGGGGAGTGGTCGAACCATTTCCGTAAACCCCGGTGTCGACGACTTTCCAGCCCAGTTCGGTGAACTGACAATCGTCGCCGATGGTAACCGAGAAGTTGCTGGACTCTGCGAAGAGGGCCACGCTAAGCTCTTGCAATGTTTCCCGGCTCGCCTTCGTCCGATTAGCTGGCGGCGACATCAAAACTTTGTAGTTCGCAGTAAGCTCAGCAGCCGAAAAAGAGAAGCCGTGATCGCCGCGATTGCGGTTGATGAACAGCTCCAGCTCGGTGATTTTCCAATTGTCCACCTTGACTCGGCCTCGAAGAATTACTTCTGTCTCGTTGTTGCCTTCACTGACATCCAGAGCAAAGTATGCCGCGCCGTTTATCGTGTCGATTGCCAACAGGCTTGGCGAGCCTGCCTCGACGATGGTGCGCCACGATGTCATCATGGAGAGTGCTGCCGGGTGTGAGTTTTCGGTTGCCTGATAGACACTTGCCAATGGTAGGGTGGACGGGTCGTGTGCTACCATGGAATCTAAGACCTGAGTAACGATGGACGATAGGTACTCCCGGGAGTAGGACGTCGCATCTCTGCCGATTACCGCGGGGACAGCGGGCGCCGCCACCGCGAGGCCCAGCAGCATGCTGAGCATACAAGATGAACCCGTAATGCGCATCGTTGGTTTATGAGCAAAAGAGTAGTGATGTTGTTGTTGTCAGGTCAGGCTTTCTATCACTCAGACGAAACTCAGAGGGGAAGCCAACAACCCGCACTTTATACCTCATTCTCCATACCAGGCTATACGTACTGCTCATCATAATTCTACTATCCTCGGCAGCCATTTCCCTGATCAGCGAAGAGTAAACATTGTCAATGAAAGAACCAGCGACTGTACCTCTCGGCTCCACGTTCGGCTCCACACCCCGGGTGGTTGTGGTACCAGGTTCCCCGCAAACATATCAGAAAACTCCAGGTTTCGGTCCCTCATTTGTCTAGCTGCAGAAATGGATGGAGATTTCTGGGGAGGTGACCAAGGGGCGGGCAGTAGGTTGATAGTAGTGGAGTTGAGGTACGTAAGCAGTATTTAGCAACTAAGGACTAATCGGGTAAGTCAAGTTAATTAACAAATTCTATCGCTCCTAGTGTGATTTCGCTCTTCCTTCACCCCCTCCCAGGCTCACCAATAAGCGATCAATGGCCTGAAGACTCGAGCATCTTGTTGATGGCTATCGCACCCTCCTCTTCGGATAACGCACTGTCACGATCTCGCAACAGATGGCCGGTAACTGGTGGACGTCGACGCACCGCAAGTACTGGAGCTTTTCGCCGGAGCGCCTAGCGACCATGCGGGATGAGCTGGATAAGCAATACGAGAAAGTGCTCCAGCAGCATCCCTACCCAGATCGTCGGCTGATGTTCATCTTTTTGCGGGACCGACTACTACAACTGGGCAAACGTTTACCCTTCAGACAACAATGTGTCGCGACGGCTCTGGTGTACATGCACCGCTACTTTCTCTCAATACCGATGCAGTCGGTGAATCTCTACCTGCTTGTGGCTACCGCCTTCTATCTGGCTTCCAAAACAGAGGAGTCACCCCATCATATTCGTCTTGTTGCTTCCGAGGCTCGTTCCGCCTGGCCAGAGTTCGTCCCCGGCGATGTCTCGCGCCTGGGTGAGATGGAGTTCTGCTTGATTTCAGACATGCGTTCCCAGCTCATCATCTGGCACCCGTACCGCACACTCAATGACTTGAAGGATAACCAAGACCTAAAGCTGAGCAGCGAGGAACTGAACTTGGCATGGTGCATCATTAACGACAGCTACGTGACTGACCTGCCACTGACATGCCCCCCTCACTTAATAGCCATCATAGCCATCTTCCTCGCTGTTGTATTTCATCCCCAGAGCAAGGCCAGTGCCATGCGACCGCCCATTGCTACTAACCAGGTAATGGACGCCGACTCAGCAGGTTTTGTGTCTATGGGAGCCCGCCCAGGCATAGCAGGAGCGCTTGAAAACGCAATGCACCATCTGCCTATGAATCCTCCATCCACTCCTGCAATCCGGAGTGGAAACCAGAACATTTCGGTAGGCGACCCATCACGATCAGCGGTACCAGACAAGACCTATGGAATGCAGGCGATCCAGGCTTCGGAGAAATTCCAAAACACTCTCAGATTCCTTGTCGAATCAGAGATTGACCTGCACCAGATGATTGAGGGTACTCAAGAGATCATCAGCCTATACGAGGTCTGGGAGCAATATGACGAGAAAGCCATCAAGGAAGCAGTGTCTCGCTGCTTGAAGTCGAATACCTGTGATTGATGAGCGCCTGACCATTAAGGAGCTGTTAGTATTTATCCAGCAGTGGCCATGGCCGCCTGCAGCCTCCTCCTAATGTCCAACACCAAAGGCTTATTGGTCGCCGGGGCAGCATTCCAATCCACATTCGCAAAATCTTCTTCTAAATAAAGTCCGTACAAGATATCGGCCGCTCCATTTCTGATTTTGGGATACCGATGCAACAGTTGGCGAGTCAATTTGTCCAGTGACTTCGCCCGCATCAATGGGACTAGTGCCAAGACCCCGTAGAGTTGGGTGATTGTGTTAGTACGCTCGAGGCTGCATGTCGGGTGATTGACTTTCTGTATCATATCCCATACACTCGTGCAGTTCATCCTCCGATCTAACTCAGAAATGAACCCCTGATTTAAAATGAAAGTCATAAATTCCAGGGCAGGCACAATATCGCGATCTTCTCCAGGAGCAATATCGGTGAGGTGTTTCACTAGTGTCCTAAGAACCATGTGGACAAAGTCGGGCCGCGAGTCCATGTCAATGTCCAAAGTAAAGGACGCGAAAGCAGTGCAGCTTGCACGGTTGACTTCGTCTGTCCCGCCATAAGACGAATACAATCCAATGACCAGATGCTCCCGTAGCTTTTCCGTTCTCATCAGCTCCAGCAGATGTCGGTAGTATGCCTCGCTGGAGACGTCTGCGAGGTGCTGGAATGAATCCGACAATTGGTCTTTGCGATGGCCCGCGTTCCAGATTCCGCGCAGACAGTGCCACGCTCGGTGTCGAACTTTGTTAAGCTTCTCGGCAGCTAGTCTGACAACATACGGTATCAGCTCACTGAGCAGGTCTTCATGCGCATGAGTCCGTAGGGAGTCAACTGCCTCCAGACTTTGAAGTCTCAGAAGCGAGCCAACATCACCTCTCTGATCGCTAGTATAGTCCGTCAATCCGGTGATCAGACTTTCTTGCAGGCCTGGTAGAAAATTGAAACTCCGAGTCGGGAACGAGCGGATCAAAATACACAGGCTGCCCATTGCAGCAGTCTTGACTTCAATCGAACAATCCTTGGCTCCCACAAGCGCCTGCAAGAAAGTCGAAATGCGGATACTTGACGCCTGGTGTTGACAGAGTGCATGCAGATGAGCCATGGCTGTCAATCGTCCTTGGCATACCAGGTCTGCATGCTTTCGCTGCTGCTTTGCATCCAACCAGCTCTCCAGAACCTCAATCTGATCTGACTCCTGCAGCAGAGGGAAAAGAGCAACAATCGCTTTAGAAGAGGCTTCAATAGTGAGAGGTCGTTCAGCCGTCACGATGCATTGGTCAATAAGCGGGAAGATTTGCTTCGCAAAATGACCATGCTCGACATCGCTTTCAAACCCGGTCGTGGCCTTGAATTTGGCCAATGATTCCACGTAAGTGCAAATTCCCTCCATTGCGACCTCCAGATCTGCAGTAGCTCGACTTTCCAAGTCGCCCGCAACCGCGGCCACGTCGATAGAGTCTATTAACAAGAGCAATTCCCGGGCCTGCGAGGTGGAGGACGCAAACATGGAATCAATTATCGCCGCGACACAAAGAAGGAGCCCGTGCCTGGCCGCCGCTGTTGTTGCCATGTTTCGAGTACCCAACCTATGCAGGCCGTCCTTCAGCTTTTGCAGTGTTTGGACTTTTAATGTAAGCGATGTCGAGTTGCAAAGGATTCGAAGTGCGGCGGCTGCCCAGCGCCGCGAGTCTGCATCCGCAGCCAGTGCACCTCGCCACCCAATAAGACTTTGTAGAAGAGCTTCATGATATTGCTGACCGAGGGCTGCTGCTTGAGCAGTGACTTCAATCATGGCCTTGGATCGTCGAGCTACAGCAGTGTAGTCGACAGCTTGGACCACCGGGATGCCTTGGACAACGCTGTCTGGGTGACGCCCGATCAACTCCTGCAATGCAGCTGAAGACCCACGGCGAATGTTGCCGGAAGGATCGAGACAAGCGGATAAGACCAGTCTTGTCGCCATCATTTGCAGGATCGACTGCTGAGTGGTCTGCTGTGGGATTGAGACTCCGGCAACACTTACAGAATCCACGTCGTTCAATTCTCTGGTGCTATACTTTCTGGCCAGCGTCCAGACACCAAAGCATGCACCGTCCCTGACACTGACTCCTACAGAAGTTCCAGCATGAGATCGCTGCTCAAATTCGAGACCGAGCAATAAAGCCTCGATTATTTCGGGAAGTTGGTGCAGAGGCGCCGATCGACGAAAAAGTAAGTGGCCGAGCGTGAGCATGAGGCCATGCCATTGCAGAGGGTCCACAGCACTCAGGTTTCTGATAAGCAGAGTCGTCTGGTCATTTGGCAGATCAGTTTTCGTAATGACTCTCAGAGTGCGCGGGTCTTCAAGAAGAACATTCTCAGACAAAGCTCCAAGCACGGCTTCGAGAATCTCTGCAGACATAGAGGCATCGAGTCTCAAGGCGACCACACTCAACGCCTTGCTTGCCGCCATCCTGACGAGGCTGTCCTTGTCACCAAGGCTTTCAAGGAAAAATTGAATACTGTCTTCCAGCCAAGAATTAGTTATTTCCTCATCAAACCCTTCCACAGAATCGGTCAGAGTAATAGCATGTGTCAGACACACCCGAAGTATCTTCACAAGATACTTTCGCACTGAAGCCAAATCTCGGAGAGCAGTGATCCGATGGCCACTACCCGAAATGGCAAGTTTGTTGGCCAGAGTATATACTCGGGCCAGAAATGGCGCGACCTCTGACGTAGTTCCTAGGTTAACAACTGAGTAAAGAAGCGAGAGGTGGCCCAAGTAGAAGTAGACAGTCTGTGACTGAGCCTCACCATCCAGCAGACAACTGCTGGAGTACTCGACGAGCCTAGAAGCCAAATTGAGAGCCTGCATATCGCGGCGAAGTGCGAGCCGAACAAGTAGGATCACAGCCGACTCTCGCTCCTTACTCGGGCTAGTGAGGCTGGCCAAGGCGATCGTGAGGACGTCTTGAGACACTGCGGGGAGGTCCTGACACAAGTGCTGGAGTTTTGTGTCGACACTTGGTGTCTTGGCCTTTGACAATGTCGACAGCTCGAACGGAGCCAGGATCAGAAGGGATAGCCACAGTAGCATGACGTACTTTTGCTGCCACACCATTCCAGGCATGGACCTGGTTGTGGCTGAGTCGTTCCATTCTCGGATACAACATAACATTGGTTCCACGCAGCGAGGCTCATTGCTCAGAAGTTGCACAATCACCTTGTACCCGCGAACTTTGCAGAAGGTATAGAGCAGTCGACTTAGCGCCGTGGGCAATGGGACGATTGCATCTGTGGCTGTACGGCTCTGAGCAGCCTTTGACTGATACTCGTAGGTACCTGGATATCGTGTGATGAATGTGGTGAAGCCCTCGACGATGGCGCCTATCAGAGATGCAAGAACTGGGTCGAGAAGCTGTGGCCATTCTTGGAAACGATCCAGCTAGCAGTCATCAGCAAAAGACATCTACCCTGAGTTGCATCCTTGCTTACGATCAAGCATAACCCTGTACTCTTTGAGTACAGGACATGGGTCCTGAGTCGATTTTTCAGATGACCATCGTGCCATACGAGCAGTGGCAGCTTGGCCTGTAGTTCAGAAATCAGATCCCCTGATGCCTTGTACAGCTTGGCATCAACATCTAGTTCTGTGGCATCCATGACACGATCATTCCGAAGACTCTTTGTCGGGTGTTGTTTCTATGTGTGGTTTACCCAGACATGTTGGGCATCGTAGATGAGGGTGCTTTCTCAGGGACCGACTGACAAAGAGAGTGGAACAAAGCAGTACTAACCATTCAATTTGATATCACGTGGGTCGTACCACAGGCTATTCCGTATTAGGGCAAGTCGCAAATCTTAAAACACATACCCCCCCCGTAATTAGACAACCGCCGCATTCGTCACGGCCACAAGGCGGCCATTCTGCCGATTTTATCTGAACACACCGCAGGGGCTGTGTGTTGGAGAATAAGCACAAGATGAATCAATCACCTTTTCTTCAATCACAGACGTTCGGCTCGCCACTGCTACCATGTTCTCAAGATTGGCCTCGATCTTCTGGTGGAGAAAAGACGGCAATGATGAGGACAGGCAGCAGCAGGCAACATCGGACTGCTCGAGAGATCATTTCCGCCAGATTTGTCGCAAGCGATCCTTTGATGAGATGGATCAGTCTTGTAGCGAATTAACTCTTGAAGACGCCGACGACGGATCAACATCAGACTCGACAAGGCCGATCAAGAGGGCGAGGCCGGATAGGCCAGCAAATCGCGATGTCAGCCTTGGCAGGGCATCAGCACAAAACAATTGTACAGATCAGAGACGCCTCATGCCCCCTCCCCCGGCGATCTCCAAGCCCAAAGAGTCTCACAAGGCCATCGAACTAACTCCGTCCCCACAACATTATCATCGCATGGTGCGGGGAGCGGACGATGACCACTCCATCGCATCAGAACACACCGCTTCCACAACACCTCGTCGACTTGATGCCAAAGAGGTCTTTGAAGCTGAGCGGGCACGCCGGCGCGTCGAAGCAGAGAGTCTCGGCCAAGGCAGCGGCAGCGGAATGACCTCATTTGCCGAACACCAGCTCTTCATCCACCTCTCCATGCGCGGCTACGACCCGCTAATCCCAAACAACTGGATGTTAGACTTCAGGACCCTTCCGCTCGCCCTCTTTGCAGATGGTATTCAGGACGAGCCCCTGATCCATGCAATGCACGGCTCCGAATTCCGTGCCACGAAAGCATTGCGTGACCTGTTTGACACGGGCAAAAACCTCCGTGACAAAATTGTCTTCTGCCCGGACTCCCATTTCGAGCTCGTTCTGCGCAAAGCCGTCGACAAGTACATGCACTGGAGTCTGAAAGACGCGCAGTTGCCCATCGATCACCCTTCCTGGTTACCTGTCCATCGCATCGTCATGCGCAAACCTAACCAGAAGACGGCTGACATTGTCAACGAACTCGAAACGAGTCTGCAGGCGCTAGCGCAACGCCATCGAGATGAGCGTAGTGGTGACGACGATCGTGGCAGCATCATCATACCCAGCATTGAAATTGACCACCATGACCCCGACATGGACATAGACATGGATGTGGACGTTGATATCGACATGACCAAGATGCAACCGTCATCACCCCTGATTCACCATGCATCGTCATCTCTCCCCACCCTCTTTGGCATCCTGCTCACCCACAGTATCGTGTACGTCTTTACACTCAACCCCAACACAGCGACAGCATCGTCCAAGAACAGCATGAGAGAGCAGGAAAGAGAAGAAGACCTGTCAATGCGCTACGTTGCCAAGTTCGACTTTAGCGATCCCACCATGGATGTATGGAATGCTTTCAGCGTGGCAATCGTGTGTATGATTGTGCGAAAAGTGTTACTTGAGCAAGCGGGGAGGAAGTAAGGAAATAGCATAGTGAGAACGAATCATGATGATGATGATGTTGTTGTTGTTAAGAACGATAATGATGCTGGTATTCTACAAGTAGTAGTGAACAGGCCGTATTTTAAAAGCTGCGACTCTGTCTATGGTCTCTAGCTATCCATTCACTTAACCCTTTGATGGCGGCCTCTATGCGGGTGTGTATAGTCACCACCCTTAGGGGTTAAAGACCCGACTTCGACAGGCACCCCATCAATCTTGGTATGTGTTGAAATGCGAGGCAGCTTGAGTGCATACGGTCCCTGCTTGATGATAATGCCAGTGGCGCCTTGCCCAATAACCTTCTCTGTCACTACGGTGCCGTCGAGATGCAGCAAGACGGATTCTAACCTTCTCTGTCACTATGGTGCCGTCGAAATGCAGCAAGACGGATTCTAACCTTCTGTCGCTATGGTGCCGTCGAGATGCAGCAAGACGGATTCATTTGACGGCAAGTACGATAGCCCGTCCCATGGAGTTTGATCATGCATTCATTGACTGTTCTAAATACGGCGAGAAGTGGGCAAGAGTGTCGGACTTCAGAGTGTCAATGTACCTAACCGCTGTCGAAGATTGAAACCTAACTAGTGCGGCATGAGGGGGCAAGAGGATCAATATCTTTGTGTCCCCGCGATTTGAGCCATGGCCGTGTTCCTTTTAAGAATGTTGGCGCTGCGGCCCCGGTGTTCAGGATATCGTTTGAAACAGGAGAAAGAAGAGCAAAACTACTTTCAGTTGAGGGTACCACCAATATTATAGCAAGAACACAGGTTGCCTTGCCATAGTCACCCTCCTTGGTCATTGACAAAGTCTGCAGATTACTATTGTGTTGTCATCAATTTCAATCAATACCACTCCTACCACAAAGCGCCGGCATCCTTGTCAAAGCGACTCAGCTCGCGTCCAGCCTCTTCGACTTCCTTCCGTGCCTTCATGCGCATGTAAAAGATGGGGCAGTCGCGACTGCTACACAGCACTTCGGCGTGCATGGCGCCTTGGCAGCGCTGACACTGGGTCCACAGACGACCAAAGCGGACTTCGAGCTCGCCCATTTTGCGCACTTGCTTGGTATACAGTTCGCCAATGCGTGGCCGGCAGTCCTCACACACGGCACCGTCGCGTTCCGATGCCAGGGTCAGCGGCTTCTTGCAGCCCATGCACGTCTGCGTCTTTTTGGTAAACTTCATCAGTCCGCCCAGAGTGGGTGCCGCCACGGCGATACTGCGCGTGTGCTCGCCAGCCAGCAAGCTGTTCGCCTTCTTCTCGCCTAGGATGGGTTCGAAGATGCGACCGAGCGGATTGGCGAGCTGGTTGTCGAGATAGTACTTTGTATCGATTGGCACGTTGTTCTCCAGCACGTAGATGGGGTCCTCGCTCTTTTCGTAGTTCTTACTGTCGCCACGTCGCTTGACAATGACGTATGGGACGCGATCGCCGAGCGCAGGTGCAGAGCCGGCATCGCGCTTCTTCATGCGTTCGGCCAGTTCAACGTGGGCTTGCTTGCCGGCGTAATCTGTCTTGGCCAGAGCTTTAGTAATGACCAGCATGGAGAGATCGATCTTGTTCTGAAGAAGCGAGGAGATGGTGTCTTTGACATAAGTTTGGGCGCCTTCGAGATCGCGGTCGATCAAAATCTTCTTCAACACGGTCTCAATGACAACCTGGACCAGTCGGCAATTGTCTCGTCGCACAGTTTCGATACCTTTGCTGTCCATCTTGTCGTACTTGTCTGGTTTGGTCCAGTAGAGGCCGGCATAGCGTTTCTTATTGATGAGAAGATAGGGAAAGTAGACCTTTTCGAATTCGAGCTTGATGGGTTTGGTGAATTTGGCCGAGACAAGCTGTGCGGCTTTTTCGCCGAGCTCCATGGTCTTTCTGAGGTCTTGTTCGCCGAATTTAACCATGACGGAGTCGGTGTCACCGTAGATGACTTGGGCATCGTGCGAGTAGCCCTTGGCCATTGTAAATTCGGCCTCGACTTCAGCTTTGGTCTTTTCAATCATCTGGCGGCCATACGACGTGGTGGACGAGGCAATGGCCAGACACGGCAGCTTGCCAACGGTAGCACCGGTGAGACCGTACACCGAGTTGGCGGATATCTTCAAGGCAAGCTGCCGACCGTTCAGCACCGCCCTCTTGAAGGGGTCACTTTCAACGGCCAGCTCTTTCTTGGCCCGCTTCCGAGCAGCGAGTAACTCTTCCAGGATCTGGGACAAGAGTCCTTTTCGGACTTTGGCAGTGCAGAACATGTCGCCGTTGGGTGTGACAATATAATCCTCATCCTTCTTGAGCTTCAGCTTTTCAACGCTATTCTTGTTGAGCAAGGTGGTGTAGCAGAGGTTGTGGGCTTGCATGATGGAAGGGTACAGTGAGGCAAAATCTAGGGTGGCGACGGGGACGTCATAGAAGCCTCTGATGGGTTCAATGACCGTGGCGCCTTCGTACTGCTCGTCAGACGCTTCATTGCGCAGGTTGGGGATGACAAGATCTTGCTGGCGCGCCTTTCGGAACAACTGGCTGATGAACTTGACCTGCTGGCCCCTTGAGAGCAGGTAGTTGAAGGGCACGCCGGTGACTCTAGCCATTTCGGTATAGTTGACCAAGCTCATCAACTTGTCCATGAGTCGCTGCGGAAGATAGGCGTCTTTCAGGCAGTAGACGGCCAGACGGCGCCGTGAGTCGGGGGTACCGTTGAAGAGCTCGGTGATCATGGTGTGGTGGACATCTTCCTTCTGCTCGCCCAGGAAGTGGGCGCAGACTGAGTTTAGGGTGTAGCTTCGCAGTTGATGATCACGTTGGACGAGTTGCAGCAGGTCGAGCTGAATTCTGCCGTTGGTGTTGGTGGCCCTGGTATCGCGGTTGCCCATCTGCTTGCTCGCAAAATTGGTCTCCTTGGCATGAGAGACTGTGGCCTTGACGCGGGACCAGAATGGGAACTTGGCCAGTTTCAAGTGCTTGGCTCGATCGAGGAGATAGGGGAAATCGAAATTGGCAATGTTGTAGCCGATGATGACATCCGGGTCGACGCTTTCGAGGAAGTTTCGCCAAGCCATCAGCATCTTCTCCTCCGAGTCGTGCTCGTAGATCTGGGTGTTGACGATGAGGCTACAGGTGTCGAGGACAAAGACATTCCTGACGAAGGGCTGGGACTCGCCGTATCGGGTGACGACATTGGCGATCTGAATGACCGGATCCTGGTTTGCTTCAGGGAAGACACCTTTGCGGCCGGCACATTCGATGTCGAAGGAGAGGATGCGCAGAGGCGCCATCCTGGCCCACTCACCATCATGGCCGAGCGATATGAGATTCTTGTAGTGGCAGAATGCTTCAATCTGGCAATTGGACTGTCGCTCGTGGCGGGGGATGAGCGAGTATTTGTGGGCCGGGACCTGGACCCATGACATGCCGGTAATACCGGTGTCGATCATGAAGCGCAAGACATACTGGATGTTGTCGAATGTCAAGATACCGCCGTCGACGCCCTTCCACATACCTTTATAGTTGGCCATGCCGCTCTCGATGGTCGACCTGAGTTTATTGATGAATCTGGGATCAGTAACGGTGATCTTCAAGTAGGGGCTCTTCTGGTTGCCCTGGAAGCCGAAGAGGTTCTCCCTCAGCTCCATCTGCACGGAATGGATAGTTGGCTGGTGCTGGGCCATCTGGGTGTCCAGGTAGGCTTTGTATCCCGGCAAGTCTGATCGCGTGAAGTTGACGGGAGCCGCGACATAGAGATAGTGCAGAAAATGTGTGGCGTGCAGCATGATGGAATGGCCGGTCTGCAGCGCCGTCAGCTCACCGTCGCCATCTCGGCAACAAACAACACACCTCCGAGACGCCAAACATCTTCAGCGTCACCTTGCCGCCATGCAGCGTGCCCTCCTCAATCTCAATCTGCTGGAAGGTCAAGCTGTCCCTGGTCTCGTCGAAATCTTCCAGTGGCGGGCGCTCCCATTGTTGATCGCGCTCTGCGTTGCTCTGCTTTAGATTGTGAATGTCTTGCGTCATCTTGGCCAGTACCTCGCTCTCAAAGTGCGACTTTGGCTGGCTGGAGCCGAACTTGGAGCGGACGCCATTGCTACCACCGGGGCCGTGTTGAGAGGAAAGGAACGATCCACCATCGGACACGGTGCTGTTCAACTTGCGCTTCTTGGCTGATGGCGGCGATTTGACGCGGCTGTGGATGTTGGTGGCGTCAGCGAGGACGCGCTTGGGAGTGGGAGAGACATGGCGGCGCGGTGTTAAGGACGCCATGGATGAAGGAATGGGAAGGAATGGGAAGGAATGATGAGAAGTTGTAGAACGACAGAGGAGGGCGGTGGTGGGAGGAGGAACACGAATGACGCGCGAGCAGAAGGGAAGGCGTGTCTGGACGCGTTCAGTTATGCTTTTAAGTCGGCACTATAAGTTATTGTTGCCCCGCGCGGCTAATTCACAAAATGGCCCGAAACAGCATATCTGCAGTTTACCGTTTACCGCTCAACCAAGACGTTAATTGGAGCTAGACATAGTGATTCTGTTGCTAATTTGAGCTCTGATTCTAGTGCTGCTGTTAGAATTCAAACTCTCACAGCATTTCTTGAGACCTACTAGCTTTGATGGAGAAAACAGAGACATGAAAACAAGGACAGCGCAGAGGACATCATTAACCCCCAGTTCACTTCACTTCAGCACGGTTTTAGTTCTCAGGCAGAGAATCTCCAGTTCATTTTGTCAAAATCTTGTTCTGTTGCTGCAATATCAGCCCCTTTTGTTTTGTGGTTTGATCCCCTTGCCCTCCCTCTACCATTGTGTTGTTGGGTGGTTTTCTGGAGACAGAACCCTGTACTACTGTATGTAGACTTGCATCCACCTGGCAAGATACCCCTAGTACACCATCACAGCAGTTCTCTAAATCAAAGATAGATTTCTGTAAATTAAGAAGCTTGGTCTCTAGTTTAAAGAAGAAGTATAATTCTATGATGTCTAAGTCTATGTCTAAAGCTATGTCTAAAGCTAGTTATTGTTTCTGAATACGCGGCTAATTTATACATGATTTTTTGGATTATCGCTTACGAGACATAATTATAATACGGTGTGCACCTGCAGGGTACCAACTATATAGTACGGTACTGTTGTAACCTGATATCGATATTGGGCGGGCTGTCCATTGTCACAACGACTCCTTCGTCTGTCATCACCGCACAATGGCCTCTATCGCGACGCCGCGCGTCCTACCGGCACACCTGCACGCCTTTGCCCCGTCGGCCCACCCGCCGACATCGACTGTGCGGCTGCTCGGTATCATCACCACCGTCGACCGCGACCAGGCCACGCTGACCTGTGGCTCTGAGTCGGTCACCATCGTTCTCAACCGGTTCGTACATTCGCACATTGGCACGTCCCCCCGCCTTGCATCCGTCATCTCTGCATGGGCCCCCACTTACTTTAGCTACCCCAATAGAGACTCGCACATCTCGGTCAACTCAATGTACGAAGTCGTCGGCAAAGTCATCGACCTGGCAGGCGGCCAAGGCCTGGGCATCCGCGTGCTGAGCACGACGGAATGGCCGCGCAACGCCCGGGGCGAGTTGCCGGATCTGAAGCTGTTTGAAGCCGTGGTCGACGTCACACACCGATACAAGACTATCTTCTACGAGGGCGGCGAGGATACAAGCAATGGTGACTGACACCCTGGCTGCTTATTGACTTTTCGTCTTGTATTTCGGTGAGAGAACGCGGGCTGATTTGACGGGTTGTGGAGCAATATAGGTGCGGGTGGGAACAGCATGTTTTTCACAGAATGAGAATGCATCCATGCTTGGTTAGATGCGACGACGCGAGAATGCATTCATGATCTAACGACGACACAGACAGCACAAAGATTTTCAAAGTGGTAGCGAATAACAGAGCCAAGGCCATCGCGACTGAATAAGAATACAGCAAGCAATAGTTTAATGTGATTGCATGTCAATCGACTGTTGATGCTTTTACTGGCCCCGACCTCAGCCGTCTCTCTTCCCAGACCAGAAAGCAGCCATACCGTGCTCACTTCTTGTGCTGCCTCGGACTGCGTCGTAGAGCTGGACCGGCATTGCTGGCGACGTCGTCCACCTCATAATAGACCGATGCCCGTGCAAGGCTTGCGCTCTCCATCCCCGTCGTCCAGTCGGCATTCTCCATGTCGATCTCGCTGTTGAGAAAGGTGTAGAAGCCTGGAGGCGAACTAGGCATTGCCGCATCCGTGGTGAAGATGTCCGGCAGGTCTGTTGTCTGCAGCTGGTCGGTTGACAACTCCGACAAGTCCATGGTGAACATTTGTCCGCTGGTCATGGGCGACGAGCCCTTGAGCGAAGGCAGGTCTGGGAAGTCAAAGCCCACAGTCTTGTTGGGCACTGCCTTCTTGGGCGTCTGTCGCTGCGTGGCGGCGGCGGCGGCGGCATTGATCAAGTCCATGGTCAAGCTGTCGCCACCATGATCCCAGGCATCCTGAATGGCTTTGCTGAGCGGCGTCATCTCTTCGTCCTTCTTCCTGGCCGTGCCAAGGAGCGCGGCCAGGGCAGGATGTGCCGCATTCTTCGGTGCGGGTGTGCGGAAAAAGGGACTGCGTTGCACGTTGGGGGACAGGTCGGCGCCAAACTGTCGCTGGGGCGTCTTGGCCAGAATGCGTTCAGATCGACGAGCGGGTGTCGTGGGCGGCTGCGGGCCATCATCCATAGTTTGGTTGAAGAGCGCATCGTACATGTCGTCCACGGCGACTTCGGCCGTGGTGTTTTCTTTGCCATCTGCCGTGATGGCGACCGCTCCAGCGACGCCGGGAATCTGGAACACGTCTTTCGTCTTGTGGAGCCGGGGACTCCGCCTGACGAAGGCAGGAAGCTTCGTGACCGCATGAACGGTGGTGGAGTTATGGCTCGTCGGAGAGTCATGGCTCGCGGTCAAGTTACGGCTCGTGGTAGAGTCATGACTCGGGTCTGAAAGCGTGGTAGAGCTAGGGCTCGGGTCGGACTGCGTCGGCCGCTTGTCGGGACTGGGGAATAGCTGGCGGCGAAGTGGCTTGGGTGTTAGATCAATCTCGACAGGGTCGGCTTCAGATCCGTGGCCACGTGCCGGGCTAGAATGAACCTGACGAGGGAAGGGCCTCTTGGCCCGGGCCTCACCCATTGCCCTCATGGCCGGCCCGGCGCTACTGGATCTAATGCTCTGAGGCATTGCAGGCAGCTGAGGCTCATTGCTGTCCGACGGGTCGTCTTCACCAATGTTGTTGGTGTTGGTGGTGGTGGTGGTGTTGTTGTTGTTGTCGTCGTCGTCGTTGTCGTTGTCATCGGCTGCCGAGTCAGTAGGAGAGGATTCGTCGCTCATCGGAGTTACCGCATCGTTTCGCGCATTCATCAGCGCCCTCGGGTGGACTTGGAGGGTCTTGGCACCACCTCCACGTCGGCGTCGGCGCCCCTTGGGGCCCTTCTCCCACTTTTCCTTGGGACGAGGGCACTTCTGCTTGTGGAACCACAGGCCACAGGCTGAATGTGAATTAGCGCGTGCACACGTCTGGCCGGGGCATCGATTGTCGGCCAACTTACGATTGCACAGGTTGATCTGTGACCATCCCTTGTCCTCGTCGCCCGATCGCTTCTCGGCCTTCAGGCCCTTCCACCCCACAATGGCCCCGTCCTCGCCGTATTCAGTGGCTTCCTTCCAGCAAAGCTCTCCCGGCACCAGGGATGTCTCGACCTCCTCCCAATCACAGGTGAATGTCTTGGTCCAGGCCCTTCGCCACGCAGGGGTCTCGATGGCGCCGCAGTTATCGCAGTACGGCGGCATCTCGCCAGCAGCTATGGCAGTCTCCAGCCTGGCCTTGGTCTGTGCTTTGCCCACCCTCTTCTTCGGCTTCTGTCTCCCTTCATCGCCGGGTAGGGTGGAAGGCTCGGGCACCAACGCATCGCTCCCATCAGGCGCCCATGTGTTAGACCGGTGGAAGACTCGGCCAGGAGGCTCACTTTGGGCAAGCTGTGTCGGCCAGCCTTTTGCGCGCTGCTCGTCCATGATTTGCCGGGCTCTGGGAATTGGAGCAGGGGCCAGCTTGGGCGACGACGACGACATGCCGACTCGAAGGCCTGGAGTGAAAGATTGTGCACGCGACATGGGTCGCGGTGGAGGCGGCGGCGGCGGCGGCGGCAGCGGCGGCAGCGGCGGCAGTACATATTCCTTGGACTGGGTGGCTGCCGGCCCGGGTGTGGGCGCTTGCCGTCCAGTGGCGTCGTCGAAGACGGGTGCATAATGCTTACCGTCGTCCTGCTGCAGGGGCGCTTGACCAAAAATCGGACCGTTGAACTGGTGATCCTCCTCGGCCTTGTCCAGGACAAAGTCGTCGAAGTTGAACATGTGCGCGTCAGCATCGCCGATGAGCACATGGTCAAAGTGGCCGCCGCTCATGAAGCCCGAGTCTTGGTGATTGTCCAGCATTGGTGCAAGGGTTGGGCTGGCGATGGCGGGCATTTGCAGCGGAGCAGCCGTCACGATGGGTGGAGACGAGGGGATGTTGGCAGGCGTACTAGCTGCACTTCTGGTGCGAAAGTCTTCGGGAGAGGAAACGGGGCCATCGCGCGCGTCAGGCTGCGTGAGGCCTTCAGCGCTGGTAGTGGCATCTTGCTGGCTAGGCTCATTGCTGAGCTTACTTGGCCGAGGCCTCTTGGGCCGACCACGAGGCTTGCCAGCCTTGGCAGGAACCGGTGTGGGCGGCCGGACCAGTTCCTCATTCGGGTGCTCGTTGGGCGGATTCAAGGCCAGATTCAGGGCCGGATTCAGGGCTGGATTCAGGGCTGGATTCAGGGCTGGATTCAGGGCCGGGTTGATGGCAACAGGCCGGTGGAGGCGCACGCTGGACGCAATGCTGGCTGCCACGCGCAATGAGTCAGGCTGACGCTCAATATTCAGGTTGGACTTGCTCGGCCAATCGACCTTGGTGGTCTTGGCTCGCTTGCGAACAGGGCCGTCATCTGCATTGTCTTCGCCACTGTAGTAGGCTGAATTGAACGAGTCACGCCGAGCACGGGATTGCGGTCGCTGGGGAGCGTTGTTTGGTGGCGGCTGCAATGATGGAGTTGCCGACCGGCTCGCTGGGCGTGAAGGGGCCATGGCGTCGGGCCTCGGCACAGACTGTCGGTCTCGCGGAGGGCCGCCTTCACTGAGCATCCGCTGCACCGTCTCCAAGCCGGACGTCTGCATGGGGGACATGGGCCGCTGCACGCCTTGGGCCAGGCTGAGTTCGCTGCTGCCATTCAGCCACTGCGGGATTCGGCCGTCTTGGCTGCTAAAACTGCCCGATCTTGTTCGCTGGCTGGCAAAGGCGGCCACAGGCTTCAGTCGGAGCTTGACTTCCAGCGTCGGCTGTGAGGTTTTGGACAGCAGGCCCATGAGACCGGTTGTGATTCGGCCGGTGACCATGGCCTCACCGTCTTGTCCTGCCGGCTCCTCTTGGGCCGAGACATGCTTGGAGAGCAGGCCCTGGCCAACCAGAGGCGCGTCTTCTTCCGAGTAATCAAAGGCGTAGACTGCGTAGTCTGCATCAACGCGAGAGAGGAGTTCGGGGCTCGCCGCTGTCACTGCGTCCAGGCAGGTGCGCAGGTCGACAAGGCCGATTTGATTGGTCGAGTCGATGAAGCAGGTGTTGACGTCGACGGACTGCGGGCATCGGGCCAGGTGGTTGTCTTTATAGTCGGCGTCAAAGGTATAGAGCACCTTGAGCTTCACCGTCTGCACGGTGACGCCAGCTTCAGACGCCATCCTCGCCCGTGGCGGAGAGAGCGAGAGGGAGAGCGAGAGGGAGAGCGAGAGAGCGAGAGAGCGAGAGAGCGAGAGGGAGAGCGAGGGAGCGAGAGAGCGAGAGAGCGAGAGGGAGAGCGAGGGAGCGAGAGAGCGAGAGAGAGAGAGAGAGAGAGAGAGCGGACGGCGTTGAGGCCTCGGGTGAACGAAGAAGCTGAGAGGCCGCTGAGAGGCCTAACCAGCCGAGTAGGCAGCTAGCTCAGCATGACTCCTCAGAGTGGAAGAGGCCAGACCGACGAGGGCGTGAAGTGAGTATGAGAGAGGAGCAGCAGCAGCAGCAGCAGCAGCAGCAGCAAAGGTCGCGTGTACCGCCCCGAGAGCCCGGCCGCAGATAGTGTGCTCTTAACTCCTGCCGATGATATATAGAGCAGATGATGGGCGAGAATGGTGCAAAAGGCAAAATAATCGAACAATCGTGCTCTATTTCTAGGAGGCGGAGGTGGCAGGCAAGAAACAGCAGTATCAAACAATCAACAAGACCAGAGAGACAGAGCAGCGGGCGAGGATGGTGGAGGAACGCTGGGCTGGCGCTCTGACGGCCCACCAACTAGCGCGTTGTTGTAGGTGCCACTTAAGTGCCACTTAAGTGCCAATGCGGTGCCAATGCCGGGGCGCGTCGCGAGCGCTCTGGTGGCCGGCAGTGGCAATCCGGCGCTAGCCTGTATGCGGACTAGAGGATTTCCGGTGCCTTCCTCTTCGCCAAGCCAAGGCCGGTTCGGGCGCGTGGGCAGGAGAAGGAGATGAAAATGTGATTTCTGCATCGACCTGGATTCCCGACTGCTTAAGTATTTCGTGCGCCATGGCCGATACCTCCAAACTCCAGTGCGTGCCTGCCTTATCTGTCTGACGCCATGACTCACATCCCTGCCCCTTCCATCCAACCACGCGAGCGGCCGAGAGCGGTGATGCTAATGGTCTTGCCTTTTGTAGGGAGTTGCTCAGCAAGCCCAGGAATGAGTTGACGTACGTGTGTCCCTACCCCGCCCGCTTCCGTGTCTGTTTTGCGCCTTCTTTGCGCGTCTTCCCTGCCTCTTCACCGTCTCCCATTCGCCCACCACTGCCTTGGAGGCTCCCGATTTGGTCCGCCCACCACCCCGCCACCCCCCTTTGGAGGCGATTCCGCTCCGCCACGCTAACACCACCCGTACATCGCCGTCGCCTCAGCTCATCGCCAGACATGACCATGCACCACGATGCATCACGGCGCATCACCATGCATCAATATAGACATCTCTGATGAAAATATCCATCATTCACGTGTCGCATCCGTTGAAGCTTGCTGGGTGTAGCGCTTGGGAAGCGATGGCGCAATTTGGTGTCGGCCTGTCCGCGTCACGCCACTGACCATGTCGACGCCGACATTTTTACATTGTGCTGCTTGCCCTGCTTGCCCTGCTTGTGCTGCTGCTGCTGCTGGTGCCGCTGCTGCTGGTGCCGCTGACGCTGACTCTGCTTGGGTGGACTACAGTGAATACGAAGTCAACCTCCTCGAACAACACGAACTCTCCTCCGGGCCGCTGTCCATTCTCATGACGGCCACGCGGACCCACACCCAGGTCCTCATCTCCTGCCGCAACAACCGCAAACTGCTCGCGCGAGTCAAAGCCTTCGACCGCCACTGCAACATGGTGCTGGAAAACGTCAAAGAAATGTGGACGGAGAAAAGTGGCAGGGACGGCAAGAAGGGTGTCAACAAGGACCGCTTTATCTCCAAGATGTTTCTACGAGGCGACAGTGTGATTCTGGTGCTATTGAGTTGAAGAGCCTGCAGCAAAGTGCCTCTTGTGCTTCGAGCCCGGCTGAATCGAGCCGAGCCGGGACGAGCCAGGGCGAGCCGGCTATTCTTTCGACACTGAAATGAATGAATAGGTGGCCAGCAACGTCCAAGTCGAATGCGAATCAGGCCGGCAAGAATTCTTGCCACACGGAAAGGAGGAGGCTCCGCAAGAACGGAGACTGCCAAGGTATCATTGAAACGGAGACTGCCCAAGTATCATTGAAACGGAGACTGCCCAGGTATCATTGAAACAGAGACTGCCAAGGTATCATTGAAACAGAGACAGCCAAGGTATCATTGAAATGGAGACTGCCCAGGTATCATTGAAACAGAGACAGCCAAGGTATCATTGAAACGGAGACAATGCCAAGGTAAAAGAGTATCAACACGTTGGATTTCCTACTTGAATTATCTGAGACCAAAGCAGAGGTATCATTGAACCAGAGACAATGCAAAGGTATGAGGACGGCCGTGAACCGACAGACGCGGAATGACGGCATCATTGAGCCGTGCACTCGTCAAGCAGGTCATAGAAGCGAGCCAACTACAAGGCAGCGCATTTCTCCCCAACTAGCACCCTTACCACACATGGCTGCTGCCTAAAACTCCCTTGCCAATATAGGCCTTTTTTTTAATCTCATTCGCTGCATCCTACCCAGGAGGCACCACACTCAGTAGGCACCACACTCAGTAGGCACTAGGCACCAGCCAACCCGTCAAAGAATGCCGCCAGGCCCCATGCTCCAGGGTCCGGCACCTTGCCCATCCACTCCGCCTCCGATCCCACATACACTGTCCTGCCCAAACTCGCTTTCATCCCCTTTGTCTTCTCCGCCCCCGCCCGCGCCGCCTGGGCCGCCTTCTTGACATCCCCGCTGGCTGCCAACTCGTCCACAAACGGCACGAGACTGTCAATGAGCGTGCGGTCGCCCGGCCTCGCCGGCGTGTATCTTCCAAGCGCCTGGACGGCCCATTTGAGAGCCGCAGCCCACGCTTTGGCGTCGACAACCTTCTCCTTGGTTGCGGAGCCGCCGCCGTCTTGCTCGAGCAGTCCAGCCGCCAGTGCGTTGAGGAAGATGGCGTAGATGGCCCCGCTGGTGCCGTCCATCGTCCTCTCGACCACGGCGACGATCTTGTTGACGAATGCCACCGCGTCAGCCGGATTGCTGCCCGCGTCGTCCAGCTCCTTGAGCACCGCTTCGGCGCCGCGTTTGAGACCCGTCCCACAGTCGCCATCTCCCACTATTGTGTCGTAGCGCGTGACCTCGGGCTCGATGGCGATGACGTTGTCCAGACCGCCTCTGAGCGCGGCCGCTGCTTGTTCGGGGTCGAGCCTCCACTTGCTCTTCTGTGTTGCCGTCTCCGTCCATGCACCTGCCTCGTCCTTTCTCTCCCCGTCGTTCCTGCTGGCTTCCCATGTTGATGCCGCGATCGGCCCAGCCCAGCCCACGGCTTCCGCCGGGTAGTCGAGCAGGTCAAGCATGCTCTTGCCCCGGCCGAGCCCCGTGTCGATAAGTTTGACGATCGTTGCCGAGAAGCCGAGCCCATTGAGCGAGGTGAGGAAGGTGCCGGCAATCACACGAACGGGCGTTAATGAATAACTCTCGTTCAGTTGCTTGACCACTTCTGTGACAATGGCACCCATTTCGAGGTTCGACACACCACCCAAGTTGTTGACAAAGAGCACGACTTGATCAGAGGGCCTGATGTCGACGTAGTAGCGGTCCTTGTCGCTGGGGTCGAGAAGCTGGGCGAGCATGATCCTGACCAGGTCTGGCAGGGACGCTTGCACCGTTTGCGAGCCGGCTTCATTGTGGATCTATGATAGATGTGTGTCAGCCAGATCTCATACTTGAGCCTGCCAGCCAAGTCGTATACTTTAGCCTGCCAGCCAAATTGTATACTTTAGCCTGCCAGCCAAGTCGTACACTTTAGCCTGCCAGCCAATTCGTATACTTTAGCCTGCCAGCCAAATCGTATACTTGAGCCTGCCAGCCACGCCGAAAGGAACGACTCTCCGTTCGAACGTACCCCCATGCCGACCTCGATATCTCCCGCAGGCATCAGACTCTCCATCGGTCCTCTTCCCGGCACGTGCACATGTTCCATCGATGAGCCAACAGACGAAGTGTTGCTGGCGACCAGCTTGGCCAGAGCGTACACTTGCGCTAAGTCACATCCCAGCTCAGCAGCCGCGCCGATCACCTTCAGCACCAGCACGCTGCCAGCAATGCCTCGCCGGCCGACCTTTCCACTTTTTGCCCTTCCCACGCCCACGTCATCAGAAACGGCCAAGAATTCCGTCTTTACGCCACTCGCCCTTGCTTTCTCCACGGCCATACCAAAGTTGAGCACGTCACCCGTGTAGTTCATCGTGACGACGAGGACTCCCTTCTCGGTCGGCACTCGCGAAAGCACCGCTCTTCGAACTTGCTCGGCCGACGGTGAGGCGAAGATAGTGCCTGCAACGCCGGCCGTGAGCATGCCCTTGCCGACGAAGCCAGCCATCCCAGGCTCATGGCCAGAGCCGCCTCCTGAGATGATCGAGACCTTAGGCTTGTCCGTCAGCTCCGGCGTCGCACACCGGTAGACGATCTTGTTCGGTTCATCGAATGCAAGTGATGGGTTGGTGATGGTGAGCGACCGAAGAGAAGAGATGACGAGATGCGCTATTCAGATTATAAGTTATAACTTTCGATGCAGTCAAGACGTTCCTGTCGCCCAGGGAAAAGAAACACCTACTTGGGTCGCTGAAGAAATGCTTCTCGAGTGTCGACATTGTTCCTGCTAGACAGTGTGTTCTGCTTTGACTCACAACAGTGGACGTCCATCAACTCAACACACAAAGCAACAGAGACAAGAAACAGAAATTCAAGCCATTACCCTACGACCAATACTCATCTTACCCTCCATCTACCCGCCCCGTCAACTGGCTTCGGCAATAGTGCGGGGATTAGGAGAGCGTGAGGGGACAGGAGTCAGCACCCCTGCCCCGTAGGATCCTGCATTTGGATATTCCGTGAAGTGGCTGGAAAAGGCTGCCCGCAGCTTGTGGCAGGTAATTCCCAACAACATGTTGAAGTAGAATATGTCATAGCATTGGAAAGAGCCAATTGTTTCCCTATCATCGGCCATGCACGAATCTCTTGTCATAACTGTATGGCGGCCGCGTATGGCGAATTAACTAGTAGCAATAAATAATTGCGCCAAGCGCCAAGCAAGAGCCAGCGCAGAATATATTCCCATCACGTGATGGCAGCCTATGTGACCAGCCAATCAGGGCACATTATCATCATCAACCTTTACAGTCCAACGCAAGCTGCAGGGAAATTTCCCGCCAAATTTGGTGGTGAGTGCCACCGGTTTTGGATGGGTTTTCTTTCAATGCCAAGATCGCTACCCTGGTCCCGGTCCACATCAGCCCCCCCCATACTTCAGTGGCCTCCCCGTATTGCCACCAACGACACATTGTCCCACGACAATATCCATCTAGTGCAGAGAATTAAGGAACCTACAGAAGACCTAAATGAGCGACTACGTCTATCAGCAGCTGCATGGAGTTGCAGCCATTAGATTGTTGCAAATCGAGCCTGGGTACGACAATGAACCGATTACATGCCATTTATTCCACACATCATTGACTAGCAAACCTTTATATGATGCGCTGTCCTATACATGGGGCTCGACTGAGTATCCCAAAGCTGTCTCTTGTAATGGTTACCGGATTTCGGTAAGAAGAAACCTTTACACAGCACTTGTAAGATTTCGACTGCAAGACGATGCACGAGTAATGTGGATTGATGCCCTTTGCATCAACCAGAGAGATGGCAACGAAAAGTCTAAGCAGATCAAGTTGATGGGAGAGATATATAAGCATGCGCAAAGGGGGTTGATTTGGCTCGGAGAAGAAAGCAAGGATGACCGAGCCGCAATCCATGTCCTGCATTCATTGAAAAAGTTTATTAGTTGGTATCGGACAGAAGAGACTAGAGACACGTTACAACGACAAAGACAGTCAATCTCGTTTGAGACGCAGGAGGTGCAGAAAAAACTTCGCGACTTAAATATATCAGCAAAAGCATGGGGCTACCTCAACCAGTTTTTCCGACGTTCATGGTTCAGCAGGGTCTGGATAATCCAGGAGGCAGTTTTCGTTGCAAACTCTCCATTGCCTACGCTCGTGATATGTGGCAGTCTCAAAATTTCTTGGATGGATTTGGCGAGCGTCGCGGAAGGAATTGTATCGTTAAACTTGTTCTTCTTGTACGGATCTGGATGTTTGGAAAGACTCGGTTATGTTGCTATCTGTCTGATAGAAAAGCTAAGACAGAGTACGAGCGACTTATCTTCGGGTCGCCTCTTCAGGATGCTGAATTCAACTCGCGAATCCGGTGCAACCGATCCCAAGGACAAAGTCTTTGCGCTTTATGGGCTCTTGGGAAGCGACGAAGCAGATTCACCCTTACTGATTCCTGACTACTCCAAGAGTGCGGCAAGTATCTATACTGACGTGGCTATTCACATCTTACATACTTCTAGATCTCTCACTCTACTACAATCAATTCCATGGGCCCTTCCACAACATGGTGGTTATGGAGGTATTTCTGGACTTCCTTCATGGGTTCCCGATTGGAGCAGACGACATGCAGTGCCCCAGTTGCAATCGGATATGTTTAATGCCGGTGGAATAGAGCACCCTGAGTTTCGAATCTATGAGGGTGAGAAAGTTCTCGCAATTAGAGGGAAGATTTTAGATTATTTGGACGCTCTCATGGATCCAGACGCTGTCCTTGAAAGCAACCCCGATCAAGAGCTTCAAGTTCATAATCAAGCAGGCCAGAACGAAACGGATCGATTGGCTATCTTGAAAGAGTTTGCACCAAGGATCCGTCATAAAAGAGGATGGTATCAAAACTGCCTCTCAGCCTGCTGGAGACTGAGTTCTTCTTCATCGAGAGAAGATTTCTCCCTACCACCAATTGAAGACATATATCTAACAGGAGAGCCTCTTCAGGAGGCATTCTGGCGGACCTTGATCTGTAATATGAACATGGAGCGCCAAAAAGCTGGTCCAGAATACAGAGAGTACTGGCTTGCTCTCCACGCCTTGTATTCTCGATTCGAAGATGTCATATGCACCGACCTGAATCTCCAGCAAATATTGGCCATGATGGCTTTCGAGGAACCAATGGGCCTCTTTGCAGAGGGACGTAGATTTTGCACCACTGAAAATGGTTTCATTGGTTGGGTCCCGCAACAAGCTCAACTGGGCGACATATTATGCGTCTTCAGAGGGTCAAAGGTTCCCTTTTTACTCAGAAGAGCTCTTTTTAAAAGCCACGATCTACCGTTCCTCATTCGACCGGGAGCGGAGTATTTTCAAGTCATTGGTGAGTGTTATATCCACGGGATAATGGAAGGAGAAATCTCTAGGGGCCATGATACTCGCTGGGATGATATTCTACTACGTTAAGTGATAACGTGGGTTCATTGAACTGATGTCGGATAGGAGTACTTCCGTGACAGACTGGTAATAGTCCATAGTTGATAGAGATAATCTGGAATATTATCTCAATTGATATCTAGCAGCCGCTTCACGCACCTGTGAGTCTGTGATGGAGAAGCAGCAGAATAGCCTTCAGTAAGAAGCGACAAAATTCAGTTTTTAATGGGGTAACTAAACTCATACTCGAGGCAATCTACAAGGTTACCGCTTCAGACGCGGGCGGCTTGATTACGTGCAAAGCCAATAATGCTTCAAATTGGGCAAAAATGATTGATATTGTTGTGAACGGGATGCTTATGCCAACATCTATTTAGATTGGAATGCCTGAACCCTGTGTAGGCGTGATCTATCAGTCTAGCACAAAGTAGTGCTCTCCTTGATACCAAAGAAATTATTTCCTCCCGATATTTTATTACTATCTACTTTATCTTATTAATATTAACTGGTATAATGGCCACAGAAGCTTCCTCTCTTTGTTTAGGTACTATTAGCAGTATGGGAGGCAATATTCTAGATAGTATCAAGCAATCATTGGTATCAGTGGAAGCAATAAAAGGAATTCTTACCGGTCTTCTTCCTTGAGAAACTAGAATTGTCCTATCTTCAAAGCAGACTGCAAAACCTTTCTGCCCGAGGAGTAGCTGGCTATCTGAATACACAAAGTTGAGAAAACACCAGAGACCAGGGCATACTAGGCGATGTGTGATTTTGCCGCTCTACCACAACACCACTTCAGCTCTAAATAAACCCTCGTCCACAGCGCCATAGCTTGAGATCTTCACACGAGTTTCACTCTCTTCTATCCTTATTTCTGATTCAACAATTTCGTTGGGTCTTTGCAAGTCTGTGAAGATAACTTAGGAGCCTATCGCGCGGGTTGACCTTCGCAAGGCAGCACAAGTAGTCTTCCCAATCTTGACCTTATATCCTTAAGACCTTGTTTGGAGGTCTATATAATGAGCGGTATCAGCTAAGCCCGTACATTATGCAGGCTAGCAGATTCCAAACACGCCGGCAGAGTGAGAGCCCGAAATGCGTTCTCTGAAAGGTCAGAGAAGATTGTGAAGATCGGATATTGGGAGGGCGATCGAAGCACACTCCAAGAGACGAGGCAGATTCTGAAGGGGCCAGAAGGAGAACTCAAGGGAGCCTGATACGGCACTCGAGGGATGCGAAGGGGGGGGAATGGACCTAAGGAAGGAAAACAGATTGGAACAGAGTAGGAGAGGGCTAGGACCGGAGACGGGGGTTCTTAAGCGGCACCTGCGATCATACCCGAAGGGGAAGCACGCCTAAAGCACACCTAAACCGAAAGTCGGATTTCCCTGTAACAAGATTACATATAGAGTGTCTTCTGGGCCAATTTTACAGCATCAAACGATCTCGCTAAACATTTGTGCCTTGGTTCAGATCCAGGACAAGCGGAGAGACGCCGATCAGAGACGCAGCAATGATCGGGCGCAAAGCCTAGCTAGCTAGTCAGCTGAAAGAATACCCGGTGTTGCCACTCTCCCCTAATGACTTTCGTCTTTTACGCCAACTTCATAATCGATCTATTCGATGGCTCCGAAGAAAGGCAATGCGGCAAAGACACTGGCTAAATCTGCTTCTAAGCCGTCTGAAGATGACTACATTGTCTTCACCAATAAGCCCGGTGCAGTCAAGCCCAAAAATGAGCCAGCACAGCAAGGACCTCCAAGACCAGATGCACGTAAAATCATCGGCGGGGCTTCATGGACGGGCAAGCTCCCTGTCAACTTGCTCTCGGAACACTGCCAGCGGGAGCGGTGGAACAAGCCCGAGTATTCTATGAGACGAGTCCCCGGTGGAGCCTACACGTCGGCTGTCACGCTCTCGAAAACAGACCCAAAGACTCGAGAGACTACAACACTACCGCCTTTCGAACTACAGCAGTCACAGGCCGATTTAGCCAACCAAGAAAGTGCCCTTGAAGCCAGGCACTTTGCGGCCACGTATGCTCTGTTTCGCATCGCCAGCATGAAGAACATTCATATGACGCTGCCTCCAACCTATCGAGATCTATGGAAGGGCCCATTTCAGGAGTTCAAAAAGGAAGACGTCAAGGAGAAGCGGGCATGGAAGTATGATGCCGATCCCTTCGCGGCAGAGGCCAAGCGCAAGGAGATCAGAATTGACTCGGAGAGGAGAAAGTTGGAGCAGGCCAAAAAGATAGCAGCAGCAGAAAAGGCAGGCTTTGAAACACCACAGCTCCAGGCCCAAAGCAATCGCATTTGGTCGCGTGCGCCCAGAATCGAATTGGGCCCAAACTTGCGATCTGAGATCGAGTCTGTCGTTAGACAGTATGATGCGTGGAGTTCTCCTTCGTCGTCGAAATCAGTTGCCGAAGGGCTAGTAACGGCCCTGAAGCCGAGAGGGTTTCGCGAGAGCCACATTCGCGAGGCATTGCAGTACTGCAGCACTCTCCAGGACGCCATCGATTGGCTTCTAATTCATGTCCCAGAAGACGACCTACCCAAGTGGGCCTTGCCTCAAAACTACTCTGCTGGGGTCACCTTGGCAAGTGGCAACTTGGCCAATGACGCCAAGATTCAACGGTTGATGCGCGGAGGATTCTCCCAGGAGCTATGTACGCAGGCCTTGAGGGACAACCAGGGAAGCGAAAATTCCGCCCTCGAAGCATTGCTGGCCAGTCTTGTGCCTCCTCGAAGCATCCCGTCAGCAAGTGACGAGCCGTCTACGGACGCATGGTCCGAGGAAGTCGTAGCCCTGGAAGCTGTGTATGGCGAAAGCTTCACCCTCCCAACACCTCAGTCGTGTTCCATAAAGGTGGAGCCTGTGTCTGGAAGCCAGGTGACGCTACACTTTACCAAGGCCTCGAAAGGCTATCCAAATTACGCCATAGCGCTTGTCACCATCGATGCCCCTGGACTACCTGCCTATATACGGCTGAGCGCGACAAAGAATGCGTTGGAGTATGCATGGGATACGCTGGTTGGTGACATTATGATATATTCACTGGTTGAGCACCTTCGTACGAGTCTACCGGCCATCATCGAGAGCCCTGGGAAGCTGGTGGACCTCGAAATACAAACGGCTAGGTTTGCGTTGAGCGAGTTGCGTTTGCACCGTGATGGCCATGAGAGACGAGTGCGAAAGGCCGTGGCGCAGAACCGAAATCGGAAACGACCGCGAGATGTGCGAAGCAGCAAGGAAATACGAGAGGCTTGGGCGCAGAGGCAAGCAAGTACAGCTCAAGAGAGAATGAACGCTTCCAGGCAGAAGCTGCCGGCATGGTCGAAAACGGAGGCGATTGTGCAAGCTGTGAAAAGTCACCAAGTGACGCTGATCACGGGTGATACGGGGTCTGGAAAGTCAACACAAAGCGTGCAGTTCATACTGGATGAGGCTATCCGAAGCGACCAAGGCTCGACCGTCAACATTCTCTGCACGCAGCCGCGACGAGTGGCGGCTTTGGCACTTTCCGACCGCGTGGCAGAGGAGCGATGCTCTGCTGAAGGAGACGAGGTCGGCTTCATCATCAAGGGAGCATCGAAGATTTGCTCAAAGACCAAGATCACCTTTATGACCACGGGTGTCCTGCTCCGACGCCTCCAAGTGGCAGAGAGCCCACAAGCCGGACTCAGAGGCATTAGCCACGTGTTCATCGATGAGGTTCACGAACGGTCGCTGGACACGGATTTCCTGCTGGCGCTGATCAAGAGTGCAATGCCAGAAAGCCCGAGTCTGAAGGTGGTGCTGATGAGTGCTACCGTGGACCCCGAGACTTTCATCAACTACTTTGGCGGCGACAAGAAGGTGGCCAGGGTCCACATTGAAGGACGTACATTCCCCGTCAGCGACTACTTCCTCGACGATGTGCTGAAATTGACGGGCAGGACGACGAGCTCTCGGCGCGTCGCCGTCCTTGTCGACGGCGACGAAGAAGAAGAAGAAGAAGAAGCAGCAGCAGCAGCAGAAGCAGAAGCAGAAGCAGGAATGGGCAAGGCAATTCAGAAACTGGGTAGGGGCATTAACTACGATCTGATTGCCTCTCTGGTCGAGGTTATCGACATGGAGCTGGGCTCTGACCCTGGCGCAATCCTGATATTCCTGCCGGGAAGCGTGGAGATCGACCGCTGCCTCCGGGCAGTGTGCCAACAAGTGCCCAACACGCACGCTCTCCCGCTGCACGCATCGCTGCAGCCATGGCAGCAAAAGAAAGCATTCCCGGCTGCGCCCAAAGGGCTGCGCAAGGTGATATGCGCGACCAATGTGGCGGAGACATCGGTGACGATTCCCGACGTGGTGGCCGTCATCGACACGGGCAGAGTCAAGGAGACGACGTACGACGTTGGGTCCAGCATGGTGCGCTTGCAGGAAGGCTGGGCATCGCGGGCAGCGTGCAAGCAGCGCAGGGGCCGAGCCGGCCGAGTGCAAGCAGGCGAGTGCTACAAGCTGTTCACGCGCAACGTGGAAGAGTCGGTGATGCGGCAGCAGTCAGACCCAGAAGTCAAGCGCGTGCCGCTGGAGCAGCTGTGCTTGAGCGTCATCAGCACGACAACACCCAAGCACGCGGACGTGGCAGGCTTTCTGCGCGGCATGATCTCGCCGCCGGACAGCAGCGCGGTGGCCCGGGCGCTCGCCACACTCCGCCGGATTGGCGCGCTCGAAGGAGGAGATCAAGCGGACGGCGGCCAGCGCCTCACCGGCCTGGGCAGCTGCATGGCCGCGATCCCGGCCGACGTGAAATGCGCCAAGCTCATCATCTACGGCACACTCTTCAGCTGCCTGGACGCCTGCCTGACAATCGCTGCAATTCTATCGAGCAACAAGAGCCCCTTTACATCGGCGCCTCCTCGCGGCGGCGGCGGCGGCTGGGGTCGCAACAACAACGACAACAACAACAACAACGAAGGAGACAGAAATGCGGATCGCAGCCAAGCAACAGCCATCCGCAATAGCTTCATCGCGCGCAATGGCCTCAGCAACAGCCACAGCAACGACGACGGCGACCTGCTGCTGGACTGCGCCGCCTTTGATGAATGGCTTGCTCGGCGACGGCAATCGACACCACGCGAGCTCAGCGCATGGACCGAAGCCAACGCGCTATCTAGCGCATCTCTGCGTGAAATCGATTCGACACGGCAAATCCTGCTGGACGCGCTGAAAGACGCCGGGATGGTAGACAGGGCGTATTCCTGCCTTTCTTCTGATCACACCAGTGTGCAACCCAGCAGGAATAGCAACAGCAACAGCCGCGCCCTTCTCCGTGCCCTCATTGCAGGTGCCCTCTCACCCAACCTAGCGGAAATCCGGCTGCCGGAGAAGAAATACATGCAGTCGGTCTCGGGCGCCAAGGAGGTTGATCCCGAAGCCAAGACGATACGGTATTTTACCGAGCCGTCATCAACAGATGATACCAGCATCACCAGCACCACCAGCACCAGTGGTAGTAGTAGAGTTTTCATCCACCCATCGTCCGTGCTGTTTTCTTCGCCTGCCACTGACACGAAGAGCAATGGAAGTGGTGGTGCTGGGTACATGTCGTTCTTCAGCAAAATAGCAACGAGCAAGACCTTTGTGCGCGGGCTGACGGGGTGCAAGGAGTTCGGGGTACTGCTATTTGCGGGCGGGGCGATTGAGGTTGACGGCGGCAGCGGCAGGCAGGAAGGAGGCGGAGCAGGGGTGGGCGTAGTGGTGGATGGGTGGATACGGATGCGCGGGTGGGCGCGGATCGGCGTGCTGGTGAGACGGCTGCGAGGTGTGCTGGATCGGGAGATGAGAGGGATGGTGGGCGTGGCTGAGGCAGAGCACGACGACAACAACAACGGCGACGACGACGAGGATGACGGAGAACGGGAGAAGAGGTGGAGACAAGTGGTCGATGTGGTCAGACGGTTGGTCGAGTTGAATGGGCAGGATGTGTAGCAGGGGAAAGCAGGATGTGTAGCAGGGAAAAGTAGGATGTGTAGCAGGGAAAAGCAGGATGCGTAGCAGGGATAAGCAGGATGTGTAGCGGCAGATGTGGGAGGCAAAAGCAGGATATCGGTGTTGCTAACTAGGCTAATTGTTTTGCTTTTTGTTTGTCGCGGCTTGTGTGCAAGGAGGCAATACCTTGCTCGCTCTCACAACGCCTCCCTCCTGCTCCTCGCACCTCCCCTCCTCCTCCTCCGTGTGTGTCTATCGTCAAAGCCTGACCAGTCGGACTGACTGGTACCAGGCGGCGTCTGGGGCTGGCTGCTGCTTCAGGTGAGAATGAGGCGGTGCAGGCACAAAAGAAAATGAAAACCGGTCAGAGCGATGGGGTATGCCGTGCATACTCAAGATCCTCTGGCCTGCTCAGATGGCAAGATGGATAATATTAGTGGAGTGGTGGTCATGACTTCGTGATTTTGCATTTCCGAGGCGGTGCTGGGCCTGGATGATGCAGATGATGCGGGTGATGCGGGTGATGCGGATGATGCGGGTGATGCGGGTGATGCGGATGATGCGGATGATGCTAATGTCGCCGATGGCGCTGATGGCGCTGATGGCGCTGATGGCGCCGATGGCGCCGATGGCCTGACGGTGCGAACGACGCAGAGGGCAGGCTGCGGCAAGGGCGCGGGCGCGGCGTGAGTTCATGTGTGGAAGTATGAGACACTGTCAAAGAACTGCTGAAGCTGGGGCCCCGTGTACGGCTTGGCTTGGTGGAGGTGGGTGGGCAGCCGGAAGCCTCGCTGCAATTCTGCTTGGACAAAGGCCGAGGCACGCTTGTAGCGCTTGTCGCCGTACTTGTTGAACACGGCCGCGTGGTGCTTGCGAGCATTCTCGCAGCACTCGAGCAGCAGGCGCACCAGCGGCCGCAACTGGGCAAAGGTGTAGCCGGAGTAGTGGACGTGATGCGGCGTCTGGACACGATGATCAGCAAGAGAAGGAGGAATATAGCACAAGGTCTTGCTTACCCAGGAGCCTTTGCGCAGCAGCATGCGCGCGAGGCAGTGCGAGGCAGCGGCAGCAAAGCTGGGCGGACTGGCCAGGAAGCGCTCGTCCATGATGGTGATCTCGAGGAAGTACTTGGCCAGCGTTCTTGTCTCCAGGTCGTAGTCGTCGGCCTTGCTGATGCGCCGCAGGAAGCTCATGGGGCCGGGGAAGCCGAGCTCGAATTGAAGCATGGTCAGCATGAAGCGCTCGGCCTTGAGGATCTCATCGACGGTGTAGCCGTTGTCGACCATGTAGACAATCTCCTGCACAGACGGGCAGTTGATCTCCTCGTACTTGGCCGCGATGAAGATGGCGGTGGCGCCGACGAGCTGCAGCTTGCCGAGCGACACGACCTTGCAGGAGAGGAAGCGGTCAATGTAGTTGACGCAGAGGAACAGCGTCTCGGGCAGCAGGCCGAAGCGGTGGTGCACCTGGACGAGCCAGTCCATGAGCACGGAGCGCATCGACCACTGGATCTCGTGCTGGTTGTCCATGTAGTGGGCGTTAGGCAGCATGGAGATTTCGAGCTCCTTCATGTACGCAAAGATGTCGTCGCCGTACTCGGTCACCATGCTGGTGTCGAAGGTCTCGTCCTCGATCTCCTCGACCGTGCGCGACGCGTCGACGAGCTGCTTGGCGTCCGACAGCTCCTGCCTTGCGCGCTGGCTGGCCTTGGGGAAGAGCAGGGTGGTGGCGCCGGTGGTGGTGTCGGCCTTTGATCGGTAGGAGCGGGCCGTGACAAAGCCTTCTTCGTCGAGCGGCTCGTCGTCGTCGTCGTCGCCGTCGTCGCCGGCGCCGTTGTTGTCATTGTCATTGTTGTTGTTGTTGTCGTCGTCGTCGTCGTCCCAGTACTCTTCCGGCTCTGGCACGGGTGCCTGCGCCTGATAAATGTGCTGAGGATGGAGGGCAGCAGGCAAGAGCGGCGCCAGCACGGGCATGCGGACGATCTGGTCGACGGCAAAGTCGGGCTGGGCGAGGTAGTGGAGGGTGGGCGCTAACGGCGGCGGCTGAGCTTGGTTTGTAGTCACTGTCGATGCCACGGCCGCGTCTTGCTTCTTCGCTGGCTCAGGCACGGCAGCGGCAGTGGCAACGGCAGCGGCAACGGCAGCACCGGCCGGCGGGTAGGTGTTGTGGTGGGAGGCTGACGCGAGCGAGACGGCCTCGATGCCGGCCAGGCTGGTGTCGGGGAATCCGGCCGCGGAGGCATGGCGATCGCTGGCGGACGTGTGCTGGGCCTGCTCGAAGGAGGAAGTGTTGGTGGTGGCATGACCATTGGCAGCGGCAGCGGCACTGGCACTGGCACTGGCAGCAGCGGGAAGCGGTGGCAGGGACACGTTGGACGGCACGGCACGACTGAGCTGCCGCTGCCGCTGTGGCTGCAGTTGCAGCTGAGCAACTTCTGTCTCTGGCACAGAGTTGAGGCCAGCGTCTGCGTCTTTGAAGATGGACGTGGCTCGCTTGCTGAGCACGCTGCGGCGGGCAGCGGCAGTGTTGCCATTCGCCGGCTGTTGTGCAGTCTCACACACCTGCAGCTTGTGTGCTTGGTCTTGAGTGGCACCGGCACTCGCAACGACACTGGCAATGGCACTGGCAGCACTGGCAGCACTGGCAGCACTGGCAGCACTGGCAGCACTGGCGGCACTGGCAGCACTGGCAACACTGGCAGCACTGGCAACACTGACAACACTGGCAGCACTGGTCACACCAGCCTTGGCCTTGACGCTGTTATGACTGCTGCTGGTGTTGTAGTACAGGTGATGATTGTTGTTATTGCCCGTCAGCAGGCTCTTGAGACCCGACACAGACAGAGGCCGCTGAGCTGGCTTGGTGAGCGGCGCGGGTGCCGCAGCCCTGAGGCCAACGACGGGGCCGCCAGCAGCTTTGGCCGGCAGCGCCGAGTCGTCCTTGCTGGGGGCCGGCAGGGCAGCGATGTTGCTGACGTCGCCAAACGCGGTTCGCTTGGTGGCCGCCGTCTTGCTCAGCGCAGCGCCGCCGGCCATGACGCACAGCGCCGGGCTGGACTTGTTGCGGTGGTGGATGGTCTTGCCGGGGACCGCGGCGTCGGGCGGCATGTTCTCGTCATTGCGGACGCGGACCGCGCGAAACGGGCGATGGGGCTGCGGCAGCGGCATCAGCGGGAAGCTCTGGCCTGGCCTGGGCCTGGCCCGGCAAGGCGGCCCAACGCGTGCAGAGTCAACATACCTTTGCGTCCATGGTGCACCGGCCACGAAGCTGCTCAATGCTCTGGACCTGGGCGGCGGCAGCGACGAGGCGGCGGCGAGGCGGCGACGAGGCGGCGGCGGCGGCTAGGCAAAGCACGAGGTAGCCAGACGCGACAGCACACGCGGCATTGGCGGGCGAGCGAGCAAAAGGATGCGAGATGTCAAGCTACTACAGTACCTGAGACCGAGATGGATGCTGATGATGCTCCAAGGGGGGGGAAGAACAGCGGAGCAGCGGAGCAGCGGAGCGGCCGTTGCTCTCGCCAACGACCCGGCTACGCGGGCAACCAAAACACCAGCAAACACACCCTATGGCTGTGCCTGCCTTGTTTACATCTGCCCTGGCCAAAAAGCGGGTCCGGCGGCGGCCTCGCTTACGCCGGCGACTCTTCGGCAGCAGGGGCTGCGGCTTGGCACCTGGCGCCGGGCAACGCCTTGGCCTACATCATGGGCACACAACATCACTTCCCCAACGACGCGGGGTCTACATCTCGGTCGGAATGGCCATTGTGCGTCTGGCCCTCGCCATCTCCACCTCGCCGGCATCAAAATCGAGCGATGGCAGAGTATACGTATGCCGGCACCTGCCCACCCGCCTTTTGGCCTGGCGACGCCCACCCAGAGTGCTTGAACGCGTGTTCGAGGCACTGCCCGCTTCCGAAAGGTCGGAACACGACTCTACCACGCGTCCACGTGATCGGCCCGGAGGTCGCCACGCAAGCTCTTATCATTGAGCGCGGTTGCATCCATCGTGCGGCACCTGCAGCAGCGGGTCTAGAGCTACGATGACTAGAGGGATAAATGGATAAATGGACAAAAGAGTATAGGGGTATATTATATGGGTATAGGGATATAAGTATATGGACATGAGTATAGGGATGTGAGTACAGGATATGAGTACAGGATGAGTATAGGATATGAGTATAGGGATATGGGTATATGGGCAAATGGACAAATGGACAAATGAACAAATGGGTATAGGGATAAAGGGGTATATGAGTATAGGGATATATGGTTATGGGCATAGGGATATGGGCATCCAGGCATCCAGGCATCCAGGCATCTGGGTATAGGGATATCAGGATATGAGCAGATGGGCATCCAGGCATCCAGGCATACCGGTATAGGGATATCGGCACATGAGCACTGAACGGCTCACTGGTTCAGTGGGAGCTGGCAGCGTGCAGCATGCCATGTTGCGCTTTCGCTCGGCAGCAAGCAGCGGGCGATGCAGGATGGTGCGTGGCATCCTCCTCTCCTAGCTCCGTGCGAGAGTGCGCCACGGCCGAGGGCCAAGGGGCGTGGTTGGCCGAGTGGCTCTCACCCACACCTGATACACATGATTCTGACGCAGTCGCGCAGAGCCCAGCGCAGCTGGTGAGTGGCTCGCGAGGCGGTCGCAACCTCGCCATGTCGTATTGCGGCATTGCCGCAGGTTGAGTCGGTCGCGACTTTTTGCACACTCTCTTCTGCTGGCCGAGGTCCCACGCCCGGCTTCGAGCGGTGGACGAATGTGTGCGAATCTGTGGCCAATCGACGCGCACACCGCGGAGAAAGGTGCGTCGTGATTTTCCGACGGGCCGGGTGACCAGGGCCAAACTCAAAACCCGTTCGATGAGAGCGGGTGTGTGTGGGAGGACATGGTGGTTACTACACTACTATAGACCTATACGGTCGACGCTACTGCCAGGGCCAGGCCACCCACGCCGGAAGGGCGGCGGTGCGGTGCGGTGGTGCGTGGTGCGGCGCGCGCATGCTTCGTCCATCATGCTGCTGTAGTTAGTCGCCCTGTTACACAGCCAGAGCACCAGGCCGGCGGATGGGCATGGGCCGGGGGGGAGAGGGGTGGTGACACCACACACACTCACTCTCGTTCCGTTCCGGAAGCGCGCCAACACCAAGCCTGCTCAGCGCCAGAGTGGCCAGTGGGCGGTGGCCAGTGGGCGGTGGCCAGTGGGCGGCGGCCAGGCCAAGCATGCCGGATTCCGCCATGCCTCTTAGAGGGTTGGCCCTTCGCTCACGCACACAGCGCATGGCAAACTAGCAAGCTAGCACCATGCGCTCGTCGCACGCGCGCGCGCGAAGATTGGACCACGGCCGGCCGGCAGCATGACTGGCCTTGCCGATGACAGCGAGCCAGCCAGCGGGCGTGCGTGCGCCAGCCAACACGCCGCTGAGGCCGAGGATTGGCCCGCCGCGCCTTATCCTGGCGGTTGAGGGCGCCGAAGCCACCGAAGCCAAACGGCCAGGCCACGGCCAGCCAACTCCAGCCAAGTCAGGCCGGTCCAGCCAACTCCACCGGGTGGGTGTGTGTGTGTGCCGGCGCATATGCTGACTCTCTGCGCTGCCCAGTGTGCACACCAGTCCCTTCACGCCAAATCAAACGAGCGAGCGGCCGTCTGCTTCGTGCTTCGCCCTCTCTGCCGCATTTGACCTCTGACCCGCCAGGCCAGGCCGCGTGCTGCCCAACACTGCCCAACAGCAGGGAGGGGTCGGTCACCGCCACCACAGCGGCATGCCTGGCCTGGCACGCTAACGTACCACCACCACGGCTGCCCCATGCCCTGTTGTCTGCTGCTACCTCTACTGCTGCTCTGCCTGCTGCTCTGCCTACTGCTCTGTTGCTGTTCTGCCTGCTGCTCTGCTGCTCTGCTGTTGCCACACCTACTGTGGGCAACAAGCAGCGGCCTAGCTCACAGCTCACCAGAGCCAAGAGTGCGCACTGCAGGGCAAGCCAGATTCTGACTCAGGCTCTAAACTATGGATGTGTGTGTGAGTGTGAGTGTGAGTGTGTGTGCTTGTTTAGGCTGGGTGTCATCGCCATTGCCTTGCAATTGCCCACCATTCATTGCCTGCCATTGCCTGCCATTGCCTGCCATCAGCTGCCATTGCCATATCCACCCGTAGTCATTTACATGTAGCATGTAGCTCTTGCTCTATCTATCTATCTTCCATCATCCGTCTCTGGCCGTCGGTGCCGCCTGCTCGAGAATCATCTTGTGCCACATTCGCACTGAGGACCGACCACCACCCGGCCCGGTGGAGCCACAGCCAGTTTCAGCCAGGGCCGTCTACGCCTTGCTCTCTCGCTCGGCCGTGCACTCGCGTTGTCTCCTCCTCCTCCTCTTCGCTCCCTCGCTCGCTCTCTCTTCCTCCCTCTTCCATCTGCCGCTGCTGTCTCTGTGTCGACGCCGGCCCTCTCTGAGCACGCACCGCACGCAGCCCGCGCCTGCCTCTGCCTGCTCGGCCCTGCACTGTGCCGCAGCTGCCGGTCCTCGCTTTTCCCCCCCAAGGCCTGTCTGACCATGCCCACACCGTAGCGGCCACGCCTCGATCCCGACCGCATCCGAGCCCATCGCCTCTGGTATTGGGGTCTGCGAGGCGAGCACTCGTCTGTACTGCTGCCCACTCAGCCTGTAAGCCTGTCTGCTCCTGCTCGCACCGCTCACCCACATCGCTGCTGCTCTGGCCACTGCCGCCCCCACGCCGCGGGCCCCGATCCCAACGGTGGTCTCTGCCGCAGTGCAGGCGCTGCGTGGGAAGCAAGCTCATCAGCGCCCGTCAATGGCCGTCGATGCCCATCACTGCTGATGTCAGCCCATCGACGCTCTCATCGACGCTTGAAACAGCGTGATCGCTGACGCTCTGCTGCCCACAGACTCCTCGTTGTTGGTGCCTCTGGCTCGCCTCTGCTGGGTGCCGGCGTCGCCCTCCCCTGCCAGCCGCTCGTTCGGCCTCGCACCGCCTGCGCAGCGTGCCTGCTGCCACCCTGCGCCGCCTGCGCCGCCTGCGCCGCCCGCGCCGCCGAGCATGGATGTGTCCAGCATGCTCTCGCCCACCTCTGCCCAGCCTGCGCCGCGGCGCCATGGGCCCGGCAAGTCGGTCGCTTTCGAGCTGCTCCTCGACGAGGGCTCCAAGACACGAGCGCGCATCCCGCTGAGGGTCAAGGTCAACCCACACGACACCACCGAGTCGATCATCTCGACGGTGAAGAACTTCTACGGCATCTACGACGGCAACGGCGTCAGCTTCGAGGATGCCAAGGGCGACACGCTGATCGCATCGTTCGACAACCTCGCCCACGGCGACATCGTCTATGTGCGCAGCGTTGCAGGCCCGCCGCCGCTGCCGTCGCAGGCTGCGCTGGCCCAGTACGGCGTGCCTGCCGGCCACGAGCCTGGGCGCGGGCCCAGCCTGGGCGAGCCCTTCCAGATGCTGCCGCCGCACATGCGCGAGCAGTCGCACTCGCCCTCGCGCTCGTCTTCGCGCCTGGCCCGCAAGCGGAGCGCGTCGCCACCCCAGCTGCGCGGCAGGCGAAGCGCGTCGCAGCAGAAGGCCGCCTCCGCCTACCCGGGGGCCAGCCGCGGCTCCAGCGCCAGCGGCAGCTACCACGAGAACGATGGCTTCAGCGACAGCGACGCCGGCCGCAGCTCTCTGTCGGGCTCGCGCAAGGCCAAGAGCGAGCAGATTGTCAGCTCCGACATCAGCACGGCCAATGTCCTGCAGGACGGGCGCCGTGGCCAGACCATTTTTGACAGCTCGGTAAGTGGCCGCTGCCGCCGTGGCCGCCGTGGCCGCGGCCGCCGGGCTTGCTGCTAACCGCGCGCCACAGACCCTGCCCCTGTTCGTGCCGCCCCAGGTGCCCGTGTCGGCGTCGCAGTCGTCCATTTCCCCGCAGCGCCGCTCCCTGCCCCAGGAGGGCCCGTCGCCCTTCCGCCTGCCGGCGCAAAAGCTGTACGGGCTGCAGCAGCAGGCGCCGGTGCTGTCGCCGCTGAGCCATGGCCGCCTTGCGCACGACGGCAGCGGTGAGCAGACGGCCAGCCAGTCGCTGGCGACGCCGGCGCCCCACAGCCATCATCTGCGCGACCGCAACGGCATCCACACGGCCGGCGCCTACCGAGGCCGCGCCGCCTACGCCGGCCAGGCAGTGCTGCCAACGCCCGACCCGACTGTGGCCAGCTGCATCTCGGACGAGGACGTGGCACGCACGCTGATTGCGCTGGGCGACGCCTCCAACTACTCGCACGGCCGCACGTCGACGTCGACCATGGACGACACCTTCAGCGGCGTGGCCGACGCGGCCTCGTCCACGGGCGCTACCAGCGACAGCGACGAGTACAGCGACGAAGAGGGTGGTGGCCGGCCCCGCCACCGCAAGTTCCTCGACCAGGCAGACCAAGAATACGGGGCCGAGGCGGCGGCGGCGGCGCTGAAGCACGAGTGCGACGACGTGCAGGGCCCCAAGACGAAGAAGATCAAGACCAAGATGTACGACGGCCCGGGCGGGATGCATCGCGCTGCCAAGCCCGGCGCTGGCAATGTCAAGGCCATGAAGCCGCTCAAGACGCGGCCTGACTCGCACTCGCTGCCCAAGGCTGCCAAGGCCCTGTCGCAGCAGCTTGGGCTCACCAAAGCGGCCGCGCACGCGGCTGGCCATGCGGCGCCCCTGCTGCGCAAGGCGTCGACGTCGACGTCGACGACGGCGTCGTCGTCGCTCAACTTCCAGCACCAGCTGGCTGCCGACGAAGAGGATCTGTCGACCAAGCCGCGCTGCCAGCGATGCCGCAAGAGCAAGAAAGGCTGCGACCGGCAGCGTCCCTGCCAGCGATGCAAGGACGCGGGCATTGGCATCGAGGGCTGCATCAGCGAGGACGAAGGCAACGGCCGCAAGGGCCGCTTCGGCCGCCACATGGGCGTGCCGGTCAAGAAGGCCATGGAGGTGCTGGCCAGAGACAGCAAGGAGGACGAGGGCATGATGCTGCCGCCCATGGCCGCTGCTGACGCCGCCGCCGCTGCCGCCACCTCTGCGGCTGCTGCTGCTGCTGCTGCTACTGCTGCTACTGCTGCTGCCGCCGCTGCTGCTGCCGACGCCGGCCCGGCGCCGCCCTTTGTTGCTGGCTTCGGCGGCCCGGCCCAGGGCAAGAAGCGGAAGCGCTGAGCTGGGGTCGGGCCCGGCATGCGGCGAGGCCAGGCGGGCATGCGCACGACGACACATGCACGCCGCCTTCTTCCATCCGCTGTCACATTGTTTTACTGGTCACGCAAGCAAGACACGTGGAATTTGACCAGCCCAAGCCAGCGCCACGCGGCAGGCCTGCCTCTGTTTTCTATCTTGTCGGCGCTTGGTTCCTTTTGCGTTTTTTTGTTTGGCCCATTTGACGGGCAGAGTCAATGAGCAGACCGCTTGGCTGGCTGGGTTTCAGAAGATGTGATACGAGAGAGACAAGCGAGCGAATGAGATGAGTGTGCAAGTGGCCGTCACAGCCTACGATGATGTCATTCTCGCGTCCACAGCAGCGACAAGGCTGACGGACGAGGCTGACAAGGCTGACAAGCCAAGGGCGGTGGCGATGGGCGGAAATACGGCGTCTAACTCCGGCGGGTGCAACAACTTTGACCCAATTTATCGACTGATGGAAAAGCAGTCGAAGCAGTATGTAGAAGAAGCATTCGACCTACACACACCACTGGCTTGTTCTTTCTTTGCCTTGGCTGCTGCTGTCGTGACATTTGTGTGCGCCCTGCGGTGTCGTGGCCCTGCCAGACGTGTCGTCGCCCGACGTGTCGTCGTCCTACGTCTCGTGGCCCTGCCCAGTGACGGCCCGCTCATCGCTCCTCGCTCATCGCTCATCAGCAGCAGAAGCGGCCGGACCACGACGATAAATCAGCCCGAAGCCGGCTGCATCATGGCAGACCAGCCGCCGCCCAGAAGCAGCCGCGCGCTCAAGCCGCGTGCTGGTGTCCAGCGCCGCACCAAAGCCGAGCGAGACGCCTTTGCTGCCGAACAGGCCGACAGGGAGGCCAAAAGAGCACAGGAAGCTGCCAGCGCCGCCACCAGAGCGGCCAAGGCTTTGCGGCGCCAGCCCGGCCGCAGAGAAGACGGCCCAGCGGCTCAGAATGACTCCAAAGCCACCACCAATCAGGGCGACGCCGCCGGCGTCTTTGGCGCCGCAGCCGCCGGCAGACCCGCCACACGGAGGGCCTTGGGTGCTGGCAGTGTGGAGGTTGTGCTGGACAATGGCACAAACGGGCCGCTGCCTGTCTCGTCTGGCGCCCAGAACCTGCGCCCGGGGTCTACATACGTTGCTGAGCCAGGTGCCGAGGGCTCTGCGCCACTCAAGGTGCTGGACGATGCTGTCGAGGTCGACAACGAGCCTGAACAGGTCAGGAGGGATATTGAGACCATCTGGATCTCGACTGATGAAGAAGAAGAGGAGGAGGGGGAAGAAAAAAAAAAAGAAGACGGCCACGACGGCCACGACGATGACACCATGGGCAGCAGGTGCAAAGGCAAGGGCAAATGGGTCGAGAGGGCGGTGCGTCACGACAGTGGCATCCGACCTCTTCGAGCACCACGCTCCGTCCAGCCGACGCGGCACAAGGCTGATCGAAAGCCAGGGCCAGGCCTGGCAGCGCCCAAACAGCCGGCGACAGAGCCCGTGGAGCTGGATGACAAAGACACGGAGGAGGTAGAGGCGATCAAAGAACAGCCATCCAGCCCCGACGTCAAGCGCAAGACGGCCAAGAAGCCAGCCGGCAAGCCAAGAGAGGTCAAGCTGGCGCCTGAGACGGCCGAGGAGCGCACCGAGCGTCTGCGCGTGGCTGACGATGTCGATCTGCTTCGCCATGTTTTTAGCCCTGCCACCGCCGACGGTGCTTCAAAGTACGAGCCCGGCCACGGCAAGCTGTTTCTCCTCCAGTTTCCTCCACTGACCCCACTGCTGATCGATCCGATCGCACGCGGGCTAGGCGGCGGGGACGACGACCACGATGAGGATGGTGAGGATGATGAGAATGTTGATGATGATGATAATGGCGGCGGCGGCGGCAACGACGACGTGGTTGTGCAAGTTAAACGGGAAGACGGCATTACAAGGCCACCGACGGCGGCAGACATCAAATCCAAAGGCCCTACTACAGCCAAGAAAGACGGCGACGCGGGCCCGAAACACGCGACGATGCAAGACGGCCAGCACGATTCCAGCAACGTCTTGACGGCCTGCAGTCCCCGCGACCAACTGCCGTCAGGACTAGTAGGCAAACTCAACGTGCACGCCTCGGGCAAAATCACCCTCGACTGGGCCGGCGCCGACATGGAGGTGCGGCTGGGCACAAGCGTCGGCTTCTTGCAGGATGCCGTCCTCCTGCACACCGCCCGCGCAGACCACTCACACGGGCGCACGGCCGTGTCGTCGTCCGAGGCCACGCCGATCGTAGATCCCGATCCTGATCGAGAACACCAGCGTGACGGCACTCCAGAGTCCAAGGCTTTTGCACTCGGCCAGCTGGACGCCAGGCTGGTCGTGGTGCCGGACTGGAACAAGCTGTACGATTGATTGTAGTCGTTGTCGTAGAGTGTATATCACCTAACTTTTCGACCTGTCGCACTAATACCGGCTACTCTTATCCAACATTATCAATCATAATAAACTACCGTGTCTTGTAAGTAAACTTGCAAAAAGCAAAGGAACAAGGGAAAATGAATTTCAGAAAGAATGTTAAATTCACATTCGCATTCGTTCGTCCCAGCCAGCCAGCCAGTCAGTCAGTCAGTCAGTCAGTCAGCTAGCTAGCTAGCTAGCCAGCCAGCCAGTCTACTTGAACACAATCATCTATACATGCATACATCCCATCATACGCCCCGCCAGCCAGCCAGCCAGCCTGCCTGCCTGCCTGCCTGCCTGCCTGCCTGCCTGCCTGCCGGCCCCCCCGCGCCACATTAAAAAATACTTCTAACTCGTCGTCCGTACAATCCCGACCTGCCCGGTGATCGTACCCAGGCCAATCGTACCCACACTCGGGGTGGGCCACTGGTCCGGCACGTCGGCAAATGTCTGCGTGTACACGACGGTGGCCGCCACGACCGACCCATCCGCTTCGTACGAGTTGATGTAGTACGTTGTCACGGGCGACACTTGCGTCGCTGCCGTCGTCGTCGACGTGTCGTCGCCTCGCCGCTCCTCGCGGTGCACGTGCGCCGTGGGCACCGGTGTTGCCGTTACTGCGTATGGCGATTCAGCGTCGTAGGGAATGAAGGCGTAGCTCGGTCTGGAGAAGAGAAGGAGCGGGAGGAGAAGCGGGAGGAGCAGGGAGACGAGCTTGGAGCGGGAGGTGGAGGAGGACGAGAGCATGGTGCAGTGAGTGAGAGGGCGGCGGTGAACGTTGGTCGCTTTCCGTGTCTGTCTTGCTGTGCTCAGTCGGCGGCGGCGCCGGTGTTGCTGACGTTGGCTAGCGCAGGCGTTGAGCCGGTGATTTCGATGTGTGTGCGTGGTGCTGTCTCTCGCTCTCGCTCTCTCTCTCTCTCGCTCGCTCTCTCTGTCTCTCTCTCTCTCTCTCTCTCTCTCTCTGTGTGTGTGAGTGTGTGTGTGTGAGTGTGTGTGTGTGTGTGTGAGTGTGTGTGTGTGTGTAAGAGTATGTATTGTATTGGGCGTTGGATTGTCGAACGAACGACAGACGGACGGATGGACGACGAGTTTGATTCCTGACGTGGCTGGGCTGGACCCGCTAATACGGCAAGTTACACACGCAGCTGTGCAGGAGATACGCAGAGCGTGCAGCCAGGCTGTACGATTTGTAACATACGGTATGGCAGTCCAACCCCCTGACTAAGACAATTATATACCTGCATCTACAGTTATACCAGGTGCAAAAGTTACGACTCTATAATGCGAAAATTAATGTTAAAATCGGGGCAAGAAAGAATAATACAGGGGAACTATAATAATATATTATATTTCTTATCTATCATGGTCCATTGTACCAGGTACATTGTACCATGTACAAGGCAACAGTCCACGTCGGCACTTCAACTACAGCCCGGCGCGGAGAATCCGACCGTCCAGGCCATGCTCCCCATGATGACCACCAGCAAGCCAAAGCCGACACCGACGCTGCTCAATCCGTATATCCAGGCATGCCGCCGACTTAGGCCGTCCAGCTCAAGCACCCAGGTGCTCACGGTCGTCAAACAGCCACAAAACCCCTCTGTAATGCCCTCCAGCACCGCACACCCGCTACCCACGCCGGCGCCCGCGCCAATGCCGCCGGCGTGCTGCAAGTCCCATGCCATACCTAGCACTGCAGTGCCAACCATGTTGACGGAAAACGTGCCCAGCGGGAACGACGGGATGTAGGCGTTGAGGTACTTACTGGCGTAGAAGCGAAGCAAGCACCCGGGAGGAGAAAAGAGAAGTGGCATGGTCGCGCGGTATCGCCAGTGTGTCGGCTCGCCAGGCGGCCACAGCGCCAGGAATACGGCCCCGAGCCAGCAGCCGAAGCCCAAGACCGCGGCGAGCGGGTCGAATACGCGTCGCAAGAGCGGAAAGGGCAGTGACGGCGTGATGGGCTGCACCAGCAGGGCAACGTTGGCCCCGGCTGACAGGGCCGACAGCGAGATGGCCGAGTGGGCGATGAGAACGGCGAGTAGGGCGAGGAAAGAGAAGCCACCGTTGCGGTGGTGGACCGTCGCATCAGCATGGTAGGCACTCGTATCCGACGGCCCCTCGAGCTTGTTGGACATGGCCAAGAAGGCGTCGCGCATGAAGGACGAGAAGGAGGTGAAGCAGCCACAGAAGCCGGTCGAGAGGCCTATGTACAGCGGGATGGTCTTCTTGACTTTGAGGTGGGCCGATGCCGACGAGTCCGGATTGGCCGTCCCCCACTCGTGGCGGAAGACGCGCCGGTCCTCGACGAGGAAGCCCATGACAAAGGAGCCGCCCAGGTTGGCCCACAGCACGCGGCTGGAGAAGGGCGTGTTGGGGTACAGCGTGATGGCCTCGACGCCAATACGGGCGAGCGTGCCCCAGAAGGAGAAGAAGACGAGCCACGACAGGGTGTAGAAGTCGGTCAGCACGGACGAGTGCTCCTCCTTCTCGCTCCGCCGCCGTGCTTCCACATCCTCCGCGTTGCCGTAGCCGCGCTCCTCGTCCGGCCGTGCCTTCCGCTCGTCGACGGCCGGCGGCGCTGCCAACTCCGAGAGCGAGAGGCGGCCATCACGGTGCTGGCCGGAGAGGCTCCTCGGCTGGACTTCCTGCCGCTCCTCGAGCGAGCCGTGCGTGCGCACACCGCGGAGCGGCGGCCGCACGTCTAATTCACTAAGGCCCTGCTCTGAGCGCGAGTGGCTGCTGGCATAGCCTGGGGACGAGCCCCGTCGCTGCCAGCCTTCTCCCATACCGTCCATCAGAGTGCGCTAGCAGCTGAGGTCGACGACTTGGCCACGCCGGGCAAGATGCAGACCGCCTGTCAATGGCGCGCCGACCGCACGGCGTCAACACCGCGTCGTCCGATGTTCGCGCAGGGATGATGACATTGCTGCTCCGATCTCCTGTGCCGTCCCGTGCCCGCCGACCAATTCACCCAAAGATCTGTTTGTCCTACCGTGCCGATAAGCTTTGATTAATTGCAAGGCTTTCTTCTACTCTGTGACGTTGCCGAGTAGTTTGTTCTTGTCGTATGTACGGGTGGGTTGTGAAACTAGCAGAAGGAGAAAATGGAATGATTGGTGTATATTGTTATAATATATTATTTGATGATCAAGCTAAAATCGAACCCCGCTACCGATTCATCAACTTCCTCTACGGCGACGGCACCGACTGTGAGTTCTCAGTGGTCTTTCGTCGCCATCGATTTGTCATCAGCATCTCGCAAAGCCGTCTTCATGAGCAGGGTGGGACGGAGCTGGCAACTAATTAATTAATTAATAATTAGTAATTATCCAACAGAAGACAAGTTCGTATTGCGAGTGCCAAGCATTTGGCACGTGATCTAACCGAATGTGCTATCAAGCACGTGACACGTATATCTCCCGGCTTCTGTCACGGTGTGTCACGTGACAGGCATGGAACTTGGCCGTGACTGACACTTACACACCCATCATTTCCCGAAAAGGCAATACTTCCACATCGCTTTGGTCAAGAGCTCTGAAGGCTCAATCATCTGATGGCCGTTGGGCCAGCAGAGCGAGCAGAACGAGAAAATCGGTGCGTCTCTTGATAGAGTAAGATACGAGGGGTAAACTGCAAGTCGGGCGTTTGGCAGCATCATACAATCAATCACCACGTGGTCGCAACCCTGTTTTTCCACTAAATTCTGCACGGACCCGACATATTGCCCGATATTATTGCCCGCATACGAACAGTAGTTGAGCAATGTAAACAAATGCTAGGATACCACAGCTTTAAGCTATATTCAAAACAGACACAGGGTTTATTCTCTTAATATTTCTTTCACAATAGAAGATGAAACGAGGAATATATTGCATTGATACATATGATTGGTTGGACCAAGATCACATGAGTCTTGGCATAAATGGTGTCCGTATACAAGTGCCGAGAAAACAACCCACGTATCAACAACAGCCACGGCAACCGTCATACAGTCTCCGCTGCCCAGAGGCAATGGAAGTGGCGTGTGTCAACTATACTATCAGCTGCACCATCAAGCGCGCTGTTGCGGTATAATTTTAATCATCCTGTCTCAGCACCACTTCCTGAGCTGCTGTTCTATCTCTGCCTCTGATACGCCCCCCTTGAAGCCCCCCACTATGGCCGACCTTCCCCCAAATGTGCACATCTCGCGGCATCCGTGTGTGCGTGCAAAGCTGTCCCAGCTGCGCTCTAGGTCGGTTAGTGCAAAAGTGACCAAGCAACTGGTTCACGAGATTACCTTGATCCTCGCAACAGAGGCACTAGCAGAGCTCGACGTCACAACAACCGGCACTGTAAGCCTGGCCCGCGCCGGCCTGCTCCCTCGGCACTCCATGTGCATTGTGCGCTGAGTAATTGCAGGATGAGTCACCGGTTGGGTGCACATTCGATGTCGAGTCGATCCTGCCGCAGAGCATCACTATCGTGCCCATCCTTCGCTCTGGGCTGAGCATGCTTGATGGTAAGTGGTGCTCAGGCCACCGCTCGGGCCACTGCTCGACAATGCTGACTCGACAATGCTGACCATGTCGTCGTACCGACGCAGCTGTGCAAACCATCCTACCAACCGATGTCTCCGTCCACCACCTAGGCCTCTTCCGCGAAAAGGCTACCCTTCAACCCGTCGAGTACTACAACAACCTGCCGCAGTCCAAGGCTGCTGTTGCCAAGTTGGCCATTGTCGTTGACCCCGTCATTGCCACCGGTGGCACCTCCATAGCCGCAATCCAGACGCTGCGAGAATGGGGAGTTGAACGCATCATCTTTCTGGCCGTCTTGACTGCGCGACCGGGCCTGATTGCTGCAGCCGATGAATGGCCTGAAGGGACCCACATTCACGCCGCTGGCGTAGACGATTCCCTGAACGATGCTGGCTACATCAAGCCCGGCCTAGGCGACATTGGCGATCGGCTGTTCCTCACCACGGCCAAGTGAATTTGCCGAACGGGCCGACAGGGCCGACAGGGCCGACGGGGAATATGCAGGACGACGGCCTTGGCGGAGATACAGCAACGCTCGATTGGCGGAGACGGAGATATGGCAACGCCTGGTTGGCGGAGACATAGCAACGCTTGATTGGCGGAGACACAGCAACGCTTGATGGCCTTGACGGAGATACAGCGACACTTGATTGGCCTTGATGGAGACACAGCAATGCTTGATGGTCTTGACGGAGACAACACGGCAATGCTTGATGGTCTTGACGAAGACAACACGGCAATGCTTGATGGG